>CP137871.1:0-643897 GCA_034406715.1 Rhodotorula mucilaginosa
AACCCTAACCCTAACCTAACCCTAACCTTAACCCTAACCCTAACCCTAACCTAAGAGATCAAAGAAAGGAGGTGAATGCGCCATCTTGTCGGCGGTCGCTGCGGGATGTGTGTGACTGGGGAGAAGACCGAGCAAGCGATGTGCCAGTCTATCCTTCGGGGAGCGGGGAGCAAAGCAGCTGTAGTCAGGTGAAGTGTAGGCGGAAGGAGTGTAAAGCAAGGGAAGGAAAGCGGGCAGTTCACTCACGGGGGCACTCCGCGGACTTCCCGGTGGAAGAAGGGGGTGCGAGCGCGACCAAGCGTGGCACGAGCGCGACGAACCAGCTGCCCTCTTCCCAATCGCTCCGGGCAGTGTAGGCAGATAGCATCACCAGCTAGTAGTGGGAATACGATTGGTGGAAGATCACATCTTTTGACGGAACGGTGTCGGAAGGAGGCATTCAAAGTTGGCGGGATCGACCTCACCAACTCTTGCACGCCTTCGAGAGAGGCTTTGAGGCGCGAGGCAGGTTCTCGATCATCTGGAGAATGTGGTGCGATGTGGACCTGAGCTTGAGCCGGTTGATGAAACAGAAAAGCGGCTGCCTGCGGCAGAATCAGCGAGAGTGGGGAAGAAGCGTCACCACGAAAGGCCAGATTAGTGTTCCGGGCAAGCGTCAAGTTTGTACCTTTACAGCTGTAGGCAGCAACTTGGCAAAGTTTGGCCCCGCGAGCACAAACCGTTGCCTCGCTGTGAGCGAGGCTGCCAATTCACAGCGATAGATCTGGATCCGCCGGAGAGAGCCTTTCGAACCGGTCGCACGGCCTTTCCCAGCCATATGGCTGCGAGCCAGAAGGGAGCTGATGTGCCGTTCTTTTTTGAGAGCCGGGGTTGGTGGTTTGTCCGCCCGTCGAGTCGATGGATGGGTCGTGGCGAAAAGCCGACGGGGTAGCGACGTCGGAGCACTCGAAGCCAGCCAGCCGCGCGCAGAATATAGCCGTCGTCCTCATCATGTAGCTTGCCAGCTCGGTTCGAGCGAGTCAAAATGGGCAAGGTTGCCCGGCGTGGCGGGTGGGAAAGCAAGACAGGCGAGTCCATTCCGGAATGGAGCGAGGCGAAGGCGGGTAGCGGAAAGGTTAGCCCTTGATCCCGTACAGCCCAGTGCACAGGGACAGACCCGGACCGCACTCTGTGTGAAGGGCGAGAAAGGAAGCAGCGAAGCGAGCTCTGACGCGGAAGCGTGCTCGAGCGCCGGAGGGGAGGCGCACTGAAGGGCGAGCCGACTTGGCCGAAAAATGAGAGGGCGATGACGCTCCTACACTCGCCCGCCGACCGCTCGACTCGTACGGGCAGCACCGAGAGCGCAGTTGACCGGCGCCCGAAACTCGCCCAGCCGCCCGGGTCAGCTCATTCGCGCCGAGTCAGAGTCACCGCCTCGACTCGCTCACACGATCTCATCGACCAAACGGGCAGGCAGCGCTCTACAGCCACCGGAGCTAGTCTGAAGCTGTGAAGAGCAAAATCCTCAAGCTCCTCAGTGGGCCAAGCTTCGCCCGCCCGCCATGGACCCTCCGCCCGCCTCGATCCTCAAGCCCGACCGACCGTACGACCCGACCGCCGACGCCGACCTGCAGTTCTTCCCGCAGGAACAGCACGTGAACACCCAAGCTGATGCCACCCCCGAAGATCCCACCGCGGCCGGCGACGAGGACGACTATGACGACCCGGACGGCGCCCTGTGGAGCGGTCCGGCGGCGAGGAGCGTCCCGACGAGCGTCAGCGGGTTTCGCATGCGCGCCCGCTCGCGACAGAACTTGAACCGAGACCTCGCTCGAACCGAGAGCGAGTACGAGACAGAAGACGACGGAGACGACGCGCGGTCGAGGAGGACGTCGAGGTCGCGACGGACGTCCAAGTCCACGAGGAGTCGGAGGAGGCGCAGAAAATCCACCGCGAGCCGCACTACCGACGCCGAGAGCGAATCGGACGACGAGGGGGTCGGCTTCTTCGAGGGCTTGTCGAACGTGTTGCGCGGCCGGTCCGCTTCGAACGCCCGCCGCGGTTCGAGCCCGAGTCGGACGCGGCCTTCCCTACATTCGCGCTCGTCTTTCGCCGACGACGCCGTCAGCCTGACCTCTGAAGACCCGTACGGACCGTACGGCTCCACGTCCGAAGAAGACGACGACACCCGCTCCGACACGAGCTCGTCCTCGTCGCTCGAACGGCGCGGCGGTTTGCCCGGGTTGACCGGCCACGCCGGCGAGTTTTTCGGCGAGTCTCGAATCGACTTTGAAGACGACGACGAGATGTCCTCGATATCGGAATCGAGCGACGGCGGCGACGAACCGGGCGGTCCGATGTGCCACCAACTCGTCTACATCGTCGATGAGGACTTGCCGCTCCGCTTCGTCGGCTTGCACCTGAGCCGCTGGTGGCTTGCGCTGTGGTACCTCGGATGCGTCGTCACGGCCGGTGGATTGTGGCTCGTCGGGCGCTGGCTGCCCAACCTGTGGCGCAAGGCGACCGGCGAGATGGAAATCTTTGCCGAATCCGACTATGTCGTCGTCGAGGTGAGCGCGCTTTGTGTGCTCGGACTTTGACGAGATCTTCAAAAAGCTCACGCCCGAGATCCCGCCCCCCACAGAGCCACCACCACGCGCCCCAAATCCTTCCCCTCCGAACCCTCAAACTGCCGCACCCCGTCCCGCTCGGCACCCTCTTCCCGCCCTCGGTCCAGATCCCACCCGCGCATCGCGAAGATGCAGCCACCGCAGCCAACAACACGCCCGACAACGCTTCCGTCGACGAGGCCTCGATCAACGGAAACGGCGTCGTGCCGAAAAAGCCGGCAAAGCTCAAGGCTGGCGGCGGTCCGATGGTGGAGGAGCTCAAGTTTATCGACTATCGCTACTACCGATTCCTCCTACACCCCGATGGCATGTTCCGCATGGTCAGGTGCGTCGTGGGAGGCCGGACTCCTCCGAGTCTTGAACCCGAAGCTGACCCTCACTCGCGTCGCACACACAGGGACTGGAAAGACCCCTCCTGGACCAGCATCGCCGCCCTGCGCCAAGGCCTCTCGACCGACACGGACCTCGCCTTCCGCAAGTCCCTGTTCGACTCGAACGCGATCGAGATCGAAGCCAAGGGGATCGGCGCCCTCTTGATGGACGAGGTCTTGCACCCGTTCTACATCTTCCAGATCTTTTCGATCGCGCTCTGGAGCGTCGACGACTATTACTGTGGGTCCAAGTCTCGAGCATCTACCCGGCAAGCTCCCGAAACTGACTGCGCCTCCTCCCGCAGATTACGCCTTTGCGATTGCGGTCATCTCGGTCGTCTCCATCATCTCGACTCTGCTCGAAACGCGAGCGGTGAGTTCGGACACACGCGGAAAGAAAGAGTGTGAACAGAAACTGACTTTACACGCGCCACAGAACGTCGAGCGGATGCGCGAAATGTCGCGATTCTCGTGCCCGGTGCGCGTGTACCGCGACTCGGAATGTGAGCGGGCATCCAGCCTTCTGAAGAAGATACCCAACCCTGACCCCGAACAAACTCGCGCAGGGATCATCGACGACTCGGCCTCGCTCGTCCCCGGCGACTTGATCGACCTCGCGTACGAAAACTTGCACACCTTCCCCGCCGACGTCGTCCTCCTCTCGGGCGACGCGATCGTCAACGAGTCGATGCTCACGGGCGAGTCGGTACCCGTCTCCAAGGTTCCAATCGAGTCCGGTGTCGTCGGCCTCGTCTCCGCGCCGGGAGGCGAGATCAAGGCCGACTTGTCAAAGCACGTCCTGTACAACGGGACCAAGATCATCCGAATCCGCAAGACGTCGCCGGGAGGCAAGGGCGAGCTCGAAGCGGTCGCCATGGTTCTCCGAACGGGTGGGTCCACGGAACTTGCCGCGCTCAGAACCCGAAAACTGATCACGCTCACTCTACAGGCTTCAACACGACCAAGGGCGCCCTTGTCCGCTCGATGCTCTTCCCCAAGCCGTTCGGGTGAGTCGAGTGCTCTTCAAAACAAAGCAACCCTGAGCTAACCGACAAACGGAACCCCGCCCCGCAGCTTCGCCTTCTACCGCGACTCGTTCCGCTTCATCGGCGTCCTCGGCATGGTCGCCGTCCTCGGCTTTTGCGCGAGCTCGGTCAATTTCGTCCGCCTCGGCATCGCCTGGTCGACCATCGTCATCCGCGCCCTCGACTTGATCACGATCGTGGTCCCGCCCGCGCTGCCGGCGACGATGGCGATCGGCACGAGTTTTGCGATCCAGCGCCTCCGCAAGCAGGGCATCTTTTGCATCTCGCCGACGCGCGTCAACATCGGCGGCAAGGTCAACATCGTCTGCTTTGACAAGACCGGCACGCTGACGGAGGAGGGCCTCGACGTGCTCGGCGTGCGGTCGGTCGTCCGCTCGGCCAACGTCTTTACCGAGCTGCACCGCGACCCGGACGATGTACCGATCTTTGGCGCTACCGACGCCAAGACGCCGCTTCTGCACGCCCTCGCAACCTGCCACGCTCTCAAGGTCGTCAACGGCGAAGTGATCGGCGACCCGCTCGACTTGCGCATGTTTGAATTCACGGGCTGGACCTTGGAGGAAGGCAAGGAGGGCGTCGGGAAGCGCAAGACGACGGCGGGTACCTCGTCCAAGGTCCCCGAACGGGCGCAGACCCTCGTCCAGACCGTGGTCCGCCCGCCCGGCGGCGAATCCTTCAAACTCGAAGACGCGCTCAAAGCCGGCAAAAAACACGCCCACTTTCTCGAGCTCGGCGTCTTGCGCACGTTCGACTTTGTCTCGAGCCTGCGCCGGATGAGCGTCCTCGTCAAGAAACTCAAGAGCACGTCGGTCGAGGTCTACGTCAAGGGCGCCCCCGAAGTCATGATCGACATCTGCGACAAGTCCACGCGTGAGTTTGCGCGCACTTTACCGTGTCAAACCGGCCTCTGACCCCGAAACAACGTTGCAGTGCCGTCGGACTATGACGAGATCCTCGCCGACTATACCAAGCGCGGCTTTCGAGTGATTGCGCTCGCCGGCAAGAGCATGGCCGGCTTGACCTGGATCAAGGCGCAGCGGCTCAAGCGGTGAGTTTGCAAGGCCGGCGTGCGAGCAACCCAAACCCGAAACTGACCCCCACACGCTCGCAGGGACGCCGTCGAGAGCGACTTGCGGTTCCTCGGCCTGGTCATTTTCGAAAACAAGCTCAAGCCGGGCACGGCTCCGGCAATTGCAACCTTCCGCTCGGCACACATCCCGACGCGCATGGTCACGGGCGACAATGTCCGCACGGCGATCAGCGTCGGCCGCGAGTGCGGCATGGTCCAGCCCCTCGCGCAGGTCTACTTGCCGACCTTCACGCAGGGCGGTCCTTCGCAGCCGCGGTCGCAGATCGAATGGACCGACGTCGACGACGAGACGCGCACGTTAGATTCGTACTCGCTCAAGCCGATGGTCGAGCGTGACGACCGGAGCGTGTACAGCGCGTACGAGCGCGAACCGCAAGAGTACCACCTCGCCGTCACGGGCGACGTGTTCCGGTGGATGATGGACTTTGGCGCGCTCGAGACTCTGCAGAGGGTGAGTCGGGAGATAACGGTCTCATGGATGTTGTGCAGCAGCTCACCCCCCTCAAACATACTCCGCAGATGCTGGTCAAGGGAATCATCTTTGCGCGCATGTCACCGGACGAGAAGCACGAGCTCGTCGAGCGGCTGCAGACGCTCGGGTACACGGTCGGGTTCTGCGGCGACGGCGCCAACGACTGCGGCGCGCTCAAAGCCGCCGACGTCGGGTTGTCGCTCTCCGAGGCGGAAGCGAGCGTCGCGGCGCCGTTCACGTCCCGCCAACCCGACATTCGCTGCTTCCTCGAGGTGATCAAGGAAGGGCGAGCGAGCCTCGTCACTTCTTTCAGCTGTTTCAAGTTCATGTGGGTTGGCGGTGCGGTTGGGCGGTATCACAAGAGGGCTGCTGACTTGAGACGCCTCCCCGCAGGGCTTTGTACTCGCTGATCCAATTCACGACCGTCTCGCTGCTGTACTCGATCGCGAGCACTCTCGGAGATTTCCAGGTGGGTCCAAGCAGGGAGACACGCGGGCGGAACCCAGCTGACGAAACATTGACCGCCAGTTCCTCTACATCGACTTGTTCCTGATCCTTCCGATTGCCGTGACGAGTGAGTCGACCTTTTTTATCGTAACCCTCACGCAAGAACTGACCACGGAGTACACCCTGCAGTGGGCCGGACGGAACCGTACCCTCGGATCCACCCGAAGCGACCGACAGCGAACCTGATCTCGAAAAAGGTCTTGACGTCGCTCGTCGGTCAAATTGCCATCACGTCGGCGTTCCAGTTCTTCATCTTTTTCTTTGTCCGCGCCCAGTCGTGGTGAGTTCGCTCGTGCCCGAGCATATGGACAAGGGAAACTGACACACCAAGCAGGTACACGGCGCCGACGATCGACCCGGAGCAACTCGACATCGAGTCGTACGAAAACACGTCGCTGTTCCTGATCTCGTCGTTCCAGTACATCCTCGTCGCGGCCGTGTTCTGCGTCGGACCGCCGTACCGCAAGCCGCTGTACTCGAACCGGTGGCTCGTCCTCGCGCTCGTCGGCCTCTCGACGTTCTCAATTTACACGCTCTTCATGCCTCCGACTTCGCCCATCTTTGGCCTCTTGCAGTTTGTCGACCTCCCGCACGAGTTCCACCTCGAGTTGCTCCTCATCTTGCTCGCGAATGTCGCCCTGAGCTGGATCTTTGAAGACGTCGGCGCGCAGGCGCTGGCGAGGTGGATCGGCGACATGCAGAGGCGGTACCGGCGGATGCGTGGCCGGAGAAAGGAGAGCGGCAAGGCCTACAAGGCCATCTCTCGGTGCGTTTGGCGTGGCGCTGGCCTTTCCGTTCAGAACCGGTGTGCTGACTCCCGAATTTGTCCCTTTGACGATATCCCAGAGCGATGGAAGATTGAGTCACTCCGACCAAAAAGCTCCTCGTAGACGTATATGTTACACAGTATTGTCTCTAGACTCTAAGGGTCGGCTACAGGGAGAGTACCAGCAGAGTGAATTTTGAGAGAGACGGCCGATCGACTCGCTTTCTCTCGTTCCACCACAACACACACCGCATAGATGGCGATCCGGAAAGCCGTCTCGAGCCTTGCGAAGCAGTCTGCGCGCTCGCTGGCTACGGCCGCTGCGCCCAGCAACAAGCCGTGCGTACACTCGGCTCTCTTCGGCGATCGCTGTCTTTGCAGCATGACAAACTGACAAACGCGAGACGCACGCACTCTGCAGGCCGACGGGTGAGTTGCCACCACTGCAGAGCGACAGACTCGCCCCCGCTGACCGTCCCTGTGCCCGCATGTCCGCTCATACTCTCCACCGCCCGCTCTGCCGCCGCCGTCATCGAAATCTCTCGCGATCGGAACCTCGTCCCACGCCGATCGCTGGACTGTGACCGCACACTAGCCGTCGTGCTGATGAACATGGGCGGACCGGCAACTGTGAGTGCGGCTTCGGCTTTCCTGGCAGCTGAATTCGTCGGCTCCCGATTGGCTCCGCCGTCCGGCCCGCGGTCCATCAAATCCAGACAGAGAATCAAAGGCAAAGGTCAGGCAAAGGAGCGTATGGCTGCGACAAGATCGCACGGGTCTGAATCGGCAGAGGGATTTGCGTGGAATCGGCCGGACAACATCGCAAACAGCCAAGATTCTCGTACCCGAACTGACACGCACGCCAACCCACAGCTCCCCGAGACGCACCAGTTCTTGCTCGACCTCTTTATGGATGATCAGGTGCGCGCGGACGGGGATCCGAAGCGAAGAAAGACCACCCCAGGCTAACCCTCGAACCCCCCGCGCAGCTCATCCCGCTCCCGTTCCAATCGGTCCTCGCGCCGCTGATCGCCAAGCGCCGGACGCCCAAAATCGAAAAGCAGTACGCGGCGATCGGAGGCGGCTCGCCGATCCTCAAGTGGACGCGGATCCAGGGCAAGGGCATGGCCGAACTGCTCGACGAGTTGTCGCCCGAAACGGCCCCGCACAAGGCCTACGTCGCGTTCCGGTACGCCAACCCCAAGACCGAGACGTGCCTCGAAGAGATGAAGCGCGACGGCGTCAAGCGCGCGATCGCCTTTACCCAGTACCCGCAATACTCGTGCTCGACCACCGGCAGCAGCTTGAACGAGCTCTACCGGCAGGTCGGAGAGGCTGCTCACAAGGGCAAGGAGACCGCCGCTCAGGACGACATCCAGTGGAGTGTCATTGACCGGTGGGGTGTCCACCCCGGTTTCGTCGACGTGAGTTTCCACGAGTGGCCGGCAGATTGGCGCAAGAACTGACCCTTCGCGCCCGCCTCGCAGTCGGTCGCCCGCAACATCGAAGCCTCGCTAGCAAGCTACCCGGCCGAATCGCGCGACAAGGTCGTCCTCCTCTTCTCGGCGCACTCGCTCCCCATGTCGGTCGTGAACCGCGGCGACCCGTACCCGGCCGAAGTCGCCGCGTCCGTCTCGGCCATCATGGCCCGCCTCAGGAACCGGAACCCGTACCGCCTCGTGTGGCAGAGTCAAGTCGGCCCCTCGGCGTGGCTCGGTCCGCAGACGAGCGACGCCATCAAAGGGTACGCGAAAAAGGGCCTGAACGACTTGCTCCTCGTCCCCGTCGCGTTCACGTCCGATCACATCGAAACCCTGTTCGAGCTCGACTTGGAGTACCTCGAAGAGGCCAAGGAGGTATGGTTTGCTTCACTCATCGCGGCCTGGGGACAACTCTGCTAACGACCGTTTTGCGCCGCCCAGCTCGGCATGACGGGCGTCAAGCGCGTCGAGTCCTTGAACGACTCGCCGTACTTTATTCGCGCGATCGCCGACATTGCCGCCGCGCACCTCAAGTCCGGACAGGCCGTCTCGGCACAGATGGGACTTCGGTGTCCCGGGTGCACGAACGAGCGATGCGGCAAGCAGAAAGAGTGGTTCGAAGGGTTCCAGGAGAAGATTGCGGCCCCCGCGGCATAGACCCCCAGTGCAATTGCAAAAAGGTGTCCATACCCTAGCAAATGAACTTGGCGTTCTGGTACGAGTCGACCATGGGGTTCGTGCCGTCCTGCGTCCGCGTCATGTCGATCTCGGCCCACTCTTCCAAAAAGTCGGCATGGTCAATCACCTCCAACGCTCTTCGTCTTCCTCGTGCGCTCGCGTCGGCTGAATCGGCCCCGGTGCTTCCTCGGAGTGAAGGGGAGCGGGAAGAAAAGTAACCGACGTCGGTACCCCGGTCGCTGGCCATGACGAGCGAGTACATCTCGGCCATGGTATGGAAATCGGTCGGGAAAAAGATGTCGAAAAAGCCCGGCTGGACCAGGTAAGTCGTGCACGGGACAGTCTGGCGTGGCGACCGGGAGAAGAAGAAGAAGTCAGCTCGCGGTCCTCAAACCGCACCAACCCAAGCGAGGCCCACCTCTCCCGCATAGCGAGTCTGCACGACAGGCGCATTGACTCCCTCGATCGCATCGGGCAGCGTCTCGAAATCGCTCATCAAGAGCCGATGATTCGGAAACTTGTCCCTCAAGATCTCGAGCAGTTCGAGTTGTCGCGTCGGCACAAACTCGGGCTTTGTCAAGTTGGGCGCGAACGGGATGGTCGCGTACAAGCGACGCAGCAAGGGAAACTTGGCGAGCAGAGCGGGGATGGCGCGCGAAGGGTGAGACCGTGCGCGGGACGAAGGGAGTCGAGAGCGGAGGGAGAGGTACCGCGCGAGGAGCGGGTCCGAGACCGGTTCGTACAGCTCGGTGTAGTCGCCCGCGGCGTCGACCGAGACGACGCACTGCAGAGGCTCGTACGTGTCGGTCGTGTAGCGCACCACATCATGCGAGAGGTTGTCCTGCGCGCGGGATCACGGGTATCAGTCCCAAAGTCACCGCGAGCAAAACGTGAAGGCAAGGAACCGCACCAAGACCTCCATGGCGAGGAAGAAACAGGGCTCGGGGACGACGCGGTCCCATTCAAAGATGCTCGAGTTGATGATCTCGACGCGGTCCTCGTGCCCTCTCCGTTTCGCCTTTTCCTTGCCGAGTCTCCCCGCGCCTCCATCACCGCCCCCAGCGTCGGCCGCCGTCGTTCCCTTGGCCCTCCCTCTCTGCATCCCCTGCAACCGCTCCGAGATCTCGATGATGCGGTACTTGGTGCGGGCATAGATTTCGGGTTCGTGCGCTGCGAGGTAGTCGAGCACGTCGCCCATCAAGGTTCCGTTGCCGGCTCCGATCTCGTAGATGATCAGGTCGTGGTACGGGAACAGGTCGAGCTTGTACTGCGCGACGAGGTATCGAGCGAGCGCGCGGCCGTACCACGGCTGTCGGTGCGGCGGGAATGCGTTAGTGGATTCGGTCACGTCTCCGCAGCCTCGCCTCGGCTCACCTTGAAGAGCTCGGTCGGCGTATGCCACACCTGCCGGCCGACGCCACTCCCGACCGCCGACGCCGACGCCGACGCCGCCACCGTCCCTTGCTCGTGTCCGGACCCGGTTCCTTCAAAGACCTGATACCGCCTCGCGACTTCGTCCTCAAACTCGCTCGTCGACCTGAACGCACCAAACTCGAACCCCTGCGCCCTCGTCGCCGCAACCAAGACCTGCTCATCATCGGCGGCGGCGGGGGCAACCCTTGCCGACGACGACGACGACGATCCACTCTCGACCGCCGCCAAGTCCGGATCAAAGATCTCGACCTTGGTCGCGAAATAGCCATAGTGGGGGTTATAGAGCGAGTCGTCGATAAAGTCCCTCGCGAGCATGCGGACGCGTTTCGGCGGATCTTGGGCCCTCGACCGCGCGAGCGAGCGAGCCGTCACGAGGCGGTACGAGGCGTGGCTCGGATCGGGCGGGGACGGGTCGAACGGGTTCGCGACGTAGTTGAATCGGGGCTCGTTGGCCGTCGGCCTTGATGGTGCTGGGGCAGGCGAGCGGGACTTCTTTCGGGTGGTCGGCGGCGGAGGAGGAGGTCGAGAGGGACCGGCCCTCGTCGAAGCTAGTGACCGCCTCGCAGCAATCTGCCTCACTGCCTGCCGCGCAGGCTGGCTCGTCAAGCTCGTCATGGCCCCGTGTGAGTGTGTGTAGTGAGGCAGAGAGAGGTCTGCTCGCGCGGAAGCAGCAAAACGTTCGCGCGAACTTTTCTCATCAGTCGAGTTGCCCACGACGACGACTTTCGACTTATGATCTATAGCGCCGTTGAGCCCACTTATAGTTGCCGTGAAGCTTAGGCTCTGCAACAAAGGCGGAGATTTTATCCGAAGCCGGTAGGCGCCAGAATAGTCGCGGTGGCGGCGGAAAGGTGGAAAAGACGACAAATCCCGCAGTCTCCACGCCTTCCAGGAGTATACGATCCATCGGAGCCGGGTTCTTCGAGCGGCAGTACTTTAACGAGACTGTACTGAGTGAGGGAAAGTCAAGCTTCTCCCTGATCAGGCCTGAAAGAGACGTGATTCGTCGCCCGAAGTGCTCACCAGGTCTTGGCCTTGGCTCGGGACAGCTGAGCAACCCTCCTCGGACAGCCGCAAAAATGCTGTGCTTTGGTTCATGGGCCATTCTGGTAGAGCTGAGCAAAGTCCGGATCCGCATCTTTGGCTTCCTGTGGATGGCCGGCTCGCGAAAGAGTCTGCGCTGCCGCGCGCTGCAGTGGCGAAAATCGGCTTTTTGCTCTCGACCTTCAAACAAGAGCCTTTGGACCGGACTTGTCCGCTGGAGAAAGCTGGCCTAGGAGAGATCCGTACAGAGCGATAACTTGGATCCATACTTTCGACCGAGAGATCTCTGCCGACCCGTGGCCCCTGCTGAGAATCAAGTGGGCCGGCTTTGAAACTTTCTGGCAAACCGAGCTTCGGGTTAGCGGCACTGTGTCAAGGCTATGTATGTAGATACCCGAACGGGCCTCCCCGAATGAGCTGTATCGGCTGCTGATGAAGGGTGTTCTCAAAGTCCAAAGCTGGCAGGCAACCGAAAAGCGGAGGAGCTCGAGTTCTCTCGAGTTCGGATGCTTGGGCTACCAAGGGCAGAACGCACACTCCGCGGCCCGACTAGGAATTCTAGTCGAGGCTGTGTATCCTTTCCTCCTCCGACCGCCAACCATCCGTACGATGGGCGCCATCCTCCTCAAGAATGAGCGTCCCCTTGAGCCAGGTGCACTCGATTCGCTTCCTTGCTATCGGAACGAGCGTGTGATCCAGGCCCCTCACGCGCCATGAAAAGAAGGCGACCTTTTTCCCTCTGTGGTACTCGGATAAAGAAAAAACAGAAAGCAACCTCCGGAGGAACAGAGAGACCCCTCCGGAGGAACACAGAGAGAGAGAGACACACTTGCAAGCTGCGCAAGGAAGAGGACGCTTGGGTCGAGCGTCTTGGGGAAAGAATGTGACGAAAGCGCGTAGTCCCGGCTTGTTGGAAAGACACTGACCCTTTCGGGCAGTCCGTCTGGAATTGAGGGTGCCGGTTCGGAAAGGGTGAGGAAGATGTGCAGGAGAGATGGTCGAGCGAGATGAGCGCTCGCAGCACCGAAGAGCGATCCGCAACTGCGCCTCGAAAGAGAGACCTCGCCTTCAGAAAAAGGTGCCATCACCCTTGGAGAAAGAATCACACAGCAGAAAAGAGGAAAATGCCAAAAACAGGGAGGACTACCACCGACGCGAACGAGTCTAGGATTCTTCCTTGTACTTTGCCGGGTCGGTCCCGTGGTGCTGGTGGCTGTTTGAAGGGGGGCAAGGGTCAGTCAAAAAAATACTCCCGACAGCGTTCCTCCTCGAAAGGAGACGAGGCCCGCTCACTTGACAAAGTTGAACCACGGCAGGACGCCAAACTTGAGCTGCGAGGGGGATTGGTCATATCGAGGTCAGTCCCGGCGCGAAGAGAGACGACCAAAGAAAAGGCGGGCCGGCGTTGCTTACCTGCGACCACATGCTGTTGCGGTGTGCGACTCCCTGGATGTACTCGGGCAAGTCGGTCTCTCCATAGAGGGGCTTGCCCTCTTTCGCCAACTGTCCCAACTCGACGAGGTCCCGTTCCTGCTCGCGGTGGTTCTCCTTCCACCCCCACAGGCGGAGGGACGAGTTCTGGTACGCGAGGAGGAACCCGCCGGCAAAGCCGAGGAAGGTGGTCATGCGGAGGGTGGAGCGCAAGTGGAGGAAGCGGCCGGAAGGGTGCGGCTTCATGCCCCGCGGCAAGGTCGAGTCGGCCATCTCGAGGCCGTAGAGGATGGCGGGGGCGGCGACGGTGCCGGCTGCCCAGATGCCATAGTCGGCGGGGCGGAAGTAGCGGACGACGCGGTTAAAGTGCGGGTCGGCGTCGACGACGGGGAAGGGCGTGTTGAGGTTGTTGACGTCGTTGACCGGCATCGTGGCGTGTCGCTGGCGGGTGTAGTGCAGAGGTGAGTTTGGGAGATGAGGAGAGGGAGGGAGCGGGTCGCCCCCACTCGCTCGCTCGCACGGGACGGGGCTGAGCGAGGGCGCGTGTCACCACCAGCCGGTAAGCTGGACTCACTCTGTACGGCTGACTGCCTGCGTGCCCTGAAGCGAGACAGAGCAGAGCGAACGCCAAAAGCCGCCCCGAAACGCAGCGACTCACGCGGAACGGAAGAAAGCGTCTCTCTCTCCGACTCAACGGACTGTCTGTCTGGGACTGTAGGAGCGACTCTGGTGCAGTGCAGGATGGCACAGCAACAAGCACCACCGCCACTATGGCCAGTCAACTATCAAGACCTGTCAGACGACGACGACGACGACGGCACCTCGTCCTCCTCGGACAACTCGCAGTCGGAGCAAGATTGGGACGCCATCATCCAAGCAGGCGAGTGCAGGAATCCCTAGGCCACGATACACTCTGGGCTAACGCCTCCGAAGCCCCGCCGACAGCCTTCTCCGAGGACCAAGTCGCCGACATGCACGAATTTTTGAAAGAGCGCGGCCTGTTTGCGTTCCTCTCCGAGTACCTCGACCGCAAACAAGTCGCTCCCAACGCCCTCTTGCTCGCCTTTGGAGTCAGGGTCGTGAGTCCAGTCCAGGGCCGAGTCAGGCTGAGAATCGGACTTTATTGGAATTGACGTGGGAATTCCGCCGACGAACCGCCCAGCGACCCGAAACGCCCCTCATGGACCAACTCCGCATGCTCAAAATCGCCTGCACGCGCGTGTAAGCCCTCTCTCTCTCGCTCTCATCAGATTACCCTCTGACACCCCGTGATACCGCCTCCAGCCTCCGCGACCGCGAGCGCTTGAGCGCGTACAACTCGCCGCACGACGTCGTCGACTTGCTGCGGACCAAGAAGCGCATCCTCATCCTCACCGGAGCCGGCGTCTCGGTGAGCACACTGTCTCCTCCTTATTATCGCAGGAAAAGAGAGAGATACCTAATCCACCCGCCCACCCACCCCGGAACAGACCTCGTGCGGCATCCCCGATTTCCGTTCCCCGACAGGGCTCTACGCCCGGCTCAAACTCGACCCGGACCCGCGCTTCTCGACCCTCGACGACCCGCAAGACATGTTTGACCTCGCCTTTTTCAAACACGACCCTTCCGTCTTTTACTCGTTCGCAAGGGAGATTTACCCGTCAAATTTCGTCCCGAGCGAGTGTCACCGCTTTGTCAGGTTGTTGGAACTCGAGGGGAAACTCCTCAGGAACTATAGTGCGTTGTCGTCTCTCTGCTGTCTTTTAAGGAAAAAAAAAAGGCAGGCCCAACTGACGATGGTGTGCCCCCCTACCAGCCCAGAACATCGACGGCTTGTTCGAACAAGTCGGAGTCGAACGCATGCTCAACTGCCACGGTGAGGAGTCCTTCTTCCCGTCACCGTTGCGAGTGAAAAACTCGGACTCTCTGTATTTCTCAAACATAGCTGACCTCCCAAAATTGAAACCGGCGCCCGACCCGCACAGGCTCCTTCGCCACCGCCTCGTGCCTCGTCTGCAAGCGCCGCTTCCCCGGCTCCTTCATCGAACCGGACGTCTATAACTCTCGCGTCCCCCTCTGTCCGTATTGCACGCCCGAACTCGAACGCCTCGAACGGGAACGGGAACTCGAGAGGGAGGAACGCGCGAGGGAGAGGGAACGGGCGAGGAAGAGGAGGAAAGTCAAGGAGGGGGAGTGGGATGAGGAGGAGGGGGAAGGAAGTGAGGAGGATGAAGAAGGGGGTCCAAGTGGAGAAGGGAGGAGCGAGTGGAGCGGAAAGGCCGTCATCAAGCCCGACATTGTCTTTTTCGGGTGAGTTAGGTTCCTTGGTTCCGGTCCCTTCTCTGCCTCGTCTTGCCTCGCCTCGAGGGAGCTTGGCTATTCACCCCGTGTACCGAAAGAGAAGGAGCTAAACTCGAGTTCCTTCCTTCGCTTTCACCTCGTCCCCTCACCTCACCTCGGCACCATCACCTCTCGACAACGCAACGGAACGGAACGACACGGCCACAGCGAACCGCTCTCGGACGAGTTTGATCACCGCTTGGTCGAAGATCGCGAAGAGGTCGACTTGCTGATCGTGATGGGCACTTCTCTCCGCGTGAGTTTTCCTCAATCTCTCCGAGTCTGAAGCTGTGATTGGACTTGTCGGGACTCTCTCTTTCTTGGGGGGTTTTTCCTTCCTGTCCTAGACACTCGGCTCTCCCATTACAATGTCCTCCGCCCGCTTTCGATTGTCGCACCCCTCCGGCTGGCTGACTGTTCTTTCTGCCCGCCTTTTGCTCCCTGCCCTCCCCGATCCTCGACCCTTCTCGGCTCCAACCACGCCAACTCGACCCCCCTCCCCGCCCGGCGCGCAGGTCTCCCCCGTCGCCCAACTCCCCTCCCACCTCCCTCACTCGATCCCGCAAATCCTGATCAACCGCGACCCGGTCGGGCACCACAACTTTGACGTCTGCTTGCTCGGCGACGGGGACACGATCGTCCGCTGGTTGTGTGACGAGTTGGCCAAGAAACCTCGCGCGGTGGAGGAGGAAAAGGAGGAGGAGGAGGAGAAGGACGCGGCACTCGCTCTCGCGCTCAAGAAGAAATGGTCGTTGGACGAACGGGTACCACTCCCGCCTCATGCTGCTGCTGCGGCGGCCTCGTCGCAAAAATCGCTCGACTCTACTTCTTCAGCAGCAGTAGCAGCAGCAAGCTCGAATGCGAATCCGAATCGGAAGGAGGAGGAGGACGTCCCCGGCGCCACCGTCACTGGCGTCGTCGAGCCAGAGCAAGTCGGTCACTCGCACGTGTGGCTCTTCCCCGGTGCGAACCGCGACTCGCGCTGGGTCGAAGCCGTACGAGTCGCGTATGGCTCCGCCGATGCTGCCGACGCCGACGCCGACTCAGACTCTTATCCAGACTCTCGCGTCAACGGCGAGGGCGGGACGGGCAGCAGCATCAACGGCGACGGAGTGGTGGAATTGCCGGCGAGTTTAGCTCCAGGAGTGATTGAAGGCGAAGGGAGTGATGGACCGAACGATCCCGATCCCGATCCCGACTGCGGTGAAGAAGACAACCTCGGCGACGACGACGACCAAGAGGGCGGTAACCCCTCCTCCTCGATCTTTAATGCCGCCGCGCCACTCGGCCCCGCCAGCTTTGTCAACACTGCAACCACTACAACCGCCACTGCCACCGCCAAGGACGAAGACGAAGAACTGCAGCGGATCGCTCCTTCTTTCCTCAAGCCCGCTCCCAACCTCGCTTGAATCCGAAATGCAACCCGCAACTCGCTTCATCCGGACCCCATTCGACTCCTGTACAGTCACATCAGTATCATTGTGAACCTCCTTCCTCCAGAACAAGTAGTGTTTCGAGTGTTGTTGTTTGGTATTGCATCTCTCCCGCTTTGGTATCTCGATACGACTTTTTTGCTCATGAAGAGGAGGACGCACGAACTTTTGATTGCATTGGTGCGCAACGGTGACCCTCGAGAGAGAGAGAGAGAGAGAGAGAGAGAGAGAGAGAGAGAGAGAAGTTCCAGTACGAGACTCGACGCGGCGGATTAAAAGAAAAAGAGTCTCGAGCGGTGTCGAGCCTTTAGGCAATGAAGGGGAACATGGCTGCCATAGAGAGCGCCAATGGCGTCAGAGTCTTGGAACCAGCGAATACATGAATGAACCCCGACGAGACGCGCACCTTTGCGACCCCTCGGGTACTTGTCCCCAAACTCTTTGCGGTAGCGACGGTGCTTCTTGACCGCCCAGACGTACATCTGGCCGACCGCGACGGCCGTGAACAAGGCGGCTGCGAGTAGGGGAATCGACCAAGTGGGTACGGGGAAAAGAAACGGGGGCCAGAGACGAGGAGGAGTCAGCGATCGGTGCGCCCGGAGGGAGGGCAGTGTGTCAAGGGGGTCCCCTCGTCTGTGTCTTTCCTCCCCACAAACAGGGAACGAGAAAAGCACATGTCGGATCCGGCGCGCGTAACTCGACTCGACTCACCGGCCCAATTCAAAGTCAAGCCCGTAAACGCTCCCCACGCGATCGCCTCGAAAAAGTAGTTGCCGCACGAGACGGTGTGGAACCCGTACCCGCGCGGGACTTGACGGACTTTGGTCCCCTTGGGGCGCAAACTCGCGAGGGTCAGGTGGGTCTTCAAGTTGGACAATTCGGCAAACTGCGCGCGCACGCCACCACCATCCGACGCCGCCCGAGTTCAGTCAGTTTTTCCGGCGTGCGAGCGAGCGAGCGAGCGAGAGTTTGCCTCATTGAAAAAGGGAAAAGATGGCGCACCGCCCAGAGCGCCGTCCACCCGTACAACCACGCGTCCGACTCGAGGCGGGTCCCCTTGAGCGCGGCGGCGCCGTTCCAGGGCCCGTACAGCGGCGCGGCGAGCAAAACGCCCGAGAGACCCCAGTAGTGACCCGAGCTGGGGCAGAAATACCGTATGGCGTCAGTAGCACGTACGAGATAGGAAGGGAGAGAGCGCACTTTTTAAAGATGTTGAAAAAGGGCATGGTTGCGGACGAGAAGCGGTGGACGCTGAAGAAGTGGAGAAAATTGCGACCGTCAGGGCCTTGCTGGGGACAGGATAACAACCCGCTCTCGAAGGAGAGAAGCACGCACAAGAGGGTCTCGAGTTCGCGCTTGGCATAGTGCAGCAAGATCAACACGAGGGCGATCCTGCGGGTGGCGTGCGCAGACCCTCTGCTTCAGCAGTGTACTTTCCCCGTTGCTCGCGCCGAGAGAGAGAGAGAACCGACTTTTGCATCTGTGAGTGTTGGAACTCGCGGCGGTAGAAGAGTTTGCTGCCATAGTAGAACAGCGGGTGGATGAAGAGCGGTCCAAACTGTGGAGTGTCGCTCGTCAGCCACAGACTGAATGGTGCAGTCCTACTCGGGACGGAGCTTACGTATTCGGTGAGGAACTGTTTTCAGTCGCCGGAAAAGAGCAGTGAGCAAACTCGGGCATCGCTGCTCCGAAGTAGCCGGGAGTTGAGAGGATACGCACCACCGTCTTCCAAGCTGCGGGCACGAGGGAGGGAGGTTTAGAGTAAGCAGGCTATAGATCAGGACAGCATATAGAGCGCACCGATCTGGGGTCCGAGGTCTTTGATCTCGAGTTGGTCTCCCGACTTTACGCCCAAGTCGGTCAACAGCTGCTCGTCCGTGTCGAGCGGCACTTTCTTGTCGACCGTCGTGATGCGCTGGCGATTCACATCGAGCTGCCACACGCGTGTAACGAGTCAGCCTTTCGACCAGCCCGCCGAGTGTAGTGTTGGACTTGCGTTTGCTTGGGCTGCGATCGCTCGTTTCAGGTCTTGGACGGTCGGCTTGGGGGCGGCGAGCTCGACGGTGAGCGGGAAGCGCTTGGACGGCTTGCTCGACCGCGGTTTGACGGTGACCGTGAACGCCATCGGTCCAGTATAGCGAGTATAGCGAGTGGAAAGAGAGAGATGAGATCACTCCTCAGTGGGAATTACTCGCCATTGTAATGCTTGATTACAACTGGTGCATTACAACGAGCGAGAATTGCAATGGGGGACGCCTCTTCATTCAACCCAAAGCCCGGCATAGCGACGGTCAACGCGGGCGAGATGGAGGCGGCCGAGGCAGCCAACCTGGCGATCCAGCAGCGCTACAGCAAGGACAAGAAAGTCGGCGAAGGGACGTACGCCGTCGTCTACCTCGGTCACCAACTCGACTCGAACCGCAAAATCGCAATCAAAAAGGCACGGGCAGCGGGGGCTATTGGGAGAGGGGTCTAAGGAGACTGACCACCGTGCACGCGCGCTGCAGATCAAGGTCGGCCAGTTCAAGGACGGCCTCGACATGTCGGCCATCCGCGAAGTCAAGTTCCTCCGCGAGTTGCGCCATCCCAACGTAATCGAGGCACGTACTCCGAACTACACTCCGAGAAGGAAGACGGCTGAACTGACGTCTGCCCACAGCTCCTGGACGTGTTCAGCAACAAGTCGAACCTGAACCTCGTCCTCGAGTTCCTCGACTCGGACCTCGAAGCCGTCATCCGCGACAAGCACCTCGTGTTCCAACAGAGCGACGTCAAGAGTTGGATGCTCATGACCATGAAAGGGCTCGACTTTTGCCACCGGAACTGGATCCTCCACCGCGTGCGTTGCCCTCTGATTCCCCCGTTGTTTTCTTCGCAAGAGAGAGAAACTCATTCCGCAAACCCTGCCTACGCGCGCGCAGGACATGAAACCCAACAACTTGTTGATCTCGGCCGACGGCGTCCTCAAACTCGCCGATTTCGGCCTCGCGCGCGAATACGCCGACGACCGCGCCCGCATGACCTGCCAAGTCGTCACCCGGTGCGTCCGCTTGTTACCCCTTCCCGCTCTGCCCAACCCCAACTCACCCCCAAAGAAATGTTGCCCGCCCACAGCTGGTACCGCTGCCCTGAACTGCTCCTCGGTGCGCGGTCCTACAGCACCGGAGTCGACGTCTGGGCCGCGGGGTGCATCTTTGGCGAGTTGATGCTCCGCGTCCCGTTCATGGCCGCCGAATCCGACATGGACCAACTCGACGTCATCTTTTCCGCGCTCGGAACTCCCACGGAACAGGACTGGCCCGTGCGTGTCGTCTTTCTCCCAGATGTAGTAGTCGAAGGCGAGCTCAATCCAGATTCACGCCCGCCCGCGCAGGGGTTCACGAAACTGGCATCGGGCGCGACGTTTGAAAAGAAACCCAAGAACGACTTGAGCCTGCTCTTCAGCGCCGCGTCGTCCGAGGCGATCGACCTCTTGCAACGCATGCTCGCCTACGATCCGCGCAAACGGATCACGTCGCGCGAGGTGAGAAGAGCGCCTTGTTCTTTACTGATCTCTCCTAACACGAAAGAAACCCACTCACACACACGCACGCACATGCCCGACACCAGTCCCTCTCGCACCCCTTCTTCTCCTCCCTCCCGCGGCCTACACCAACCCGAAAACTCCCCAAACCGACCTCCGAACTTGCCCCGCGCGCTCTCCCACCCGAGGAGATCGGCGCCCCCATGAACTCCAATGAACAGAGGGGGATGAAACGCAAGGGAAGTGGGTATGATGAGATCCCGGGAGCGAAAAAGGTTGCGAGGCGGTTGGATTTCGGCGCCGGCGCGACGTGAACCCCCCTTCCTTCTCTGTACGTGCGACTGGGCGCCTCTTCTGTCTCTTGGGCTTTCTCGAAGTATTCCTCTCTCTCTCTCCCCTGTTGTTTGTAATACCGTACGCTCCTGCAGAATCACCAATGGACACCACGGCCCATGAGGGAGCGGTATCGATCGGATCAGTCGGCAGCTTCTTCTTCTTCCGGCATTGCCTTTCGACGCGACGGTACATCAGTTTCTTCGAGACGCATGCACAACCTCGCGGACATACAGCAAAAGACTCCTCGAGTCAACGGGTCCGCTCGCGAGATTCTCTCGGCCGACGTGCTCGACGATCCCAGCTTGGTGCTCTCGATTCTCCTCCATCTCCACTTTACGCGCTTGCCGAAACTCCTCCTCTCGCTAATGGCGCTCAAGTGCTGCCACACACACGCCTCCACCCTCATCAGTTGAGGCACCCGTCGACCGACATCGCTCCTTGATTACTCCTTTATTGCTTCCCCGCTCGCTACCTCTCCTAACCATGGCTGAGAACCTCTTTGCCCCGGCCCCGGCTCCCAAGACCGCTCTAGGACGGTATCGCGTCCTCGGTCCCAACTGCGGCTTGCGCGTGTCGCCCCTCCAGCTCGGGGGCCATGTCGATCGGCACGGCATGGAGCGGGACGATGGGGTCCATGTCGAAGGAGGAGTCTTTCAAGCTCCTGGACGCTTATCTCGAAACTGGCGGTAACTGTTTGAATACGGCGCAATGCTTATCAAGTGAGTATGCTTTGTATTTCAGTCGATCCGCCCGCCACTGACTCTTTGCGTTGACCGCAGAACGACGAATCGGAGGAATGGATCGGCGAGTGGATGGCCTCCCGCAACGTTCGTGACCGCGTCATCATCGCCACCAAGTACACGACCGATTACAAGCTGCACTCGCTCGGCAAGAACGAGGCGATCCTGTTTGGCGGGAACCACAAGCGCTCGCTGCACATGTCGGTCCGTGATTCGCTCAAGAAGCTTCCAGACCGACTGGATCGATATCCTCTGTGTGCACTGGTGGGATTCTACGACATCAAGTCAGGAGATGATGGACAGCCTGCACATCCTCCTCGAGCAGGGCAAGGTTCTCTACCTCGGCGTCAGCGGTGCGTTCGTTCAACTTTGCAAAGGAAGAGCCTTCCCGCCGGTTGGTTTATTTTTCCGGCCGTTGACACTCTTGCTGTACCCCGCTCACAACAGACACTCCGGCGTGGGTCGTCTCCGCGGCGAATCAGTACGCGATCGATCACGGAAAGAATCCGTTCGTGTTCTACCAAGGCGGGCTTGTCAAACTTGGGAGCCTCTCGTCAGTCGCCACCCTGACACCCTTTTGAAAATGCACAGGCCGCTGGAACGTCATGCTGCGCGACTTTGAGCGCGAGATGTGAGTGGTCGACCGTCATTGGCCTTAACCGTGGAAATCCCGACAACGCTGAATGCATCCTTGACGGGACAACACGCCAGTATCCCGATGGCTCGCCAATTCGGACTCGCCCTCGCTCCCTGGGACGCGATCGGGAGCGGCCGTCTTCTCTCGAAGAAGCAACTCGAGGCGCGTCTCGCGTCGGGCGAAAAGATGCGCGGACAGGGCGGGAACGTGCAGACCGAGCTGGAGCGCAAGTACTCTGAGGTTCTGGAGGAGGTGGGCAAGGAGCACAATGTCGACTCGGTCACTGCTGTGGCGCTGGCCTGTGAGTCGCTTTGGACTCTTTGTGCTTGACAGGCGCAAATGGGATGCTAATCCGCTTGACTTTGGGATGCACGCAGACGTGATGGCCAAGGTGAGGCATCGATTCCGTTTGAAAGCACGGTTCTCCAGCGCTAATGAAAAGGTTTGCGGCCTCCGATAGACCCCCTACGTCTTCCCTCTTGTTGGCGGTCGCAAGATCTCGGTAAGTCGCTGCCCGACGCTTTCAAGCTTTCACCTCGTTCGCCCGCCGCTCATCTCATCTCGTCTCTTCCGTCCGCCCGCAGCACCTGCACGACAACATCCGTTCCCTCGAGATCAAGCTCACCCCCGACCCCTAAGCCAAGATCGACGCGGCGCAAGAATCCGAGCACGGGTTCCCGAGCAACTTTTGCGGCACCGACCCGAGGACCCCACCATGAACCCGATCGAGGGACAACCGCGCAACCGCCTGATCGCGGCGAGCGGCACTCTCGACTTTCTGCCCGGTTCGAAGCCGTTCGGACTTGCCTGACTACTGTAGTCTCGTTCGACTCTGAGAACTTTGATCACTTTGAGCGAGAGGAGCAAGATCGGCCGTTCCGGAGGATATTTCAGGAAATGCAATGCAGTCCAGACCGTAGACAAGAGTGGCCCGGCCAGCCAGCGTAGCACCGGAGCGAGTGCATAGAGAAGCCGGCGTGTGTCCTTGCAACGTCGTCATCGAAAGTCGGCGCGTCGCAGGTTCAGCGCGAGTCGCTCTCTCTGCGCCGTTGCGCTGCACCGAGACTGTGTTTGGGCGAGTGTACATGCGCGCAGCTTGGAACGTCTAACCCGCGGAATGCCGCAACCGCCGCCTGCTCCTCCTGCTCTGCCTCCCCGTCGACCTCCGCCCGCTGCTTTCTCGCCCTCTTCAACGCCTTCCGCCGCCGCTATAGCGCCGCAGCCATCGTCCTCGACTTCGATGCTCCGAGCGCGCGCTCTCGCCAAGGTCAACCGCATCGCGCACGAGTACGTCGCGCCGAGGTTGGAATCCGCCGCCAATTCAGCCTCGAGTCGCCTCAACAACTGGAGAGAACGCGATACTACTCCCGAGCCGGAACCTGGAGCGTACGCTTATCAAGTCCGACAACCGAAAAAAGCAGCAGCAGCAGCCGCCGCCGCCTCGTCGTCATCCTGCAGCGGACTCGAAAACTGGTCGTCGGCCCCAACCCTTCCAAATGGCGACTATTCCCGGCCCTACGCCCCCGGCGCTTCTTCTTCTTCGCGCAGTATAGCCACCTCTGCCACCACCTCGTCATCCGAGACGACAACTCCCTCGCGAAAATGGACCGCCTCCGGACTCGGCAGCTACCTCCACCTCGGCTCGTACGGCGGCGCCTCGACAACGGATCTCGATTCTTCGACCTCGGGTGCAACTCTGAACTCTTCAAGTGCTGCTAGTACGACTACTGGTAGCAAAGCGAAAGGGAAAGCGACGGTAGCCGGCGGACCTGACGACATTGACGAGGACAAGATCCTCTGTTTCCCAGGGGTGAGTTCTCCCATCGACGCCGCATCATGAAAACGCCACAAAAATCACTGAACACCGTCGCCGCCCTGCTGTAGTGGGCGACACTCCAACCCTCACGACATCACGACGCGTCCGAGCCCGCGCTCGTGCTCGAGATCCACGCGCACGGGTACGCGTACCGCCAACGACCCTTGTCGCAAGCGTCGCGGTCGCAGCGCATTTTTTACGCGTTGGCGAAATCGTTCGCCGCGTTGCCCAAGATCCCGCCTCACGTGGCGGCCGCGGCGGCGGTGAGTGTCCCTTCGACGCCGACGAGTGTCACGGAAGGGTCTGAGGACGATGACGAGGCGCCGTTGGGTGCCGATGCAGACCTGGGAGAGATGGACCGAGGACAGCAAAACGGGACGGCCGAGGGAGAAGCGCTCGAGAAACTGCTTTCCGTCGGAGGCCGCGCCGGCGACCGAGCTGCCGAGAAGGAGGTCCTTCAAGAAGCTGCTTCTACCACGTCATCACCACCGGATGACGAACACGTCGCACCCGCAACATCCGAAGAACCGGACGAGATGTCGCTCGAGGAGCAGTTGCGGTCTCCGACTGCGAGAGATTTTGCGACGTCGCAGCATCCTCCGCCTACGAAACCTGCCCGATCTGCCACGGCTCCAACTCCCGCTCCGATCCGTAACGGGTCCACAGATGAAGACAACAACGAGGAGGCGGCGATCTTGTCGACTCCGGCGAAGCTCTCTCGCCGACCGGGGTTCCGGATCGAGATCCCCCCTTCTCCCGCTTCGCTCGCCAACGCCAAACGCGCAGGTACTGCTTCCCAACCCGGTTCGCCCACTGGAGGGGCAGCGTCTCCGCTCCGATCTCCCGGGTTCAGGAGCGCCGCGTTCAATTTCGTCAAGCGCGATCGACACAAGACCAAGACGCAGGATTCGTACAACACCAACGCCACGTCCGAGTTTGAGCTACCCGGTTCGAGTTCGAAGCGCTCGTCGGCTGCGTCGTCGCGAGCTTCGTCTCGAGCTTCGTCGCCCGTTCGGGGGTCTCACCTCCGAACCACTCCTCACCACCACCACCCTCGACACCGCGACCGCGAGCCGCCGCCTTCGGTCCCCCTCCCTCCCGAAACGTGGCCCGCCCCATTCACACTCCCCTCCGATCCGCACGCCCTCCCGCGCCTGCACACGAACCTGCACACGCGCCTCCTCCCCTTTTTCGGCCTCAAACTCGCCAACCGCAAGATCCGCGTCAGTGCGTACCCGGCTCTCGCGGAGGGGCAATTGTACGATGGCGTGTTGGCGAGTACGGTGGTGAGGACGAGTGCGACCAGTGGGGGTGGGTTCAAGACGTGTTTGGAGGTGAGGGGACCCGAGTTGAGGAAATGGCTCGACCTCGTTGGGAATGGGAGTGGCGGGGCGAGAGGAGGAGGGCTCGACACTCTACGAGTCCGCGTCGTCGCCGAATTGCTCGAACCCGATCCGCTCGTCCCGTCCGTCGTGGATACGGCGCCCTTTTCGGGAGTCGGGTTCGGCAACTCGAACAAGGACGCCGCCGCTGCGCACGCGAGCGCGATCGCGACTGCGGTGGATGAAGTCGAGCTGGATGTCGGGATCCAGGGTGAGGGAGGCGAGGGCGGAGGCGTGAGGATCGTCAGTGACGTTGATGATACGATCAAGGTGAGAATGGATCCTGCCAATCGCCTTGGAAAATCACGCTCACCCTTTACGAACACCCGACACAGTGGACTGAAGTGACGAAAGGGACCAAGACCATCTTCCGGAACGTCTTTGTCCGCGAACTCGGCGAGATCCGCGTCCCGGGCATGTCCTCGTGGTACCGCTCTTTACAAGCGCACGGCGCCCAGTTCCACTACGTCTCCAACTCGCCGATCGAGTTGTGGCCCGTCTTGGGCACGTTCCTCAAGCTTGCCGGGTTCCCGAACGGGAGCTGTACCCTCAAGGAGTACGGAGGCGCGAGCAGCGCGTTGGCCAAATTGTGGGAAGAACCGGGGCAGCGCAAAAAGGCCAACGTCGAGCGGATCCTCAAAGAGTTTCCGGCAGCGCGGTGCGTTGTCTACATGGTTGCTGCGTGATCCGGAAGACGACGGTGCTGATCCTCTCATCACGACGCGGACGCAGGTTCATCCTCGTCGGCGATTCGGGCGAGCAAGACCTCGAGCTGTACGTCGCCCTCGCGCGACAATACCCTTCCAACATCCTCGCGATCTACATCCGAGACGTGACGACCCCGTTCGATCCGATCGCTGCGAACCCGGCCAACCGGCACCACCGGAAGAAGCAAGCGACCCCGGCCGAGCCTCGTCGAGCGAGCACGGATCAAGTCGATACCCATGCATCGCCACCACCACCGCTACCAGCTCGAGAAGGAGCTTCCTCGCAGCTTCCTCCGAAAGTGACGTGGAAGCACACCAACTCGATGAACGACCTTGCCGGTTTGATCGACGACGATGCGTTGCGGTTCGTCGCCCCCAACCCGCACTCGCACGCTTCGGGAACTGCGTCTGCCACCACCGCCGGAGACGAAACGAGCCGCCCTGCGATACCGGAGCGGTCTCTGAGTGATATGCCCGACCTGCCGGGGCAATGGGACGGTCCGCACGAGAGACCGATCGAGCTCCTCCGAAGGAGTAGCGACAGCGATGCGCCCGTCCCCGTTCCCGAACACCTCATCAACTCGGCCTTACACCCAACCTCAACCTCGACCTCGACCTCACCAGCTTCCACAAAGCCACCGCCGCATCGTGCTTCAACGACCCCGCTCAGCACCTCTCCCTCCTCTCCGATCGACGACTCGCCACTTGCCTCATCACCGAGCCTCCTCCTCTCCGAACCCGATTCGGACCCCCTCTCGCCCAACAATCCGATCCGACCCGCTCCGGGGTTGAGCACCCCAGGATTGGACCCGGCCGTCGAGGCATTCTATCGACGAGTCGCAGCGGCCGAGAGGAGTTTGCCCAAGGGGGTGATTCTGAGGCTCTTCCGGCACGGGAACGAGTGCGGTAAGTCGGCTTAAGCTGCCAGAATGCGCACTTTGTCGTTTGACCCTCGTCGCTCTTTCGCGCGGGGCGGGCTCGGTCGCAAATGTTGACCGCACAAGCAGGACCGAGACTGACGCTCCTCTTGAACGTCTTCTCCCTACAGCTGAAGAAGCACTCGAACTGGTCAAGACGGCCGGCAAACGACCGTTCGGCACGTAGAACTGGTTTGCAGTGGCCCTTTCTGCGGCAGTTCAATTCGACTCTTTAGAACCGTATCCTCCCTGTTGTCATAGAAACCTTTTTTTGCCGAGGCTCTGTCTGACCTGTATGATGGGCGAGCGAGGACGGCAGGGGAAAATGCAAGTTGCGCAAAGAGGTAGGAAAGATTACAACAAAAGTAGGAAGGGAAACGACACAGACATCGGGAAAAAGAAATGCGATGGAATCGCGACGGGTGTTTTACCGACGCGCAGGCAACCGGAATCACGCCTCGGATACACTCTGCCGAGTGCGATGCCGGATCTGCTCCTCGACCTCGTTGACAGCGTTTTGCAGTTCCTGGGGGGGAAGGGCGAAATTGTGAGCGGGGCGCGTGTAAAAGAAACACGCGGGAAGCAGGATCATTACCTCTGCTGTCGGGTCAAACTGCAGGCCGAGGAGGAACGCCTCGCGGGCCTCTTCGAAGCGGGACATGGCGACGAGGGCTTTGCCCTTGCGGAAGTGGCCTTTGATCCACGGCCGCTTGAGCTGGATGACCGCCTCGGCGTCGACGAGGGCGTTGACGTACTCTCCCGCGCTGGTGTACGCGGCGGACCGGTTCGCGAGTGCGAGGGCGAGTTCGTCGCGGGCGTAGACGTTGGCTTCAAAGACGGGCCTCGACGCGGCAATGTCGGCCGACATGGTATACAGCTTGATGGCGTCCTGCCACTGGCCCTTTTTGAACGCGACGTTGCCCGCCTCTTTCGCGCTGGCAATCTTCTTGGAGCGCTCGTTGACGACGGGTTGCGGCGGCGGGGGGAAGACGACGTTGGGGTTGCTGGCGGTCAGGAGGATCCGCGCGAGCTCGTTCACCTGGTCCAAGTCGGCGCTCGCGAACCCGCTCGGGAGGGTCTCGCCGACGGTGAACTTGACGGGCGTCGGCGAGAGCGGCGTCGGGTCGAGCGAGAGCGGCAGCAACGTCAACTCGGAATCGGGCACCGGAGGCGGGCCGCCGCTCGGACCGGCCATAGGCTGATGCGGGTGCGGATGCGGATGCTGGTGCTGGTGCTGCGCTGGCGTTTGCATAGCGTCGAGTTGGTTGGAGAGAGAGATGCGCGTGCACGCGTGTCCGCGTCGGCTTCGCGCGGAAGCCGCCAACTTGGCCTGGCGAATTATCAGTTTGGGCGCATCTACAGTAGACCGTTACTAGGCAGGCATGGTAAATTCGTGCGCTTCTATTCAGTCCGCGACGCGCGGACAACGCAAGTCCGGTCGAGGTGCGATTTTCGAACTTGAACTCTCCCGAGTTTTCAGCCAGCTCCCTCGCTCGTCGCGTTCTTGCCACTGCTTCCTCTTCTCAAAGACATCTTCCGTCGTCTCACTGCAGACCGCGTCAACGCTTTGCACCGAAGCGCGCGACTCCGGCGAAGTCGACCGACACCCATGCCCGACTACCTCGAAGCGCGCAGACGGCCACTGCGCATTTCGCGAACCGCTCACCTTTCGCCAACTCCGGACCTTGATCCACACCCGAGTGCCTCACCGGCCGGAGGCGACTCCTCCAACGGCCGCGTTACTGGTCCGGTAGCCGCTTCAGCGCACGTCACCGTGTCGCATTCGACATTCTCGACCCGCTCCGTTCTCAGTGGCGTCTCTGCCTTTCTTGACTCCGTCATCACCGGACCGGCACGCACCTTGCACCATCGTATCGAAAAGGTACTCCAGCCGAGTGCAAAAGGTCCGGTCCCGCTGCGGCGCGGCGACGGCGTTGAAAGGCGGGTCGAAGCGAAGCGCGCAAGTCGATCTGCCGGCGAGACCGACAAAGTCGCCTCCACCCAAGTCGGCGGTCCGGAGCAGTATGTCACCGCCATCCGGACGCCGGCGACGCGCACCTTGAGCCCGAGGGCGCAAGTTCCAGCTCGCCAGCGATCCGTCTCGGTGGCATCACCCGCAGCAGCAACCGCAGCCAAACCGTCTCGCTCCAGTTCGAGCTCCAGATATCCGAGCCGCTTGACCAATGTTCCCGCACTCGCACCCGAGGTCCAGGATCACCGAATACGATTCTGTACGTGCTCGCCTGAATACAACGACGAGGAGACGACCTCGAGCGAGGAGGAGGAGGAAACCGATTCCGATGGGAGCTTTTTCGGATCGGGGCAGCTTGGTTGATTGACTCGCATTGGGGAGGTCTGATATGTAGGCTTCATACGGGTTCATCTCGGGCGGGTAGTGCCTGCAAATAGGGATCTTTCGGTCCTCGAGGGATTGAGCGGGGAGCAGAAAGTGGACTGGGCAGTCTGGGCAAAACAAAAGGTATTGTGAATACAGCCGGAGATTGCACCCACTAGATCTATACGTACCTCTGCCGTGACTCTTCCCTTTCATGATGCTTTCCTGACGAGATGGCGACTCAAATGCCACGGCATCCTGCAGGACACGTAAACACTGGCGCCTGTTTCTCCTCCGCCTCTTTTGGCCACCCTCATCTACGGAAGCCGACCTCAGGTTTTACGATTCGGGCATCGCAATGCTCCAGCTCTTGGACAAGATGGGCATCCTTCTGCCTTGCTCGGGAGGGGACGGTGAGCTCCACCGGATGGGCTGGATGTACACTGAACAGGAGTACGGAGTCCTGATACCTGCGCACGCTACAGGTTGCCATCATTGATTGCATGCTTGCGGGGCTCACTCGTTGAAGGCAAAGCAGCCATCCGACCTTCACGATCGCCAACAAGAAGGGCAAGGTCACCTGGGACCGCCATGGCTGTTTAAACGAGCTCAATGACATCTACAAGGCGTACCACAACAAGCTGGGCGCATGGCGGAACAAACACGCGTACAGGCTCATGATTAATCTCGGATTTCCGGTTGCCAAGATCGCCCAGAGCGCGCGTGCAGGCAAGTGTGCCACATCTCTTCAGTTGACATGGTCCGCACGCAGCACATGCCCACATTCTTTGACAAGCTTGTCAAGAGCTACAAAGTCTTGGACTGCTTGCAACACGAGGAAGATGCAAAGCACGGTATCAATGGCAACAATATCTGTGAGGAATGTATGACAGCTGCAAGCGGGGGGGACATTAGGACCGGAAACGAACAATTTTGTACAGCTCAATTAGCGGAAAAATGAACTCACAAGCGGATCACATCGGAACTTGGGGGCATGTAATGAGCCCATGCAAGCAAATTGGGGGTGCACATGGCAGCACTCTTGACGTCTTCTGTTTCCATCTTGATGTCCTGCGTGAACGGTTGCTTCCAGTCAGGGAGCGAGTTCCAGAGGGAAGCGGGCAGAATGAGGCCACCTCACCTTGCTGTCGGACAAGCCAATGATGATTGCCGCCGCTTCGTCCTTCTGTTGAGTCTCGATCGAATCCGGAACGAGTCTCGGTGGGTCCGGCACGCGTCTTGGGCACACGCTTGAACTGGAGCTGGGTCTGATTGGAGCTCCTCGCGACCGAGAGCGGGTCAACACCTTGCAACTCCGACTTGGGCAAGGCGGCGACGTTCGGGAGTTTCTTGGTAGCCAACGAACCGGAGGTGGATCCTGGAGGGAAACCGGGTTCGAAGCCGGCGCAGAAACAGGAGTGGCAGTTTTGCTCTTCTTCTTCTTCTTGATGCTCTGCGTGTTCTTTTTGGGTGCCGCTGATTTATCCTCGTCGTCCGTCTCATCATCAAGGTCAAGGATCCTCTTCTGACTCGGGTGGTCCACCTCGCCGATCAGTCCCGCTTTGGCGGATGAGGTCAGCTTCGACGAGGACGAGGACGAGGGCTTGGCGGGCGCGGGTGTGTCCTTGGACGGCTTGGTCTGGGCAGCGAACGAAGTGCTGCCCTTCGGCCCCTCAATCCCGGTCGTCTGGATCTGAGTCGCCTTTCCGCTCTTCTGGCCGCTTCCCGACGTGATGCCGCCTGCGGTGCCCTTGCCCTTGCCGCGCGAGCGCTCGCACTCCTGGGCCCAGCCAGCATCGTCAGTGGCAATCTTGCTGAAGCTGAAGTTGATCGTCACGACTGGCGCCGAGGCCTCCTCGAAGATAGTAACCAGCTGCGAAAGAAACAGGTGTCAGCCCAGATACTCGTACTCGCGTCGGTCAACAGCAGAGATGGGACTGACGTCCTCAAGGGTCATCGCGTGCAGCGCGCGATCGGGCGCGTACGCGCCGGGCGGGTGCTTGTAGTCCCTGACGCTTGGGTTGAACGGGATGGCCTGAGGAGAGGAAGAGAGTCGAGTCAGCAGCTGTCACATGCGCATGCCAGAGAAAAACGCACGGCCGGGACAGTGTACAGGGCGGTGAGCGCCTTCTTCAAGCGCAGGTCCGGTTCGGCGTCAATTTGAGCCTTGACGTCGACCCCTGCAGTCGGTGCTGGGCTGTCAGCATGATGTTGTGGCTGGTCCATCTAGACAAGCAACGCACAGCGGTTCTTCATTGCCTCGACGGCGGCACGCCACTCTTCCTGACCCTGGGTCGACATCACGTTGATGCCCGGCATTACCGTGTTTCAGTCCTGACCGAAGAGCGTCGCAAACGCATTGACCGTTCCCACTGGAAGAAACGAGACATCAGCGCGTCCAAAGATGTGCACCTGAGATAAGGGCAGACGTACTGTGGCAGTCGTCGACGTGCATCATGCCCAGCCCTTTCCACGACTCGCGCTGAGCTCCGGTGCTGAGGCTGTCGAGGTACACTTCCGTCGCTCCAAAGACGATGATGAGGTCGCCCTTGGCTGTGCGGGTGCGAGACGGCGTCGGTGGTCAGCCGGTTTCGCTTCTCATCCCGGGATCGAAAGTGGTGGGAAAGTGCACCGATCATGCGGTGTCCTTTCTTGCTGCAAGAGACAGTTGTTGTGTACCAATAGGCAGCGTTCATCCCTTTCAGGAACTGCTCGTGGACTTCCACAACCATGACGCGCAACAGCTGCAAACAAGGATGTCGCCACGCAAGGTCAGCACTCCACTCGTGACTGGGCATTGAGGTTCAGGCAGGGTCAGCACACTTCTCCCAAGGCTGCTTGAATCTCAACCGCGCTAATCGCGTCGGCGGCGCCCTTCTTTGGTGGCATACTTTGTTGTAGTTCAGGTTGAGGACGGTGATGGCGCGGTCGCAGAGCGAGCTGTCAAGGGAGGGGCAAAGCAGGGTAGGGTAGACAAAGACAATATGCAGAATTGTGCAAGTCTGTACAATTGCTCGGCGTGTCCCCGAGAGAGAAAGAGGGAAGGAGGTGGACAGCAGGCCAGGAGAGCAAGGGAGAGGTTGATCTGCCGGAGTGCGGCCGATTCCCTACTTTGCAGGGAAGAGCAACAAAGCAGCTGGTACGCTCAGTGGGTTTCTGACTGCCTAGAAGGAGGCGCACTAGGTCAGTCAGTCTTCAGAGGTCGTGGTCGCTTCGAGGCATTAACTCCGCCCAATTTCTGCGCACTTCTCCTTGTGCTCACGCCTCCCATAGACGGCTGCACTCGCCCGCTCTCCAAGCCAGACAGTGCATACAGTCAAGATGCAAAGAGGCCAGAACAGGTAATCACTGCTTGCCTGCTGACCAACATGCTCTGTAATGTATCAGAATGCGCCAATTCTGCTTTATCACGCGCCACAGCAGTCGAATGTTCTTTCCTTTCGGTGATTTAACAGGATCCATATGTGTTCATCTCAGGTAGGTAGTGTCATGCAAATAAGGACTTTTCTCACTCTAAGGATTGCAAAGGGAGCAGAAAGTGGACTGGGAAAAACAAAACACACTGCAAATACAGCCGGAAATTGCGCCAACTAGATCTATTTGTACCTCTATGTATGTGCGGCCCAGGATGCTTGCGGACTTGTGATGACTGCGGGAAAACTGCTGTGGGATTCCGGGGGGAACAGGGCAGAGGGAAAATATAAACCGGGAAACCCTTCAAGCGACCTGCTTGATCTCATCGCCCTTCTCGCTTTGGAGCTGGTGTCCGACCCGCGTGCCCGTTTGGGACGAAGATCCCCTCCGCACAGAAGCAGGGCGGCTCACTTCGCCATGGTTGACTTCGACGCGCGCGAGCTCGAGCAAACCGCCGAGGTCGCGCGGGCCGATAAAGTGTTTCCGTCCTTGGAAGATCCAGGTCCCGCCGCAGAGGAGGAGGACAAAACCAATCACAACGACGGCGTAGTCTGGGGGACATTTTGTTCGGGTGGTTGTCAGCGTTGGAAAGATGGGAGTTCTTTCTGGGAAAAGGGAGGGCTGCCAACGCACTCATGCTATTCCCGGTCGGGTGCGTCTCGCCCGGGAAAAGGAAAAAGACGACCGTCACCGAGGTAAAGACTGCACACGGGCAGGGCCAGAAGTTTAGCAACGGTCTCCCGTGCGAGGCAGAAAAAGCAGAAGCAGAATAACGCACTGAGAGCGACGACGTTCGTGATCGGACCGAGCACAGGGCCCAGAGTCCAAGTGGGCGACGGGAACGATTCGGGGCGGAGGAGGTGGCGTCCGCGGATGAGGAGGAGGGCGATCGGGATGCAGTACGAGAGCTCGAGCAGGACGACACTCGAGGAGAGGATGGCTTGGAACGCCGCGTTCGAGCCCTGAATCGCCGCGAGAGTTTTTCCTGGTCGTCAGTACACCACCGAAGGCTTATCCCCTTCTCTCCGCAACCCGAACCGCACTCACCAAGTAGACGAGCGAGAAGATGATGCACCACACGGCGGTAAAGATGACGGTGCGGTCCGGAACTCCGGTTCGCGGGTTGTTCTTGGAGAAGAACTTGGCAAAGGGGAGTCCGTCGTCGCGCGCAAAGGCAAACAACATGCGCGAGGACGCGGCCATGATTCCCTGAGCGGCGAACTGTAGGCAAGGAAAAGCCGTCAGCGTTCGGTTCGACGAGAGGGACTGGAAGTGGAAGGAAAGCTCGAGCCTCACCTCCATCGAGATGATCGGGAAGACCTGCGAGGAGGTTGAACAAGTAGAAAAGGTCAGGATCAGTCGGAGAAGGGAGCGAATGCAGTTGCCGCACCTGCAAGCAGATCGCGCCGGCGACGCTTCCGGTAGCCTGGTAGCAAATCTCGGCGAGACATCCCGCCGGAGACGAGATGACGGCGTTGATGTCGGTCATGACGAACAAGAGGGCGATCAGCAGGACGAAGGACGAGCTCGCCCCGACGACGACGGCGAGGATCATTGCTCGCGGGACGTTGATGTGCGGCTGCGGGATCTCCTCGACCATCTGCAGGAGTGCGTTCGAGGTTAGCAAAGGAGAGTCGGTAACAATTCCGCCCAAACTGTCGAGAGACTTGCGTGTGAGAGTCCGTCAATTCCGATCATGCAAAAGTCGGATTGCAGCAGGCCGAGGATGAACGCGACGCCATCTGTGGGTCATTTCTCGCTTGATCAGTCAGTTTCAAGACCCCTTTTGGGCGCAACAATGACACAAACTTACTAGGCCAGCCGGTCTCGTTCTGCCACCCGCCAAACACGAACGCTCCACGCTGGTAGTTTGGCGAGGCGGTCGCCAAAGTGACGATGAAAATCGTAAAGGCGCCGGCAAGCGACCAGATGAGAGCCGCAGAGTTGATCATGGGCAACAGCCGGGGGAGGAACATGTTGATCGCGACGGCGATGAGCTGCGCGGGCGCGAGTTGCGCGAGGGCAAAGTTTAGCCAGCGGAAACGGGCGCCGGAGAAACCCAAGCAAAACCGAAAAGACGCACAATGAATGCGATAAAGATAATCACGGTCTGATACGGCTGTGACTCGTGCTCGGGGTGTGCGAGAGTGTAGGCACCGAGGAGAAGACTGCCGGCGAGAGATCCGGTCGTCGCCGTCAACGTGACCCAACCGGCACAGCCGAGCCAGCCGGTGACCCAGGAGATACCATTCGACCATTCTGGCGGGGCGAGGATCGCGGCAAAATGGTACGGGCCTCCGGAAGTCGGGAACACGTGCACAATCTGCCGACGTAGTTGTCAGCCAGGGTGACCGGCGAAACCCGCATCGCCCGCGTCTGCGGAACCCCGCATGTCTCGGACCAGGACAGAGCGGCATGCGCATAGCTGTGTATGACTGCAAAAGAGAAGAGAAGGCTCACCTCGGCGAGCGAGGCCGCAGTGGCCAGAACACCAACGAACGAGACGATCAGACCGTACAAAGTCGCGATCGGACCGCCGGAAGGAAGAACAACTGATAAACTGGCGCTGGCGGCGGTCCAAGAATTTCTATTAAGTTAATAGTATTAGCGCCGTACGAGTCGTAGGAGGTGCAGAGAACGCGTAGGAGACGAAAAACGGCGAGAACGGGCGAGAAACGACGCTTGCCGGCATTTCCTCGCTCCGGAGAGCTTCGGACTAGCACTGGGGCGTAAAGAGTGTTCGAGGTGTATGCATAGACTCACAGGATGCAGTAGGCGAGTCCGATCAGCGAGAGGAGCGAGAAATTCTTGAGTTGGCCACTGCACGTGATCGAGAGAGAAGTTTCGACGGGTGAGCTCACGCCCAAGGAGACAGACGATGGCGGTGGCGACGCACTGGTTCTGTTCAGACTTGGTGACCTCGTTGATTTTGGCGTGCGAGTAGTGCTTCTCCTGCTCCGCCGAGAGCGCCTTCTGGGGCGCACCGGGGGATCCGGCGCCGCTGTCGAGCGTGGTCGTTGATGGAGCGTTCGAACCGAGATGACGTCGTTCAGCCATGGCCGATAGCAGCAAGGCAGACTCGGCTGGAGCAGCTGCAGGTGTAGAGCGGGAGCAAGCTGAGTAGCGATAAGGCGCAGAAGGACCACCTCTCTGGGTGGTCCCGGAGCTGATGCCAGCGATGAAGATTTCGACCTCCAGAATAAGTTTAAAATTGTCGTCGAGCGCGGAGGCGCGCGCGGGGTTGCGAAAGCGCGCGCGGAGTGATCGGTTCGAAAAGTCCGGTTCCTCGTCCCTGCTTTTTTGACTCGCAGCAGGTCGTGTGTGTGCTTGCTCGCTCGCCGAACCTTTCCGCGGCAGTCAGCTGCTCCTTGTTGTCCGCCCACGCACCGGCTTGCGAGCGTCAGGACGTTCGCCAGCTTGCCGCAGCAGCAGATTGATCTCGTCCAAGCAGAGTCCAAGCGCAACACGCTTCTCTCCTCTTCTATGCTGCGCTCTTGAGCCCAGCTGTTGCGTAGGTATCGCGTCGGATCGCCGAACTCTGTCAGCTTTGTATGCTGTTTGCTTGTTCCGGCGAAAAGACGGACCGGATTCGAAGAGAGCTCGTTGACGATGGCCATGTTTTCGGCAGCCCGCTGCTTGCAATTGAATCTCAGTTGACTGCAGCGCGACGTGATTCCTTCGACAACCACCCGTTCGCGACAAGGAGCGAGGTGCTTTATCGAAGGAAGAAAGGCGTACGTAGGAGCAGTCGAAGACGAAGCAAGCGTCCTTGGCTGCGGTTAGGGTTAGACCGCCGACGCTTACAATGAGAAGCCGTGTGGGCGCTCGTCACCAGGCTCCAGTCTTCGGTCCGTAAAGCTGAATGGTTCGAGACGGTGATCGAGCAAAGTCGAAGAACGGGAGAGAAATGAGACTAGGTCGCCGCACAGTCATCGGTGGTGAGACTCGACTGACGATGGCGAAGTGACAGGGCGCCGTGCCTTTTAGGCTCAGGCGGGGCTATACAGCTTGTCAAACATAGAGGGGAGAACTTAGCAACTGTTTCAGGGGGAGGAGCGTGTCCACGGACCGCCGCGGAGCTCGCTTCCTTGCGCGCTTGCGCGTCCCGCTCCGTCCGCGTCGTCCAAGCTTCCTCCGAAACTGCTTACTAGAAAGACCTGCACTAGCCTAAAGAGTCCGATTGTGGGAAATGATGGCGAGCTAGTTGCAAGCTTATTCAGGCAGGAAGAGACTACTCGACGTAGGAAACACGGGAGGAGGAGTCGGATGCTACACCACCGCCGGCTGCTGTTCAAGCGCACCGACCTCAGACGCCGACGGATCCAGCGTTCCGACAACATCCACCTGCTCTTCCTCTTCTTGCGGTTCCGCCTTGACTCGTTTCGGATCCGGTTCGTCTGTCCCGCCGCCGCCGCCTTGCGTGCCCTCACCCTCGACTTTGGGCTTGAGCGGCGAAGACGTCGTCGTCGTCGATTGAGTGACCTCGTTCGCGACAGGGGCGGCGGGATCGACGCTGTCGGCTTTGCGTTTCCTTGAACTGGCGGCCGAAGCATTCGGCGTCGACTCTCGAGAGGTGCGGACCGAGGCGCGGGACGCAGCGGCGGAAGCAGAAGAAGCGGCGACGGCGTTCGAGCGCGACAGGGCCGCCTCGGCGTGGCAAGTCGCGTGGTAGAGCTGTGAGACGAGCGAGAGGAGTGTGAGCGGAGAGAGCCGAAACAAGACGGGAAAGTCTCTGCGAGAGAGCGAAAGAGAGAGAGAGAGAGAAACGCACCACCTTGTCGACGACGACAGCGTTCCACCAGACCCACTCTTCCTCCTCATCGGACCACTCGCTTTTGAACCGGTCCTGACAAATCGGACACGGTTTGTCGCCCAACCCGAGTTCCGCTTCGGGCGTCCCGGCAGCGGGCACGGCGACTTTGAGCTTCTGAAGCGCGGCGCGGTCGATCGTCCCGCCAGCGCCGGGTTGGGACGCAGAGGCGGCTGCAGTCGCCGCGGCTCCGGCGGACAGCAGCGCCGACGAGGGTTGGTCCGCCGCCGAGAGAGGGTGGTGCGTCGCGTCAGAAGTGTACCAGTCCTGTTGCCATCCACGTGAGAAAGTTCAGTCCTCTGCGAGCGCGCGCACAAACGCACACGAGGAAAAAACAACGTCGCGGAAAAGCTGCCGGCTCCTCACCTCTTCACTCGTGAACCAACTCCGACCGCTCGCCCTTCCGGCGGCTTCCCGCATCCTCCGCTTGTGCACAAAGTGCCAATCGAGGTGCTCGTCCATCTTGCGCTTGCCGGTCCTCGAGTCGGGTTGGCGCAACCCACACTGGCGGCACTGGAGGGGCAAGAGCTGCAGATACAGGACGGCGAGGGCGTGCGGGCGAGGTCTGCCGTAGGGGGAAGACAACGACGTTCGGGAAGGAGGGGGTTCGTGAGTCAGTGGGGGAAATTCAGTTTCGACGCGTGCAGCACAACAAGGGAAGGCGTCCCCTTCCACACATCCTCGCGCGCGCGCGAGTGCCTTCGAAGTAAAAGCAGAGAAAGAAACTCACGTCGCCAAATCGCCGCTATTGAGCGTGACTCCGAACCTGATCGCCTCCTGCTCCCACACCATCGCCATCTCGTCCCTCTCGACCAACGGCACCTTTTCCCGCCTCGTCGTCGCGCCTGTCGTCGTCGTCGGGGTGGCGCCATCTTCCGACTTGAGGAGGACAACGTCCGGCTTTTGTTCGACTTTGGCGTGAGCGAGAGCGGGAGAAGCAGACCCAGTCCTGCCGCCGAAAAGGTTCGCAAGGGCTCCACTCGCGCTCAATTGGGAGAGCAAACCGAGGTCGATCCCATTCACGACGCCGGCGCCGGCACCGGGAGCTGGATTCGAGGCCGGGGCAGGGAGGACGGGAGAAGCGGCGGCGGCGGCGGCGGCGGGGGCAGGCGGTGGTGGTGGAGGAGGAGGAGTCGGAGCGGCAGCGGGATGAGGCGAAAAGTGTCGCGGCGGTTGTTGTTGCTGTTGGTAGTACTGCGGTCCGGGAGCCAGTGGCGGAGGAGGCGACAGGTGCTGCTGCTGCCCGACGTACGAAACCGGCATGGAAGGAGGAGGAGGAGGAGGCGGTGATGCTTGCTGCTGCTGAACGAGCGGGGACAAGATCGTCGTCGTCGTCGAGGAAGGTGCCGTCGCAGCAGCAGCAGCAGGAGGCGCAGGAGGCAACGGACTCGCACTCGTGCCCCTCCCCGCCGAGGGCGGCGGCGCCAACGCCTGAAGTTGGTTCCTAATCTGAGTGACCTGCTCCGTCGTCAACTGCGTATTGAGGATCAAGTGCTCCAATTTCTTCAACGCGACAATCTGAGACGCGTTGATCTGGTCCGCCTCCGCTCCCGTCGCCCCCGACGTCGAAGGAGCGTTCTCTTGTCGGAGGGTGAGGAGACGACGGACGTCGTACAAGACTCCGGAACGTTCGGTCGTCGTGGCCGTGTGAGGGAGTTGCTGCACCTGCGCAGTAAGAAACAGTTATCAGTGTTTCTGTGAGTCTTTTCCTGCGAAAAAAAGGCGTCGTCAAAGAAACGGAAAAACTCACCCCAGCGTGATACATCTCTGCATCCTTGGTTGCCCGTCCGCCCAAGCCGTCCCCTCTCCCCCTCGCGCCAAACAACGCCGCCTCTATCCCCCTCTGGACCCTCGCCCCCTCGCGGGGTTCATCCGGCTCTCTAAACAACTCGCCTCCGTCGTTGCCCCCCGTCTTCCACGTCCCGAGCAACTCTTCGAGTTTCGTGCGCGTGACGGGGTCGACGGCGTGGTACGCCGAGAGAAAGGCGCGCTCGATGAAGCGACTAAAGAGGGCGATGTAAGGCGCGCCGATGTTTTTGCAGATCGAGTCGAGGAGGTAAAAGGCCGGTAAGAGGTATTGAGGCGGGCACTGTGGCGAGCGGGGGGTGTCATGTTTTTTTTGTAGCGGATATTTCGAGGTGTGAGTACCGAGTGTTGTGCGAATTCGAGAAAGCAAAACGGGGTCGGGGATCGGCAAAGGAAAGAGACGCAAAAGGGAGGTCAGCGATGTTTTTTGCTGTCTGGAACGGACGCTTGCTTGTGTTTCGTGTGAAGGAGGCATCCATCGGACTTTGTAGCCTCAAAAGCCATCGTGCGCCGCGAAATTCATACACGCCGGGCGGGATTCTTTCCTTCTTCTGCAAGGCAAAAAGAGCGAGAAAAAAGTCTGCTGGGGCCGCCACGCGCGCAAGTTCGCTTTTTTGACTCCCCTCCGCCTCTGTCGCAGGATGCAGCCGTAACGGGGACCGGGAAACAAAGCTTCGAGAGTCTCTTTTTTTTGCGGCCGAGCGTAGGGACGGTGTGCGCGAGTCTCGAAATGGCGAGAGGGGAAAAGCTGGAAGCAGCCGGTGCTGTTTCGATTCGACACTTGCAAACGGGGATAGACGATGGAGGCGCGATATACTCCCGCCTCGTCCAGTGCTTCTTCTCCCTCAGAGAGTGTGATTCTTGTTTGCAGGGCGGCCCGGCTGACAATCGTTCCTTGGTTCGCGCGCTCGAGAAAAAAAGACGAGGAGGGGCAGACTCACGGTGCGGAGGTGTTCGTCAAAGCACTGGGCGACGACGCTGGCCATCCTGATGGCATGCTCGTGGGCAAACAACGTGAGGGAGGTGATGACGGGTTTCGAGTTGTAGGTCAAGTGGTCGAGTTGGAGTTTAAAGTAGCGCCGGAACGAGTTGGGGTCGTGAGCGACGTCGGGCGGCGGGCGCAACTCGCCTTCCTTCAACGGCGGCGCTTGGGTGGTGACTGGTTGGGGTGGTGGTGGTGTGTATTGATGCTGTACGGGTGCGGGTGCGGGTGCGGGTGCGGGTGCTGCATAGTCTGGATACCTCGGCTGCTGGTGGTGGTGATGCATCATCATCGGTTGAGGTGGCGGGGGTTGCGGGTAGGCGGCAGGTGCGCCATAGTAGCCAGCTTGAGGCGGCGGTTGGGTATAGTGTCCACCGCCGCCGTACGGAGGATAGCCGCCCTGTTGAGGTGCTGCATAGCCCCCCGGTGGTAGTGGTGCTGCAGGGTTGCCGTACGAGTGCGGCGGAGGGTAGCCGGCTCCTGCATAGTCCTGGGGGTAGTGTGGCGGTGGCGGTGGGTACCAGCTCATGGCCCAGAGTGTGCAGAGTGAGTGAGTCGAGGCGAGAGAGTCCGAGGAGGAGGTCGGGAATCCCAAGAGTGGTAATTGGAGAGTATTTGTAATGGGAATACAAAGGGGGAGAGAAGGACGGCTCACTCGCTCGGCGCGGCGCTCGTGTGTTCTTCCCCCGTCTCGACTGCTCTCCAGACGCCGGCAAAGTGAGCGCTCCTGCCTCGTTGCCTTGCTGTGCTTCCTACTCCTTCTATACGACCGCCCACCACCCGCCCTTCACGTCCGCCCGTCGTCGTCGTCGAGGAGGAGGAGGTCGTGTGCCCGTGTGGACCGAGCAGCTCGGCCGCGCCCCATCTCGCACACGTCTCGCAACAACTCGGGGGGGAGATCAGAGGGGACACGGTGGAATACATGGGGAACACAGCACCGGTGGTGGAATTGGCAGGCCACGGCGCAAGAGAGGGCGGGCGAGGGAGCGGGGTCGCCTCGGAGCCGAGCACCGACGGCAGCAGCACCGCCCACCTCGACATATCCTCTCGTCTCGTATGGGGGCACTGGGGAACGAGTGGTCGTCCAGAATGATTCAGGATCAGACCTATGGTGCCCTCGCGGCGTGGCGATTGCAGCAGCCTCGACTTGGTGACTGCCGATCACGGGCGAGCTGACCCTGTTTTGCTCCCCCTTCCCTCTTGCTCGCCTCTCGCGTCCACCCCCGAACCCACAGATGAAGCAGATCTACAAGGAAGAGGAGCTCGAGATCCCGTCAGTCCCGTCCCCCGTTCTCGCCTTTCTCGTGACCGCCGCCCGCTGACCCCCCGACGCGAACGAAAAAACAGGGAGGGCGTCACGGTTGCCGTCAAGGCCCGTATTGTCACCGTCACCGGCCCGCGCGGTACCCTGCAAAAGGACCTGCAGCACACCAACATGTCGATCCGCGTCCTCGCCCCCTCGGACAAGGCCGTCAAGCCCGTCCACAAGGTCAAGCTCGTCGTCTGGCACGGCGCCCGCAAGCACGTGGCGTGCCTCCGCACCGTCCGCAGCATCATCGAGAACATGGTCACCGGCGTCCGTTACGGGTTCGCGTACAAGATGCGTCTCGTCTATGCCCATTTCCCGATCAACGTCATCATCGCCGACGACAAGCAGTCGGTCGAGATCCGGTGCGTTCCCTCATCTCTCTTTTTCGGTTTCAGCCCCCCTCGAGCTGACACATACACGTCGCGCGCACACAGCAACTTCCTCGGTGAGAAGCGCGTCCGCAACATCAAGTTGCTCGAGGGCGTCACCATCTCCGAGTCCAAGGCCCAGAAGGACGAGATCATCCTCGAGGGCAACGACGTCGACATGGTTTCCCAGTCCGCTGCCGTGCGTTCTCCCATCCATCCATCCTCTAGACTTTGGGAGGTGTTTGAGTCGCGGGGAAGAAAAGAGACGAAATCCCCGCGCCCGGGGATTCGCCCTTTATCAGCTCGCTAACCCCCGCTCCCCGCTCCGCGTACAGAACATCCACGGCACTTGCCTCGTCAAGAACAAGGACATCCGGAAGGTATGTATAATCCCCTTTTCGACGAAAAACGGGCGAGAAACTGACCCCAACTTTTGCTTCTCGCCCTCCCCGCGCTTCCTGCGACCCTCCCAATCGCTCCTACTTGGTCCCTAAACGTCAAAAACGCTAGTTCCTGGACGGAATCTACGTGTCTTCGCGGGGTCAAGCTGTTGAGGCGGAAGTTTGAGCGGACAAAGACTCAGGTCTTCGTCGGTGTAACAGATGTTCCTCTTCCTCTCTTTTCTCCGTGCCTTTCGCGCCGTGCGCGCATTTTCTTCTTCTTCGACGGTTATTCCTCTGGTGTTGGGCCACGGAGAGGGGTGTATCTAGAACGTCAGCCGGTGAGGTTGTCTGGGTTGGTGAGGAGGGGGGACTGGCGTCCGATCCGGCTCTTTTTCCCCTTCCTCTCCGACATACAGACGCGCTAAACGTACGACCTCAAGCGCATTGCCGGCAAACTACACGGTGGCCCCTCCTTCATCCATGCATGAAACCCGAAACAAGCAGAGACTCTTCACATCGCCGCCTCGGTCCGCCACGCCTGGACAACTGGCTGCCGCCCCTTCTCGCACCGCGAGCCGCGCCCCTAGGTGCGGTCCGACGATCCGGCGGGCTTCCTGAAGACCTCGACCTCGTCGTTGTCTTCGTCGTCGTCTTCGTCGGCAGCGGTGGCGCTGGGGGCGGCGGCGGTCTTGCCCGACTGCTCCTGCTGGGTACAAGCGCGAGCGGCCTCGGCCTGGGTGGCTTCCTGGCGCTTGCGTTCCGACTCGTCCTGCTCACGCTGCTCCTCGGGACTGAGCCTGATCGCGAGGGTCATGCCACAAGGGAGGGAGGTCAAGACGGTGCGAGGGGCTTCGTCGGAGTGGAGGGGACGTCCGACGCCTGTACAAGAGCGGTGTGGACTGTGTCAGACCGGGTCTCTCTTGTCTTGTCGGCAGATGAGTCATCCGAGCCGGTGTAGGCCGCGAGACAGAAAGACGACTCACCTTCGTCTTGTTGCTCGTGCTGACCCTGAACTTTCTCGACGGACTGAGGCGCGGACATGATCACTCGGTTCTTGTGAGGGTGCTTGATCTCTTGTTCTTCTTTTCGTCTGCACGAGTAGCAGAAGGGAGGGGAAAATAGAGAGTCAGCGTCCGTCCGTTTTGGTCGCTGGCCCGAAATGACATCAACTCGCGACAGGAGCTTCGGGGGACTCCGCGGAGCTGCGCGCGGCGGGACAGACTGTGCGAGTTCGGAGGTGATCCTCTCTAGACTCACTCGCTCGAAACGTGGAGAAAACCCCTCGTGGAGCGGGAAATGGAGCAGCTTTGCCACTCTGCACACGAGAATAAGGCAACCAAGGGGGGCCGCATGGTAATCTCAGGGAGGAACAGGGAGAAAGCGGATGCTGGAGCACTTCCATATACCTACGTTATGCACGCTTTCCTGTGTGACCGATACGCCTTAGCAGGCACCTTTCCTATGAGCTGAGAAGGTCGACGGAGTCGACCAACAACTGCGAACGCGTCGCCCTACTATATTGACACTTCTCGCTCCTCGGACTGAAGACTCACTTGAGGATTCTGACTGCAGCAGTCACCCGCGTCGCACTCTAGCTTTGTCTCCGCTCTTGGCGAAGACTCGCGACCGCGCACCAGCCTTTCTCTTTTGGATCGCTCTCGCTCGCGGCGAAACTGCAAGCGCAGGTTCGAGAGCAGGAGAAAGCTCGACTTTGACATGAGTGGAACTGTGTACAGATGATGGTGTTGAAGGAGGGCATGGAGTAGACACCGGCGAGGCGGAGGGTTGCAACAAGCGAGAAGAAGAGGAAACAAGCGATGAGTCGAGGCCGAGGTTGACGGGACGAAGTGGGGTGCGACTTCAAGAAAGGCGAGGGGTCGGCGCGCCTTCAATGATCTCTGCGACGTGAGCAGGCAGCGTCGCCGCCTCCGCAGGGTCGGCAAACGCGTATCCGTACAACTGAGCTTTCTCAACGGCAGCTTCGAGCGCGGTGGCGGTCGGGAGTTCCCATCCATGCGGGAAGTCTTCCGAGGTCGTGTGCCCCAAGTCGTGTAACCGCCTTTGCACCTGCATTGAGCCAGGGAGACACGGATGGAAGACAGTCAGAAGCTTGAACCGGGTCCTTGAAGTCTGCTTCCTTTCAATCCATGAAAGCGACTGCATGACTTACCGCGGCCGCGGTAAGCTTCCTTGGCATGCGACGAGGTTCGGGGAGAGGTTCACCCTAGATATTCGGGTGTAGACGAAAGAGTTCAGCGGGAGCGCTTCCGGGAAGAAGGAGGGAGAATGGTGACCGAGAACTTACCATGTCGAGGCGCTCCAGCAGCAGCTCAATACTGTCCAGCAAACTCTCACTTGCTCCAGCCTCGCGAGCAGCGCTGTACATGTCGTTGTAGCCGGCGTCTATAAAGGGCAAGACAAGCTCAGCCGGGAGCAGGACGACGACAAGAGGATCACAAGAAACTGAGAAGGACTTGATGGGCAGAGCAGTGGAGGTCAGTAGACTTACCCTCTTCCAGGACCGCCTTGACGTAGGCGGTGACGAACTCTTGCAAACCCTTTGAAAGATTTTGGTAGCCGTGGAGGTGGCTCAAGTCGACGGCATCGGTCGCGTTCGGGTCTTCGACAATCAGGGTTCTGAGGATCCTCGTGAATCCGTCCGCTATGGCATGATGAGGGCGTCAGAGCGAATGGCGCCAGGAAGCGGGGATGACGGTGACTGAGTGCTTACCGTCGATGTCAAACAGAGAGAAAATCTGGAGCTCGCGACTCCAGTACCTTTGAATGTCCGGCGAATCCGGGAAAAGTTGCATCACCTCGCCCAAAGGCCATCCTTCGAGGACCGCAATGTCGCCAATCGCTGTGGAGACACGATCAGCAAACCCGTGCGCCATGCGCAAGTATGTAAGTGTCAGCGCACCGATTTCTTCGTTCAGACCTCCAACCGTGCAGTGGTAAAACTCTCCAAGCTTCTGCAGGATGTTGAGCATGTGCTCATTGACCACGACGATGGCGTAGCTCGAGCACTGTTGTTGCAAGGAATTCGGTTGGCTGAGTTTGAACGAGGGATTGGACACGAAGAGGCAGTCGGATGGAGGAATGAGGAGGAGAAGACTTGCGTCCCGTTGAGCACACGGTCGGGGGGAACAACAGCTTGCTCGGACATCTTTGCTAAGTTGTAAGCTGTGGGTGACGTGCACAGGCGTGTCAGCTGACTCGCGACAACGCAGAGTGGGCGATGCCTGGAGCGAGATGGGTCCGACGTGAGGTCGTCGCCGCACGCGCCTTTGCCGTTTGAAACGGCTGGGGAGCCCACCCTCGACGGCGATCAGGAGTCCGGGCAGCCAAGATACAGAGCGCACCTGCTGTGAGCGCTTGAGAGCTGCGAGAGGTGCGAGGGAGAAAAGCAGGAACGCTCGCGCCACCGAAGCGTCCGCGGGACAGGAGTTTTCGAATTAGCGCGCGCACGGGCCCCTCGACGACAAGAGCGTTTCTTCTCACGTAGAGCTATACCAATTCGGACACGTAACTGATGTCTCCACTTTGGTCCGAAGTCAAATACAAAGCACTCGGGGTGCGAGAAGGGCGAAAAAGCGAAATTGTCTCACGGTCAGAGTCCGAGGGTCAGAAAAAGGGTGAAGAGAACCTGCTGCCTTGCGAATGAGCCACACAGTCTACAGACTTGCCAGAGGCATACGCTTTGAAGCCTGTCGCACTCCGAGGTCCGCAAGAACTGTCAAAGAGAGGAAAATGCGGATCAGCTCCATCTCTTCCGAACGAGCCCACGCCACCGGACAAACATCAAGTTGAGGACCGTGAACTCACCCTCATCCGCCCCACCGAGGAGCGTATCAAAGTGGAACGTCCGCTGATGCTGCTCGATCAAGCGGCCCATCCCACCCTGAGTGATTCCGCGACCGCCCCAGATCTGGACCGCGTCGTCCGAGATCTCGCGACCGCATCGCGCGAGGTAATACTTCAAGAGGGCCATCGGGCCGGCGAGGGCTTGAGACTGCTCCGCGTAGGAGAGTTTGGTCCTGCAGGGCGGGGTGGGGGTCAAAGTCAGCGAGGTGGTTGGGAGTGGCGGAAGGGAATGAGGGCAAGCGCGATTTTACGCACATCTGGTAGGTGATGTGCTCGAGCCAAGTCTGACCGGCATCAATCTTGGCAATCATCTTGGCGAACCTGAGCGCGCATGTGCGAAGAGAGGTCAGCTCCCAGAACTCGAAGCAGATTCGGAGGCAAGCAGGCCTACTTTGCTCGCACGACCGCGTTGTCGATCAACCTCTTGCCGGCCGACATGCGCAAGTGAGCCCACTTGAACGTCTCTTCGTAGATGAGGCGGTTGTATCGCGCGATCCGGACGCAAATGACCCATCGCTCGTGGTTGAAGTTCGAGAGGATGACTGCGCGGGCGGTAGTGGCGGCGGTGGTCAGCCTCCGGTATATTAGGTTAGAGAGCTTCATAAGAGAAAGAAGTGGCACCCTTGAGACCATTGCCGACGCCTCCGAGGACGTTCTCGACCGGAACCTTGACGCCCTCGAAAAAGACGTACGCCGTCCCCGCCGACGCCGAGTACGATGTCTTGATCTTGCGAGTCTCGACATTGTCGTCCCGCTCAATGAGCATCATCGAAAGCGAGTTGGGGCCCGTCCGAACCGCCGTCATGAAGTAATCGCTGAAGTGGCCGCTGCGAAGGATTCGAAGAAAAACTTCAGCGGGCTGTTTCTCGCTCAGATTCGGCGTAAATAGGTCGATTTTCGTACTTAGTGATCCATTTTTTGAGTCCTTTCACGGTATAGTATTTTCCATCGTCCGAGAGCGTAGCGGTGGTGTGGATGCCTTGAACGTCCGATCCAGCGTGAGGTTCCGAGATGGCGAGCGAGATAAACTTCTTGCCACTGCCGGGGCATGCTCATCAGCCTCGAGTACACCCAGAAAAGCCGTAGCAGCGTGCCGAAGGCGCCAGACAGCGCAGAAAACGCACGCGAGGACGTCGGGCAGGATCCGGTTCCGCATCTCTTCGCCGGCAAAGTTGAGGACCGGCGGCAAGCCGATCACCATACCGGCTTGCAGACCTGCCATGTACTGCATGCGTGCCATAGAGGTTGTATCGAGTCCGGGAGGGCGGGGAGGGCGCGACGAGAAAAAGAGTCAGCTGAAGCTTTTGAGTCGCTGCGGGAATCCCGATTGAGACGACTCACGCCCGGAGCTCCGACACGGCACATCTCCTGAACGACGACAAGTTCGTGCTGCGAGTACATGGAAGCAAGTCAGCCCGAGACCCCATATCGGGAGAACGAAACCCCCAAAGAAACCGCCCCCCTCACAAAGTAATCGAAATCCTCTCCCCTCACTCCCCCCGGCAGCGTCTTGCCATGCAAATGCCTCCCCGGACCCATCCTCATCGCATGAATGTCCCACTCGGGCGTCCCCATCAACTCGACCAACTTGCGCGTCGGCCTCTCGCCACTCAATTCAAACTCTTGCGCCTCGGCGCGGACGCGCGAGTCGAAGAATTCGCGCATCGAGGTTTGCAAGGCGCGGTGAGAGGGCGAGTAGTAAGGCGAGAAGAGTTTCGGGTGGAGCCAGTCTGGTTCGGCGTGCGGGACGGGACTCAATTCGCCATCGACGGGGAGGACGTACTCCTTTCTCTTCGGGGCGGACTCGGACGCGGTCGCGGGAGCAAGTCGACCGATCCGGAGGCGCTCATACTTGGTCAAGACGTCGGATCGGTGCAGCGAGAAGAACGGTTCGCTCGCGTCTTGTCCGGCAATCTCGCGCGCGAGGAGGACGCCCGCTCCGCCCGGGTGCAGCTCTGCAAATTTGGAGAGGCTGAACGCCCGGATAAGTGTCGTCGAGGTTGAGATCGAACAACAAGAGGAAGGCAGAGCGAGTACAGAAGTCAGCGGAGTTTTTCCGACGAGAAATCACCGCTGCCGGGGAGGGTTCAGAGCCGACGCGGACCACGCACTCGTAGACGTTTCCGTTGACGACGAGCCAGAGATCTCCTTCCTTGTTGTGCTGTCGGTAGTCCTCGGTGTCAGTGCGTGTCGGCGAATAGAAAGAGCGCCTTTGTCAAGGCGTGTGGGGACTTTTGACGCGGATGAGAAGGTCGACTGGGGAGACGCTGAGACTGACTCACCTGCTGCACTTGCTCGAGGCTGTACTGGGTGTCTTTGGCCATGGCTTTCGGTACTCGGTGCGACTCTTGCTCTGCGAGCTGTAGAGCGAGAGGGAAGCTAAGAGAGAGCGAACAAGTGTGTGCCGGACGAGAGCTTGCGGCGCTTCTTTCCTTTCGGCCGAGAGGCGGCTTCGGACCTGATCGAAGGCCGGCGACCTTAATCTCTTCAGAAAACGCAAATCTCTGCAAGCCTTGGAAGTGTGGCGTAGTGGATTAGAGATGGAAAACATGGCCGACCAGATCCGACCTTGAAAAGAGACGAAGAGAAGGGTTGACGAGCGTGGTTCCCCCTGTGCAAGACTTGGAGCGGCGGCGGCGCGCGGCGATGTGACCGCGCGCGCGACTTTTTCGGGAAAGACGCGTCTCCTCGCATCAGCTTACGCTGTTAGAAAACACGCTACACGGGACAGGATGGCGCGCTCGAAGCAGACCAAGAAGCGAGTCCAGCAGCAGCCCGCCTCCGAGTCCGAGGACGAAGGCCAAGAGTGTGCGTCTCCTCCTCTCCTCCCTCCCTCGCAGTGATGGGGCGTGAGCAAGCGCTAGATTCGCATGCGATGACTGACCCATACACGGTGCATGGACGACGTAACAGACGAGGTCAAATCCTTCCTCGACCACCGCAGGACCGTCAGTCTCTCCGCCCTGCCCTGCTGCCCCTCCGCTAAACCCTGCTGACCCGTGTCCTTGCCGCACAGAAGAAGAAAGGGCTCGAGTACTTTGTCAGCTGGGTCGGTTACAGCGCCAGCCACAACTCGTGGGAGCCCGCCGAGAACGTCTCGACGTGAGTTCCCTTCCCTTGCGAGCGAGCGAGTGGTCGGAACGAGTCCTCTCACACGACGGCCACGCACCAACAGCGCCGACCTCCTCTTGGCCAAGTACTGGAAGAACAAATCCCCGGCGGAAGAACTCGAGCGCTACGAACCGGGCACGTCGGCCTACCGCAAGTTCATCGCCGCGCACCCGGAAGTGAACCCGGCCAACAAGTACAAGAAGAACGCCACCACTGCCAAAGCGGCATCTGCTTCTCCTCCCAAGAAGAGGACGAGCTCCAAGAGAAAGGCGGACGACAACGACGACGAGGAGGAGGAGGAGGAGGAGGAGGAAGAGGACGTCAAGCCCAAGGCGAAGACGGCGACGAGGAGGAAGAGTACCGGAAGTACCGGGGCTACACCCAAGAAGAGGCAGAGCAGGAGCAGCACGGGCGCGACTCCTCAAAAGAGGGCGGCGAAAAAAGCCAAGAAGGAGGAACCGGAACTCGCGGAAGAGGAAGAGGAGGAGGAAGAAGCCGACGAGGAAGAGGAAGAGGAAGCCGAGGAGGAGGAGGAAGAGGCACCGATGGCTCCTGCTCCGATTGCGGGAGACGGGGTTGAAGAAGAAGACGACGACGAAGAGTCGGGAGAGCTCGTCGATTGGGAGACGCTCCCGTTCGCCCAGAACGACAACTGGGAGGTGCGTGCTCCCCCCTCGTCTCCTTTCTGGCACTGAGAAACTGACGCGGACCTCCCGCGCGCAGGACGAGATCGACCAAGTCACGACGGTCCGGATGGACGGCGAGATCCCGCGCGGCCTGACGGGGCAGGCGCGCCTCGACGCCGAGCGGCACGTCCGCGAGACGATGATGAAGTACCTCGTGCGGTGGCGGAGGCACGTGAACGAGAACGGTACCGGTTCCGAGGAGGGAGACGAGTTGAAGCAGCAGTCGTCCGAGGTGCCCAACTTGGTGTTGAAGGAACGGGCGCCAAAGGCCATTATTCGCTTCTTCGAGGTGCGTTCGTTCGGCTCTCGACTCTCTCGCCTAACTAACTCAACTAACTTGACTGACTGGGTTAATGTCTGGACAGGCCCGGATCAAGTTCCGTGGAGCGGATGGAGCGTACGCCCAGCCCCAGGAACAGGAACAGGAACGGGAAGAGGAAGAGCTCGAGGAGCAAGCGGCCGTCGCCGCCGGTGCCGGTGTTGAAGCGAATGGCGCCACCGACGAGGTTGAAGCTGCAGGCGAAGAAGCGGCGGCTGTGGCGGAGGAAGAGGAGGACGAAGAAGAAGAAGAGGAGGAAGAGGAGGCGGCGATGGCGGTCGATGGTGGTGACGATGCCGAGGAAGCGTACGAAGAATTCGGCGTCGAGGAAGCGCACTGCTGATGATGCCTCGAGGCCGGAGGAGGAGGAGCTCGAGGAGGAACCGCGTCCCCGGAAGAACTACTCAACTCTCTTGATTTGAACCATCTCCTTCTTGTTCTTCATCTCTGTATGTGTGTTGACCTGGCCTTTCGTTTTTTGTCTAGTCGCTGAAACGCTGTCGATTGATGGTTGTGCCATAACTATGGGTTGACGTGGCGGAGGTGACGCGCGCCCAACCTCGGCGCGGCGCGGAAGGCAGCTTCCCGAGGACGTGACGACGACGTTGCGCTCTCGCTTTCCCCGCGTCGCACCAGTTGAGCTGCAGGTGATACTAGAGGGAATTGTAGCGCGAAAAAAGATGGCACCGTTCCCTACGAGTGTACGCTCTCGCTCGAGCGGCGGCGCAGGTTCCACCTCGCTCTCGTCCGGAGGCTTGTTGCCGCTCCATTCGCCTTCGGCGTCCGCGGCGTCCGCCATGCACGCCGGTACCGGAATGCAGCACGCCTATCCGCCTGCATCCTCTCCGAGGTCGACCTCGCCCGTCGACCAGCAGCAAGGCGCGGGAGGGATGGGCGCAGGCGAGACGCCGCAGCAACGGCTGCAGCGACTCGACCCGCGTCGCCTCTTTGGCGCGATCAAGGCGCCCAACCACGGCGGGATCCTCAAGGGCGGGCTCGGAGGGATCACGCAGGAGAGTACAGAGACCGTACGCAGGTGCCTCGAGGTCAGTCCCACCCGCCCCTTTTCGAGGCTTGGCGCGCACCAATTTTCATGACCGAAAACTGACACCTTACGATTTCACGGACGGCGTGCAGGAGAACCACATCCAGTACGGTGTCTTGCCTCTTGAGGGGCGAAACGAATGTCCGGGGAATGCCACGCACTCACGCCCTCTTCCCGCAGTTCTCACACTTTCTTCAACGACAAGGGCTTCCACAACCACTGCTCGCACCACCGTAAGCTCTAGCTAACGCGCTGGAACTCTCTCTCTCTGACTCCCGACTCGAGCCGGCACACGATCGCCCGCCTTTTTGGTTGGACGATCGAACCGGCCGGCGAAAGCGGACGCGAGAGAGCCAAGTTTGGTGGATCCGCGTTCTCCTCCAGAAGCACCCGTCGCTCGGGGGGTGACATGCCAATCGCGACCACCAGAAGGGCGTCGCAAGGTCCTGAAAGCTGACCCCCCCGCCCACGCAGTCCTGGCGGCCTACAGCCTCGGAGCTCCTCCCGCCCTCTTGCAGGACATTCTTGAACTCCACCGCGAGACGGCCTCGGTGAGCATTCCGTTCCTTCGACTCGAGGTATAGTGAAACTCGGTTCTCACCCCCATCGCTGCCGCCGCCGCAGAAACCGATGCCGACGATTGCGCCGATCGAGATCAACGAATCGAACTGGACTGAATATCTTGGAGATGAACGGTTCGCTCCCCCTTCCTCTGAAGAGTCTCTATCCACACAGCAGCTACTCACGTCCAGACGCAATCGGCAGCTACTACCCCAACTACCTCGCCTTTTTCCACCGCCTCATCTCGACCCCGCCCGCTTCGTCGTCCCCGTATGCCGACAAACCGACGAGCGTCGTCCCCGTCGTCGAACAGTACTTGTTTGGCGGCGAAGGGCAGATGCTCGTGCGAGCGGTCAGTGGAGCGTTGCACCCTTTGATCCATATCGGACACGGGATCGAATTCGGGCTGGACGGACATGTCGCAGAAGGTGAGATCTTCTTTTGGTTTTCGGAAAGGGGACTTTGTGCGAGCGCTAACGAGCGAACCCCCTCGCTCTCGGCAGGTCTCGCCCAGTGCGCTGTGCACGACGCGCGTGTCGCCGCCTTGTTCCCGGAAGAGTGGCCTCCCCAGCCTCCCCGCTCGACGAGCTTTGCCTCGAGCATCACTTCTGCCTTTTCCGCTCTCCGCTTCGGCGGCGCCGGTCCGAGCAACTCTTCTTCCTCGGCGTCCGGGCAACACGGGAATGCTCGCCCCGTAGGGACGTCCGGCTTGCCGTACTTCCACTCGATGACGATCGCCTCGCCCGACCGTTCCTTTGCCCGCACGGCCTCCAACCTCCCGCGCCAACCCGGTTCGCGGCGTTACCCGCGCGAGGGTTTGTCGGGGTTCACGATCCTGTCCCGGATCTTGCAAGACGAGGCGCTCGCTCCGGGCCAGGCCAACTCGCTCGACGATCCGAGCAAGTTGGATGCGTGTGTCAGGAATCGGGCGAGTCGGATCAGGCAGTGGTGTGAGGAGTGGAGGTTCAGTACGGAGGAGAGGATCGAGTGGGACGATCCGCAGGATGCGGCATTGTCGGATGGCGGGGAGGAGGCGCGGAGGAGGCGTGCAACGGCAGGGGCGGGGGCGGGGGACAACAAGGGCAAGGGCCGGAGTATGGCGGCGCCGCCGTGGGACGAGATTGTCGAAAAGTGCGAGGAACTCGTCTGGATGGCGACCGTCATCTATGCCGCCGCGGCCCGCCCCGGCTACAAGAACGTCAAGCTCGACTTTTTCACGTGCGTCTTCCCCCGCCCCGCCCCGCCCCGCCCCTCCGTGACTTTTCGAGACCGCCCAGACAGACAGATAGCTGACGATGACAACGACGGTGCTCTCAACTGAAAAAACAGGATGCACGGCCTGACGAGCGTCCTCTTCCTCCCTTCGATGCTCGAAGTCCTGTCGCCGCACCTGCGACCGTACCTCCTCATGTCGCATTTCCGCCTCGTCGTCGCCTACTGGATCTCTCGCGGTCGCCCCGAGTTGTACATCTCGGAAGGGCTCATGATGGCAACGGCGACGCCGGCTCCGCCTGCTTCGGCTTCTTCTTCTTCAGCGGCGCCGGGGACCGATTCGGCTGTGCGGAGGGCGCTCGAGAAAGCTCGTGCTGCTCAACAGGGCGGCGATCCCGACCCGCAGCAATCCTCGTACGAAAAGACCCCGCCCAGCGTCGAAGACGCCATCGCCGCCGATGGGGGCGGGGACCCGTACACCAACCCGTGGCTGAAGGTGTTGCAGAGCGCGGTCGACCACGACGACGAGCACGTGACGAAAGTGGTCCGGTCGTTGTACTGGGCCGCGACGCAGTTTGGAGCGAGCCCGAGGGGCATGTTTACGAGCAGCTTGCCCGGATCGGAGGACATGGACGGGACCATCTTTATCCGCGGTGAGTGGCCGTGTCCGGCTTTTCCTTCTGCATTCCCCCCACCCCGTTGCTGCTGCTGCTGATTGGCTGACTTTTGGACTTGAATACCCCTCCGCTCGTCATTAGCCGCCGGCTTGACCCTGGCCGGAATGGGCTGGGCGCACGAAGGCGACGCCGGTCGTCCCGGTTCATGGGACCGTTCCGCGCTCGGGTTCGACTCGACCTGGTCCGAGGACGCGGACCAACTCTTGCCCGGAGCCGAGTGGCCGCCTGCCGTCTCTGCCAACAAGGGCAAGAGTCGCGCTTCGAGTTTCTCGCTCAGTTCGATGGCGCCGATAGGTCAATTGGGCGGAGGAGGAGGAGGAGGAGGAGGAGGAGGAGGAGGAACGAGGACGAGGAGTGGGACGGTCGTCCCCGTCCCCGTCCCTCAACCGCCTCTGAGCGTCGCGATCGACTATTCCGGACAACAGCAGCAGCAACAGCAACAACAACCGAGCCAGTACCACGCCTCGTCGCACCCGCCGCACCCACCACCTCCTCTCACGATCGACGTCTCGGCCGCCGCCTCGGCCTCCGCTTCCTCCTCTTCATTCCAAACCACCCACTCTCGCAACGCGAGTCGGAACGGGAGCGCGTTCTCCACCCCGACCGGGAGCGGTAGTCGTTCTCCCGCCGGATCCATCTACGACGGCGGCAACGGAGGGGGGGACGAGACCACCCCCATCGGTGGGAATGGGAACGGGGGCAGGCAGGGGTGGAGGCGGGTAGGAGGGGAGACGACGGAGGAGGAAGTGGAGAGGAGGGAGTTGGAGGAAGAGGATCGCGAGTTGATGGGTTGATGGGTTGAGGGGATTCAAGTTGAAGCGGACGCGACGGTCGCTCCCTTCCTCCTCCGCTAGATCTCCTCCCCTCCGGCTTTTTCGTATGATGGCAGGCAGGCAGGCAACGCGCATTTTTGTAAATCTCTTTTTTGTTCTTGATTCTTTTTTGTTTCTCTTGCTCTGTACAGTATGAAACCGGTTTCATCAGAGGCTTGAGCAGCAGACTTCTGAGCTGGAACGGACAGGACACTCAGAACTTGAGTAGTTAACTTACGAAGCAAGTTTTGTCGCGCTCTTTCTTCACGTCAGTTTGTGAAAATGAACAAGCAAGTCGCGATCATCATGATTGGGCTATAGACAGACAGACAGACAGACAGACAGGGTTGCAAGATATATGTGGTCTACCCCTACAGTGGGATCTCCGGAGAGGGGGGGTTGACGTAAAAGCTAGCGGCCGGAGGTACGAAGAAGAGAAACAACAAGTGGTGGCAGCAAAGAAGAGAGACGAGGCCCCCTACCCCAGGTACTTCAAGATCATGTAGAAGCACACCAACGTGACGACCCCACCCCCCAGAAGGATGTACCAATCCTCCCTCGTCCTCCGTTCGACAAACGCGATCGTGTTCCGACTCAACCCCAACGTATTCGCGGCGCTTCTCAACCTCCTCTGCGTCCCTTTCAAGACGTCCCTCTGGGAAGCGAGGTTGGAGAGGACGGCTTGGCCTTGGGAGAGGTAGGCGTCGAGGGTTTGGGAGGTGGTGGAGAGAAAGTCGTGTTCGGAGAGGGCGGCGTTGGTGCGCGGGTCGTAGCCATAGGAGGTGGACTGTTGTTGTTGTTGTTGGTGGGGAGAGGAGGCGGTGGTGGGGTAGGCAGAAGGGGACGGGACCCAAGGGGAGTTGGGAGTGTAGCGAGTGCGTTGTTGCACGGCGGGAGAGGAGGTGGCGGATATTGAAGACGACGTCGAGGACGCTGCCAACAACTCGGACCTGTCTGCTGCCGATTTCTGTGCGTTCAAGCACGCCGGTTAGGTAACGTAACACACACCTCGAGTACCGAGTAAAGGGTCAGGCTCGAACCTGCACGCGTTTGTACTCTTGTTTGTACTGGTCCAAGTCCTTCCTGAAGCGTTCGACTCTGGCGAGTGCCTTTTCCCTAATCTGCGGGACAATCTCCCTCCTCGCCATGTGATCATAGTCGTCGACGGTCTGTTGCAGTTCGGCGAGGGTCGACTGGATGCGCGAGTGGATCGGGGACGAGGTGGAAGGGGATTGGTTTTGCGACGAGAGCGAGGCGAGGTGTTGCAGATCGGACGAGAGCGACGAGCATTGGCGTAGGGCGAGCGTGTATAGCGAGTTCATCCCGCCGCGCTCGCTAGAGTCGAGTCGGGGCTACAGAGAGAGAGAGTCGACGCGATCGACGCTTCTCTCTCACTCTTTCCCACTTGCGACGTCTGTGTCTGGCTGCGACTTGGGTGACACGAGATACGGCTAAACAGAGAGCACTCGACTCTCTCTCTGTGTGCTCAGCTCGTACAGCCCCCGGCCGCCTCCTCCTCCGGCTCAGCAGTCCGCCCCACACCCGACCATGGACCCGCCGTCTGAGGACGAAGCGACCGCCACGCACCTAGAGCGCAGCGCCTCGATCCTCGCTCGCCAACTCGCCATGGCCAAGCTGACTGGCCAACCTCCACCGCGCGCTCCTCGAGGGCTCCTCGAACCGTTGCCGACGTTGGACCAACTGCAACACAACGCGGCTCTGAGGGCGAGACCGCGCTTGGCCAGGAACAACACTGTCACCAACGCTCCTGCTCCTCCTTTGAGCGTCGAACAGCGACCCCGACTCGGGCGCAGCAACACCGTCTCGGAGGGGAAACCTACGCCAACGCCCACGCCGGCAGCAGACCGTCAAGCGATCGGAGCCAACTTGATTCGCAAACTATCGGCCAGGAGAGGAGGAGGAGGACCCGCGGCCCCGACTCCGACTCTGCCGACACCGCCGCCGCCATTGTCGTTCTTGGCGTCGTCGTCCTCCTCAAACGCAGAGACGGACTTGCAGCCGGGCTCGGACCATCATGTGACGGCGACGAAGACGACGACGACGACGTCGGCAATGGGAGCGGGTAATAGAGATGGAGAACTAGAAGAAGCAAGGGGAGATGCTGCTGCTGCTGCTGCTGCTGCTGCTGCCTCTTTCGACCTCGACCTCGCCCCTCCTCCGCTGCCACTACCACCACCTCTCCCGTTCTCGCTCTCGCTCTCGCAACCAACGCCTTTGGTGCCGACCTCGCAGACGATGCAGACGACAGAAGGAGAGGACCGAGCAGACCTAGCAGCAGCAACAGCAGCAGCAGACCCGGTCGTCGTCTCGTCCTCGTCGTCGCTCCGGTCCGGTTCCATCACTTCGACCACCTCCGCAAGCTCGTCGCCTTCCCCTTCCTCATATACTTTCCCTCCCCTCGCCGCTCGGAACGATATCGATCCTCGACTCGCACGACCGTTGGCGACGTTTGGGATCGCGGCCGTTGAAGGGCCTGTCCCTTCTCTTCCTCCTCCTCCTGCTCTTCGGGGAGCCATCAACTCTGCTGGAGGAGGAGGAGCAGAGGAAGACGCAGGAGAGACGTACAGGTACCGCGAGAGGGGCAGCAGCGCTTCGAGTAGCGTTTTGAAAGGGAAAGGGGGGCAACAACAACACCAACCTCATCCGAGGACGGGATCGATCTCGGTCTCGATCTCGTCGATGTTGTCGTCGCCCGGGGAGACGAGTGAGGAGGAAGAGGAAGAGGAGGAGGGCGAGGGGGAAGGGGAAGGGGAGGGCGGGGAGTTGACTGCTACGGGCGACTCGAACGGCGGCGGCGGCGATGGCGATGGCTTTTCTTCTTCAGGTGCGTGTTGGCGGAGATCTCTTCCTCTCTCTCTCTCCCTTCTCTCTCCTTCTCTCTCTCTCTCTCTCTGTCTCTCTCTCTCTCGAGACTACCGTGCTGAATATTGACATCTCTGTACCTCCCTTCGCCTTCTTCCGGAATTTTACTCGGACTCGGACAGGAGGAAACCAAGATCTGCCGCCGGCTTCTTCGTCGTCGTCGAGGACGAGGTCGGACCGGATGGGCAGTATCGGACTCGGATTGGGAGCACCAGTCGGTCCCGGTCCCGAACCCGACTTCTTTGATGGGCGCTCTCCTTTCCTCCTCGGAGCCGAGGCCGAGGCCGCCGCTGCGTCGATTCCGGCAGGAGGAGGAGAAGGTGCCGAGGAAGGGACGACCCCGACGTTGGCGCAGACGAGTCGACTCGCCGACGGTGGAGGAGCGGCGGCGGCGACGGCCGAGTCGACTCCTCGTTTGCCTGCTCCTCCTCCTCCTCCTCCTCCTCCGGTGGCGGCGGTGGTTGGGTCCGACGATCCCGTTTCGGGCGTCGGCGTCGAGACGACGCCTCGGCTGGGTCACCCGCAACAGGGTTCTCCTTCGAGTAGGTCGCGCACGCCCACGAGAACGGGAATCGAGTCGCCGATGCTGGGGACTGCGACTGAAGAGGGACAGTTCTTGCCTTTGGCGGCGGCAGCAGCAACAACAACAGCAGGGAGGGAGACCCCTCCTCCTCCTCCTCCCACGTCCGTATCCGTGTCGCCGGACTTCCACACCTCGGCAGCGCCGACTTCAGCAGCAGCGGCAGGAGGAGGACCAGTACCCGCGAAACCGCGCTCCTTGGCGCTCACCTTGTCGGATTATCACCCTTTTGGCGATCCTCCTCAGCGTCCCGCCGCTGCCGGTCTTCTCGCCTCGAACATGAGCGGGCACCACCCCGGCGTCACCAGAGGCGGAAGTCAGAGTACGCCGCTGGTGCAGGATCCGATTTCGCCGACTTCGGTGATCCCGAACCCGATGGAGGCGATCGAGTTCCCTCCTCCTCCTCCTCCTTCCTCTTCTTCTTCTTCTTCTTTCGGGCAGTGGACCACCGCACCGCCAGAAGGCCGCCACGGCTCGCCCAACAACAGCAACAACGACACTCCGCGAATTGAGCAGAAGGCGCCGACGAGCACGAACCAGCGGGACAAGTCGCTGCACGTTCCCGCCCCTGCAGCAGCAGCAGCGAGCCATGCCAGCGGCCGGGAAACGCTTTCGTCTTCTCCGGCGGGCGAATCGGCTCGGCCGCTTCGGTCTGGTGTCGCGGATGCGACTTCTACTGCGATGGAGGAAGAGGAGGAGGGCGAAGACGCGCGGGACTACCCGGCAGCGGCGACGAGCAGCGACTCGCCAAACTTGGCCTCTCGGTGCGCCGAATCATCTCAGCATCCCACTTTGATGCACACGTCTAGCAGTGACTCAAAGGCCAGCACGGGAGCTGGAGGAGGAACCGTGACGGCGGCGAGCTTGCCACCATTTGAGCCTCGCGTGACGCGACTTGCGGCGGCCGAGTTGCCCGCGAACCGAATCCTCGCCAAGCTCGACTCGATCCTCGGACCCGAACCCCCTCAACAGAGCTCCCCGTCCACGGGACTGCTCGACCCTCCCCCACGCAAACTCTTGCTCTCGTCGCCCGTCCTCCAAGTCGTCAACGCCAACACGGTCAAGGATCGGTACCTCTTGCTCTTCACCGACATGCTCGTGATTGCGAAACCGCTCATCGAAGACCACGCCTTGACGGGTGAACCGATCTTGCCCGATCTGGACGGCCACTTTCTCGTCAAGAGCGTCGTCGAGTGCAAGCACCTCAAACTCTCGGCGGATGAGGATCCCGTCGAAGAGTCGGCTGCTGGCGGGGGCACCAAGAAGAAGCATCCCCTCTTGGTTGCGTTCGTGGACCGGTTCGCGAACGACCCGGCGCGGGCGATCGCCTCGCTCATCTCCAAGGGCGGACTCGCCAACGACGGTCCGACGATCGCCAACCTCCTCTACCGCAATACGGACCTGAACCGGAACCAACTCGGAGCGTACCTCTCTGACCGGCATCATCGTCACGTCCTCCGCGCGTACATCGACCGGTTCCGTTTCGCCGGAGTCCGGATCGACGATGCCCTCCGCCTGTTTTTGATGAGCGTCCGTTTACCGTTCGATGGCGGCGCGGCGGCCGACTATGTCATCGGCGTGCTTGCCAATATGTGGGCGGAAGCGAACACCGCGACGGGCATTGATGGGGCAGTGGCGCATGGACTGATGACGGCCATCATGCGCTTGAGCGACGCGCTTCACGGAGGGGACGAACCCGGCGAGCGCTTCTTCCGTGGATCCAAGCCGCCCGTTCCGTGAGTCACTGACCTGCGTATGTATGCCCGCGTTCGAGGAAACTGACAAAGGAGTTGCGGCTCGTTCAGCCCGACCGTTGACGACTTCATCGCCTCGTTCCGCGATGTCGATACCCGTTCCGTCGTCCCGGAAGATTTGCTCGCGCGGATCTATACCGCCGTCCGACGCGAGCGGGTCGAGAACGCGTCCGACAATTCCATCTTCAGCATGACGCCCGACATCGAAGCGACGATCGAGCCTGCGAAATTGCCGACGCAGTTGACTTACCGCACGCCCTCGGCGCGCTTCACCATCACGATCCCGGAACCCGACTCGAAATTCACGATCAAACTCCAAGGAGCCGACTTGCAATTCGACCCTCCGGTACTCTCGTTTGCTCGCAACGCGACGCAGTCTTTCCGCGTCACCGGGACGGCCCTCGGAGTGCGGACCATGGTCTTGATCAAACGCGGCGCGAACGCACCTCGCTACCAGGGCTTGCCGCTCAACAAGGCATTCTCGATCGAGCGCGGGTTCATGCAGCACACCTTCCAAGTGAGAAGGCCCTTCCTCGTATCTCTTCCCCTCACAGCCCAGAACTGACAGAAATTCACCCTCTCCCTAGCTCTCCTTTACCAATCACCTCGACCTGAAGCGCAAATACATGTTCTCGTGCCGCGACGCGGAAACGAGGACCCGCTGGCTTCGACTGCTGCGCGAGCAAATCACCGTCTCGGCGGCCACTCCCATCCCGACAACTCCCGCCCAAGCCGCCGCCAACGCCGTCGCCGTGCAAGTCTTGCGCGACGCCGTCCTCACTCCCGATGAGCCGGGCCCGCTCACGGCCGGGACTCCGAGTCCGCGACCCAATGTCGTCGCGCCTCGGTTCGGTCGACCGGTGACGCCGAGCACTCCACGAGGGCGACTCGGCACGCCGACGCGACCTCCCACGGCTGCGCGGTCCAACTCGATCTCGCGGCTTTACCCCGTCCTGTACCGCCAAGAAGCAGAAAGTGGCGAGAAACGCCCAACGGCCGCGACGGCGACAGCCACCTCCGGGATGTTGACGCCTGCAGCACCGGGCGGTGGCAAACCCTCGACAGGCAACAATTCACCTGATCCTTCAACGAGCGAGCTCTCTGCTGCGCGACTTTCGCATGGCGACTTTGTCAAGTCGGGTCACGAGCTCGTCGTGACCACCGAGCAGAACAGCCTGCTCCCCCTCGTGCTCACTTTCTTGAACGCCGGACTCGAGGTGAGCTTCCTCTTGCCCGTGCCCGCTTCAGATGGACTTGGATCGACTGATCACATCTCTCGTTGCAGGCCGCGCCGCACCCGCTCTCCTTGCGAGGATCAGCGTTCCAGCTTCCGCCCCTCGACGGAACTCCCGCACCTTTGCCATCTTTCGTTTCGCAACCTTAACATCCTGTCACACTACGTACGCATACATCTTCCTTCTCTTCTCATCTTCTTGTCGTATAGATACATTGTTCCGGCACTCTTTCGCGGTCGTATTGATTGCGTGCAATTCTCGTTCATGAGCTGCATATTCGAACGGTTGCCCAATCTGCAAGCTCTCGCGCCGCACCAGCCCCTGGGGCGACTCGTCGACGAGTGACCCCCTGCGAATACACACCTACGACGTTTCCTGCCCGTGGAGAGGATGTGAACCCGCCGAAGAGAGCGTCGCTGACGTGTCGTCGGCCTTCTCAACTTCGCGACCGCCTCGCGAATGAGCGCATCAGCTCGCGATGGCGCAACCTCGTCTCCTCGAACGGCGTTTTGCCTTTGCTTTGTCCTCCTTCACACCACGACCAAAATCAACATGATCCGCGCCCAGCTCCGCACTCCGCTTGCTCGCTCCTCCGTGGTTAGTCTCCACTCGCTTGCCAGATCCGAGACTGCTAAGACACGCTGACCTCTTTCTCGCGTACGCGCAGCTCTCGCCTGCGCGCCAATACGCTTCCATGGGCGGTTCGTCCAACCGACCTGTTCAGGACGGCGCGAAGGAGCTCGAGGGCGACGTCAAGCGGAACCAGACCATGATTGCCGTCGGAGGACTCGGACTCGTTGCGGCGGTCGCGCTGTGGTGGAAATCCGCAAAGACCGAAGGTGCGTCTGAATCTCTGCATCGGACTTTTGAGCGGAGAATAGAGCTGACGCTTATTGCTCCTCAGACCCCCTGAAGCCCCCGGTCAACACGAAAGCATAAAAGCGCGCTCGCGTAGAATCCCGAACCCGCCTCTCTCGCCGTACAGTACATACTTGAAACAAGTGACTCATCGTAATGCTCCGTTATGAGGGTGCTTCAGCTCGATACAAAAGGTCTAAAAAGAAGAGTCTACAGCGGACACAACTGCTCGCACGTCTTGCCGCCTGCCTGCGCCGGCCTCGCCTCGAGGTTACACATGCTCACATCGGCATACTCCGACTTGACCTTCCACGAGTCTTTCGACCGGACGGCCTCAAAGTTCTCGAGCGCGACGATCCGCTCCGTCGACCAGAAGGGGCGCTTCATGCGCTCGACGAGGACGCTCAGGCTGCCGAGTTCGCGGTCGCCGAGGTCGAGCGTCAACGTCTCGGTCAATTCGGCGGCGAGTCGGTTCGCCTCGGTCGCGTCGGGGAGGGTGGCGCGCAAGTAGTCGGCGGCGTGCATGACAAAGGCGGGCTCGCGAATGTCGAGGCCTTTGGTCGGAGGCAGCTTGATCCGGTCGGGCAGGCGCGCGATCGTCGCCGTCACGGGATGAGACCACAACGGAACTGGGAAGACGCGCCAGATGTACATCTGGCGTTCCTTGCCTTTGGCGTCGACCACGTTTGCCGTCAGGGGAGGGACAAAGGTCCGTCCCGTCTCGGCAGCGACCTGCAGCAGGAGCGACATGTCGCGTCGCAACTCTGTGATGTTGCCCTTCAACTCGACCGCTTTGAGCACGAGCGGAACCTTGGGCATCGCGCGCGGGTTCGTGATGCCGTAACTGACTGAAGGCTGATGGTAACCGAGAGCGCCGGCGATGTAGTCGTTCGTGTACTGCGAGCGCGCCAACTGTCAGTGATGCAACCGGAAATACGCATTTCATCAAAAGACTTACTGGATCGCCACAGCAGACGCAATGGAAGTACAGCAAGTCTTCGGCGTGCTGCTGGTCGTAGTCAAACTGCTTGCGGCCGAGTTTGCCCGTGCTCGAGCGGAAGTACCGGCGGTCCAGGACGCGCACATCGAGCCCACCATCCCACGAAGACTCGAATTCCGCCTGACCATAGCCGGTACCGCCGCTCTCGTTCGACGACTCGTCAAAGAGGTTCTCATCGAGAGCGTCGGCATGGCGGGGAGCGGTCATCTCGTAGTTGCGGAACTCGCCACTCGGGTCGAGGAGCAGATTTGTCGACGCCCAGGTATTGCGATCGCGAGCGAGAGGCAGGCGAGCGATCTCGACCATCTTTTGCAAGAGGGTGATGACTCGAAGCGAAGGGTTGTAGACGGCGATGCCCTGTTTTGCGGCGAGGGGCTGTCAGGTGGGGATGATCGAGACGAACGCCTACGCCAAACTCACCGAATCGGTCCGACCCGTAGACCAGCTCTCGGGGATCTGAAGGTCGTAGCTGCCGAGGTCGCCCATGTACGGAACCGGATCCCTGCGAGATGGACAAGGACGACGTTAGCGTGTCGAACGACTTGTGCGAAAACAGCATAAATGGGAGCGTACCGGCGCAGATACGTTCCCCTGCGCAAACAGAAGCGAGTCAGCAGCCAAATCGCGGCGAAAGAAAAGAAAAGGAAATCATGGCACGCACGAGTCGACCCAGAACACCCGCCGTCCCGTCTCGAGCGTCTCGAGGATCGCACGCAGCTTGGCAATCTCGTCCGCGTTCTGTGCGTTCAATCCCGCCTTGTCGAGCGGGTCGCGAGGATTCCGACGCGGCACGAACCCGCCGTAGCAGAACAGGCGCGGGTCTTTGCGGCAGTAGTCGACGCAGCCGTTGTCGCGGCAGAGGGTGACGAGCGCGCGTCGAGCGTTCCATTGACCTGCGTTCTCGAGCGGACGGGTCGAGGTTGCGTTTGCGTCGTCTTCGGCGAGGGGGGCGAGGGCGGGTGGCGGATGGGGGTTGGAGTCGAGCTCGTGCATGAATGCCCGCAGGTGTTGACCGGCGAGCTCGACCGAGTCGACAGTAGCTGTCGTGAGCCAGAGTTGACTCCCTCGTAAGGCACCTTCGATGTTCTTGGCCGGGAAGGAGAAATGCGAGCCGAGGCGAGTCTGGAGATAATCGGCCAAACTGAGCATCGACTGTTCGGCACGATCGGGCGTTCGCGGATGCGTTTTGATTGGATAGGGCACGGTCTCCATCGAGTCAAAGATAAGGCTCTGATCCCGCAAACGAGCGAGCCAGACGGATTTGCTCGAATCTCGCTCGAGGTCGTCGAGCGGAGCTCGACCGGGGAAGAGGATCGACTTGAGGAGCAGACATACGCCCAGACTCAAGCCAACGACCGAGAGTAATCTCAAGAGCCCGCTGTACAGCTTTCGACGCGGTATCGGTATTCCGGCGGTGCGTCCGCCGCGACCCTCGCGCTCTAACCGCTTCGCCTTGGCTCGTCCGTTGACCTCGATCGCGCGCGCCGCCCCGTATCCGCCGCCGTTCATGAACGTGGTCAGACTCGGAGCGCGCTCCATTCCGGTAGAGGACGGGGTCGTTTTCGCGGTTCGCGCATAATCGGCATCGTCGAGGAGCAAACTCGTCTGGTGCAAGTTACCGGTGCTGGATCGCCTCCGGAGATGCGTCGTCGCCTCGGAGCCTCTTCGAGAACCGATCGTGACTGCCGTCTCGAACCGGGTCTCGCTGACTCGGGGCGTGCGCGCGACGAGTTTCGAATCTGCGCGATTCTGACTCGCACCGGCGATGCGGGCGCTCGACGAGGCGCCATCGTCTTCTTCGATGTCGATCCGAGTCGACATCAGTGCGGTGACCGGTAACGAAGAATCGGACGGAGAGGACGACGACGACGACGACGCTAATGATGATAGAGGGACGGCCATCTCGGGTGTCGGCGCCTGACGAGGACTCAACAGCTCGTCGAACGAGCTCTGGCGGTTGCCGGCTGCTGCAAACGGCTGGACCTTGCCATCGACCGAGTACGACTCGGCAAAGACTGCCGACGTGGACCGGCTCTGATTCGAAGAGGGCGAAACCATCCCGTCTATGCAAACGCCTCTCCCGGGTCACCGTAGATGTTCAGCCAGCTGGCGGGTTGCCCTGACGCAGCTGTGCTGTGTCCGTCCTGTGCGATAGCTGCTCTAGAGACGCCTGGAGCCGAGGAGCAAGTCTAGCTGCGAGAGTGAAGCCTGCGTCGGCAGAGTTCACTCGTGTGTAGAGCGGGAGTGCAGGTCAAATCTCATCGCATCCGCCGAACGTCGCAGATCGCCCGGCAGCCAGCCAGCCTGGGTCCAGCCCGTCTCCGAAGCGGGCGATGAACGGTCCAAACTGCCGGAAGCGGAAAGAGAGAATTTTGTGAGCGTTGACCAGACTCATGCGCTGGTCGAGCCATGCGCTAGACACGCTCAGATTCGGGCGCATAGACGATCTGTACATGCGGGCGGAAAGGAAGGAACGGAATTCGTGGAGCAAGAATTAGTCTACAACATGGGAATCAGCTCTCCCTCCTACTTCCGCACCCCCTCGCCCCCTCACCCGACCGCCCACACCAAGCTAAGCATTACCCGTCGACATCCCATTCATGACCACATCTCCACCCTCCGCTGCCGCCGCGCCCGCCGAAGAAGAGGAAGAACCATTCTTGTCGCCCGAAGCGGTGGCGGCGAGGGCGGCGGGGGCGTTTCCGCCCTCGCTCGCACCAGAGCTCGATTCCGGCGCCGGACGGCGCAAGAGCGCATCTTGCGGGATCTTGGAAGCGATAAACTCTTTGACCTTGGGCATGCTCGCGTGTAGCAGGTGAGTCGGTCGAAATTCGTCCTCGGCGGCTGCGCGCGTGCGCACAACGAAGGGTGAGCAAGACTGCTACCAAGTTGGAAGGCGAAGCACAAGAGCACGTACTAGCTCGGTAGACGTTGCCATACTTCTTTTGATGCTTGCCAGCTCTCCGCGCGTCGTCGTGCAGCGGATGCGTAGACGGGAGGAGGACAAGCGACGACTGCGGGATGATATGGATCAGTCTCGCATGCGACCAAGATCCTCAGCGCGCAAGAGCGCATTGCGCTGACGCACCTGTTTGTACCACGGCCGGTTGCCCGACGCCGCGTCAAGCTCCGCGGGCGGTTCGTGCCCGTAAATCGAAACCGCCGCCCGGACGCGCTGGCTGACATTCGCTGGAGAGCCGGGTAGAGCCGGTGTGAGCAGAGCATATCGCGTGAGTGCAAAAATGAAGAGGAAAGCGGAAGCTCACATCGGTTCCGGACAATGTCCATCAAGGCATGGCAGCCTGCGCCGGATCCGAACAAAATGACATGCTGTGCCGAACACAGGCTGTCGGAGTTCGTCGTGTATACCGTTAGTAAGCCGGAGGGGGTACAACAAGGAATAAAAGCCTCACCTGACAATGTTGTCCCAGATGTACATCGCCAACCGCTTTTCAAGCGTCCGGTCTTGTTTCGGGTCGAGCTGAGACAGTTTCGAACGTTAACGGGTCAGGAAATACGCGTCTTGATTCGCTCTTCTGGCCATCGAGGCAGTGTGCGCAAGACTCACACCACCCTTGACGGTCGAGATGTGCGAGAGCAAGTTGACGTCGATCACGCCAAATGCGTGGTCTTCCATCGCCCAATCGAGCACTTCGCAACTCACGTCGAGCTGGGCGCAACAATTTGTCTGCATTAGCCTACGCATTGAACTATAGCGATTTCGAGAGAGACTGACCAGCTGAGTCCGCTCGAGGTCGGTATCGAGCGTCGCGGCGGTGTAAGCAGCCTTCATCGAGCCGAGGTCGTGCATAAAGACCAGAAGGACTTCGGCGTCGTAGACGTTCTCGCTGTGCGTAGAACGGCGACGGTAAGCATTCCTCGAAGCGCACTGGGGAGTGTACAGGTTCAGAAATGACGACCGCGACAACGCACGAGACGAGCAACTGGTCATGGAACGCCTCTTCGAGTTGGGCCACGCTCAGCTCGACGTTGAAGAGTCCATACTCGTGGAAGAGGTGGTACACGCGGTGCGCCTTGAGGATGTCTGTATTGGGAACAGCCCCGCTTCGTCAGCGGAAGTTGGTGAGGGCGCGGCAATGTCAAGCGGGAACTCACCGGACAGGGATTCGATCTTCCCAGCCTTGGAGAGCTCTGTGCGTCGAAGACCGACAAAATGATCAGCGTGTCGTCGTCAGTGACCGATGGCTTGACGGAATGTGCTGATCGAAAGGGCGAGCAAGCCGACGCACCCGCTTCGGACTCGACGGCATAACCCATCGACTTCCAGTACTGCGCCTGGAAGCGCTTGACATCCGCGACCGTATTCGTCGCCGCGAGGCTCGCACTCCCAAGGCTCGGCATCGCGGGCAGTTCGTCGCCGACGATGACTTTGACGCACGCGTACGCCGACTCGGCGATCGAGTTGACGTTGTAGCCTCCTTCGAGCGCGAGGAGGAGCTTGCCACCGGCGAGGGCCGAGAGCATGTGGGTCATGTGGGCGTAGCCGTCCGGCGAGACGAGCATCTTGCCGAGTTCGTCGCCCTTGGCGGCGTCGTAACCGGCCGAGACTGTGCGGGATACAGCGCCGAGGACAACCGGGCTCATCAGTGATGCTCTAGAGTGCAGACTGGCCGAAAGTCCGGGTCAAAGTGGCTCGGTCGAACACGCACCGATGACCAAGTCGGGAGCAAACTCGTACGCAATCGGCATCACGATCTGCTGGAACGCGTACAAGTAATCCGCGTCGCCCATGCCTTCGTTCAGGAACGGAATGTTGACCGAGCTGCGCGCCGTTTCTCATCCACCGCCATCAGTCCTGCATTCCTTCCACACGAAATAATCGAGCCGAAGAGAGAGTAAAAGCGAGCACGCACAATCCGCGACCGGTCCCCGACCCAGCCGAATCGAGCGCTCCGTAATCGCCACCGGGGTAGAAGCCGTTGCCGTGCCGGTGGAGCGAGATGTACAGAATGTCTTTGTCGTCTTCGAATGCGCGCTGCGTGCCATTACCTGGGAAGGAGCGAGATCCGGAGAGGATGCCCAAAGATTGGAGTCAGTGTCTCTCCGTCCAGCACTGAAAGTTGCGTAGGAAGCGCTCGACGTCTCAGACCGGCGTTCCACGTCACACCGTAGGAGTCCAACCTTGGCGAAGAGACACTGACCGTGATGCACGTCCCAGTCGAGGATCAAGATCCGTTCCATCTTGATCTCCTTCCCGTTGACGTCGCGCTGGAGCGGCTGACCCGGCCGCTGACCATAGACGGTCCGAAGCCACTTGGCGGCGACGGCGGCATTGTTGAAGAAGCAGAAGCCCATCGCTTCTTCCGGTTCGGCATGGTGTCCCGGCGGACTGACGTCGAAGCAACTCGTCAGCAAGATTTCGCTCGCTTTTCGAGAGAAGCCCCAAAAAAAGTCACGAGGGGTGATATGACTTACCGAACGATCGCGAACCCGTTCCGAATCTGGCCCTCGGCGACGGCTCTCGCCATCTCGATCACACCACCGCACGACAAGCGCGCGCAGAACGCCGAATCCGGATTGACGTACAGCGACAAACGCTCAAAGAACTCTTTGCACGTCTCGAGGTATTCGATCGTTTGGACTGCGTTGGTGGCGAGCGCCGGCCGAATGGACAGCGTCAGCCTGGTGTGCTGGATCCGAGGAAAAGCAAGGCGAAGAGAGGAGACACGCACAGCCCGTCGCGCGGACGCGTTCCCAGTGCCCTTCGGAATGCACGAGCATGACTTCTTCTTTGAGCGCTTCTCGCACCTGGACGCGAACCATCCTCGCCGTCAACCCGCCATCTGTGCGCCATCGATGTTTTGGAACGGCATCAGCTGCTGCAATCCGGCGGGCAAGTCGGGAGCATCTGATTCTGTGTTGTTCGAGACGCACTGAGGAGTTTGTTGAAGATGCCACTGATGCGGGCAGGTTGCTCGGGATGAGGGTCGTTGGGCTCGACGGTGCGAGGCAGAGGGGCATGCAGGGTCATCCGGGCAGAGTAGCAGAAGCCTAAGTTTTGCCGTCAGATCACATCAGCAAACCTCGTGAGGCTGCGAATCTGAAGAGGAGGAACGCACCCGAGGGCAACCTGCCCAAACCCATCTTTTTCAGGTCCTCGACGCTGAGCGTCTTGACCTCATCCTCGTGCACGACTCCGGGCGTCCTGCCCAAATCCGAGTTGCCGTTCGTCAAGCTCGCCTTGAGTTCCTGGTCGTTGACGAACCTCCTCTGCGGCGCCGACGTGCTCAGCCCTTTCCCGAGTTGGACCGTCGGCGGTTCGTACGGAGTCGGGCGAGTGTACGGCTGCGCGTTCGGGAGGACAGCGGCACGGGAAGGGACGGACGCAAAACCCGTCAAGGGCAGGCCATTCGGATCTTGTTCCGGGAACGGGTGGAACTGAGGTTGACCGGGGTGAAGAGGTGCGCCGGCAGCAGCAGAGGAAGACAAGTCTTGAGTCGATGGAGTCGGGGCGATGTGAGCCGCCGCGAGTTGATCGGTCGTCGAAGCGAGTCCCGGCGTCGACTCCTTGGTCGCCTGGTCGGTCACTACAGCGACGGGAGGAGGCAGACCAGGAGCCGAAGTGGTGCTGGTCGAGGCAGCGGGCGCAGCGGGTTGCGACTGGTCCGACTGCGTGCCAGCGATCGCTTGCGTATAGATCGGCTGCGACGCGCCGTCCATCCTCACGCGGCGAGCCTGTACAGTCGAGTGCGAGTGGAAGAGAACAAGAACAAACTCCAGCTGCAATTGAGAGTTGCAGAGATGATTTCTCCGTCCGCGAGCGGTCTTTCTTGGGCTTGTATGAACCCGATGCAGGCTATCAGTGAGCTTTGGGGTCACCGCGCACACTCTACGCTCGTGCTCGTGTTTCGCGCTCACAAAGTCGCGTTCGCTGGAGAAAAAACCCGCGACTCGCGGCAGAAAAAGTGCCAGAGGGACAGTTGAGGTTGGGACTATGCAAATGGCAGAGTATCATGCAGATACATTTTGACAAGACAGCGAGTACGAGAGTAGCGATTTCCAGTAACTCCGCCTGCCTCCGCGGACACCGCGCCTCCTCGCTCTTCCTCGCGGCGGTCGACAAAAGCTTGCTTTGCCTGTTTTTACTGCATGCTGTCTAGCCAGCTACGAGTCGATTCTGCCGTGGGTGCTTGTTTGTCCGAGTTCGCCGCTCGTACGCTTGCACTGCCACACTACGCACGCGCTCCCGCGGCTTGTCCGACCGTCTCTTGTGTGACCCGCGCCTTCCTTTTCCTTTCCTCCCTTCTTTCTCCTTGCACACGCACGCAAAAGTCTGCAGACTTGTAACCTGCACTGGGTCTGCGCCACCACCAACACTTGCGCCCCAGCCGGATGTCGGACACTCGGGAGCGAACACGAAGACCCCACGGGCGGGCCGTTTTCACGCGAGCTGCGAAGGATCTGCGCCTCCGCATTCTGTCTCTTCTCAACGAGATCGACAAGCCATCGGACCAGGTCGCACTTCACAGTCAACTGCTGGTCCGCCTTTGGGTCAGACCCTTTGAAGATTTTGCGGCTCGGTGCGACAAACGCGTTTGGGAACGGGCACGCCGCGGTCACCTGCCTGTTGCCCTTCACAAGCTGAGCGAACGTATCGCCGACGCCCTACGTCACAACTCGCGTTCCACATCCCATCAACAGTTGCGAGCGGCCGCAAAGATTTTGGTGAGTTTGACCACATCTCGAGATTCGAGCCCAGCTTTTATCTTGCCAGGGTCTGTTCATGGCATATGGCTGACTGGGCCACATAATGAAACAGCGAGATAACTACTCCTTTGAACAATGCGCCCACACTTTCGTATGTCTCTTGTAAGGGCTCACTTCAGTGGGTGTCCCCTGATTGATTTACCCTGCGCTCCTGCCTACAGAAATGGGAAATCTCAGAAGCGGAATGGGCAGACGCGGCAGGGTCACAAAGGTTCATTGAGGACACCATCACTCTGGACGATCTGACAAAGGTCAGGGTCCCCGCAAGCAGAACCGATTTGCCCGACTACCACATCCTCGAGTACAAGACCTGGTCAAACAGATTATGGGGACTCATCGGTGTAAGTGTAGTTGGGGCAGAATACATAAGAGGGCAGGAAGGATGGAGAACCATCAGGGCCAGACTTGAAGCAGAGGACCCGGAACTACCGGATCAGCTGCAGGCTTGGCTGGAAAAGCTCAGGAAGCAGCTCTCAAAGGAGTGGTACAAAGAGCTGAAGCACACAGAGGCCATCATGTGGGATCAGTGGCTCAAAGATCTTCAAGACCGTTGTTGGCGCAAGTGCTGAAGCCTGTAGGGTTCCCGCCGCGGCTAAAGAGAAGTGTAAACGTCGGTGCTATGCAAGGACAAGCGATATCATATCTACCTAGAGAGAAGTGTAAACGTCGGTGAGGAGAAGGAAAGAAAGAGGGATACATGATGAAACTGAACATGGCCCTCGGACCTCCGGACTCGCCGGAACAAAACTTCCTCCAAAAATCCTCCCGACCACCACTCTCCGTACTTCCCAACAACCGTGTCCAAGCTGTCTCCAAGAGATGCGGTTTTGTTACAGCCGGGGAACTCATTGTAAGTCGGTACTTTGTCTTGAGCTTCCAACAAGATTCAGCTTCCTGATCAATGTCTGTGCTGCAGCTCGCTCAAGATTACAAGACTATCAAAGATCAAGTTGTATGTTCCGAAGCCTGCCCCCTTGGTTTCAACTTTACAATGGGCTGTTGACTGACTGCTGGCTTCTTGGCTCTAGGACCGCTACAAACCCAGTCAGACTGCTGTATGTTTTTCCTTTGTCCAGTGATGCTGTTGCTTTGACAAGAGCCCAAGACCAATATGCATTTGCAGGCTGCCGGCTAGTTGCCCAGTCATCAGGAACAAGTGCCCTCTTCCAACGGCAATTTGCCCTCAAGAACAGACTCTGGCCTCTGGCTTGAAGGGTACCGTGATGAGACCCTCCAATCCAAATCAGGATCCGAAGCAGCAGTTCTGATTAACAGAACTGGCGAGTCCTCTCGGCCCAAGCAGCCCAAGCAGCGCAAGCGCAAGCGCAAGCCATCTCCCCAGTCACCCCACAGTACTCCTGGTCATCAACTGAAGAGATCAGTGCCCAATGCGCCCGCTCTCTCTTTGCCTCCAAGCGCGGCTCACCATCCTCTTCTTCCAGTGAGGTTCTTCTTTCAAGAGATGTTCAGTCTTGCTGTCTCTGCCGGTTTGCGCTCATCTTCCCGTTCGCAGGTCCCTCCTTCGGAGCCTCCAGCGCTGCATGACCCGAACATGTTTCGGTCTGGCAATCCCCCGCCGCCTGAAGTTGGGCCAGCTCAAACAGCTCCACAGCTGTATTACCACCAGCCTCCTTGGGTATGTTCTTCCTAAAGCCACTCAAGTTTGACACCCCACAGGAGAGCTCATACTAATCCCACACGCAGGCTTTCAGCCCAGTGGCCCAACCAGCCTTAGCCGCAACTCCTTACCATGTTTTTTCCGATCAAGACCCTTACAGGAGTGGTCAAACACAGCCTGATGATTTTGACCCCCTACTGGTTTGTTTTCCCTGAAGTTGCACCCGCTTGACTTTTTGCAAGTGGTCTTGACGCTGGTCCTCTCCTCCACAGAGTCCTGCCACAGATCAACATGTCTTTGACCCACGTCTCTTGAATCCAAGTTATGTCAACAACATGCCGTTGTTGCACCAAGACCACGTGCCTGTGCATGCCCCTTGGCAGCAGGCTCTCCAGAACCCTCCCAATGTAGGTTGCTTCGAGGATACAACTCGGAGTAGGTAAACTTTCATAAATGACCAAAACTTTCTTGCCCTCTCCAGGTCTTTGCCCCGGGAGCCCAGCACAGCTCTACTACAAGTCCTCTCCACCAATATCCACGGGCTCAGCATGGTCAAGTCACCATTGGGACACAGCATCTGTTCCCTGGGGGTGAAAATCAACTGCCTCAAGCTTTTTTCGCTGTCCCAAACCCTGCAGCAGCAGGAGACTCGCTGCACCCGAGCTTGCAGTCTGCGGTTCATCCTTACTGGACGCCATCAGACGATCCCAGCAATCAAAGTGCATATTACCTGCCAGAAGAGGAACAGCAGCAGCAACACCAGTTGAGCGGACCCTACTTCCATGCCCTGGGCCACCACCCTCGGATTGCCAGGAGGATTGCGCACAAAGTGTACGGTATTGATCCGAACCTGTGGTCTCAAAGGGCTCGTTTGTAGAGGTGTTCATGAGACTTGGAGTGGATTTGGTTTTCAGTCCGCGCCATCCCATTTTCAAGTGTCAGCTATACTGTGTAACTAGCGTGGCAAGCAGGGCGTGCGAGAATGCCCAAAGTTCAGCCGGCCTGAGAAGGCTAAGCTGCGAGAGACCCATGTTAAGCGCCCGTCTCGCACTGTCCGCAAAAGGGTCCAGAGCATGCTCGGTCAAGGACGGCCTGTACGGCATTACACTCCTTACTATCGGTACATCTAGATTACTGAGTAAGACCTGCAGTGGAAGGGCCGTTGAGCGCGGAAACCGCGGAGAAAGCAATTTGCTTCCGCGTCAGGAATCCGCCGTGATCGTCTGACGAGCGGCTACATCACTCCGCACAGCTATAGTACGCTGTCCAGCGTCCGAGAGCCGCATTGAATACAATGCCCCGACCGACTGTCGACTACTCGCTGTACTACGTGACGGGACGAGCACTCTTGCCGTCATCGTCCGATCCGGATTTCTACCTCGAGCACCTCGAACTCGCACTCAAGGGAGGCGTGACAGTCGTGCAGATCCGGGAGAAGGACGTAGACGGCGGTGAGTTCTACGAGGTGGCCAGGCGGAGCAAGCTGGTGTGCGACCGAGTGAGTTCCGTTTCGCCTGCCTGCCGGTTCGTACTTGTCAGAACGCTGATGATGAGCTCCGCTCTGCAGTACAATGTCCCGCTGTTCATCAACGACCGACTCGATATCGCCCTCCTGCTCGACTGCCACCTCCACGTCGGGCAGTCCGACCTGCCTTACCCTCTCGCTCGCACTTTACTCGGTCCGGACCGCCTGCTCGGCGTCAGCGTCAACACGCCCGCCGAAATGCAAGAAATCCTCGACCAGCCCAAAGGCACCGTCGACTACGTCGGGATCGGTCCGTGCTTCGGAACGCAAACGAAGAAGAACTTGAACCCGATCGTCGGACCGAGAGGAGTCAGGGATGTGCTGCACGTGCTCGGAGAGAGCGAGATCAAGGCGGTCGTGATAGGTGCGTGCGGCGGAGGCAGTCTACCTAGAAGCTGAGCTCCAAGAGAGCCAGAGTGAGGCTAAATACCCGCTCGGCGATTCGATGCAGGCGGCATCACCCCGGAAACGATTCCCAACGTCCTCGCGCAGACGCCCGCTCCGCTCCCGTCTTCAACTGCGTCGTCACCACCCCGCTACCGCTCCCTCGACGGACTCGCCGTCGTCTCAGTCATCGCCGCTTCCGAAACTCCCGATGTCGCTGCTCAGAATCTCCGTCACCTCTTTGATCAGCGGCCCGACTTTGCGAAACCGACATCTCAACTCGCTGCTGAGGATATAATTCATATGGCAGCCGGACTCGTAGGGTTGCTGAGGAGCGAAGACAAGAAACCGCTTGTGCACCATATCACAGTGCGTCGAGGCCGCCTTTCGAATCGGATCAGTCATTCTTCGCAAACAGCTGACGCCCTTCGCGTGATTCGCACCACCCACCCACGCAGAACACAGTCGTCCAGAACGACTGCGCCAATCTGACTTTGGCCCTCGCTGCCAGCCCCATCATGTCCGCCTCACCGATCGAAGCTCCCTCCCTCTCGAAACTCATCTCGTGCCTGCTCCTCAACCTCGGCACCATCACGGAACCGGTTCTCGAGGCACAGAAGATTGCGGGCAAGGCCGCGAACGAAGGGCGGAAACCCGTTGTGTTTGATCCGGTCGGAGTCGGCGCGACGAGCTATCGCAAAAAGAGCGCGGGAGGTACGTGCAGTTTGGTCTGCGGCGGGAGGCCGTTTCACTATTCACGTCGATGTAAGGCACCGCAACTGACTATATTACAATATCTGAGGCCTGCAGACCTGCTCAACGCCTGCCACGTATCGATCATCAAGGGCAACGCGGGCGAGATCGGCGCCCTCGCGGGTCTGAGTGAAGTGCAGTCTCGGGGCGTCGACAGCGTCGGGAAAGGCTTCAAGGACCCTGCGACGGTCGTGAGAACATTGGCTGCCCGCGAGAGTGCGTCGCCACAGTTTTCTCTCTCTCGACTACCTTCCTTCTTTTCGCTTTCCTCTCGACCCGTCTTTCCTTCGCCCGCTCTCCCTGCGCTTTCGATTTGCTCTCCTCGTTCGGAACGAGTACTGACTGCCGGATCAACTCCCTCGCTACAGAGGTCATCGTCGCCATGTCGGGCGAGGTCGACTATGTCTCGGACGGGACGAGCACGTTCGCGATCGAGAACGGGAGCGATTGGCAAGGCAAGATCACCGGCTCGGGATGCATGGCTAGCTCGTGAGTACCCCGTCACCCGGCATTACCTAAGTCAGTCTGCAGTCTAGTTGGAGACTAATATGAAGATCCGCAAACTGCAGTGCCGTCGCCGTCTTTGCGGGATTGGCGCATGAAAGCGGGAACCTCGTCGCAACCATCGCAGGGTCCGTTCCTCCCCTTCCCCATCTCGCCTGATCCTCACAACGTACACTGCAGCGAACCCTCGCAGGTAGCTGATCCAGATCGTGCGCCCAACTTGCAGCCTCGTTGCCATCAACGTCGCCGCCGAACTCGCCGCCGCCCGCTCGAGTGTGCAAGGTCCAAACACCTTCCGGAGCGCGCTCATCGACGAGTGCTACAACTTGTCGGCAGAGGATGTTTTGAAATGTGCCAAGGTGCGCAGGGTGTAGGGGTGAAATGGTTTTCAGTGCTTGAACCACGGACATTCGGTGTTGCCCAGACGAGGCGGCCTGCTGCAGGCTTGCCAACTGTTCTGAGCCAGGACCAGACATTCTCCTATGCTTCTGTAACCCAATGGAAGTATTATGCACAGATCTACAACCTCCACAGGCGAGCCCTCTGAGACCACTTGTCCGGATTGACGCGGTACACCTTGTGCGCAATCCTGTTGGCAATGCGAGGGTGGTGGCCAAGTGCGTGAAAGAAGGCCGGATTGAAGTTGTGCCTCTCTTCAGCCGGATGTTCCATGAGGTGGTGCGCAAAGGGGTTTGCGGTTGAGCTTATTTGACCACTGGGCCACGTGGGCGGGAAGACGGGCTGTAGCCCGTGCGGGGCAATCTGGAAAGCTGGATGTGTCTCTGGCGCACGCTGCCAGCCCTGGGGAAAGCCAGCGTGCATAGGATCGTTGCAGTCTTGCCTGTACTGAAGAGTAGTTTGACCAGAGAAACCCATGGCGGAGTTCTGCGGAAGCTGTGGCGCAAAAGACTGGAGAGAGCAAGGGAGTCTGGTCATTCTTGCAGGTGTACCTGTCCTGACCTGGTTCCCTTAACCAACGTACCACAGGTGGGTTCTGATGATACAATTGCATTGTTTCTGGACCTCCGCTGTTTGTGAGGGCAGTGTGCCGGCACTGGTTGAAAGGTAGCAAGTTGCCAAAATGACTTGGATCAAGATGATCTCGGCAAAAAACAGGCTGTTCCGCAAACGCAGGGTCCTGCGGACAAAGAATAAAACCACTTGCAGGATTACAAAATAAAGCAACTCCAGGAAACTTACCAAATAGGGGTTGAGGTAATCGAGCGGCAGTCCCAGACTTTGTGGTGGACCAAGTTCACCCAGAGGGTATTGACCAAAAGGAACTGTGTGAGGAGCTGTGGCAAAGGCTGGTTGACTTGCTGAGTCAGAAGCCTGCAGATGGGAGGATTAATTTGGACTCCCTTGTTGGGTAGAAAACCTTGAGGAAGAAGAACATACCTCAGGAGGCTGGTGGTAATACAGCTGTGGAGCTTTTTGAGCTGGCCCAACTTCAGGCGGCGGGGGATTGCCAGACCGAAACATGTTCGGGTCATGCAGCGCTGGAGGCTCCGAAGGAGGGACCTGCAAACGGGAAGATGAGCGCGAACCGGCAGAGACAGCAAGACTGAACATCTCTTGAAAGAAGAACCTCACCGGAAGAAGAGGATGGTGAGCCGCGCTTGGAGGCGAAGAGAGAGCGGGCGCATTGGGCACTGATCTCTTCAGTTGATGACCAGGAGTACTGTAGGGTGACTGGGGAGATGGCTTGCGCTTGCGCTGCTTGGGCTGCTTGAGCTGAGAGGACTCGCCACTTCTGTTCATCAGAACTGCTGCTTCGGATCCTGATTTGGATTGGAGGGTCTCATCACGGTACCCTTCAAGCCAGAGGCCAGAGTCTGTTCTTGAGGGCAAATTGCCGTTGGAAGAGGGCACCTGTTCCTGATGACTGCGCAACTGGCCGGCAGCCTGCAAATGCATATTGGTCTTGGGCGCTTGTCAAAGCAACAGCATCACTGGACAAAGGAAAAACATACAGCAGTCTGACTGGGTTTGTAGCGGTCCTAGAGCCAAGAAGCCAGCAGTCAGTCAACAGCCCATTGTAAAGTTGCAACCAAGGGGGCAGGCTTCGGAACATACAACTTGATCTTTGATAGTCTGGTAATCTTGAGCGAGCTGCAGCACAGACATTGATCAGGAAGCTGAATCTTGTTGGAAGCTCAAGACAAAGTATCGACTTACAATGAGTTCCCCGGCTGTAATAAAACCGCATCTCTTGGAGACAGCTTGGACACGCTCTTGAAAATCTTTGAGCCACTGATCCCACATGATGGCCTCTGTGTGCTTCAGCTCTTTGTACCACTCCTTTGAGAGCTGCTTCCTGAGCTTTTCCAGCCAAGCCTGCAGCTGATCCGGTAGTTCCGGGTTCTCTGCTTCAAGTCTGGCCCTGCTGGTTCTCCATCCTTCCTGCCCTCTTATGTATTCTGCCCCAACTACACTTACACCGATGAGTCCCCGTAATCTGTTTAACCAGGTGTGGTACTCAGGGATGTGGTAGTCGGGCAAATCGGTTCTGCTTGCGGGGACCCGAACAGTCGCCAGATCCTCAGATGTGATGGTGTCCCCAATGAACCTTTGTGACCCTGCTGCATCTGCGCGTTCCTCCTCTGAGACTTTACACTGCTACAGGCAGGAGCGCAAGGGAAATCCATCAAAAACCAAATCAGAGGACGACTGCTGGAGTGAGCCGTTACGAGAGACGTACCAAAGCGTGGGCCCATTGTTCAAACGTATAACTGTCTTGCTGTTTTATTGTGTGGCTCAGTCACAACTACCCCCCGTCAAGGTAAAAGTCCAGGGTTGACTTTCTAGCTGTGGTCAAACTCACAAAAAATTTCGCCGCTGCTCGGAGCTGTTGATGGGATGTGGAACGCGAGTTGTGACGTAGGGCGGCGGCGATACGTTCGCTCAGCTTGTGAAGGGCAACAGGCAGGTGACCGCGGCGTGCCCGTTCCCAAACGCGTTTGTCGCACCGAGCCGCAAAATCTTCAAAGGGTCTGACCCAAAGGCGGACCAGCAGTTGACTGTGAAGTGCGACCTGGTCCGATGGCTTGTCGATCTCGTTGAGAAGAGACAGAATGCGGAGGCGCAGAGCCTTCGCAGCTCGCGTGAAAACGGCCCGCCCGCGCTGTCGTCGTGCTGGCTGCCGAGCGTCCGACATCCGGCTGGGGCACACTCCTTGGTGTTGGTGGTGGTGTGATTGAATATGTGTACATGGAGAAAGGAGGGAGTAAAAGAAGGCGCGGGTCACGGTCCGGTCGGACAAGCCGCGGAGGTGCGAGCGCAGTGGCCCGTCCTAGCGAACCCGGAAAGCCGTGATTTCTATAGCCGACATAGCGTGCGGTGACAGTACGCGTGCCTAGCAAGGTCCGCTGGAGACTAAACTCTGCGTACGGGCCGGTGGACGTGCGACACGACACCGTCGCGATCCAATTCGACAGTTCAGGGCGTGCACAGCGTCGTTACCGGCAGTAGGACCGCCTTTCGAGGGATGAGCGACACGAAATCGCGGGAGGTCAGAGGGGCTAGCAACCGTGTCATCGTCCTGTCATCCCGCGAGCAAGCAGCAGGAGATTCGCTGCGCTCGAGACAGCTGCAGGCGACAGATCGCTTCACTCAAGCTTCAGGCGGGTCGAGCCGCGAATACCACAAAGCATCATTCCAGAACTAATAAGAGTGTCAGCATAGTGCAACTCGTATAAGGGCTGAAGAGGAGAGTGTAGCGGCCAAATTTGGATCGGACGGCCGCCGCCGCGAATTTTCATTCAACCAACTTGGTCGTTCTCGTTCCGCGACTTGATCCCATCGCCTTGACACGCTGCGAGCTAGGCGAGTCTCCTCATTAGACACTAGAGCCGTCTTTTCCGCTATGGCTTCGATGGCGCCCCCTCCGTCGCCGTCGAAGCGGCCCGGGTTGTTGCGGTCCGTCGTCACCAGCATCGACCGACCCGTCGACCGCGACACGCACGCTCAGCGCTGGCACCGAGCACCAGCTGGACCACGCTCACCCCACTCGCCGAACGTGTCGGGCGGGGCTGCCTCAGGGGGGAGTTCGAGCGAGAGCAGCAGGGTCAGGTCGCTCGTTCAGGGATGGGAACAGGCGAGTCTCGGTACGCGATCCAAGCCGTACGAGGCCCTGCCACCACCCCCGATATCGCCGTACCGTACGAACTTTGCGACTCGAGACGCGAGCAGCGACAGGCCCGCCCTTCGCGTCAACTCGAACCAACGCGACCTCGCTCCGGGTGAAGCGATCTCCCCGACGCGAGGCACATCTTCGACCGTTCCGGCTTCGTTCTTCCAGAAGCAGGCCTTTGTACGGACCGCGAGCGACGCGCCGGTCAAGTTTGACCCGCAGCAACAGAGGAATCGGGTCACTCAGCCCGGCAAAGAGAACTACCAACCGCCATCCTCCACCGCTGCCGCTCCCAGGCTCCCCCAGATCAACATGGCGCCTCTCATGTCGGCGAGCACGATGAGCGCACGCACCGACCTGACGACCAGCTGGGACGCGTTGACCGCGTTGACGGTCGAGACGATGGCGACTCGCTCGAGTGGATCGACTCACGCCTCGAGTCTGGCCACGGACTTGGCACTTCAGCCCGCTCGGCAGGAAACAGCGACTCGCTTCGGTACCTTTTCGCGCACCGCCGTCAATGGGCCGCGGGACCCGCCTGCTCCGGTATCGGCTCCGACTCGGTCCCAGTCTCGCCCGCCTTTTTCCTCGCAGGCGTCGACCTCGCCTCCTTCGCGACCCGTGATGAATCACCGCCCTGTCTCGTCCTTCATCGAGGCCCTCCCTCCTCGTCCAAGCGCTCCGACACCTTCGCACGATAACGCTCGTTCGACCTCGCCCCGCCACGCGTGGGACGAACCCTCGCGGTACTCACCTTTGCCTTTGGATCGGTCGGACTCCCCTCCTCCTCTGACCACCAAGTTAAAGGCGTCAACGCCGAACGGTCCGCCACCAGCGACGAAGGGCAGGCGTCGCCCGAGGTCGTCTTCCGTCGGAGACGGAGTCCGACCGACTGGCCCCATGGCTTTTGACGCTCCGCAGGAGGGTCGTCCTGCCGAGACGCAGGCGGAGAAGACGAGTCGGATCGAAGCCGAGTTTGCGCGTTTGCTGGTAAGTTTCGAAAGATGCCCGAATGGGCGGACGAGGCGCTTTGGAATCCGACTGACTGGCGAGGGTTCCCTTTCCCCCCGCAGGACAAGATGCAACTCCCTGACCCGACTGTCCGCAGCAGGATGCTCGGACTTGCCCTCCCGCTCAAGGCAGAGATGCTGCGCACGGCTGCCGTCACCAGCCCGACCTTGAATGCAAGCTCGCGATCTTTGCACCAGCGTGGGCGATCGATGAACACCCTCGACGGCTCGAAAATGGTGGAGGCTTTGAACGCCAACAAGGCTGAGGCTCCAGCGGCCTCGTCGTCGACCGGCGGAAGCGGGATCAAGTCTTTCCTCCGCAAAGCCAAGTCCAACAGCAGTCTGCGCTCTCAGAACTTGCACGACGCAACAGCCGTCGTACCCTCTACACCCACTTCATCGAGCGGAGGTCGTCGCGCGCGGTCGAAATCGCACTCGCGCACCGCGTCAAGCTCGTCCATGTTCCGCAGTCTGGGCAAGTCGTCCGGCGCTGGCGCTGGCGCTGGGGCGACCGTGTCCGACGCGGTGGGTGATGCCGCTGCGGAAGGACCGGCCTTCTGGGCTTCGCGGTTGAGGACGGGCACGATCGAGACGCTTCGAGTCAAGGAGTTGGGGCGCTTGCGCGGTCGGCTGAGGAACGAGTGCCCAGTGTGAGTCGCCCCCAAAACAACCGAGATCACCGAATCGAGATACTGATCTTTTCTTGCACCTGTGCAGATGGATCAACGAGTTCGTTAAAGAGGAGGGCTACATCGGCTTGCTCGAGCGGCTCAAAGATTTGCTGGACAAGGAATGGCGGTGAGTTCCGTCCACGAACGGGCGCAGCGAGCAGGCGAACAAGTGGGCTGACGCGGACGGAAACGCGCTGCAGAGAGGAGCAGCACGACGACCAGGTCTTGCACGAGCTTTTGCGTTGCTTCAAGGCGCTCACCATGACCAACGTGAGTTTCCTCGCTCACAAGAACCGAATCAATCCGAAGCATGGTCAGCGCGCTGAGCCCAACTCCCCGGTCCCCACAGATCGGCAAGCGTACTCTCGCCTCGTACTCGCCGACCCCCTTCCTTCCCCTCGCGGCGCTCCTCTTCTCCGAGAAACGCCCGGGCGACTTGCCGTGCCGCCAAATCCTCGTCGAACTCGTTCATGCGCTGTTCCAGATCTGCCCACCCGCTTGTGACGCTCTGCCCAAGTCGGCGTGGAGCGAAACGAGCATCTCGCTCGCGTCGCCGCCGCCAGACTCGTTTGCGACGCCTTCGACTGCGAATGGGTACGAGAGCGGGACTGGCAGCGGGGGAGTGAGGCGCTACACTCGTCGAGCAAAGCTCGGCGACGACGACGAAGACCAACATACAGTCGGCGCGAAGAGCAACCACCACCTCGAGCGAGAAGAGATCCTCACGCCCGAGCGGATCCAACGAGCGCACCGTTTCGTGGTCAGTTTGATGCAAGGTCCGCCGGACGAGGAGGAAGAGGCCAAGGTGGACTTTGTGAGGCGCACGCACCGCGAGAGGGTGTACAAAGTCTGGGTCAAAGAGATTGCCGATTGCGTCCGGGACTATTTCTGGTGAGCCGCCCCCCCCCCCCGAGTCCCTCCCTTCTGACTCTTGTTCAACTCCTCGCCCGTCCCCGGAGTGGAACTGACGCAAGTGAACGCTTCGCGTTGCAGGGTATTTTGCCACGCCAACAACTTGTTCTGGACGCTCGAGCAGATCGATGCGGAAGCGGTCGAGGCGCCGAAAGTGCCGAGCGGGATGACGGGCGGCGTCGAGTACGAAGCCATGGCCTACTGCGTGAGTTCCCGCCCCTGATAATCCGTCTGTACTATGGCTGATAATTAGTGTATCACAGACGGCGCATCTCCGCTTGATCAACGAGGTGGCGAGGACGTGTCCGACGCAGGAGGCGGCGTTTGCGTTCCACGAGCAGCTCTTCCTCAGCGGCTTTGAGCGCGTCCTCTTTGTACGCACACCCTTCTCTAATTTGCCGGCGCTCGGTTTATCTGGACTGACGACCACCTCGCCCCCGCCAACGTAACGTGCACAGACTCTTCGCCGCGCCTCGCTGGTGTACTACCAATCCCTGCACCTCGAGATGAGCCGGTACATCTCGCTCGCGCGCTCGGCGCGGTTCAACCTCGGACCGCGGATCCTCGCGTGCCTCGATCGGCGGTTCCTCCGCCCCGAGGAGCAGATGGTCTTGCTCGAAGCCGAGAGGCGGAATCACCAGACGAGGTCGGGCGCGCCGCAGCTCGGAGCCGTCTTCTAGAGATGCGCGCTCAAGTACCTACCCACCTGTTTTCACTACCCTTTCTCTCTGTCACCTGTTCCGGCCCTTATCTACCCGCTGCGCCCTCGTTCCCGTGTTTCCCCTTGTCGATGCCGATGATCCCTCGCCCTTCGCATGTAGAAATCGCTCTTCGTCTTTTCCGGCTGCGTCTTTCCCTTTCCTTGTCCTCTACTTTGCCTGCACTGCACTGCTCATCATCGTGAATATAGAGGTGGAGAGAGGATCGGAGTTGTCGCCGACTGAGCCGACGATGCGGCTGCGGAACGTGTGCACGCGTGCACGTGCCAAGTTCAGTTTCGACTGATCTGCTCGACCACGTCCACAGGCGCTCTCTTTCGAAAGCTGTCTAGCGAGCCACCTACCCTGTGAGTATTGCCTGCCTGCCTGCCTGCCCTCGCCCTCTCCTTCGATGCCGTGTCCTGCTCCGACTGGTTTCATCAATTTCAAAGTCAAGGTGGTGCACCTCGTCGTCGTCGTCGCCTGAGCTGCGGCGTGCAGAGACGGGCATTGCGGGGGACCCGTATACAGGCATAACCGTAACCACTCAACTCGCGCCCCCCGAGACGGGACGCTAACACAACCTCGTCTCGTGCAACAGAAAGAGTGATCATGGAATCGAGCAGCAGCAACAGCAACAGCAACAGCCCGGCGCCGATCGAGCAGTCCCGCCGATTCACGCGCGAGCTGCACAGCCGCCTTGTGCACCGCTTCCCCGCCCTCTTTGCCGACCTCACGCCAGGTGCCGTGGTCCGTCCTCCTCATCTCCCCTCCTTCCCCCTCTTTCGCGCTCACCGGCCCGCGGGCTGTATGATCGAATAGGTCCCGACGCCGCAAGGGACGCCGAGCTATGGTGCGACGAACGGAGCGCCGATGGGCGACGGGATGCAGAAACTCGGAGCGGACGCGTCCAAGATTGAACCAAAGGTGCCGTGCCGTCTGTCCCTATTGCTCCTCCTTGTCGTCATCCGTGCTGACCTCACACGCACACAAACACGCAGGTCTGGCTCGCCTCTGAACGAACCCTCTTGTCCTGGTTCCGAGTCGCGTTGCTCCTCTCCTCCTTCGCCCTCGCCTTGTTCAACTCGGCGAGCGACCAGGACTGGGCTTCCAGGACGATGGGCGTCATCTATGCTGTCATCGCGTGTGCCATGCTCGGGTACGCGTGGACCATGCACCGCATTAGGAGGTACAGGATCGTGATGCGCTATGGAGGTCACCACGGTGCGTTTTGTTTCGTTTCGTCTCCACTCTTCCGCCGCCAAGATCCTCCTTCTTCTGGCGAGTCGCCCTGTGATGGGGACTGACTCTTGAAGAGGCGCTTCTCCTACCCCACCGCCGCAACGATGCAAACCACAGACGAGCCGTACGGACCGCTCGTCGTGTGCGGTCTCATCTTTGTCGCCGTCTTGCTCAACTTTATCCTCCGCATCAAGAACCGGTACGCTGTCTCTCCCTCTCTTTCTTTGATCCTCCCTCCTACTCGTTCTCTGCACTCTTTCGGACCACTCCTACGCTATGCTGCGTACAGAGGCAGAAAATTCCCGAACTGACCAGGATCTCCTTGTTCTTTCGACGCCGGGTATTTCACGTCGCTTCACGTCGCAGGGAACAACTGCGGGATCTACCCTCGCCCAAAAACCCGTGGCTCACCTCGGTCGAGATGGTCAAGGTTGCGCTCAACTTGCAACAACCGGCTTCGCCGCTCTGAGAGTGACAAGGTGAACCGCCTCGCCCGCTTTTTTGTTACGCCATGCATACCGCCTATGTTCCTTTCTGCCTCGTTTCGGGATGACGAGGATCGCGGGAGAAGCGTAAATAATCACCTCCGCCCTTTTTCCTACTCCGTTGTAATTCGTTCGTTCGTTGATCCGGTTTGTCGTTCCCTGATCCGCACAATCGACTTCCAAAGTGCGCACGTGGGCGTGCATACTTGCCGGGAAGGACTTTCTGCGGCCGCACACAGCGCCGGAAAGAGGAAGAAGCGCGGATTGTTCACGTCACCTACGAATGCAACACGACGCAAGTGACACCTTCGAAATGATTGAGGATTGCAAGAGCTCCGAGTTCTCCGAATCACGCCTTGACCATGTCCTGCAGCTCTCCGCTCTCCTGCATCTCCTTGACGACGTCGAGGCCGCCGACAAACTCGCCCTTGATGATCAGTTGCGGGAACGTCGGCCACTCGTTCACTTCCTTCAACTCTGCGTGCGCATCAATCGATCACAACTCGCCAAAAAGTCAGTTGCTTGCTTGCTTCTTCTCCTTTGATTTGAAAGATGGCAATAGACAGGGGATCAAGAGGAGAGGAAAGAGGGAAGGAAGGAAAGGAAGAACGCACTTTGTCGGACGCCTTCGTCTTGGAGGATGTCGAACGTGGTATAGTCGATCCCTTCACTCTCGAGGATCCCGACAATCTTTTGAGAGAAGCCGCATCTGCAAGGTGCGTGTGGTTTGGCCGCGAGGTCAGTTCCGAACCGGCGGGAGAATCAAATGATCGAGATATGCGAGCGGGGAGAGGAGCAGCCAACAAGTGCATGCGCGAAAGGAGAGAACGAAAAGGGGGGGTGGGGGGGACTGACCTTGGAGTGTCGCGGTCTCCCTTCATGAACAAGACGACATCCGATTGCTTCATCAACTCCTGACACCTCTGCGCCAACTCTTCCTCGCTCTCCTCCTCCTCCTCTTCCTCCCCTTCCTCCCCTTCCTCCCCTGCTTGCCCTGATACACCGGAGCCAGAGCCGGGTTGGTAGACCGTGTTGGCTGCGAGGGGTTGCTGCGACGACGAGGCGAGGGTGGGAGGTTTCTTTGAGGCGTGCGATTTCAGAGCGGCCGAGAGGACGGCGGGTTGGGCGCCGGACAGGCGGGTCAGGAGGGTGTGGCCCTGTGTTTTGCGTCAATATGAGAAAGTTGCGGAGGGATGGGAAAGGTCAGCCAAATCACTCGCGAGCCAGATCGCAACTCGTCGTGAGCAGAGCGCGCGCAAGGAACTTCCGAGAGGAGAGACTGACCCTGAGGAGGATGAAGTACGGGACTGCGTCGACTTCAAAGGACTCGGAGATGTCTGGCAAGGCCTCTGCCTCGATCTGTCCTCATGATGCCATCATCATCAGTCAGCCGAGTAGTTGATGCACCCTGACACACGCCACGCACCGAGAGGAAGAGGACGTCGGGTGATCTATTGGCGAGCTCGTGCGTGACTGCGTCCATGGTCTTGCAGGGCTCTGCCCAGTCTGCGCGAAAGTACAGGACCGAGACGCGGTTCAGGTCGGCCGAGAGTTGGGCCTGCAGGTCGGCGGGCGACTCGACCCGGTGGTAGTTGCTGGCCATCCCTTTTCTGTTGTTCTCGACGTTTGGATAAAAGCTGCGTGTATGAGAGCGAGAGAGAGAGAGACGCGGTGTGTGTGGCGGAAAGGCGAAGAGAAGGCCGACTAAACGCGAAACAGACGCTCCTGCCTTCAACCACCGCTATAACGCTCTCCAGGGTTACTATACTCTTTACAGAGAACACGCAACGACGTACGCTCGAAGGAACCGGATCTCCTCCTCCGCATGTGACTCTGCCGAACCTTGTTTCCCCTTTTGCTGCTGTGACTTGACTCGCTCTGCTTCCTCTGCTTCAGCCCAGCCAGTCGGCCTTGCTTCTCTTCCCCTTCCCCTTCAGAAAGCGGTGACCCATGTCGAACCCCAACGCACCCACCGTCGCTCGCACCGCCGCCCCTCCCGAACTCTCCACGCCCGGCTTGGTCCTCCTGTACGGCTCGACCCCCAACGGCTGGAAGTGCACCTACGCGCTCGAGATCCTCAAGCAAGCCGGAGTCATCCAGGGGTACACGGTCTGCGAAGTGTACCTCCAGAATGGCGAACAGTTTCAGCCTTGGTTCCGTCAGATCAACCCCAACTGCGAGTGTACTCTCTCGAGTCGAGTCTCTGCCTTCCTTGCTTGCTTGCTCGCTTTTCTGACTCGAAACGTGCGCACCTTGACACAGCCAAGATGCCCGCTCTGATCGACAATCGTCCCAACGGTCAACCCCCCATCCATGTGTGGGAATCGGCGAGCATCCTCCGCTACCTCGAAAAGACGTACGACTCGCGCCATCTGCTCGGGTTTGAGGATCCCGACCTCGATACGCAGATGAACAACTGGATCTTTTGGGTGTGCGTTCTGGTTCACCGGCTGGTGTTCGTTCTGACCCCTTTCCGGATCTTTCTCGAAATGCTGATTTTTCGTCGGATACCGATCCAGGCAAGGCTCGCTCGGACCCATGCAGGTAGGCCACCGAGGGAGACCCCCAACATGATCCAAAGGCTAGATGATCGCCAACAATTTCTTCTGACTGTGCAGGGCCAGTTGAACCACTTTTACCGCTACGCCGAAACCAAGATCCCCCTCGCCGAGAAGAGGTGCCTGTCCCTCCCTCTACACCTCCAGCTCCCACTCAGGCTAACTCCATTACGTTTGTGCCTATGCGCGCGCGCACGCGCGCGAGTAGGTACCGCGACGAGGTTGAGCGGTTGTACAAAGTGCTGGATTCGCACCTCGAAGGGCGCGAGTACCTCGTCGGGGACAAGCTCAGTTACGCAGACATCACGGCTCAGCCTTGGTATGCCCCTTCTCTTCTTCCGTGCAAAGTGACCGCTCAGAGCTTCCCAGAGAGAAAGCCGCAAAGCTAACTCAAAAGTGGCGATGCGACAGGATCCGCTGCCACTTCTGGGCCGGCGTCCCCCTCTCTCCTTCCACCTACCCACACCTCCAGCAATGGCACGACCGGATCGAGCACTTGCCCGTCATCCTTGACGCACTCAAAGTCCCGAGTCAGGATTTGGTCACCCGGATCAAGAACGACCCGGAGTTGGAGGCGAGGATTACCAAGGCAATGGCGGAAAGGAGGGCGGTTGGCAAGAAGGACAGAGGGGAGAATCAGGACCAGTAGGCTTCGCTGAGCTTAGCATTGGTCAGTCGGTCAAGGAAGAGGAGGCAGAGACAGTGTGAGCATGAATTTGCAAATGCAGCTCGGAACCGATCTGATCCGAGGAAGAGGGAATCCGAGACTTGCAATTTCATGAAAGAAGACAGACGCAGAACAGTCCAAGGCGGAGGGGAAAAGAGAGAGAGAGGGGGGGGAGGGGGGGAGAGACAAGATTGAACTCCGGGACGAAAAAGAAGAAAAGGAAAGGAAGACTGTCAAAAGTGCGAGAGAGTGTCTGTGTGAGTGTTATCTTGTCTCAGGGATGTTTACCACGCTCCGTGACGGTTCGCTGCGCGAGTGGCCCAGCGACCCGGGTGGATGTGGTAGTAGCGACGAGCAATCCGGTCCGCAATTTGCGGGTGGGGACCGAGCGCATTTCGCTCCGGCTGGTGCAGATGGTGAGGAGAATCCTGCATTGAGTGTGAGTCCTTCTCTGTTATTCCTTCACAACAGGTTACCAAGTCAGCCCTGCAAATCCCAGAGTCAAGACTTGTTTGGCAGAAGCTCGAGGCTGACCAGGAGGATGCGGGTCGTTGCCGCTTCCCTGCGTGGTGCACTTCAGTCAATGGCACTGTACCAGGCTACACTGCTTGTGCACCCACCAATAGAAGGGCATGCAACTCTGCTGCAGAGGTTGCAGCCGCCGCCAGCTCGTTGTAAGTCAAAAGAGCTGTGAGCATGGTGATGTGAAAAAGTTCAGCAGAGTTGGGTGGGGTAGACAGTCCTGGCCATAGAGGCCTCACCTGCTTTTGGAAACTCAATCTCCATAGTCCTGTTGATTTGCTTGGTGGCCTTGTTGGCAGCCGCCTGTAATTCAGCCGAGAGGTCGGGACTCATTGAACGCCCAGGTTTGGCCCTTTTGTTCTTGCTCTGTGATGTTATTGGGTGTCTCAAGTTGAGAAAAGACCATCTGTAATCTTGACCACATGAGACTTACCATCCCCTGCCATGTCTGCTCAAAGATATAGTCAAAGGTCCACTGCTTGCCCTGAAAACATCCGCCATGGCAGTCAGCTCAACAGGATAGCATCCTGACAGCACAAACAGCAACTGTAGTTGACAGAGCATACCAGAAGTACAGCAATTGCTCCACCAAAAACTTCATCAGAGTCTTTGTGCGAACCGGCCAGGTCATAAAGCTGGAGGCACTCTGCTTGGAAGCGCTGCTGCAGCACCTCTGCTAGCGCACCCTTCACCACCTGGTTGTTGCAAATTTGTTTGCGCCACATGCGCAATGGTGTGACCCAGACCTCAAGCATATTCTTGAGGGCCCACTCGAAATCTCCTTCGGGGAAGCCGTCCGAGCCCTTCAGGAGCAGCATCTCATCGAGACCAAGCTTGGCGTCATTTGCAGTTTTCCATGGCCTTGTAGTGTAGTACACAGTTGGCATTATGGACTGTATGTGGTGAGCAGGCGGTTGGCAGCGTGAGGAAGAAAGAGGACAGAGACCGTGGTCTACGCGACAAAAGCAAAGAGCGCGGCGGACAAGCCTCGGACCTTGTAACAGGAGGCTCGCACGCCGAGACCTGCGAGCACGGACACTAGAGTAAAGCGCAGCATAAGTTGGCTCTGGGCACATAGGCTTCATCTCTGCGAAACCGGACATTTCGCAGGTAATGTGGTGGGGTTGATATGCGACCGGCAGTTGTCGCACGAAGCTCCATTTTTTAGAGCAACCTGCACGGATCATTGGAAAGTCTCTCTGCACAGCGAGACTCTCGCTGGAGAATGGATAGAATGGATACCAATCAAAGCGCGGGAGCGAAGCGCGGGAGCCAATCTAAAGCAAAGCCAGGCAAAGAAGGACTCAATTTTCAAACCGAGACTTGGGTGAGGCGCAGAGACCGGACATAGTCAGTCATTCATCAGTTCTTTGGGCGTTTGTTGGACCACTCGTGGTCTCCTATTATTACCGATCCAAAGTTGTGTGGGCTATGAGGAGAGTCCTCCCGATCTTCCTCGTATGTCCGTTTCCGGCCATGCGCTTCTTTGCGGTGAGAGTCCGGTTGGACGCTGTGATTGTCTGCGTGCACTGGGTCCCAATGCATGTGAGAAGGAGATCCAGTTTGGACAAGCAACAATCAAGACTTACAGTTCCCAAAGACGCACGGCGGAGGGGCCGAGGTTTCTGGCCGAGGCACAGGTGTAAAGGGTGCCATTGACTGAGGATCCGCGACGCCGACCGGGATGATCTGCTGCGGTACCTGGCCCGGCATGATACAGTACCCTTGAAGACCCCGCAGGGGATGCCAGATTCGGGGATCCCAACGTATAAAATGGTGTGCGGCTTCACGCATTCCGAAGTTGATGGACACAATCAGCACTTCTCCTCTTGGGAACATGCAGACATGGGAAACGGTGTACCTCTCCAACAGTCCGCTGCCCCAACCATGTTGTCTGCCTCGCAGATATACCAAAGCCCGCGGGCACACGAGTCCGCAAAGCTCCAAGCTATCAGGGAGGGCGACCACCCCTGTTTAGGGCGGAAGGAAGACGCTCAGCCAGAACTCCCTTGTCAAGTGGTCTTTCCCTACGCACCACAAAGTCTGTGATAAACCTGAATGTAAAGACTGAAAGCTGCGTCGGGAGAAATGAAAAAGGAGGCCGTCATCATCTCGACAAATGTCGGAGGTTCCAACGTTCCTGCTCACCAGCACCAGGAGGACTTGCTTTCTCACCCAAACATCAGTGTAATTGTTGGCATGAGCGCGCCTATTCAACTCCTTGCATCGTTTTTGCAGGCTGTGGAAGAAGCCGACCAGCCGCAGCGGCGTGCCTTCGTCTACGATGCAGGACTGAAAGGGTATTGACCAAAGGTCGATAGCCCAGTCGGTCACACGCTGAATGTTGCTCTGCAGGTGGAGGTCCGGAGACCGGGATCCAGGTCCGCGGACCTCCCGCTTTCTCGGCCGCGTGACTTGCGTGACTTGGTCTGCAGCTGGGACGGTGGGGGGGGGGGTGGCGTGTATCTAGCCAAGCTAAGACGGCATGACATTGAGTCAGGGTGGCAACATCAGAATGCGATCGGGCTCAAGCGTCACGCATCAGGTTCGCCTCATATCTCGGCGGATTTCATGCGATACGGTTGCACTCCCAAAACTGAAACCATATGTGGGCGCTGCTTAGCCGGCGAGTGCGCACGACTCGTCGAGTGTGCATGGAGTCGAGAGCTGAGCAAAATGGTCCCATCCTCTTCGGCGGTGGGAACGACATAGCAGGCGAAACCTTGGACTCGGCCGAAAGTTGGAGAGCAAAATACCCGTCTGAAGTCCCAGTGTAGTGTATTCGGGCGGGAAACAGCCCTTCCTTCAGCACCGGCACCACAAGCAAAGTCAGCTTGTCGCGGCGAAAGCTGGCAAGCGACAGGCCCGCTCGGCTCCGGCTCGGCGCGCGTCCTTTCTCGCGTGTACGCGGAGACGTAACGTCCGAATGATGGGGGGCTTAAGCGCAACGGACAGCGTGCGGATTCCGATCCGAGCTGCGGGTATGAGAAGAAAATGCGAGGTCTTGAAGCGAGGCCGAGATGAAGCACCGAGCGTTGGCCTCGACAGTACGGCGGTGAGCTCAAGGGGCGCTCTGAGCATAGCATAAGGTCAAAGCCAGCGAAGGGTTACGGTAGCAGCTGCTTTGACGGCTCTGAAGCACCGGCGTGAGCGGGGAGAGAGCAAAGAGAGCAACTCGGCCGGGATCGCGGAACGGCCGCGGAGTTGCGCGGAGACGAGCGGCGGGCGAGCGATGAGAAAAATGACTCAATCGGGTTTCTCTCGCAAGTCCTTGCGTTCCGTCGCTTGAGTGTGCACAGCGAGGTGTTCGACAGGACCACGCACGATATCGGACCGGATCCGCTGGATCAGATCCGCCCACTCCGGCGCCATGAGTAGCGTCCGCCTGCTCGCCGATACCGCAATCCGACACGCTCACACCGCGACTGCCGGCACCTCCCGGTCCAAAGCGACTCCGAGGACAAAGACTCCAGTCAGTACTCGGTAGAGCAGGGCCACCCCGGCACACAAAGCGAGCTGACGTGAGCCGAGATGCAGGTGCGATGGATCAATACGGGCAAGAGAGTCCTCTCGGGCGAGGTCAGGAAACGGCAAGTCGAGATGGAGCGCCAGAGGGTGAGCCACGTTTGTCTTTGCCTCGATGCAGAAAGCCCGCCAACTGACGAAGGCGCCGACCCCCAACCCAGGACCTCATCATGAGCGTTCTCGAGGCGCAACCTTCGGCTCGCGACTCGCGGTTCTACCTCCGCAACTTTGACCCGGCCTCTCGCCCTTCCACTCTCGAATCTTCGACCCAGTCACAGCTCGCGGGCGGGGCGCAGAAGAGTCTCCGCCGGGAGAAGCGCTCAGACGTCGACGGACCGGCGTTCCCGCTCAGCGATCAAGAGACGCCGACGACGGCCTACTCGCGCGCGATCCCAACCGCCGCCGACCTCGATTCGGATCCGAGCGCCGCGGGCGCGGTACCGCCACCGGACCTCAAGGGCAAGACGGCGTTCGCGAGCGAACTCTTGTCCGCCCCGGCGAGCCGCCACACCGCTCTCGTCAAAGTCCAGGGACCCTTCTCGGACCGACAACTCGAGTCCATCGCAGAGGGTATGGTCTACCTGAAAAAGCTCGGTTTGGTGTCGATCATCGTCATGGACCACGAGCACTGGACACGCGAGGAGGAACGGATCCGCAGGCTCAACTTGCCCGAAGAGGACGGCCGCGAGTTGATCGTCCGCCTGCGCGAGGAGATGAAGCGCGAGACAATCCGGTTCAGCGACATGCTCGAAGCGAAGGGCGGGGCGGCGCGACCTCTGCTCGAAGGGGTGTTGTGTGTCCACGGCGCCGCGTTCGAAGACACGTTGGACCCGATCGCGTCGACGAGTGCGCGCCCGTACGAGAAGACGACCGAAGACTTGTTTGTCGACTCGTTGTCCGGGATCCGGAACGCCGTCCGAAGGGGCGAGATCCCCGTCATCCCCCCGATCGCGATCGACGCTTCGTGCTTCTCGCTCTGCGTCTCGGCGAACGACGCCGTCCGCGCGATCGCGCACGGGCTCGCCGACGCCGAGAGTTGGACCGGACTGCGGTACGAGGCCGATGCGCGGCTGGCGAACGACGTCGATTTGACCCCCGTGCGGTTGATGATCATCAACCGCGAAGGGGGTTTGCCGTCCCATGCGCGCGGCGGTGACCCGCACTTGTCGATCAACCTCGAGTCCGAGTTTGATTACATCAACAAGACCTTCATCTGGCACGACACGCACCCGACCGCGCTGTCGAACCTCGCCCTCGTGCGCGACTGCCTCTCTCACCTCCCTCGAACCGCCTCGGCCGTCCTGGTCTCGCACCGTTCTCCCCGCTCGTTGATCGCCAACCTCATCACGAACAAGCCCGCACACTCTCCGTCCTTGTCGCACGACTTGTTGCCGCGCCGCAACATGCAACACCAACCGACGATCGTCCGGCGAGGGTTACCGATCCGAGTTCACCGCAACATGGACGGCATCGACGAGGACAAGATGACGTACTTGCTCGAGGAATCGTTCGGCAAGACGTTGGACCGGCAACCGTTCTACGACCGGTTGCGGAACGACCTCGATTTCTGCATCGTCGCGGGCGATTACCAAGCCTGCGCGATCGTCACCAACGAGGTCCGCCGCGACCCAACAACGGGCGCGCCGGCCTTGGACCCCGAAACGGGACTGGCCGAAGAACCGATCTCCTACCTCGACAAGTTTGCCGTCTTGCCCTCGTTGCAAGGCGACGGCACGGTCGATTTCCTCTGGGGCGCCTTGCGCGACGAATCGTGGGGACTCGGGTTACTCGACGCGTTGAACCCCAACGTGGGCGGGTTGGGCGGTCAAGGTATCCCGCGCGACTTGGTCTGGCGATCGAGGAGCAACAACCCCGTCAACAAGTGGTACCACGACAGGTCGACCGGGTTCTTCAAGATCCCGCCTCCACCCGGGGGAGCGGTCGGCTTTGCACTGTTTTGGTGCGAGGTCGAGGATCGGGCGAGCGAGTTTATGCGGGATGAGAAGGAAGGGAAAAAGATGAGGAGCGCCCCGGAAAAGTTGACCAAGTGGGCGCCGTGCATCGGCGCGATCCCGTCCTGCTGGGTGTAGACCGGTTCGGGGGAGGGGGTCGGGAACTAGCATTTTGATTCGCATATTGCATCTTCATTTTCCGCATCTCGACGCAACGTATTCCTCGTCTACACTTTGGCGCGCGCCCGATGTTCTTCTTTTCCCAGCCTCCTGCTGGCATCTGGAAGGGAGGAACGACGACGCGATCCAGTGTAGTAAGGTTGTCTCTCTTGATCCAGTGCTGCCGCTGTCTTTTCTTCAGCCTCTTGAGGTTAGACCGGACGCAAGAAGGAGTTCTGCTTCTGCATTTCTCTAACTACCTTTTTGGCGCAATTATGTACACCCGTCCTCTCCCACCTTTCTATACCCTCACAATTGACCCCCGGCTTGCATTCTGCGCTTCGAGCCTTCCTACGTCGCCGCCGAGCCGGACCAGGCTCCCGACTTGCACAAGAAGAAAGGACCGCGTGCCTCTCTCTCTCTCTATGCCTTTGCGAGCTTCCTCGCCTCCTCGAGGGTCTGGTCCGCACCCCACGCGGTCCGGCTCTCGTCGACTTGGCGCTTGAAATCGGTAATGACCTCGGCGGGTTTCTCGGCTCCAAAGAGGGCCGTACCGGCGACGATGACGTTCGAGCCTGGCGTGTATTAGATAAGACATGCGTCAGTTTGTCTCTGAAGCCGCCTTTCTGAATCACGATGAAAAAGAGAGAGAGAGAGAGAGAGAGAGAAACTGAGGAGGAGGGTAACGCACCCGCCCGAGCGCAGCAGCCGACCGTTCCGGGCCCGACTCCACCATCGACCTGAATATCCTTCTCAGGGAAGCGTTTCCTCAACTCGGCCACCTTGACAACACACTCGGGCATGAATTTCTGACCTCCCTTTCCAGGGACGACCGTCATGACGAGGAGCATGTCGACTTTTTGGCCGAGCGAGTCGGAGATGGCGCTGGAGGGGGTCGAGGGGGAGATGGCGACCGCGGAGCGCATGTTGTTGGCGTGGATGAGGTCGACCAAGTCCAAGGCCGAGTCTGTGGGCGCGGCCACGAACAATTGGACTCAGAACAACCGGTTCTCCTTTTGGAAGATTCGCCTCATGCCCTAAGCAGAGTGCGCACCTGGGTTGGAGAGAGCTTCGATGTGGAACGTGTAGCTCTTGCCTCCCGCTTCCGCCACCGGCTTGACCCACTGTGTTTTTAACATCCAAGAGGTCAGCCGTCCTGATCGACACGAGAAAAAGAGACCGAGCACCGCACCTTTTCTGGATCCGAGACCATCATGTGGCAGTCCATGAAGACGTTGTCTACGGTTTTGTGTACGCTGGCGAGCACGGGTGCGCCCATGGTGATGTTGGGGACAAAGTGACCGTCCATGACATCTGCAGTCGAGTGGCTCCACATGCGGGTCGTCAGTTCAGGTCCCCTTAAGCTCTCGGGGGCGGGCGTGGGACTGACCCATGTGTACCCATTGTGCGCCGCAGTGCATCATGCGCTTGATCTCGTTTCCGAGGTCGGCAAAGTTGCTGGCGAGGACCGAGGGCGAGACGATCGCTTGAGGAGGAGCAGGCGTCATTGTGGTGAAGTTCTGTTGAGAGCTGGTAGCAGGGGCGCTGGCTGAGGAGTACTGTAGTCGTCTAGATAGCTCTGTCTAGGCTATGCGTGTCAGTCGAGAGTGTAGAGAGGAGAACGAAGGCTGCACCGCCTCGCTCAGAGTCTCTCGTCTCGGTCGGCGAGTCTCGGCTCTCGACTCGACTGCACGCACCTCGACACTGCCATGGTGAGCATGAGCACGCTCAACCAGTAACAACTGCAAGCTGACTCGTGCCCACCCAACCCAGGCCACACCCGACGCAGGTCAGTCTCTGCTATTTCGTTTGACACGGCGCGTGCACTCGACTCACTCACTCAACACCCGCGCTCACAGACATCAAGGAAGCCTTTGCCCTCCACGACAAGCGCGGAAACGGCACTATCGCCTCGACTTCCCTCGGCGACGTCCTCCGCGCCCTCGGTCAGAACCCGACCCAGAAACAGGTTCAGGACTTGGTCAACAACGCGCCCCAAGAGAGCGAGTCCACGCGCCTCTCTCTGTACTTCTTGCCGGCCGACTGACGAGGCATGCACCCGCAGTCGACTATGACACGTTTGTGAGCATCCTCAACCGACCGGGAGGGTACGACCCCGCCGGCACAGTCGGTCAGTCCCCACTCTCCCTCTCCCTCGCATCCTATTTGCCAAAACTGACCAAACATCCCCCGCAGACGACTTTATCGCGGGCTTCCAAGTGTTTGACAAGGAAGGGAACGGCTACATCGGCCAGGGCGAGTTCCGCTACATCCTCACCACCCTCGGCGAACCCTTGTCCGACCACGAGGTCGACGAACTCCTCAAAGACGCAGAGATCACTCCGTACGTTTCCCTTCCCTCTCCCCGCTCTTGTCGAATCGAGCGCCTTTCTCTGCTGCGAGTCGATGCGAATTCGAATCGAGAAGCGAGAGAAGGCAAAAAAAGGCGGCGGTGTGACTGATGGCCTCGTCCCCTTGCAGCGAGGGCAACCTCAACTATGTCGCGTTCGTGAACCGGATCACATCACAGGTTCGGCCTCGCTCTCCCCTGCGTTTCCCGCCTTTCGATTCCCTGTCCGGACAAGATCGGGGAAGAAGCCCTGTCTCTCCACGCGTATACTGACCCTTTTCGTCTCTCGTGGCTGGTTCGACCGTGTTCCATCGTCTTCTTCTTTCTTCTTTCGTACACAGTGATCATCCGGACGAGTCCAAGCCCATTGCGCGCTGTTCCAACGGCTTTTCGATCCCGCCTCTATTTCATTTTTTCTCCTCCTCTGCTCGCCTTCGCGTTCTGCCCCCCGCCCGCCCGTGCGCGGCCCTGTTGTCATCCTCCCCTTTACACTTTCCCATCGTAAACTCAACTTCGCCCACTTCCCTTATCCCCCTTTGTCGTGCCTCTCGTGACCAAGTGACCCCCCTTTTCTCCTTCGCAATTGCATTTCCTATACGATCAGGGTTTATCTCGATGCCCGATCCACGCGTTCCTCGCGCGCCGGAGCAGAGTCCTGCCAAGAGCAATTGATCCACAGTATACTGTACCGAGCTTCGGACCTCCGATCGTAGTAACAAACTGTACTCGAGCATGCACGGCTCCAGAAGCGCCAGAAGCGCTTGTCGATCCCTGTGGCATCGATCATGTCTGTACACACAAGATCGGAACCTCGGGCCGACTGACCGAATGCGGTTCGAGCGGCGGAGAGACGGCGGAGAGGCGGCGGAGCGATGCCCCTCGTACCGCAAGCTAGCTCCACTTGCGCGAGATTCCGGAGGCCGTCTTTCTCTCTCTCTCTCTGCATACATCACCATTAGGCCCAACGAACAGCCGAGCGTACGCCGGAAACTTTGCAAGTCATGACGACTACCACGTCCGCCGCCGCCGCCGCCGCCACCTCCTCCGACGAAACGATTCAAACTTCCCAGATCGCTCGGACGAGGCACGTGATTGTGACAGTCATCGGAGCGACAGGCCACCAAGGCTCCGGAGTCGTCGCAGCTTTTCTCCGTCCATTCTCGTCCTCCTCCCTCGAAGACGGTGCCGACAACCCCGAATACGCCGTCCGAGCCGTGAGTTCCAACCCCTCCGGCTCAAAATCCCAAGCCCTCCTCTCCGCTCACCCCTCCGCCGCCTCGTCCCCACGACTCACCCTCGTTCAAGCTGACCTCGCCAATGTCGAGAGTTTGAAGGAAGCGATCCGGGGGAGTGATGGCGTGTTTTTCGCGGGCCCGTTCATGCCGGGCGAGGGGGCCAAGGCGGAAGAGTCCGAGGAAGCGAAATGGGGCAGGAACGTCGTCGACGCCGTCAAGGTGAGTACCCTCGCCGCGCATTTTTTCTTCGCATCTGCTCCCTTCCTTCCTGTTCACGCCGGAGCGACTCTCGGTCCGCAAAAAGAGAAGAGGGAAAAACTGACTGGTGTTTTCCTCGTTGGCGCGTCGGGTGGACCGCGCTCGATCGATTCGCAGGCCTGCGGAGTCGAGCACTTTATCTACTCGTCCTTGAACCACCTCAGCGTACTCAGCAAAGGGAAATACGTCAACGTCGTCCACGAGGATGCAAAGGCCCTTGTCGCGCAGTACGCGCAGGCTCAGCTCAAAGCCGTCACGCTCTTGGTCCCGCGTGAGTTCCTGTTGTTTTTCTCTCTCTCAAAACTGTATTAGGAGCAAGAAGCCGTGAGTACTGACGAAAAGTTGCGCGGACGAGGATCAGCCGCTTTTTACAGCAATCTTGCATGGCCGCTCTTTGCCCGTTGCGAAAGTGAGCTGTGCAAAGCTCTCTGCATCGGCAATGAGCGAACTGAGATTTCGCTGACATCCCTTCCTGCGATCTGTTCCCTCCAGAGGACGGGACGGTGACAATTTGCGTACCGGTCGATCCCGAAGTCAAGATGGAATGGGTCGACGAAGGGTTCGACATCGGCAACTTTGCAGCAGGTACGGGTTTGGGTTTGCGCTCAATACTTCATTTTCCGGACCGCTCGATTACATCTCCTAACAGCATGATACGACCCCTTCCTCCCGTGAACGTGCGTCCGCAGCCGCTTTCCGCGCCGGACCCGCCGTCACGGGTGGCAAGACCTACCCCGTCTGCAGTCCGCGCATCACACCCGTCGAGCTCGCTCAATAATACGATTGTGCGATGGGAGAAAAGACGCGCGTGCAGCGCTTGTCGCTCGAGGAGGCGAGGCAACTCGCCGCGGTCATGATGGGCGAATCGGCTGCGCTCGAATTGACGGAGCTGTTTTTGTGCGTGCCACTTCCGCTTTCTCTCCTCTCTTCCGTGTCTCCGTCCCTCCCTGAAAGCGGCGTTCCTGACTGGTTGGTATGTGCGATCCGGCTCGCAGTTGACTCGCCGAAGTCCCGGAAGGGACGATCTGCTCGGGCACAATGAAGCCCGAAGACGACACGAGCCACGCCGACTTGGGCGTCAAGGCGTCGTCACTCACGCAGTTTCTCCAGAGGACGGGGTTCAGAGTACCGCCAGCGATGAGTTAGCTCATGCGGAGAACTCCTCTATGTCGCTGTGAATAGTCCGTGATTCTGTAGATCCCCCTCTTTTCGCGGGCACAAAGCGAGTTGCAAAGAGAAGACTGGATGTGTTCTACTGCATTCCGAGCTGTTGCAGTAAGAGGGCCGGGGTGCAGCTCCAGGCGTGGCAGAACGACTGGCTCGAGAAGGCGCCGTACGGTGAGAAGCGAGGTTGCGAAGGGATCCAGCACTTGAAAAATGTGTCGGCGCCGGCGTCAATCATCGAGCTGGTGAGTTGTGTAAAGTGGAGGCGTAGGGGTATCAGAAAGGGTTCAAGGGCGAGGCGGGCGGTGGGAGAAGGGTGAGGCGAGCGAGAGGGCGAAGGAGGCGAAGGAGGCGAAGGAGGCGAAGGAGGCGAGAAGGCGATGAAAAGGCGACAGCACGAGTAATCGCAAGACGGGAACGAAGAGTGATATCAGCACTCTCTCAACCGTGTGCAGATAATTGAAACCTGATCGCAACTCACCCCCAATAATGCAAGATGTGTTTAAGTGCGAGATCGGTCAGGCCCGCTTTGATGAGGGCCTCGCAGAGCTGCCCGAAAAGACAATGAACCATCAGCTTTGCGTCGTCATACCGCGCAACTCAGGCATGATTTGACTCACGTAATGATGCAAATAGGGCGTGTTGCCTTGGATGATCGACTGGTCCCCGTAAGCCGTGCGCAAGGCGACCTGCGCTTCTTCCTCCGAGTCGGTGACACCGGCCAGGACGGCCCAGGCGTTGCTCGCCCACGACAACTGCTTGTCTGGGCCGCTCAGGAAGACTTTGCCGTTGAAGGAGGTCTTGCGGATTGCGGAGCGGAGTTTCGAAGCGAGCTCCGAGGCGGGAATGCTTGAAGACTCCGACAGGGTGATCGTCGGTTTGGGCTTGCCCAACACGGAGGCGAGGTCGATAAGGGCCTTGAGGGCAAAGATAAAGATTGACTGAATCGCGACCGACTTTTCGAGCTTTTCGTGCCCTGCCGGCGGAGAAAGCCCGTCCGTTAGTCACTGATCTCGCTGAGGATCTTCGGAGGACACTAGGGCAAACTCACATTCGACAAAGTGCCAATCACTACCTCCCAACAAGCTCTTCGGGATTGGGACTTCGTAGATAAAGTCGGAGCTGACTCGACGGGCGGCAATGTCGAATTGCTTGCGAGCGATTTCAAAAGGTCATCGCCGGTCGCGGTGTCGCCCGAGTCGTTGACGTAGTCAAGGAGCGTGCACGTATAGAGGAGAGCGTAGTCCACTGTGTACGTTTTGAGAGTCAGCTGCAGTAGGCGCAGAGGCACGAAAACTGGACTGCAGCGGCGCTCGCCCACGATACACTCACTGATGCTGTTCCTGCCCGTGTGCGGTTCCGGCTTTTCATACGCGCAGGCGCAGAGCTTGCCCTCTGCATTGAAGGGCATAGCCGCAAAGAGGTACAGGCATTGTTTGACGAGGTCGCGATCTTTGTAGGTCGCGTAAGATGCGAGCGCCTGCAACCGGAGGTCGCCAATCCAGAGTTGCTGGTCCCGTCGCGGACCGTCTTCGTAGACTGTCTGCATGCAGTCTCGGAGCGTGACCATCGCGGCGTCGTCGATCTGCCGGAGCTTGAGTTTCTGCTCGTCCGTCAAGTTGAGGGCCGGCGACTTGAAAGTGAGCGGGCAAGGGTTCGCCTGCCCGACGGACGAGACGGCGGTCGCGACCATGTCGCTAAATCACAAGCCAAAGCGGATTGAGGTCGCCACGACTTCAATCTTGATGTACCGGAAGCGTAGCGGTTTGCAATCCGCATCTTTTGCGGCTTGTAGTGCGGCTTTTGGAGAACGACCGTCTCTTCGGGGAGCCATGATTTCGACAGGAAGCCGCTGTGGAACAACAAATGGGTCAGTAATTGCCCCTAGACCGGCACTGAAAGAAGGGACAACGTACTTGTACGGTTCGAATGACTCGGCGACATCGTTCAGGACCTCGCCGAACGTCAGCTTGATCCTCGCGGGTGCATCTGCCGGTTTGATCTCGTGCGGCAAGCCCGCCAGTCCAAACTCGAGGTACCCCGTAACGTGCTCGCCGACGTCGAGGATGCACTGGTCGCCGCTGCTGAGCAGAGGCAGCTCTTCGAGGCGGTCGACGGGCGCCGCCTTCTTGCTCCAGCCGAGGATGGCCAACTCGTCGCGCTCGACGACGATGACCTTGCTGACCGGGATCCGCGTCTCGAGCAGCTTAGGCTTGAGCGATTCGGATTCTCCAGAAGGCGCTCATCCGGCGGCGGGAACGCGCTCACGAACGGCTCAACATTGGCGGCGGGCATCTTGGTTTCGCTAACTTGCTCTTTGGGACCCAAGCCCGACGTTCATGCATCTGGGATGAACAGCTGCAATGCTCGGGGCAATGTTCAAAGCTCCACCGACGCTGCCGTGGGGGCGATCTTCTCCCAGAAACGGAAATGCTCCGCCCAGCTCGAGGCAAAGATGCGCCGACCGCGGCACCATTCCGCCGAGAATTCCTTCTCGCCCACTTCCATCGATCGCTGGTCCTCGTGGAATTCTCACGAGATGATCCGCCGACCTGTGTTCGGGCCTTTCATATGGCGCATCTCGAAACAGAAGCTGCGCCATGCTTAAGGACGCGGAGCCCCTTGCTGCTCCTCCTTTCTCTGCTTCCTCACCCAGCTATCGCCTCTCCCCCACCCTCAGCATGACAATGAGTTCTGCAGACGGCTTGCAGTTCAAGCAAGAGATCTACCACGACGAGAAGGTGTTTGCCCTCGACGAGGCCGGGCAGGCCCTCCGAGCAGAGGCTCGCTCACCGTGGAAAGTCCTCCGTGAGAATGCTCGAGCGGTGGCGGTCGTCCTTGCGGTCCAGGTCAGTCTTTTCCACGTCTTGTTCTGGTGAGATCTGACCTGTATTGCGGTCACTGATACCCTGCCCCTGACCCGAGTACAGTCTTCTGCCATCATCGTCGGAATTGAGTTCTCGCTTCCGGGAAATCTGCTTGCGATCCCCGCCGTGCGTGTCCCTTTTCCTCCTTTCCGCTTTCTATCAGCTTCTCCTCGTTCCTTCCTAATTACTCTGTCCCCTATACAGTTCCTGCGGCAATTCGGCTCGCTTTCGGAAAAGACCGGCAAGTATGCCATCGCGTCAAAACATCTCACGATGTGAGTGCCATCGAGTCTGCGCTCTCCCACCCGCTCAGTCCTGATCATTCGCGCATTTTACAGTTGGGCGGCGTTGTTCGCCACCTTCCAGACCCTCGGACTCATGTTCGGTGGACAGATCTCGGACCGCTTTGGTCGGCGGGGGGCGCTTTACTTGGTCCTCTTCTTCATCTACATCGTGCGTTCCCGTCTCGCGTGAGTCCTCAATGGCTGACATACCCTGCTCCGTAATAGGGTGTCATGCTCGAGATCATCGCTACGACCTGGCAAATGTGGCTCGGCAGCAAGATCGTCATCGGATTCGGAACCGGAATCATGCAGGTACGCCATCTCGCTCTCTGTTTCGTCGCTTGACCCGGCCGTATGTACTGACTATCACTTCATCACAGACTTGCGTCGTGACCTATGTCAGCGAGGTCGCCCCGCGCGAGCTCCGAGGCATCGGACTCAGTCTTTTCAACATGGCGATGAACATCGGAGGCCTCGCCGGTACGCACGCGTTTGTTGTTTGCGGAGTTGGAGTCTATGCTGATCTATACCTGTCATTTCACAGCTACCCTCATCCCGTGGGGCACTCAGAAGCACTACGGCGTCGATCCGACCGACAACCGCGCATTCCGCGTTCCTCTTTACGTCGCGATTGCCTGCCCGACCATCACCCTCGTCCTCCAGCTCCTTCTCCTTGTCGAGTCGCCGTGGTGGCTCATGATGAAGGGCTGTCAAGACCAGGCGCGCAAGGCGCTCGACTATCTCTACGGCAAGACGCCCGGTTACGACTCGGACAAGGCAGTGGCGGAGCTCGAGTACACGCTCGCCAAGGAAGCGGAGATCAAGGCGGCGGTGAGTGGTGACTCTCCAGATAATATGCCTGTGATTCACCACTGATTCTGGCACTTCCTCAGGCCGCCGGCGCCACCTACCTCGACTGCTTCCGCGGAATCAACGGGCGACGCACCTTCTGCGCCGTCTTCCCTGCTCTGACCCATGAGCGGCCAGAATCTTGCAGGAACATACGCTTCCCTCTTCCTATCCCTTGCGGGGCAGAAAGACCCGCTGGCATCGTCCGTCATCATCACCGCCGTCGGACTCGCCTGCAATTTCCTCAGCTTCTTCATCCTCGAGTCGAAACATATCGGACGCTGGTTCCTCCTCTTCGCCGCCCTCATCGTGATGTTACTGTGCATGCTCGGCATCGCCCTCATCGACGTCATCGCAAACGACAACGGCAACTACACCGGCGCCGCTGGCAAGATGCTCACTTTCTTTGTAGCGCTCTTCACCGCCGGGAGTACCCTCGGACCCGGAGTTGCAGGCTGGACTTACACTGGTATGTCTGATCGATATTACCTCACACTAGGTCCTAGCTCCGGAGACCAGCGCTGACTCGCGGCTTTCTCCTTCTCACAGGCGAAGCCGGCTCCTCTCGCCTCCGCGCCAAGACCGCGACCCTCGGCACGGCCGGAAACGCCGTCGCCGGTCTGGTTTGGACGTCTGTGTTGCCGTACTTGCTCGACGCGGATGAAGTGAACCTCGGTCCGAAGACGGGTGAGCCTTCTCTCTTTTTGCGATTCCTTCTTGCCTCTCCGACTCGCTTAATTCGCTACGGAAGACTGACAACCCTCCCCTTTCTCGGCCACAGGATTCATTTTCTTCGGGTTCGGCGTCGCCTGCGTCGTCCTCGTCTGGTTCTTCATCCCGGATCTGACCGGCCGCACATTCGCCCAAATCGACGAACTCTTAGCTCGGCGCATCCCGGCACGCAAGTTCAGCAAGACCGAAACCACAGGCGACTACGGCAACAACCTCGACGAGACTGCTCAGCGAGTCGAGGCCTTCACCTCGAAAGATCAGGAGGTCTGATGCTGCTCCAACCCTTCATAGCCAAAGTTTCTCATCGGTGTTGGTGTTCTAGTCTGGCCAGACTTCCTTTGTATATTCTGAAATATCGTGTTGATCCTGTTCAAACTTTGCCTGGACGCGCCACGAGCCGGTCTAAGGTCCGTCAAAAAAGCGCCGCAACCTGCACAATCTCCAGTGTTGCACCTTTTTTCGTGAGGGAATCTCCTCGTCTCTTGCACACTTCACTTCTAAATCTCACCACGGTCTCACTGTCCTGTTCACGCAAGTGCGTATGGTGTAAGAGTCAGCCAAGCAAAAGGGGAGACTACAGCACGATTTGGGGATGACAAAGCGCAGAGTCCTCCTCCTTTCCTCGACACGTTCTTTCTGCTCGCGCCACCAACTTGATAAGAGGGCAGCGAGTCGTGCGCAAGACAGAGCGCACATCGAAAAAGGCGCAGAGAGAATGAAATACAACCCGATATCTGCTTCCTACGCGCACATCGACAGATTCGCGACCACCTAGTGCTTAACCCCATTCGTCTTTGCCGAGCCATTGATCCGCGCGAGTTTCTGCGCCGCCTTCTGGACAAGGACCTCCTCCTCCGTGTGCGACAATCCGACTTCGGGGTTCGGAGCGAGGAAGTGACTCGAAGGGAGGAGCGTGCAAGCCGGGTTGAGCTCGAGCCCGAACCCGGGAGCGTCCGAGACGTCGATCGAGCCGCCGTGCGGGACCGGCTCGTTCAGGAAGAGGTTGCCAAAGACGGCGGCGATCGACTTGCCGTCGGCCGAGTTGGCAATGTCTGCCGACGAAGGAGAAGCCGTCAGCTTTTGTGTGAGCAAGGTAGAAACCGCCGCGGGGCGAGCTCACATTCGCAGAACGGCGAGTGGACCTGACTCATGATGTAGTGGCACGAGTACGGGCCAGATCCGTGCGGGATGACGGGAATGTCGTAAGCGGCGGCTTGAGCACTGACTTTGAGGACTGCAAGAATCGAGAGGATTTAGTTGAGGAGTTCGCATCCTGCAAGAACGGGTCCAGGGCACTCACGCTCTGTCAGGCCGCCGAGCCACATGACGTCCGGTTGGAGAATGTCGACGGAGCGGTCCTCGATCAGCTTGCGGAAGCTGCAATGAGCGTGTGGCGTCAGTGCCGGATTGGAATGGTTTCGCGGAAGGAAAGGAAGCGAGACCCACCCGTAAGGCGAGTACTCGTGCTCTCCCGTCGTCCACTTGACTTGCGGCATCCGTTGCTTCAGCAGCTTGTGGCCGTCAAAGTCGTCCGGGTGAAGGACCTGCAGCACGCGTCGGTTCAGTTTTCATTCTTGAACAATCCCGAGGCGCGAACGAAGCGCGAAGGCTCACCTCCTCGAACCAGTTGATCTTGACCTTTTCATCGATACATGCCTGCGCGAGCTCGATTGCAGATTGCACGTCGAGTGACATCCAGCAGTCGACCATGAGCGGGAAATCGTCGCCGAGGTCTTGCCGATGCGCTTTCAAAAAGTCGACGTTGCGGCGGACAAAGTTGAAACCGTCCTTGGGGCTGTACGGCAGGGCGACCTTGGCACCCCAGAAGCCCATCCGGCGCGCGTGTGTAGGCTCCGGGCCGGTCAGGTAGAACGGGATCTTGCCGTCCTTGACGCGGCCGCCAATCATTTTCTGCGAAAGCACGAGAGTCAGGCAGGGGGTCCAGCCTCCGGCTAGGTAGATCTCTACTCACGTAGACTGGTTCGCGGCGGATCTTGCCGAGCAAGTCCCAGATCGCGAGGTCGACGACGGAAATGGCCGCGACGGGGAGGCCTTTCCGGCCGTAGTACGTCGAAGCCTTGAACATTTGCTCCCACATGAGGTTCTGCACACGTGCGGATCAGCTCGATTTGTACTCTTTGAGGATCAGGAAACGTGTGCGCGTGCTACTGACGGTATCGCGCGGGTCCGCTCCGACGACAAAGCGAGCAAAGTGGTTCTCAATGAGCCAGCAAGCGGGAGGGCCGCCAAAGCCGGTCGCGACGCCCTGGGTGCCGTCACTGGCGGTGATGATGCAGACGAGCGAGCCGAGGACGTCGATCCCGAACGAAGTGCGGTTCTCGCGGTACTTTTCCCAACCCGACATGGGCGTCGAGACGCCGCATTTCGTGTCGGGCAGTTCGCAGTGCGGCTTGCCTCCGTCGAGGATTCAGTGTCCGCCCTTCTGGCGGTGGTAGTCGCCACCATCTCCGTCGGTAGCAGGGATGAAGGTCTCGATCTTGACAATGGTCGGGAAGGAAGTCATGGCGTTGTTCGGTTCAGTCGGGGTTCACGATGAGGAGGAGGAGCAGGTGGGCGGCGGGAGCAGCAGCAGAGGGAGCAGCGCAGGTCCAATTCCTTAGCAGCCAACGGCATCTCGGGCTGCTCTCTCTCGGTGTGCACTGCACCTCGAAACACGCCGAGCGGGGGGACGCCGCTTGTGTCGGCGGAGCAACGGACCGAGCGGCGGAATTCACCCTCCGACCACTCACTTCGCTCGCCCCCACTCACACATTATCTGGGCTCGGACTGCTACATCGATATCGGCATGTTACATAGTCCGCTCGGGGATTGCTCCCCGCCCGCTCTCCTGGCGCTTCTCCACCCGCGCTCGGACTTGCGCGCGACTGTCCGTGATTCTCGCCCGCAGCACTACTGCTCACGATACAGACAACGCCGAAAGGCATCGCTAGCTCACTGCTTTCATCTCCGACTCTCCACGCGAGCCCGTCAGCTGAACCGATCCGTCTACTCGCGCCGATTACATACTGCTTGATCCGCAAACCATGAGCGACGTACAAAAGACAGTTCCTTCCGGCGTGTATGCGCCGCTGTACACATTCTTCCACGAAGACGAGCCCCTCGACCTCGAGGCATTCAAGCAACACGTGAAATGGGTCGCGAGCGCCGGAGGTAAGTGAACGAGCCCTTCGTGCGCGCCAACGACGCCAAAATCTGAATCCTGCTCACATCCAACATGTTCCTGGACGGAACTACAGTCGGAATTGTCGCCCTCGGTAGTTCTGGCGAAGCTGTTCACCTCTCGCACGACGAGCGGCGCGAGGTCCTCCTCGCGGCGCGTCAAGTCCTCGACTCGGATGCATCGCTCGCCGCCATCCCGCTCATTGCAGGAACGCCGGCCAGTTCGACGAGGGAAACGATCGAGTTGACGCGACAGGCTGCCGAGTGCGGTGCCGACTTTGCTATGGTCATCACGCCGGGTGGGTCTGCCTTCCTGCGAGGCCGCTTCCTCGACAATGTTTCTTTTCGCTGACCCGCCCGCCTCTTGCAGGCTACTTTGCCGGCGCCCTCACGCGAGCCGCCATCAAGCAGTTCTTCACAGATGTGGCCGAAGCCAGTGAAATCCCTCCTGTTCGGCGGAACTTGCGCACTCATTGCCTTCTCTTTCCATAGACTCTCCCGCTTGACTTCGCTCGATAACTTTGCCGTGCTCGGGGGTTTCGCCGACTTTATGAGCGCAGGCCTCTTCCTTGATGGAGCGGACTGCATCACCGGCTTGGCAAATCTTGCTCCGGTGAGGGAGGCTTTCTTTCTTTCTTTTTCCCCGACACTGGACTCATCATCCTCCTTCACCCCGGCAGAAAACATGCATGAAGCTCTACAAAGCGACGACAGAATATCTCCAGTCGCCGACTGCCGAAGCCTTGGACGAGGTGCGACGCTTGCAGGGCATCGTCTCGCGCGGAGATTGGCCCGTCATCAAGGGAGGCATTGCCGGTCCGAAGTACGTCCTCGACAGGATCCGAGGGTACGGCGGCGCACCGCGCAGGCCACTGCTGCCGATGGAGGCCAAAGATGGAGAGAAGATGCTGGCGGCTCTTCAGGAGATCCTCGATCACGAGAAAACGCTGTAGTCAAGTGCTCCCTGCCAAGTCTACTTTCTCTTGCGATCGTGACACCGGACAGATGTTCAGACTGGTTCAAGCTCTTGTCGTGTAAAGAGAACTACAACAGACCGGATTCCGCGTGCTGCCCGAGAAGTCCCGGCAAGTCGAGCCAGATGCTCAGCTGCGGGTCGAGCAGGATCGACTCGTCCCAGAAACCGTTCCCCGCCATCTCGATCTCTGCACCGCTGCTGCTGCCCGCCGGCTCGTGGTGCAGTAGCGTGCCCGACTGCCCTGCAACTCCGTTCGCATTCGCGTTTGAAGCAGACGAACTCGCGGCGATCGCCTCGGCCGACTCGTTAAGAAAATTGCTATAGTCAGTCCGTTCGAGGTCGATCTGCTGCGTCGCAGCACGGACAGCAGGGCTCGGAGTGACGGCGCCGGAAGGCAAGACCGCCAGCTCGGCGGAGAAGGCCGTGTGGTGCAAGTCGACGAGGGCGGCCGCGCCTCCGAGAGTACCATCGACGCGCTGCACAGCTCGAATCAGCCGGTTGATCATGACAGCGTAGCGACCTATTACGATCGAACGTGATAAGCAAGCAGTGACGTGAAACAGTGAACCCTTTTCTTTTGGTGAGACTCACGAGCGAGCGCGCACGCCGGGCCGGACGATTCGAGCGACTGCACAATGTCAAAGATGGCGGGATCGAGCGGTTCGCGACTCTTGTACGCTCGAATCGCGAGGATGCGGCCAGCCGTCCAGCAGGACCACGACGAGTACGGGCTCCGGATCGGCGCGACCTTGCTGAGTTGGGCGATCGTGCGAGCGCACTCGTGCGCGACCGCAGCGGCGGTGGAATTGGGCGTCAGGGATGGGTAGAGGGGATATGCGAGCTGTTTTGAGGGTCAAGACTCGCGTCAGTCTAAGGGTAAGAGAAAATCACGCTCTCGAACTAGGGGACTGACGAGAGAGTGAAGCTTGATCTGCGCCGCGTTGTAGAGCAGTTGCACCAAGACGCGCTTCGTATCCTCCTCTGGCAAGGTCGTATACGCCTCCGGGAGCGACTTGTTCCACGCCTTGATCCTCGACGCCAACGCGCGACTCTGCTCGAGAAAGTGCTGGAGGTTGTTGCGGTCGAGCGTCAGGCGGTGCAGCTGGTGCACGCCGCCGAGCAGGTCGGTGATCTCGATCAGGGCGGAGAAGCCCATGTCGACGCTGTCCGGGTGCGTGCTCAATGCCGAGACGTCGTGGTTGTCGTGCGAGAGGCCGAAGAAGGGTGTGGTGGTTGGGTTCTGGTGATGGCGACGTTGCGAGCTTCGTCAGTTTCTCAGGTGGCTATCATGCCTGAAGAAAGCAACAATACAGACACACCTCGCTGCACCAAACGAAGTCATTGCCCGGTAGTCTCCTCGAAATCTGCAAACTCGGAAAAGCGAAACTGTCACATGAAGGGGGTTAGCGATCTCGACGCGGGCGCAGGCAAAGAGGTCATAGCCGTCGGAGCACTCACTCCCACCCCGTCGCCGTAGCTGACCAGCGATCGAGCATGAAGATGCACCAAAAGAGCCGGCGGCGCGACTCTTCTTCGGCAAAGGACGAAGCGAGGCCGAGAAGGCGGAGCGGGACGACGCGGGCAGTCGGGACGTGCGAGTTTGGTTCTTCCTGGTGAAGCTGGACATGCGATGCTGATTGAGGGGGCTCGTCGTACAGTCAGTATGAAAAGTTTCTTCCGGTCGTCGGACACCGTAATCAGGCAACGGGAGAAAGCTCTTGAAAGGAGACGAACCTGTGCGAGTCAGGAGCGCCAAAGCTCCCCACGCTTGCGGCACCTCGTTCGCGACCACGTCGTCGATCGCGACGAGCGTGAGCGCCTGCAGCGAGGCGAGGGTCGTGTTGAGCGTGCTGTGGATGATGACCTTGTTCCGGGCCCGTTCGCGGTACATCTGCTTCGGGACGTTCTCCCACATCGGACCGAGCGCAAACTGTGTTTGTCTTATCGAAAATTAGTATATGAGCTCTTTCATGACGAGAAATATGATGCAGGAACTTGCCCGCAGCGAAGCGGCCACCACTCCGTACGTCAGGATGCCATATTCGACCGAACCGTCCTGGTGATAAGCCGGCTCGAGCGCGCTGCGCTGAAACATGGGCGCGAAGGGCGAGACATGTTGGAAATAGATGTCGTAGCTGACCGCGTAAGGCGAAGTTTCAGCATTATGATCCCATGAAGAGGAAAGGTCTGTGGCGAACGTACAGCATGTTGAGCAGCTCCGGTGGAGGGAGGTCCGACTCGTGCGCCACCGACTGCGGCGTCATGCTCTGTATAGTCGCAGACGATGACGGGACACCGTTCGGTAGCGGTTGGGTGCGGTCCGCGGCGGGTGGTCGGTAATCGAAAGTTGGTGGACGCGGAATCGAACCTGACGCAGGTGACAGTGTAGCATGTTGGCTGCTCTGAGATCTAAGTTCGGCCAGCTCGGCTTTGACGAACGCCAAGTCCTGCTCGAGTGCGCTGTGGGAAGTGGTAGGCGAGTCAGCGGCGGATTCTTCACAGGGGCGAGATGACCTAGGGTCGACACGCACCCGACTCGTTCTAAGAGCCCGGTGTTGAATCCAGTCTTGAGTCCTGGCTTCTGTCGCGGCAAGTAGACGCATTCCTGCGGCGTGCCCAGCTTGACGCAGCCATCGCAAGCCGGTTTCGCCGAATCGCAGCGCACTTTGCGGTCTGTTGAGGATGCGGGAGCAAGATCAGCCTGGTCCACGGCTGATCAAGGTACAGCCGACTCACTCCTGCAGGCCGTGCAACTGCGCCGCGCAATTGTGGTCAGCGTTCCGAGACCTCGCGTTCATGTTCGACTCGACTCACCTGGTCGACAGCGGGCGGTCTTGCGTTGCTGAGGATGCTCTCGTCGACCTGTCTGGAGGCATCGCACCGTATACCGTCTCGACCCAGCGCGATACAGCGACTCGGAAGAACCTGACCTCCCTCTTCGATCGACTCTCGCTTGACTGCTCTTCGGACTACGCTTCTGCACCCTCCGGGGCCATGTCGAGTGTGCGATCATGTCCCTACAGCTACTAGCTTGCTGCCCATGCTCTCTGATCAGTTCCCGCACGGCCCTCGCCGCCACGCTGCATCTTCGGCCCGCCTTTCCACCGCCATCTCCAACTTGAATCTTGCCGTCACTTGCTCTGGCTTTTGACTACATCCAGTACGCTGGTTCACACACCGACTACAGCATGGCTATTCCGAGCTCGCTGCTTCGAGACCGCGTCGTCGTCATCACCGGCGCGAGTCAAGGCATCGGCCGCGGCATCGCACTCGGCTGCGCTCAAGCAGGCGCCCGCGTCGTCGTCCACCACCTCGGCACCGAGGCTGCACTGCAAGACGCACGCAGCCTCCTGCAAGAGATCGAGCGAATCGCGAGTACGCGTCAGGGTGATGAAGTCGACGCAGGGACAGCAGCAGCGGCGGCGGCGGCGATCGAAGTCGGCGGCGACATTTCGGATCCAGCGACCGCCGACCGGATGGTCGCTGCCGCGCTCGCCGCGTACGGGAGAATAGACGGACTCGTCTCGAACGCCGGAATCTGCCCCTTCTACTCGTTCCTCGACATCCCGCACGCGGCGTGGGAAAAGACCCGCAGCGTCAACCTTGACGGCGCGTTCTACGTAGTGCAAGCCGTCGCGAGGCAGATGAGCCAGCAGCAGGAACCAAAGGGAGGGAGTATCGTCGCCGTCTCGTCCATCTCGGCCCTCGCCGGGGGAGGACAACAAGCGTGCGTTTCCGCGGATTTTCTTTTTCTTTCTCTTTCTACGCCGGATCCGTTACACTCACATCTTGTAACTCCCAATCACCCGCTCCATAGACATTACACTCCTACAAAGGCGGGTGTCAAATCGCTCATGGAGTCGTGCGCCATCTCGCTCAGTCCGTACGGAATCCGATGTAAGCCCTCGCGCACGAGCTCTCCTCCTTCCTCGCATAGATATGGCGGCTCACGTTCCTGCCCCCTTCCTCCAGGTAACTCTGTACTGCCAGGTGAGCAATTCGTGTCCAACAACCTCCAACATTCTCTATTTCCATCCGCCGCATCAAGCGTTGTCGAGACACGACACGAGCGCTAAATCGTTTGGTTTCTCTTCTCGGGCGCACAGGAACGATCGAAACACCCATCAACGAACAAGACCTCGCTGCCGATTCAGACAAGCGCGCCTACATGGAGAAACGGATCCCGCTCGGTCGGCTCGGTAAACCGGAAGACTTGGCCGGGCCGACCGTCTTTTTGCTCAGCGACATGGCGCAGTATGGTGCGCGCCTTTTTCAGACTGTACTCGGGAAAACGCTTCTCGGAGTCTGACCTTGTATTTTCATTGTGCCGCAGTGACGGGAGCGTCGCTGTTGGTGGACGGTGGCGCCTTTGTGAATTTGCAGTAGGAAAGAGCGTATTACGAGCGCAGTGATCTTCCCTCCCACCAGAGCATATTTGAAAAGGATGTACCCTTAAACTTGTCTGCCGCTTACTCGGGCAGCGACGAAAGGGCCCGAACTCGGCTCTGCTGTACTCGAGCTAGCTCGTCGAAGGATTCACGCCTCTCGTCGAGCGTCTTTGCCCAATCCTTCTGAGAGAAAAGAGTCCGCGCGCGGGTGAGGGTACTTCCATTCGTGTGTTCATGTACAAGGGATAAGCACGATCAAAGCTACATTGGATTGGCTATTTATAAACGGCGAGAAATCGAATTCTCGTAAATGGTGATAGAGGTATCCTGTCAACAGACTCCGAAGCGGTGCGCAGGGAAGAGTGGGGAGGAGCGAAGCGAAGCTAAGAGAGACCGCCTTAGTGAGTGGTGTGGGTGCCGGGAGCGCCGGCGCCGAGGCCAGCGTTGGCGAGGCCGGCCTTGCCTTCGGTCTGCTTGATCTCGCCCTGGACGACCTTGCCCTCGTTGTGGGTCATCTGCAATGCCGGCGGGGAGATTTACGAGTCAGTTTCTGCGCCACAATGCAGAGACAGCAGATCCAGGGAGAGAAGAAGCCCACCTTGCCGACAGCGACGTCGATCTTGCCTGAGAAGGTCACAAAAACGCGCGCCAACTTGGTCAGCGTCACGCGACTCTGGCTGCTCAACCCCGTACGGTGAAGGATCACGCACCTCCAATCTTGTCAGCCATAGACGGCTTGGTCGTCGAGTCGTGAGCGTGGTGACCGTGCGTGCCGGTGCCGGCGTGGTGAGTCGTGTCGGTGTGAGTGCCGTCTGCGAACGGGGGGAGCCAAGTTCAAGCACAAAGACGTCAGCGACACGATTCGGCGTCAAAAGCCACGGAATGTTAAGACTCACGCGTTCCCGAACCGACACCAGTGCCGACGCCGGTGCCGGCAACGCCGGCGCCAGTGGCGGGACCAGTATGGGTACCGTGAGTGTGCGCACCGTGCGTGCCGTGGGTGTGCGTGTCTGCGGTGGTTGAAGCTGATCAGTTAAGGAGGACGTCCAGAAACAAAGTCGGAGGCTGCGCGCACCATGAGTTCCAGTCGTCGAGTGACCGAGGCCGGCGGCGCCAGGAGCGTGGTGACCCGTGTGCTCGGTGTGACCAGCATGGTGACCAGTGTGGCCCGCAGTGTGAGTCGTCGACGAGGCTCCGTAGCCGGTACCGCCGGTGGTCGAAGTTCCGTACTCTTGCTCGAGCTTCTTCTCCTTGTTCTGCTCGGTACCCGGAACCATCGAAGCGACCTTGTCGGCGGCAGAGGGGTGACCAGCGCCGGTCGTGGTAGTTTGGTGCGAGCCTATTGTAAAGCATCGTGTAAAGCGATCAGCATGATGGCGAACGAAGACACGCGGCGACCAAAACAACCGCCAACCCACCGTACGCGCCTCCGGTGGTCGTCGCCGGGGTTCCGCCGTAGCCAGTCGAGGTCGTGTGTCCGGGAGCGCCGTAGCCCGTGTTGGTGGTGGTGGTCGATCCGACTCCACCGGTGTGGTGAGCGCCAGTGGTTCCGTACTGGTTGTCGAGGGCCTTCTTCTCCTTGTTCTGCTCCGTTCCGGGAACCATCGAGGCGACCTTGTCCCCCGTCGAAGGGTGACCGGTGCCGATCGTAGTCGACGGCTGAGAGCCTGTGTCGAAGGGGAAGAGTCAGTCTCTGAAGCGGGAGGAGGTGACGCTGTCGCGGGACGCTGTGGAGAAAGAGGAAGAGGAGCGCACCGTAAGCCCCGGTGCCAGCGGGGGCACCAGTTCCGGTCGTGTTGTAAGTGTTGGTAGACTGCATGATATCTTGTGTTTCTCGGGGAGAAAGTGTGCGGAAAGAAGGAGAGAGAGACGTCGCAAAGTCTTGAAGATGGACGACCCGGGAGCAAGGGATCGTCGCCGTTTGCTTGCGGCGTTAACGTCACGGACGTGTGGTTACCCGCAGCAGTACTTTTCGTATGAGCGTGTCGAAGTGCTTATGCAGCGCGGTCACGGGGTTCGAACGGACCGCTCTAGAGCGCGTCATCGCAGACTTTTCGCCCAGCTCCCGGACAACGTCTGGATCCTTGCTGCGGCACAGTCGGCGAGAGCCAGACTTTCTTCGATCTAGGAGGCGGAGACTCTCAGATCAAAGATTAGCTTAAGGTACTGCCGCCCGTGCTGGACCGCCGCTTCTGCCAGAACGGCAGCCTCTCGCCGCACGCAAGCCGCACCGGGAGGTTGAGAAGGTAACGTTATCAACCTGCCGAAGCGGGGAGTCCGGTCTCGGTCCGCGCGCGTGAGTCCGGCGCGCCCTTGAGAAGCACTCTCGCTTCGCTCTCGCCCTGCTGTCGCTCCGCTGCAACTTGTTCGCTTCATGCAAGTGCTTACAAGACAAGTCTAGACCCTGCTCGAGGTCAGCCTGTCCTGCTTGTAGCTTTTATTGGCCTGCATAGCGACAGCGCATATTGACACAGTCGGCGCTCCGCTTTGCGCGGAAGGGAGCGAAAAGGACGACGAAAAGGACGTCAATACTCTATACAGGCAGCGGTATATGTATCAAATAAAGCATTATTGGGAACAGCAAAGTACTAGAGGGCGAATGCTACAAAGAAAGACCTCAAAAATGATGTGGAAGAAGCAGGGGAGGTGCTTGACTCTCTTGCTCTTCCGAGCCGCGCGCCACCTGATCAGTTTTTGCAGCACAGCTTTCCCTATAGCACCTTTTAAGCCTCTAGAACGCTACATGTACCTTTCGAGTACTTAGATTGCCCGCAGGAAAGTCATAGCGGGTCGCTCCGGAGCGCGCATAGCGAGGCAGAGGTTTTTTTTTTCTGGAGGTGCCAGAAGCGTGCAAAAACCCAAATCTGTCAGAGACAAGAGAGCTATATGACCAGGTCCTTCACAAGCCCCACTCCTGAGGATTGTGAGTAGCTGTAGACATGCTTCATCCAGGTCCTCTGGCCATGGACAGGGCCGTAGGGGTGGGGCCACTTTGTAGCTGATTTTGCGCGTCGGAGGTCAGAAAGCACGGGCAAGAAAGTGCGGATCAAATGAATGCAGTGAAGGGAGCTAATCTACAGGATAGATGGGGATATGTACATCTGGGTCAGAGTTCAATAGCTCCTGCAACTTGGCCAACGAAGAATTTGGCTGGTTCACCCGGAACTGCTCGAGAGCGGCCACAGCCTTCAAGGCAGGCACAGATTCTGCCTGCATGATCTGCTCCACCTTTTGAATCACCCTCAGGCGCCGCCTGTAGTACCGGTCCTCGGCGCCATCTGCCTTGAGTGCTGCCCAGCTGGGCGTCCCCTTCACGTACGCGGCCTCGACACTCGGTCCGCCGGGGACAAGCCCCTCCTTCCACTCCCGCCAAGCCTGCTCCACCGTCACGATCTTGCGGTTCATCTTGAAGTCCACAGGTCGAGCTGCCGATGCCGCCGGTGTCGCGGACGTTGTTGCCGAGGCAGACCCTTCCGCGGCAAGTCCGAAGGCGGCTTGACTCGCTCCGCTGTTGATGGTTGAAGCGGCGTGGTCGATGGCGACGCCGGCCTGGAGCGTAATCGGAATAGCGCCACTGAAGAGGCTGCCGAGGTACGAGAGAATGCGGGAGGACGAGTTCGCATCGGCTTGGCGCATCTCGGACACGGCAGCCTGCAGGTCTGCGATGGTGCTGCGAGTCGCATCGTGCTGAGTCTTGATCATGGAAGCGACGCCGGGGAGAACCCGCTCCATCTCGAGGTGGTACGGCATGTCGGGCGCCTCGCGCAGGCGGATCGCCATGGCATCCGAAAACGATCGGAACGAATCTGAGGCGAAGACCGGATGACAGAAGAGGGGGTGATCCGGGTACTTCAAGCGCATGATAGCAGCATCTTGAAGCACCACGGATCGTAGCTCGGACAGGAGGTTGAGAAAGCTCGCTGCGGCGATTGTCCGCTCCTGTACGTTGCCCGCCTCGAAACGCCGTTGCCTGAGAACCAAGTTGGCAGAACTTCAGCTTGCATTGCACAAAGAGAAACACAGAGATATCTACTCACCATGTCTCGACTTCCGGGAAGATCTTGGCGAGCAATTCCGGCGGAACCGGCAAGTCTCGCTTGATGTAAAATTCGCGACCCGAGGCAGCAAATCCCGCGTGGGATCGCATCGTCTCTCGGGGAAGTGTTGTCAAGTATACTCGTTCCATGACTTGCGTGTTCCACCGGCCTGCCTGCCGAATATCCGCCTTACTCGCTCCACCGAGTTCTGCGAGGATGGCGCCGCCTTTTCGGAAGATGTGCGTCAAGGCGGACGCGGAAATTTTGGCCGCCTTCTGGGCCGCCTTGACTGCGTTGCTGTAGGTTGTGGACGTGAGGGGATCGGTCGGACCTTTGCCGGACCGGATCACCTTCAAGTCGAACCAATCCCGCGACGAGTCGAGCGACGGGAAAATCGAATCCTCGGGCGGGAAGCGCTCGTTCGCGAGGTGGAAGCTGTAGGAAAGAGTGGTGGTCAGCAAAACAAATCAACAGCAAGAGAGGTACGGACAGAAACACGCACCGCCAAAAGAGATAAAATGCGAGAATGCCGACGGGGCAGACTTTGACGTCCTTGTTCCGGATAAATGCCCCGTACTCCATCCGGCCGTGCTTGTTGGTTTTGCCGTGCTGCAGGATGAGCAGCACAGCTAAACACCGCGACTCGCCCTCGCCCTCGAGCTCCAAACACGCGAGGTCAGGGAGCTCGAGCTCGAGCGTGTTGTGCGAGCGCAGAAGGGCGTAGTGGCTCAGCGCCATACACAGCATGTCGCGGAGGCCGTCACCGGTCTTTCGCTCCCAGCCTGTGCGCAGAAGCGCCGCGAGCTGACTGCGGTGCGAGTAACCGTCGTTCAACGTACCAGGAAGGGGGCATGCGACGGCGTGTCAGCTTCGAGAGCGTGGATAGTCCGAATCAGATCATGCACAGATCACTCACTGATGCCTCTATCGTGATACGAGTCCCGTTTTGCCTGCTGTCGCTGCATCTTCGTCGTGTTGAGGACGGTTTTCACCGCGTCGGTCTCGCTGGGATGAGGGTGGCTGTTGGTGCCGAGGCTGCGCTGCAGCTTGTATAGGTCGACGACGGCGGCGTAGTAGGTGGACACGGTGGAAGGCGCGACCGACTTGGCGAGCGGGTCTATGCAGAAAAGTGTGCATCAGATCCACTTCCATCGCGAGGAACTTGGAAGGAAGTGAAGCGAGACAGACATACCGTCCATGAGCGCTGCAAGCGCTGCCTCGCCTTCGTCTCCTTGATCTTGTTCGTGATCCTGTATAGCCTCCTCGCCTTGCTGCATCCCGGCACTTGCTCCATCGGTCGCTTCCTTTCTTCTCGCCCTTGCAGCGCTCCTCTTGCTGCCGTCCTTCGGAGGCGGGCCGCGCGGACGAGGGCGACGGCCGACAACCTCCTCTTGTAGAAATGCTGCGAGTTTGGGACCGGTCACTGTGTATCTGCAAGTCCAAGAGGAAAGTGTCAGCGAGATCAAGAGCAGACCCGCGAGCAAGAGAGGGGTCACGCACAGAGTGGCCGCAGGGAACTCTCGCTTGTCGCACCAAGCGCGCCAGTCCCGCTGCTTGGCCTCGTACGAGCGGGTGGTGCTGGCGGGGCGGGCATTGCGCTCGTCTTGATAGATCGAGTGCGCCATCTCCTCGACCCACAAGTCGCCCATTCGCGCTTGCGGCGACGCACCCTGGCGACTCGGTGACAGTCTCGGCGAGTTGTCGAGGGCGGCAGGGGGTGCTGGCGTTCTTCGAGAGCGGGTTGGCGGCATCGTGCCGGCGTGTGTAGGGAGGACAAGTCGAATCGGAGCCAAGGGCTCGTGCGGGGAAGAGCGCGCAGGACGAGCGAGGCGCGAGGGTATTGCAGGGATGGACTAATGGCAAATACAAAAGCGGAGTATTCGACCACTTTGAGAAGCGCGCTTCACAACCCGCTCGCCCAGGTTGAGAAGTGCTTCTCAACGTGCGCGAGTCCGGCCGTTGGCCTGCTTCCGCGTCGGACTCGAGTCGGACTCGCCCCCACTTCGGCTCGGTGAGTCCGGACTCGCATGCTTGAGAAGGTTCACGCCGACGCTTCAGCGTGCCCAGGCTTGATCGATGATGACAAATTTTAGAGGTGTCTCAGCTCGGCAACGTGTGCCGAAGAGTGGGGCGCAGCCTGCTGTCTGTGAGCTCCTCATCTCCGCGCACTGAGCGAGTCTCTGCACTGTAACAGCCTACGTAAGGCACGAGGATGAGCCTTGCGAATATCGGATCGGGACTCGGTGCGCCACCGTCCGCGCGAGGGTGCGAGTTGCCAGCGCAGCCCTCACAGCCTGGTCAGTTCCCACCCTTGTACAAGGCCGAGCGCTGCTTCGCAAGACTCCTGGAGTTGGTGCACTGACTCGTCAGAGATTCAGCAGCACCGCCGAGCACCGCCTCTCCCGTGTCGGACGCCGCTCAGTCGACCGTTACCACCATCTCGTCATCACTCGGTCCGGCTCAAAGCACCAGTCAACCCGTCTCTGCACCGGTGGATTGCATAGACAGTGGAGGAGTAGGAAGAAAACTACTCGACGGCCAGTCGACCTCAGGGATGGCGCTCGAGGCAGGATCACAAGGTGAGAGCCTCTTTCTACGAGATTCTTGGGGCGGGGCGCCCTCGATCCACAAGGGCCGGCCCCTAGATGAAACAGCCCGACGAGCGCTTCTGACTATCTCTGCTTGCTTGAATCCCAGAAGCACGAGACGACAAAGCCCTTGTCCCGGAAGCTCACCGCCCCGTGAAACCGACTGCGCACGCTCGTAACTACGGTAACCTCGGCTCCTGATCCTTTTCGCCTCGCGACTACGACTACGACAATTCCGTGTATGCTGTGATCACCATACCGATTCGGCTGCCTCATCTCGGCAGGGCCGGAAACGGTCCGACATCAACACGCGGCGGCACCGCTTTGGATCCGCCCTGCCGTCCGACCCGACCGGGCGGCGCCGTTCCGTCGGAGTTTGTGACTCTGGTACATTGGCTAGTGGGTGTAAGGCAGCTCATTCAACCAGCTCAAGAGCCAGTGCGCGCACGATCATCTTCGGGGAGCGAGTGCTTGCTGCTATTCACTTTCCTGCGGAGTTCCTCTTTCCGGGCGGGGAACAGCCTCTGCTACTCCATCCCCCCTGTACTGCATGCAGCGCAAGCCGTGTCAGCCTGCTGATGTTGCGAGCGTATCCATTCTCGAATTTGCGCCAGAGACTGCGGGAAAAGCTGAGATGCAGACAATCTCGCGGTGGCGAGTCTTTCCGGGCTTTCGCCCCTGTGAGTTCTGTGACATACAATGTCTGTAGGCGAGGAAGACGTCTCCAGGTCCGATGTCACTGTACGTAAGCAGGGTTGCTGCGGATTGAGAGTTTTAAACGTTTGCGGGGTTCGGAGGCGGCGCGCGGGGAGGCGGTGCAGCTTCGCGCAGCGGACGTCATCTCTTTCCGTCGCTCTGGCTTCACCAGTACTCGAATCCCGACTACAGTATAGCAGCAGCAGAGAGAATGGCTGCAGAAGAACCCCCGGCGCAAGGTCGCCTCTCGAGCTTCATCTCGCGCGCCGCCGACAAGCTCCCGCCCGTCTCGAGTCTGCCCCACCTCGGTCAGTCTCCCGTCGTCCTCTCTACGTGGTGACGAAGAGGCACTGACACGTACATGCAGCCCGCCAGCAAGGGGTCAAGCTCGACCCGCGCCAGCACCAGGAGACGCTCCAGCTCCAGCTCCTCATCAAGTCGCTCTCCGGAGTCGCGCACGACCAGACCAGTCTCGCCCGCCAGCAGCAGCAGTACTCGAAGGACTTGTTCCTCTGGTCCAAGGACGACAGAGGAGACGACGTTGTCGATATCTGTGACCGCCTCGCGTACCTCGCGTTCAAGTCGGGAGAAGTCGAGCAAGCCGCCGCCAGGAAGATGGAAGAATCGCGCATCGTTCTCAAAGACATTGTGCGTCGTCGTGCTTCACTTTCGTATTGTCAGATCAAAATCTCACTCGCTACATGTGCCCCGAGACAGCGCAATTTTGAGAACGACCTTGTGCCGCGTCGGCGGAACCAACACAATCTCGCGACCCGGATCGCAACGCTGCAAAAAGAGGTTGCCGCCGCGACCTCGAAAAAATCGGACCGCAAATACGAAGACCAGATCGTCAAGCTGCAAGCCGAACTGCAAGCCGTCGCAGCCGAGAACCTCACCTTCGAGACGTCCTTCTCGGTCCTCAAGCGGACCAAGTTGCACGAAGCGTTTTCGCTCCAGTTCGAAACGCAGAAGGAACTCGGAGAAAAGCTCGCCCTGATCGCTGGGTACGGAGAAGTCCTCTTGCAGGGGATGGAGACGGACGGGACGGGACCGGACTACTCGGGAAAGGAACGGACGGCGAGGGTCAAAGCCGAGTTGGAAGAGGCGCTCGCGAAATGGTCCCCGAGTCCGATGCCGCAGCTCAAAGCTCACGACGACGGATCCTCGGAGCTCCTCGATCGCAGCGACACGAGGAGCTTTGGCGACACCCACGCCAGCGTGCTCAGCGAGACCCCCGCCGACGACACTCGCTCCGAGACGAGCGCCGCCATCGCTCACGCGACCGTAACGCGCTCGCATCCGCACGTGGCTCACCCTCCCCCGCTCGCGACTCTGACCTCGGAAGCCGAGTTTGATTTCGCCGCGGTCCGCGAAGAAAAGGCCGCCGCGCCTCCTCCTCTTCCTCCCCATCCTACTACTGCCACCGCAACTTCAACGAGCAACCTGTCGATTCCGCCTCCTCTACCGGCTCGTAATCTCAGCCCGACTTCCCCAACATTCGGCGGCATCGGCGGTGGCAGCGGTCGTCCAGGTTCCCCCGGCCAAGGGATCAACCTCTCGCCGACCCCTCGTCCCCAATCCTCCTCCTCCTCCTCCCAGCTCGCTTCCCCGCCGACTTTGCGCGCTCATCCCGTCCCGCCCGAGTATGGGACCGATAGCGCACCGCGCGATCCGACGGTGGCGGAGACGGGAGATCCGAAACTCGGAACGGGAGGACCGGCGACTGGAGTGCTGCGTCCTCGTCGTTCAAGTGCGGCCAGCCCACCTACTGCTACGAGTCCTGTAACGACTTCGCCCCCGCAGCAGCAGTCACAGCCCATGCCGGGCACGTTTGATGAAGCGGGCTGGAACGCCAATTCGGCTCTGCCCGTCGAAACCACCCCGGGAACGACGCAAGATACGGCTCAGTCCGAGGGTGAAAGGCTACAGCAGTACGGCGAGGGAGATGACGAGACTGCTCGCGCCCGCGCCCGCGCCGAAGCCATTCTCGCCGAGGAGAGGGCGCGCAAGGCAGCAGCATGATACTCTGCTCGCTTGTTGAGGACGACGCTTCCTCCCCACCCCCCATAGACACTCGCTTGTTTTTGCTTCTGGTTCAGATTGTAGCCATTTTTTCGACGACGATTGTACATTCCCGTGCACTGCAAGAGCGGATCCTACTCTTTGCCCCGTAGCCGCCTGATTCCCTTGGCCGCGATGGCCCATCCTCCGAGCGGACTGATTCCGATCCGCCAGATCCAGAGACGGACAGTTTCGCGAAGGATCCGCACGCGACGCTCGGCTTCCTGACCGGGCGGCAAGACGTTGTCGCCCTCCTCATCGACGAGTCGACCGCGCGCGTCGCTCCATCGCCGGCGCTGTTCGAGCCGGAAGCGGATGACTCTCTTCGCGATCGAGCTGACAAACAAGAGCGGGGGGATCGCGAGGTTGAGAGGACTCGGTAATGGCGGAGTCGAGAACGCCGAAGCGAGACTCTCGAGTCTCCGTCCGCCGAGTCTGGCTCTGCGGCCGACCGGTGGCAAGAAGGTGAAATATCGGTTCACGGCGAGGCGTTCGCGGCGCGCTCGGAACGCGACCTCGCGTCCGTAGCGGTCCCACCCGTCGAGGTCGTCCAGCTCGCGTCGAGGCGCGGTCGGGTGGAAGGACGTGAGCGGCTTTTGCGAGACTGAAGGTCGACCGCCAGCAAAGTACGCCAGCACGAGTCCGAGGATGAGAGTAAAGGCGAGCGAGGTGCGCGCTTCGAGTGGCGAAGAACGCCTGCCGGATGCTGTCGCTGCGATCGAGCTCGAGACGGAATCGCGCAGGGTGAACCACTGCTGCAAAGGCTCGAGGGGGGCGTGCAAGAGGGCGACGAGGGCTCGCGGGTAGTCGACGTCGCCGCTAAAAGTCCAGAGTGTGAGGAGACCAAACACGGCAAAGTAGGTCGAAAACTGCACGAGGCCTCCGAGGTGCGCTTCGAGACTCCGCAACGCTCGATGACTCTCCGGGACTTTTTTCGGCGGCGCGCGGTAACCCACATCGCGGCGTTTCCTCCCGTCGCGGATTTTGGTCCATCGCTGGTGCGTCGGCGTGCCGAACGATGGCAAGTTCTGAGGAAGTACCCGGGACGCGGCGAGGAACGGGACCGACCACGCGAGGAGGGAGAGAGACGAGGCGATCAAAAAGGTCGGGCGGTGATGCGGCGTCTTGAGGTAGAAGGCGAGCATGCGAAGGGACAACGAGACAAAGACGAGCGAATGGTGCAGAAGGGGAAGGAGAGTCGAGGGCGAAAGCGGGAGCGAAGACTGCGGTCCGCATTGGGTCTGCTCGGGGTAGACCGGTCAGTGCCAGTCTGGGCTCGCTCAAATCCCAGAGAACCTACCCAGATCCTTCCGACCTCTCCCGCCCACCCGAACGACCCCGCGATCCACAACCACCAGACCACCTCGGTCAGGACGCTCCAAGTCTTGACTGGCCGCGAACCGCTGCGCTCCGGAATGGTGACCAGATCTGGCGCGAGGGGGTTGAAGGCGTCAAAGTGCGAGTAGGCAGAGAACATGAGAATATAGACAGTGATGGCGGCGTGCAGGGTCGACAAGATGTAGGTCTGACTTTGCAATATGCTGCGCGGAAAAAGAGCGTCAGGGGCCGAGCATCGGATCAGCCAAGCCCAGAAGGTCCGCACCGAGGTATGGAGAACCGATCGAGTTGGATAAAGGCCTCCTTCCACGTGAGAACGCGGGTACCGGCTTTCGGTGGCGGCAACAGGCCGTTTCGCCAGACGTATTCCGTGCTCGCGAGGACGACCGGATGCGAGATGAGGTCTTCCGCTTCGACCAGCGGTGCAGATGAAAGGGTGAGGAGCAAATCGAGGGCTGTCGCGGGGGGGAGCAATAGCGTGAGTATGCGCGTCCGAGGCATCGACCACGCGTGAGAGCTGACTCACAGCTGGTTCCGCGGTCCATCGAATCGTAGTTGAGGGGAAAGTCATGAAAGAGGAGCGAGACGAGCGCATCGTCGGTTTCGTCATCGTCATCGTCATAGGTATCCGGAATGTGTGTCCGTGCATCTCCGGTGAGCAAGTACGAGTCGAGGAGCGCTGCGACGACGGCGTACAGCCGCTCGCCGAGTTCGCGCCTCGCTTTGAACATGCGGAGTTCGCCGTCGACGCCCGGGTCGGTCTCTTCGACCGAGCCATGGTACTCGCGCTGGAGAGAGACAAGGAGAGAGAGCAAAGAGGCGAGAAAAAGGGCGGACGGCGAAGTCAAGACGGTCGTGTCGATGGTTTGGCTCGACAACGGAGACGGTCTCGCCGGCAAGTTGGAGCCGTACCCTCCTCCTCCCTTCCTGCCGTTGGTGGCAGCGGGACGGTTCGTGGAGAGGATCGAGCCCGCTCCGACCGGCGGCGTTTCCGTCCCGGAAGCAGATCCGTTGGCTCCTCCTCCTCCGGTGACCGCGATCGCAGCTGCGGCCCTCGTCAAGTCTGGCAAATGTCGGTCGAGGGCGGTGCGGTGCCTCGGCACGGTAAAGACGGTCCGGAGGAAGGCGATCTCGGCGTCCGCTTCGTCCTGGGGCATGTCGGGCGGGAGGACGGGCAACCCGGGCGGGAGGACGTAGCCTCGGTCCGACAACTCGGCGAGCAACGCGAGGACCATCCCCTGGATCGCGATGTCGTCCTCGGTCAGGATCAAGTCGGCGGACGAGTTGATCGGCGCACGCAGCTGCGGCCGCGCTGCTCTGGGCGTGCTCGATGACGATGATGCTGGCAGAACTGAGCCCGAGGAAGACGACGACGCCGAGTCGTGCGACGAGGACGACGCGGTCGGTAAGAGCGGCGTACGCTCATGGTCAGCCATGGCAGCCCTGTATGCAGCTCCTCCGGGAGCTGGTCAGTGTGTAAGACGGCAAAGAGGAAGACGATTCGGACCTCGGAGTGGGGCAGCAGCAGCGGGCGAGCGAAAAAAAGTTTTGCAGGCAGAGAGGATGGAATCGTATGCGAGATTGATTACAACTCATAATATATGGGCGTATGTACGCTTCATCACCATCATGCACAAGCCATGCAAAAGGCCCCAAGCACCCATCACCCTCTCCTTTCACTCCTGAGCGAACGACTTTCCGAGCCGGTTGTACCACCACTTGGTCTTGCTCGCGAGCGTCGCTTCAAACGTCTCGAGCATCGCCTCGCTGACCGTGTGATTCGGCGTGTGCGACAAATGGTACGCCAGACCTGCGCAAAACATTCAGAGCAAATCCCGTCAGAATGAGCTGGGCGCGAGAGGGCTGAGGAGCGCAAACGCACCGGCACTCTGCTTGAAGCGTTTCGGACAGCGCGGGATCGGACACTTGAGCTCGCGGCCGGACGGTTTCGCGTCCTGCTTGAACCGCTTTGTCGCGCGCTCTTCGCCCGTCTCGGCGTCGAGCTCGACCGAGACGGTAAAGTGACCGTTCGTCGACGCGTTCTGGAAGTGGAACCGTAAACCGGCGAGTGATTCTGTGCGTTATGGGAGGTGGCGTTCGTATAGGCAGGTCAGCGTCAGATCATGGCGAGAAGACAAACCCTGCCTAGCGAGAGCTTCCGCAAAACGCACTGAAGGTCTTGTCGCACGGGATCAGCGCACACCGGAACGGCATATCGAGTGGCCCAGTCGTCTCGTCCTCCTCCTTCCGGCTCTTGATCGGCCGGTCCTTGTGGTCCTTCGACATGTGTTCCCTCAACTCTTTCACCGTCCGCCATTGAATCGCCGGCAAGTTGGGATCGTTCGCCACGACGTTCAACGCCTCCTCGTCGTCCGAGTCGCTGATCCCAGCTCCGGCTCCGGCGCCCGTCGTAGTCGCAGCATCGAGATTGGCAGCGCCGAGTTCGTCGCCGTCCTCCGGATCCGTCTCGCCGTCGGCGTCCTCGTCCGCTCCGTCCATCGCCATCGCATCACGCGCGCGCGCTTTCCCTCTCGCCACTGCAGAGGGTGATGACTGCCCCGTGACGACGGGAACCGATTGCGCGAACGACGACGCCGGCTGGACCGGCAGCGAAGAAGACGGGCTCGCTGCCTGCCCAGAGGTTGATGCCTCCCCTGGCTGCACCAGCGCGTGTTGTTGTTGCTGCTGCTGGAGGTGCTGGTAGGCGTGAAGTTGCGACGCAGACGATCCCGACGCCTCCTCCAAGTTCGGCATCACGACAGGCTGCCGGCCGCCCAACCCGCCGTCGAGAGGAGCCACCGCCGCCGCCGCCACAGCCGCCGCGCGCCTCTGCCTCCTCGCGATCCGTTCCGCCTCCTTGCGCTCGACGAAACACCAGTTGCACCCATACGGCCTGATGCTCGGATCGTCCTCGACAGCCGGGATTTCAGTCGTGCGGCGCATGAAACCGGTGACGGGGTCGATCGCGCCCGGGGTCGTGGCGGGCGAAGCGCGCTTGCGGTTCGTGAGGGTCGGTTTCCCGTCGGTGGACGAGTCGCGCGAAGCGCCGCCGCCAGGCTGCACCCCTCCTTCGATCGCGGGGTCGATGATCCCCGTACTTCCACCGGCCACAGCAGGAGCAAATTCGGAAGACGCTGCCTCGCCGGCGCTTCCAGCTTCTCCTCCCGCTTTTGATGCTCCCACTCCCAACCCCGAAGCCGCCGCAACAGCCGCCGCCCTCCTCGTCTTTTGCCTCCCCCGTCCCCCCGCCGCCGCCGCCGTACCACCCACACTCGTACTGCTCTTCCTCCCTCCTTTGCTGCTGCGCTGCTGCTTGCCGAAATCTTCGTCTGCCGAGTCATCCGACGGGCACGACAGTTCCGGAGGCGAATCTTCGTGGTAGGTCACGTTGGCGGTGGCGCTGCGCGGGTTCGAAGAACCGCGTCCGAGAAACGGGATGTACGGGTCGTCGGGGCTGTACCCTTGAATCGCGTTCGGAGTCGCTTCGCTCTTGACAGAGGCGGACGTGCTCGCGTCGGGGCCGGAAGTCGAAGTCGACACGGTCAAGGGCGCGGGCGCGACCGAAACAGACTGTGCGCCACTCGCGGACGCAGCTTGACTGTTGCTGCCCAGTGGCGATCGGTTTGCCTGCTGCCCTGGCTCGACGGAAGCCGAACTGCTGCCGTTCCCGTTCCCGTTCACCATCCTCTGCTCCTCCGCTGGCTTCGCCTCCGAGCCTCCTTGTTGGAGTTGCTGCGGCTGTGGTTGTGGCGGTTGATGTGATTGAAAGCGCTGCTGCTGCTGTTGTTGTTGGGCGAGCCCGGCAGCAACGAGCGGCGAACCCTGCTGTGGTTGCTGTTGTTGTTGCTGAGCGCGCAAGTCGGCCGCCGAGAACGCGTACTGAGGCAATGCCGGCGACGCCACCGGTCCACCCGGTGCTGCTCCGACTCCTGCAGCGAACTGCATCGCGACATTGGGCGGGAAGGGACTGGCAGATCCGCGGGCGGCGCCGCCGTGTTGAGGTAGTGGCGGTTGACGGAGGTTGAGCTGCATGGGCATGCCGTACTGCGCTGCGGCCGCGAGTGCGGCTGCCGCTGCTGCCGAAGTCGAAGCCATAGATGCTGTGGAGGAAAAAGTTCAGCTTTCCTCTCCATTTCACGTGCGAGAGCCAGCAGGAAAAGGAAGTGGCGCACCTGCTCCGCCGAGCTGGCTCTGCTGCGGTTGAGATCCGTACAGGGTCGAGTTGGCTTGGTTGATCAAGGCAGCGTACGTGTTGGCGCTGATATTGGCGAAGGGCGACTGGTGAGCGGCGGCGGCAGATGATGAGGAGGGAGCCGAAGTCGAGGCGGGGAGGCCTGCATTCGGTGCGCGAGCAGCTGCGGGCGGGTCGCGTCAAGTCAGTGCGGTAACATACATCCCACGACGCTCTACTGACTCACCGTGAGCGAGTGACGGTTGTTGTTGTTGCTGTTGTCCCGGAGCGAGTGCTCCTCCGGGTTGCCCGGCTGCGGCGAGCGCGTGACCGAGGGATGCGGGGGCGTGATCTGCCATGAGAGCCCGCAGTGCGTCGCTCGCTTGCTGCAGGCGGCTCGTATCGGTGGAGGAAGAAGACGCCGCCAAAGTCGCTGCAGCTGCTTCCGCGGCAGTCGACGTAGAGGAGGCGGTGCCGGTGGTGACCCTCGCTCCCGCCGCGATGGCCATATTGGGCAGCGGAATCTGACCCAGGTAGGTTCCCTGGTTGGTCTGTACTGGACCGGACCCGTTCTGCGCTGCGAGAGACGCAGGACGAGCTAAAGTCGAGACCGAGCTCGTCGGAGCTGTCGTTGCCGCGACTGGGTTGCCTCCTCCGAGCCAGGCGTGGGCCGAGGCGTCCATAGCCCACGCTGATGGTGGTTGCGCACTCGCGCTGGTCGCGTACGGGTGCGTGGACGGAGTTGCCGCGGCGACGTTGCCGCTGTTGCTGGGATCGACGCTGCTGCCCGACGCAGCGACTCCGCTCGCCGCAAACGCAGGGAACGCCGGTGACTGTCGAGTGTGTTCGTAGCAAGGTCAGTTCGCGTCCACGCTGGATCCGAAGCGCTCCGAGGACGCAGGGAGCGAGGACGCACCTGAGCCGGCAACTCCCACAGCGGACTGTCAAAGTCGAACGAGTCGAGCCGTGACATGGCCTGGCCTGGGAGAGTGCCGCGGAGATAACCTCGGCGACTAGACTATAGCGCCCTACAGACTCTCTGTGGATGGGTCTGCTGAGGATGTCACCTGATTTCACGAGACTCGACTTTTTTTTTTGCTCAACTCGGAGTCTTTGCGCGGAAGCAGACTCGGCGAAAGAGCCGACGCATTGCGAGAATACAACGATTACAAAAAGGAGGAAATAGCATTTGTAATCAACGAGGCCACCGCCTCGCACGACGCCCGCCCTCGACTGTGCAGTCTTGCAGGCTCCACTCAGACGTCGGCGAGATGGCGCTCGTCGATTACGGATCCGACTCTGACTCGGAACAGGCAGCGGCGCAAGCACCTCCCCGCTCGCTCGCCGCACCAGCAGACCCCACCCACGCGAACCGAGGCGACAACGACGACGACGACGACGAGGACGACGAATACAACCCGCAGGATGCTTTTGGACTAGCTAGGATCGCAGAGGAGGAGCGGAAAGCGGCCGTGACTACGGGAGGAGGAGGAGCGTCGTTGGCCCCGTCCGGATCGAGTGCGCCGCAAGTCATCGCAGCGGTGAGTCGCAGTCTCGCGCAGTTCATGGGCGATTCATAGCGGCTCCGAGCAGCTGCCCGTGGAGCTGGCACGCCCTCGCCGCCCGCGCGAACCCACGACTGATCCCGATGCCACCGACGCAGAATCTCGCATCGAACAACTCGCTCGTCACGCGCCCGACCGACAATGTCATCTACTACAACGCCTCGTACGCCGACTTGACCCGGCCGGTGCAAGGTCCCGCCAACCCGTGGGACGAGGGCAAACTCGAAAAGCAAAACACCTTGACCGGTGCGTACTCTCGTTCGCCGCTATCGATCTAGCCGTGCAGGACTGCCTGGCTCATGATATCTATGCTGACGGTTTGATCGTGGAATACAGGCCACGTCGAGCAACAACACTTTTCGGACCTCTCGTTCAAGGAGCAGCAGCGCTCTTATCAGGTCCTTGGGTACGCCGCCAACCCTTCGATCGCTGCCGCCAGCGGGCAGTTGGTCGGCGACTTGCAGGCCGCTCAGCGACACGGCGCCACCCTCGTCAGCGACGTCAAGCCGTCAAGGGCGCAGACCCGCGAGGTCCGCCGGAAGCGGAAAGCCAAGGGCAAACTCGGCGAGTTTGACGACCCGGACGAGGTCAACGAGGAAGAAGGAGGCGAAGGCAATGAGGAGGAAGAGGAGGTCGTCGAGGAAGGCGCGGACGGCGAAGTCCGGCAGGTGAAGCGCAAGAAGGAAAAAGTCCAGCGCGAGTACCTCGGCCCGTGGGCGGGGTGGGAGGGCGAGAACCTCGCGGTGGCGATCCCGACCGAGGAGGAGTACGAGGAGCAGGAGGCGATGGGCGGTCCGTTGCTCAACAAGCAGGAACGGAGGAAGAAACTCCTCGAGGATGCGGGCAAGCGCGATATCGGCTTTGGCGAAGAGAAGAGTGTCTTCCACGGTACGTGCACTCTGTTGGCGTCCCCCTTAGACGTCCGACGTGTATTGACCCCCACCACCTGATCGCAGGCAAGGAAGAACGCGACTACCTCGGTCGGACGTACATGCACATCCCGACCGACGTCGACGGCGTCAACCTCCGCGGCGAATCGGGCAACCAAGAATGCTTCGTGCCGAAGAAGTGCATCCACACGTGGAGCGGACACACGAAGGGTGTCAGCCGGATCCAGCTGTTCCCGAAGAGTGGCCATCTCCTCCTCTCGGCCAGTCTCGACACGCGGATCAAGGTGCGTGCTATTCCTTCATTTCTGCCTCCCTTGACTGCTTCATGGATACTGACTGCTTCGCGGGGCGCAGCTTTGGGACGTCTACCACGAAGGGAAATGCTTGCGGACGTTCATGGGTCACTCGAAAGGGGTGCACGACATCGACTTTGACAACTCGGGAGCGCAGTTCATGTCGGCAGCGTATGACAGGCAGATGAAGCTCTGGGACACCGAGACGGGTACGTTTGCTCTTCCCCTTGCACTATATTCCCCTCTTGCGACAAATTTACTCATCTTCGCGCTCCACACCGCCCCGCAGGCCAGTGCAAGCAGGCTTTCTCGAACGGCAAGATCCCGTATTGCATCCGGTTCCATCCTGATCAGCCGACGACGTTCCTTGCCGGCATGTCGGACAAGAAGATCACTCAGGTGCGTTTCTCTCTCTCGTGTCTTTGGGCAGGTGTCTGCAAGCCGGAGATTGACCGGGCAGCGGGACCCTTGCTACTGCACAGTACGACACGCGGTCAGGCGAGATCACGCAAGAGTACGACCAGCATTTGGGACCGGTCAACACGATCACCTTTGTCGACGAGAACCGGCGGTTCATCACCACTTCGGACGACAAGATGATGCGCGTGTGGGACTTTGACATCCCTGTCCCCATCAAGCTCATCGCCGACCCGAGCATGCACTCGATGCCGGCCGTCGGACTGCACCCGAACGGCAAGTGGCTCGCGGCGACCAGTCTCGACAACCAGATTGTCATCTTTGGCGCCGACACCTTCAAGCAGAACGTAAGCTCCCTTTCTCTTTTCGTACTCTCTCTTTTCGAGACGGGATAGGCATCGCTTACTCCCTGTGCCCTTTGCTCCGGCTCCCCCGCAGCGCAAGAAGCGGTTCGCAGGTCACACCATTGCCGGTTACGCGTGCGAGCCGCACTTCTCGCCGGACGGTCGCTTCCTGTCGTCGGGAGACGGGCAGGGCAACATGGTGTTCTGGGACTTCAAGACGGGCAGGATTCACGGGCGACTCAACCGCGCGCACAAGCAAGTCATCATCAGCCATGCGTGGTTGCCGCACGAGCAGGTACGCCCTCACAGTTCTCCGGACGTCCCCCGCTCCAGCGCGCATACTAACTCAGCTGTCCTGAACCTGTAGTCGAAGGTCGTCACCTCGTCGTGGGACGGACTCATCAAGTTGTGGGCCTGATCAAGTAGGACGACGACTAGCCTGACTTCCTCTATGTATGCAAACGATCTCACCGGTTCTTCCGGCATCAATCCACCTTTCGTAATCTCGGAATGACAGCTGTATGCGGACGGAGAAAGCGTCTGCCTTCGAGCGCCTAGATAGGAAAAAGCTCTCCTCTTTGGCGAGGTGGGGCTTCGAGTGCTGCCGAGGCATGTCTCCTCTCGCACCTTCATTCCACTCGAGACTATGCCCATCGACGCTGCAGAGTGGCTGGTGCAGAACGCGACGAGCTACAAGGTCCCGCCCGCCAGCGATGGCTCTGCGAGCGACGGTGACGAGGCTCGCCTCGTCGTGGTCATCAACGCACATTCCGGCGCTTGCAAAGCACAACAACTCTGGGAGGACGTGACGTCTCCGCTGCTGCACTACGCACTGCCCGGTCATTTCTCGTTCGACGGCGACGTACGCTACACGAAGAGCGAGGGGGACGGTGAGCGCATTGGCCGCGAGTTGAGACAGCAGCAGCAGGCGACGACGGAGGGCTCTGGGAGCTCGCGCCGACTAGTGGTGCTCGTCCTCGGCGGCGACGGGACCGTCCACGAGGTCCTGAATGGTCTCCTTGTGGACGAGCATGGGCGCGAGAACCATCCCGGCGGTACCATAGAGCTCGTCCTCGTGTGAGTTTGGCTCGAGTCCTCTCCTTCGAAACTTGAAGGAGGGCTGACCGACTGTTGTCCCTTCGGTAGACCGGCGGGCACCGCCAACGCCTTATACTACCACACCTTTCCGCCAGAATCGCCACCATTCCCTCCCGATCTCCCCGCGAGCCCCTATTACTCGCTTTTGTCTTTTCTGCAGACCACCTCCGCGAACGAACGGCACAAGCGCTTGCAGCCCGTGGCTCTGGCCATCAATGCCCTCCCCGTGACCGCATCGCCTGAACCATTGGCGAGCGTCCTCACGAGCGTCGTGTCGTCAGCGGCTCTGCATGCCTGCCTGCTCCACGATGCCGAGCAGTTGCGGGCCACCCATCCGGGCCTCGAGCGCTTCAAGATGGCGGCGCAAAAGAACGTCCAACGGTGGTGGAACGGCACCTTGAAGCTGAAAGGGAACGTGCGCGTGTATAGCCCTGCCGAGCAAGGCTGGGTCTCGACGTCTGGCGCATCCGAAACGACCACCGTCGAAGGCCCATTCGCCTATCTCGTCACGGCGCTCGTCTCCCGCTTCGAGCACTCGTTCATTGTCGCGCCGTTCCGGAACGCGATGCATCCCCTCGCGCCGCACGCGGGCGAGAACCCCTCGGTCGACGTGGTCTGCGTCCGGCCGCAACGACACGGTCGGACCCGGCGCTTGGTCCAGACGGGTCGGGAGCAAGAAGCCCGCGAGGACTGGATCCAGCGGGTGTGGGACGTCATGGGTGGGATGTACGCCGGCGGCAAACACGTCGATTTGACCTACACGGCGGACGAGTTTGCAGACGAGGACGACTGTGCGCTCACCGACGCAGTCGTCGAAGTCTTCCGATGCGAGCGACTGGAGTGGCTTCCGGTCAGTACTACTCTCCCTTTCTATCGGCCCGTGCCTCTTGTCGAGCTATTTGCAGGTTGCTGACACGCTTTTCGGCGACGGGAAACAGGCTTGCACTGAGGAGGACGACCTGAAGGCTCGCCTCGTGTGCCTTGACGGAGCTCTCCACGACCTCGGCACCTTGCCTGCTGGACAGCCTGCAGCGCCCGACGCGAGTCCGAGCCTTCGACTCCAGGCAATCCGCAGCGGCGAGGGCGTCTCGATCTGGAGGTGACCGCGGACTGCCTCGGAAAGATGGGACGGCGCCGATTACCTGTCGTCGCGTGCACATGAGTACAATACAGTAGCGGGCGATGCCAATGCATATATAGCTCGAGAGCCTCCTCGTGAAGACACGCGATGGCTTCCTGATCGCGGGAAAATTTTGCCTCTCGATTTCGGCTCAACGCGCCCGCGTTTCGACGCGTAAAGTGCTCGGCCGGGGGGTCCTTCCTCTTCGCTTCCCTTCCACCATAGAGACCGTGCGCCGCCTCGTGGCTCTTACGAGCGACTGCCTAGACTCAAGACCAGAGCCAGACAAGGCTTGTACAAGGGATTCAGAGCCCCCTCTTCACGCCCCACCCCCACTCGGCCACCTCGGCAGAAACGCGAGTGTGACCGCGTCCTCTCGCGTCTCCAATTGCAAACACCACCTTGCGACGAGACTACACTCGAAACAACATGGTCCGCCCGCTGCTCCTCCGAACCAACTCCAGCTCGTTGTCCGACGCCCACATGTCGTCGACGAGTCGACCGGGCTCGCCGTCCTCGTCGCGGCCGCCGATCACACCGCAGAACGCGCACTTTTGGGACTCGTACTTCCCGACCAGCAGCGCGCCAGAGGGACTCGTTTCAGGCATGCAGACTCCCCCGATCGGCGGCGGCGGCGGCCCGCCCGACCACCTCATGCTCGCCCCCTTCCCGGGTCGGCGCGCTCTGCTCCGGCGCAACTCGAGCCTGAGCAGCATGGCGAGTTCGATCGACGGCGACCGCGACGACGACGAAGACGATGACGAAGAGTCGGACTGGACCGCCGAAGAGGAGGACCTCGTCCGAAGGGTGAGTGTCGCGATTCTCCACACTCGGTTTGGCTCGACTCCTGACTCCTTCCCGTCCTTCACTGCAGACGTACGACGCCTACCTGATCAAGCATGCAACCATCGAGGCGCCGTTCGCTCGGACCGGCCCTCCGCCGTCCAACTTTACCAACCTGGTCGCTCGCGCCGTCCTCCGCGGCGGAGCGCGCGTTCCGCCCACTCGTCGCTCGGCCGCCACTCGCAAAGCGACCTTCTTCTCCGAAACGGCAGACACGTCCGATGCCGAGACGCGTACAGACGACAAGTGGCGACACTCCCTCCGCAGCACGCGTCTCAAGATCCTCGAACTCGGTGCGCTTCCTTTTGTTCTCTTTCCAACGGATCATTCTGTGGCTCATCAATCGCAGTACGGTCGCGCAGCCAAAGAACGTCAAGAGCCTTCCGTCGTCGAAGCGACTCCTCGCCAGTGTGACGATCCCGATGCCACGCCGAAGCGCCGAAAGCCCCTCACGAGGAATGACAGCATGGACTTCTTGCCGGACGTCCAGGTCGCTGCTAGCATCGCTCGGTGCGTTCCTGCCTGTCCGTAACCCTCTGCCCACGGCGGGCCGCTGACTTGATCCCGCTTCGCCTCTGGACAGCCTCGGGAACAAACTGCGCCAGCCTTCCGTCGACGCCGGCGTGCCGACGCCTCCGGTTACTACCGTGGCCCAGAACGGCCTGCGCGCCCTCGCCCAGCCTAGTCCGCAACTCGGCGCCCTCGGCGTACCGCTCGCGCGATCCCTCTCCACCCGACCTTCTCAGCGCATGCAGCGCAACAACTCTCTGCACTCGATCGCCGGCTCCCCTTCTCAGCCGAAGCGGACGCGCGCGCAGGCTGTCCCTGAGCCGGACAAGCTCGCGCCGCCGCAGCTCTCGACCCTCCGACCTCCTTCTTCGCAGCGGATGGCGCGCACCGGATCCGATTCGAGCGTCCTACCCGCACCGATGTTCTCGCGAAACCTGTCCTTCTCGGGCGTTAATGGAAGGCAGGGCTCTTCGGCGACCAGCAATCAATCGACCGTCACCCTCGGCGCCTCGCCGTTGAAGAAGCCGACACGCAAGATGTCGGACAGCAGCCTCCTCACGCCGCCGCCCTCGTCCAGCAAAAAGCGCACGCAGCCGTTCAGCTTCTTGTCTTCGTCGTCCGCGTCCGCGTCCAGCTCGATCGATCTTCGCAACCGCCTCAATTTGACCGTCGACACGACGCGACCTGCCGGAGACAACTGCGCGTTGGGCAGTGCTTTCAGCTCGCCCGCCGTCGGAGTCTTCCCGAGTCCGACGAGCCGGAGCCCGAAGAAGAAGCGAGCCAAGACCGAAGCTAGCCCCGTCAAGGCGCCTTCTTTCGGCGACGGCAAAGTCTCGTCCACTTCGTTGGGCGGCGGCGCCGAAGGCTCCATCGGTCTCGGATTCGGCCTCGCCCTCGGACCCACATTCCCCACCGCCGACACCAGCATGACCGGTACGACTTCGAGTGACGCCGAGCTCGAGACTGATGTCCGAGACGATGAGCAGCCGAAGTCGCCGTTCGCACGAGCATCAGCTTCGCCGACCTCGCGCAGCTTTACGTTGCTCGACCCGTCCCTCTCGCCGACGAGCCTCGCCAGCCGGCGCAACTCGCCGCCCAAACTCATCTTGACGCCCTCTCTGTCGCCCTCGTCCACTTTCCCTTCCTCCTTCTCGTCGCTGCCGGACACGCCCTCTCCTCTCGATGCCGCCCTCGATTTCCACGCTTTGAAGCTCGAGTCGCTGGCCGGCTCGCCCGTGGAGGGCATCTGCGTCGCCGCTCTGGACAAGGAGGACGACGACAGTGACGACTCGTTTGGCTGCGACGGAGGCTCGAACGCCTTTTTGGCGGAAGAGTATGTCAAAGCGGGTAATGATGCCCAGCTCCTTCGAGATCGCTTCGGAGGATGGGCCTGGCAACGCGCCTGAACACACACACATATAGACTCAACTGGAGATCTCGTATATAGTCTTGTATCCTTCCCCTCACCCAATCGGAGCGCTCATACAACCGCTCGTAATATGCACGGCAATCTTGGCTTCCCTCTTGTAGACGTCCCCTGTAGATCCGCTTTCCGCTGGTGACTGCACAGCTTAAAATCAAAAGGCCGCGCGTTGATGTGTTGCAGCATCCCCTAAGCCCAGTAGAAAGCGCGCTCCCTCAGAGCTCGCATACCGAGCATTTCCCACTCCTCCTTACACAGCCAAAGCTCGTTCGCGCTGTCGAGCTTGCCGAGTGCAGCGATCCCTTTCCACGCGAGGTGCTCCGGCTCGATTTCGCGCGGGCACGGGACGTATCCCAGGACGCCGTTGAGGATCGGGATCCGCGCCGCCAGTGCCGGCGCCACACGAGACTCGACGGCGAACCCGACGTTGTGGATTCCGCCCGTGCCGCCGACGATCAGCAGGTTCGTCGCAATCTTCTTAACGCGTTCTTCGGCGGCGAGTGAAGTCGGTGAACCGGATACGATCGCCAAGATCGATTCGACGACGGCGACGTCGAGGGGCAGCTTGGAGGACTCGCGGCGTACGTCTACCTCGGAGGAGGTCGCCGCCTTGGTCTGCGGCGCCGCTGCCGAGAATGGTCCATCGAGAGGAGCGGGAGACTCGGCCGCGGGAGTACCCGGTAAGGCAGGCAAGGCGGCACCTCCAGTTGTAGGCGTCGCAGCGCCGCCTCCTTCGGCAGGCAGAGCCGGAGACGGCTTGCGTGAAGCCTCTGCTGCGGGGTCGGGGGTTGCCGCATGGACCGCCAACGTGTTGGTCGGGGCCGCTGGAGCGAGAAGATGCCGGACAGAGTTTCGCATCGCGAGAGTCTGCGGAAGCAGGTGACGCGTGAGCTAGCATTCAGATTGTATCGAGAACGCGGCTGATTCGGGTACATACCTCGCGAACCTCCCCGATATCGACGTTCTCGTCCACATCAGGGTTGCGCGGACTGGGCTTGCTGTCGTGACGCTTTTGCTCAAAGTCGATGACTCGCGGCGCAAAGAGAGCCTGCCACAGAGGGTAACGTCAGCGCGAGGACGTCCTACCGGCGTCCTCCCCCTCGCCAGCTCACATATGGCGCGAGGATGCAGTCGTCGTACACCCTCAACGAGTACTTCTGCGTCAGCTGCCCCGGACGGCGCACGAAAAAGTCGTTCAAGCTGAGGGTGATGTCGCCCTGAAAGAGAGTGGGGTAATTAGCGCTGCCACCGCGATCGCTACTGATTCCCGGTTCGTACTCACTTCGCTGAGCACAACAATTCGTTCTTTGAGGTCCTCGAGCACGATCCAGTCGTACCAGTTGGCCAAGTCTGCCTCCTTGTAGGGGAAGTTGATGCGCGAGAGGAGGGTAAAGAGGAAAGAGGTGATGTCGTCGCCTCCAAAGTCGAGCACCATCCGCGTGTCTGCGACGACCAAGCCTTCCTCGACGCATGCTACCTTGGTCGTGCGGGCGCCGATGTCGACGACGCAGGCGCTGGACACGCCTGCGCCAAACGTGGCGCAGACCGATTCTTGCATGACCGCAAGCTGCTTGAAGCCGAGTTGACGGAGAAGCAGGTCGGACATGTCGCGAACGTACGGAAGCGTGTAAAGGTCAGGGATGAGGAGTATGACCGCGTATTCCTGCAAGGCAATCAATCTTCGCGTCAAAACACGAAACGATGTTGGTGCTCGTTCGGGGAGGCTGACCTTTAGCTCTTCCTCCGCAATGTCGAGTTCTTCTTGCAGGGCGTCCGTTATTATGCGAGAAACGTCTCCAAGCAGTTCTTGCCGCGAGGCGTAACCGGTCGCATTGAGGTCGCCTCGAAGGAAGGGCCACCGCAACTCGTAGTTTGCGCTGTCGGGATCGGGTATACGCAAAGCCTGCGTAATGTGAACAAGAGCGATCAGGATCGGTACAAGAGCACGAGGTTGACGGGGTGTACTCACGTGGAGGCCAGTCCACACCTCTGCCTCCCCCGTTGTCCATTCAAAGTCGCCCTCGAAATCTTCCCCCATCGGTTCGGGCTTGACGGCGGCGTTGTACGTCGCAGCCTGGCTGTTGCCGTTGCCCTGTCCGCGCAGCTTGTAGACCCTCATTCGTGCGCGCAGGTCCCCTCGTAGGGAGGTGATCTTGGCGGTGAGCGGATCCGAGTCGGCCGCCGTGAGCGCGTCCGGATCTGCGTTCGGATCGTCCGAGTCCCAGCCGCCGTCCTCGTCCTTCATCTCGGTATCCGTCGGAGCAGCAGATGGACCAGGCGCGTCAGGCTGGGCAGGCGCAGATGCTTCGTCGGAGGTCGCGCGCGATTTGCCGGCGCGACTGCTCGGCTCGTCGTGACTGGAGGCTGCAGGTTCTGCAGCGACCCGTTTGTAGCCAGGGAGGCGCTTGCGCGCAATGACGTTCGGGACAGAGACGGGCGCGACTTGCGACGCCAACCCGAGCCGGAGCCATCTCGAACCAGGGTGGATGACGATTGTCCGGTCGAGAGCGTCCTTTGCAGACTGCGGACAATGGTCGGGTGTTAGCAATTGCACGAGCGATAGGACGGTGTGAGCACATGACTGTACCGCTTCAGGCTCTGTCGGCGCTGGCCGCCGTCTCGCTTGCCGCACACCGGTCGGCGGTTTCGCAGTCAAGACCGACTCGATCGGTGCTGCATCCTCGCCTTCTGCGTCGGCGCCAGCTAATCGCCGTCTCTTGACCTCCAAAGCCTGGTCGCGGTCGGCTTCGCTCGGTCGTCGTGCAAACCACGATTGGCTGTCGCTCTTGACGAAGCCGGAAGCAACATTCTTTGCGCTGGCGGGTCGCGATTCCGGGCGAGTCAGTCACCTGGTTCTTCAGCAGTAGTCTTTTACGTTTGGAACCATCTTCTCACTTTAGGAACCCGACGGGCTGTGGTTTGGACACAGCAAGTGGGGAGATGCTGATCAGCCTCGACGATGGTGGAGAAGTCTCGAGGAGCTCCGACTCACAGCAAAGCTCGTGAAGCGTAGCGCGTGTTGGTCTGGCGGCGGGGGCGGAGGCGCTCGCGGCATTCTGCCCGTTGTGGCAGCTTGCTCGAGACACAGTTGGTCGGGTTTGCGGCGAGGAGGAGCAGCTTTCGCATTGAACGGAACGTGAGCGCGTGAGCTGCCCCCTGTCGATTCTGTACGAGCGCGGCATCGGCGACTCGCTCGGTTCGACCTGCTCGCGGGTTGCTCTCTCTCCCTTGTTTCCGTGTGCGCTCTCGCATAGGCTCAGATGCTGCCCGCTCACATCAGACTTGCTAGACGACTGAGGCCCCTCGAGACATGCACCGCAACCTGCTGCCTGTCGAACCTCGCCTCTTCGAGCTTGCTCCCTCTCGACTTGCCGACCTCCGCCTTCCAAGCTGTCCGTCGCTATCGATACAATGCGTGAGTCCTTCGTGACCACTTCTCCCTCACCCCTCTCTGCTGCCGCTCGCATCCCCCACCCCCCCCCAATTACCCTGATGACTTCGAGTGCATTTGGCACGACGAGTGATCGTCTGGGCGGTCTGGTCTCTCGGGACTGGGTCGCTCGGATGGTTCCCCACTGGAGAAAAACCCTCGCTACCTTGCCGGGCAACCGGTCTTTGTCTGAAACCTTACCTATACTGCGTTGCGGCAGCATGGAGCCTCGATGGAGACCGGGCAAAGCTGACCAGCAGTCAACCCGTTACAGGCCTGCTGCAGCATCTCAGATAGCTCTTTTAGATCGTGCAATGCGTTTTCTCAATACTCCTTTACGAGCCTGCTGAACCCTGCGCGGAGCTGAGCCGAGCGAATTGGAAGCAAGTGGGCAGACCAACTGGACAAGCAGGATTGGCAGCAGTTCTCTCGGTAGTCACTGCTGCAGCGTCCACTCGCGTACAGAGATCTCTATTGTGCCGAGGAGAACCTGTCTCCATTGCAAGAAATCGAGAATCCTAAGGGGGTCATGACGAGCCCGACGCGCCAGTGCGTATCGGCTCGGAAGCCAAGAAAGCAAACATGTCGCGGTTCGCCACGCGCGATTCTCTGCATGACGGTCATAAAGAGGATGGTTAGCTAAGAGGTAGCGATGTCGAGACAAGGCCGTAGGGTGGGACTGACTCGAAGCGAGGTTCGAAAAACGCCCGCGTCTCGTCGAACCGCTGCTTGTACGCGTCAAAGCTGCCGTAACGGACGGTGTCACTCCAGCCTCGTGCTGCGATCACGAACTCGGCGTCGTCGCCGCTGAAGGCGACGCCGGTGCTGCCGGCAGACCCTCCCGCCTTGATCGCCGCTTCGAGTCGCTCCTCGTCACGGAAGAGGTATTCGGCGACGCCGATCCAGAACCGGAAGACGGGCGTCGCGGCGAGAGCGAGATGCACGAACGGCCGGATGCCGAGCTGGTGCCAGCTGTCGACCATGGCGAGGAGGGCGAGGTGGGAATTCGGAGGGGGTGCGGGCTGCGTCGGCGAAGGGTCGCCGATGGCGAACCGGTCCAGGGCCGAGTCGGAGAGAAGTATCGGCGTAGACGACCCGGCGGCGGCGGACGGTTCTCCGGCGGCGCGACCAAAGACAAAGTCGCGGGCGGCGTAGACGCGCTCGCGGAGGGCGTCCTCGCGAGACTGGATCATGAGCTTGAAGAGGTCGCTCGCCGACTGCGCGAACTGGTGGATCTGTTTCTGCGCAGTCGGGTTCAGGATGGCGAGACCGGCGTAGACGTGCCACTTGGCGGCGTAGATCCGGAGCGTGATGTTGATTTTGACGACTTCGATTCCTCCGATGTAGCGACCGCACTCCCACGGGAATTGTCCCATACATCTCCAAGCAGTTCCCATACTAGAGTAGCGAAGGGGGCGAGTCTCGGTTCAGCTCGTCCGTCCGGTCCCGCAACTGGGCGCGGATCCGCGTCACTCACGACAAGAAGGCGGCGTGCGTGACCGCTTGAGTATTGGCCGTCACTTCGTCGTGCTCATCGTAGGACAGATCGACGTAGCGAGAATTCAGCGGAGCGAGCAAGTCCTTGACCCAGCGTACGTGCTCGTCTGTCGCTCGGTGCTGGATCACGATCTGAATGCGGGAGGGGCGGGAGGTCAGCCGCCGTGCTCTTCTCTGTAACCACCCGGAGAGCTACTCGGGCAAGAAAACTCACCAACGCCTGTCCGTCTGAAGGGACCGTCGGTCCGTGGAGGGAGTGGATCGAGACGATGTTGACATCTGACGGAAGATGCTGCTCGAAAGCGGCCCGCTCCGGCGCCTTGACCGACGTCTGCCCGGAAACGACAGCGTTGACTTTGGTGGCTGTACGAGAGTGAAGGTGCGCCGTCAGTCTTTGTCACCGCCACGATCGCCAGAGAGCAAGGCGGCAAGAGATCGTTTGCAGGACGGAAGGGAGAAGTGCGACTGACAGGGTCCGTATTGAGCGACGACTTTGTCGAGGTACGCCGCCTCGACCGAGTAGATGATAAAGTCGCTCTCGCGCGAGACCAGGTGACCGTCGCGCAGCGGGACCAGCTTGCTTTTGCCTGCAAAACCCCAGTCAGGCGGGTCCGTTGGCTAAAAGAGAGGTGAAATGCTTCGGAGGCGCACCCTTGCAGTACTCCTGGAGTTGCTCGAACCGCTCCGGAAGGTCGCAGACGTTGATCCTGGTCGTGCAAACGGGTCAGCGTTGCCCTGCTGTCGCTGCAGAGACCCGATCACCTCGACTCACTTGGCGCAACGACCGCCTTTGCTCAGCCGCTCGGCGTACATCTTGCCCATCTCGCCCATGCCGATCAATCCGATGGTAGCATCTTCTGGCGCGGGCAGTCTTGCGGCTGTTGAGGAGGAGGAGGAGCTCATGGCTCGGTGGGGAGGGGGCGACGAGATGACGGCGCTGTCTGTCGGAGGGTCTGTAGTCGGTCCTCGTCGTCGTTGAAGACTTGGATCACGCAGCGTTCTCCTCTACGTCGTCGGCGGCAGTCTGAATAGCAAACGGTTGCAGTGCAAGAGGCTCCGTCGGGAGAGTGACCACTTCCGTCTCTACAGAGGCAGGTAGGCAGGCAGGCAGGCAGTGAAGGTCGGTGCAGATAGAGGATTGAAATGCAATGTACGTCCTTCCTATCACGCCTACAAGCCCAACTCATCTTTCGAGGAGGCAAAGAAACAGCGAGACGCCTTGGAGAAGGACCTCTGCCCGGGGCGACCGGCTAAGGTACCGCCTGGTCGGGAGAGTGGATCGCTCTGCTCGCCCACCAGGACTCTGACGACGCGAAGGATAGACGAACGTGACGAGTCAGTATTGGCGAGGTGTGAGGAGAAGAAGGACAACCTGCGCGGCGTCACCTCGGCGGCCTAACAGAGCCAATTCACCCCGCTGAACACGAACAATGTCGGTCGATACGCATTCATCGCCACTGCCACCGGATATGGTCATCGGACCGGACGGGAAGCCCTGCAGAGTCAGTCCGCCGCTGACGCCCGATGACCTAATCAAGGCTGTCCGCCATCCCTCAGTGACTGATTTGACGTCGCCCGCAGAGCTGTACCGCCTTCCGTTCGTTCGCTGGCATGCACAAGAAGAAACCTCGCGCCGCCGGGACTGAGACCGCTACACCACCGAAAGCAGCCGCCGCCGCCGACGGATCATCGTCCGCTGCTACCGCTTCGACTAGTGCAGGCGCAGGCGCGACAGCGGGAGGACTTGCGGCAGCCGCACTCTCCAGTCACCACGACGAGGCTCGGCGGCTACCCGACGACTGCCCTCCGGACGTGGAAAGGCTCGGACGGCACACCTGGACCTTCCTCCACACGACCGTTTCCTACTTTGCGCCGCAGCCGTCCTCGCACCAGAAATCTTCCATGCTCGGCCTCCTCCGAGCCCTGCCGACGCTGTACCCGTGTGGCTGGTGCGCCGGCCACCTCCAGCAATACATGAAGGCGAACCCGCCGGACCAGGCAGTCGAGCAGGGTCGCGAAGCTCTCGAGCTCTGGCTGTGCAAGGTACACAACGAGGTCAACGAGCGACTCGGCAAGGAGCAATTCGACTGCTCGACCGTCCCGCAGCGATGGCGCGAAGGGTGGCCTGACGGTCACTGCGACTAGAAGCGATGTTTTCCCTTCTTCGGTACTCCACTTGTTGTCATAACCATGCAATGCACCCTCAACTCCTCCTCTACGCTACTGTCGAACCTTCAATGACCGCGCTGGCCTCGCTCTGAGCCTCCGACTCGATCGCCTGAACGGCGGCCTTTTCTCCCTCGGTAAGGGGTGCATCAGCGCCACCCGATGCCAACTTGCGCTTCGCTTCCTCGTATCGTTGCAACGTCTCGGCCCGCCCGGCCGCGCGCTTTCCCGGCCGGATACCGTCGCCAGACTCGCTGAGCGCATCGGGATCCGTCGTCCACCCGCGCTTCTTGCCCCGGTTCCGCTTGTCCTTCGCTGCCGCCTCGGGATCGGCCTCGTCGCCGACTTCACCGGGGTGGTGCAGCAGAGACAGGACCGGGTACAGTGACGAGACTACAGGCGGAGAGTCCGTCGTCGCGCACGCCGATTCGAAGAAGACGGCGTCCGTGGCCAGAGTCGGGAGCGCAACGAGGGACGAGTCTTCCGACCGCAGCGACACCCTCGTCAGCGGCGCACTGTCGGGACTGCCGGGGCCGCGCGTCGTGTCGAACGAGACGAGCACTTCGCACAGCGAGCCGGCCGAGGAGGGGACGGGTGCGCCGACCACGTCGAGAATCGGGTGACTGAAGGCGAGGAGGGATGGCGGAGCGACGTCGGTAGCGGTTGCGTCGGCAAAGAGAGTCCGGAAGGGAAGGTACAGGAGGGCCGTGCTCCCGGCGACGAGGACGATGACACCTCCATTCTCGCGCGTCGTTCCGATCTCGAGCATCTTGGTGACCGCCATGGCTTTCGGCAAGTCACTGAATTGCCGCGGCGATGTGGTCGCGTTGTCTGCCTCTGCGGCGCCCTCCTCGCCGTCGGATTTCGGCTGGGCGGCGTCTCCTGCACTCTGTTCCTTGTTCTTCCGCTCACCTCGCTTGTCCTTGCGTCGACCAGCGGGAATCGGGACCGGCCGTTGCGCGCACACGATAATATGAGGCAGGATGAGGTCGGCGATCGGGACCTGCTTGACCAGCTCGGCTGACGGGAGGCGGAAAAGCTGGATGGTCGAGTCGCCGCCCGCCGAGAGCAAGTAGGCGCCGGGATTCCGAGAGTCTGTGGCCGGCGCGGAAGGTGGGGGCGGAAGATACAAGAGCGAAGATACAAGACTAGAGTCGAGGCCAGACGAGGTGCATCAGCGCTCGATTCCGTGCCCCGTTGATTCGCAATCGGCACTCACGACTTGCTGCCCCACGCAAACTTTTCAATGACGTGCCCAGCCGGGAACCGAGAGATCCGGATGTGCTCGTCGCGGTCACCCGTGGCGATCCAGTCGTGCGTGAGCCCGCACGAAGGCTCGGCGGGAATGAGCGCCAAACTGGTCAGCATCGAGACGTGACCCAGTATCGGCTGGTGTGCGTCCTTGTCGTCCTCGTCGGACGGCGCCGCTACGACCGGAGCTGCAGTCGGCTCCACGTGCAGCGGGAAGCTGTCCGCGGGCGAGTACCCGATCAGTCGCGAACTTCATGGTCTTTCGTAACGGGAAAAACGCACATGTACACGTCGCCAAATTTGTCACCGACGACAATCTCCCCTTTCGGAGTCACTTCGAGTGCATTGGCTCGTTTGGGCAGCGGCCTCGAGTTGACGAGCTCGAGTTGCGGCAGTCGAGAGACCTGCAGCTGCTTGTCCTCGCCGGTCGAGATCAAGTAGACGGCCGAGGAGGCCGGATCCGTGTAGGTGCAGAGGAACCGCACTAGCGCAGTGTGATGACTGGCGCTCGCGATGGGTGCGTTCGTCCTGCATGCGCGTAGTCGGTCAGGCGTCAGCTCGCGGACGGCTCACGAGAGCGGAGCAGAAAACTCACGCCGCATCGAAGGTGCTGATCTGTCGGTCGGAGGCAGTGATGAGCAGCTCTGGCGTGCTCGCAAGAGCCTGTACAGGATGCCTGGACGTCATCGCTGGGGTGGTGTGAAACAGGAAGGCGGCCCGCTCGATGAGATTTTGCTTTTTGGTCATTCCGAGATTCTCTCCGTCGTGCAAGTGACCAAGACCGGGCGATGCCTTCGCTCCACTACTCGCTGCCCTTTGCCGGTCTGGTCCTGCTGGTCCTCTTCCTCGCCTGGCACTACCGCCACCTCTACGTTGATCGGCTGCCGCCTGCTCTCTCGTCACGCATCCGACACTACACGCCGCTGCGGACCTTTGAAGATGCTGCCGAGCAGGGTGCGCGCTCTATGGCCTAGTCCAGCCGGCCGAGAAGTGCAGGCTGACATTGTCGCGCTTGTCGACAGGCTTCTCCACCTCGACGTTCGATCTCAGCAATAACCTTTCGGGCGACCAGCGCGCCGGTCTGGATGACCGTACGCTGACCGCTATACGGCGCATCATGGAGCGGGAAAACGTCCCGTTTGATGAGGCTCGTTTGCTTCATCTCAACAGCGTCTTTCGGAAGAACGGTGCGTCGTTGCGCTCTCGCATTCTCCTGCCCGGCACTCGAGCTGACCGCCTTTGTATTTCTACAGGGGTCGACGCAAACGGCTTTCCAATCGGTGCGCCAGTTTGGGTGATTATGTATGTCTCTGCCAGCTTGCTGACTCTTGACGCCGCTCTCGCAGATCCCAAAGCCGTCACCTCGTTGTCCTGATGCCTGTACTGCATGTGTTGTGTCAGTCTTTCCATGTTGTGTACTGCTCCCCTTGCTCTTTCTACGCGCCTTGGATATACGGGTGTACTGGGGATGATCTGCATTTGAAGTTGTCTGCCCGACTCGCACGCGAGTTGACCCCTTCCAGTTGCCGGCTTGTGCATGAAGGCGGACATTGCCCTCGGGATCTGCCTGCTCTTTCTCTGTGACTCGGTCTGCAGCCGGCGGGACGTGCAGCGGCTCCAGCTGCGAGTCGTAAAAAGGTTAAAACCACCCCCGATCTTACCGATGAGAGGCAAAAGTTTGATCGCACCCAGGTTTGAACTGAGGACCTTATCCGAACACCAAGTGTTAAGGATACGTGATGACCAACTACACCATGCAACCGTAGCTTGAAAACAAGGCTGTGTTGCAATACAGATCACCTTGTATTTTCTATAGCACAAGGTGGTCCAGATGGCGCCAGTGACAATGTCTGTGAGGCGGAGCAGGTGCCACAGTCTGTTGTGGTAAAGGGGGACACACTCGGAGTTTCATATCGGATTTGAGGTTTGACTTTTGAGTCTACCTCGTTTTGCCCTCTCCTCTCTCTGCAAGGGCCGCCTTGCCCATCAAGTTGTCAACGGCGAACGCACTCGCGGACGTCAACCCTCGCAATTTCAAACTCTGGAATCTGGGGCGCGGGCTTCGCGACAACCCGCGTGATACAAGATTGGATTCTCAGTGCAACCCTACACCGAGAACATTGACAGGAGTCTATGGGCCACCCGACAAAAACTCTCCGTGTGAGTGAATTCAGAATTAATCACGGAAAGGCTTCACACGCCGCAGCCAGAAAACACTCACTGACACTCTACGGTGAGTCGTCTCTCAGATACTCAATGTCGTCAACAACGACCATCAAACTCAAATTGCGCGAATCCATGATTGAATTCAACGGAATCCACTTCGACAACCATGAGAGGTTTTCCGACATTTTCAGGCGCAGCCTTTCCTTCGGTGCACTGGCTCACCCTGTCACTCCTCCGGCTGCAGCTGCTACTCCCTTGTACCGCGGGCACAACAACGCTATGCCAAAGGAAGTCCGCAAGGGCCGTCTCCGCAAGAGGGCCTTCGTCGATTACTTCTAGCTCGAACATCTCCCCTCACCGCATCTCTGTTCCGCCACCCCACACCGCTTGCTCCAGTCTCCCCGCAAGACAAACAAGGTGTGTCAAGCAAAAATCCAGCCACCACAGAGGCTGCCTCAATGAGGAAATAGGACAACCTGGCCAATTCCTCTCAACAAGGAAGCGGGATCTTTTTGACCTGCCACCGGGATTTTTCTCTTTCCATCCTTGTTGTCCCTCTACAATCAGCCGCTGGACTGCGCCTCTTGTTGTGCCATCTCATCCATTCTCTTTATCCATATCTAGCGAGATGGCTGAACACCTCTCAGGACTAATTCAGCAGTAAATTCCGTCCGCCCCCTCTGTTTCTCTCCTTGACAGTCTTGGGAGTCGCTTCTAAGTCGCGAGACTTTAAGCTTACACTTCCTTATTGCTGTCAGATAGCTGCTAGCCGCTAATTAAGGGCATAGTCAACTTCTGTAGCAAGCCTCAAATTCTCGAGCTCTTGCCAACACGTCCATCCGACATCACCCTCCAACATGACCTACCTTTGGCCCTTGTTGCAAGGCTCTGCACACAGAGCACCACAACTACATGGACTTTGATGCTGCAGCTTGGAGGCATGGCTTCAAGCCAAGCAATGAGCTGCGCATCTACAACGACCACTCGAGGCACAAGCAGGACAAGGCTCCCTTTGCCACCACAGCCTGGTGGGGCAAGAGCACCAGCCTCTCCACACAACGTAGTCTCTATGCTAGGCCTGCTCCTTCAGATTTGTCCGCTCTCCCTCACTCAGAGTCTTCTCAAGTCCTCTTCCTCTCGCTTGTTTTCTCAAAGCTTCCCAGCTGACTTGATCTCTCACAAGTTATACTACCATGTACTTACCTGCCTTCAAGAACAAGATGTCAACAAGGGTCACAGAGGTCAAGGCAACGGGAAGACGTTGGATGATTGATCTTGGACTTGGCTTGAAGCGAGGCCCTCCATATCCGACGCCCGTGAGAACTGACCAAAGGATTTGGCCAGCAAAGCCTTGTGGCAGAATTTCCTCTGGGCTTGAGAACATATTTTGAACTGGCAGTTTGACGCTTAACTTAGTTAACAGGATTCAAGTCAATACTTGTGCCAGGCTTTGGCCCGCCAATCCTTCTCAAGCACTTGATATTTCACTCCCAAGAGCCTTCGCTACGGTTTGAGGCAACTTGAGGAGTCGTATTGCCCGAGTAAATCTGCGGGACTTCAAAGATGCTGCAGCCGATTAAGGGCTCGCGCTCGACTGCAGGTCAACACTCGAGGGAGATGGGAAGGATGCATACGGAGCTGCAGAGCTGGGTTGACAACAGTGCTGATGATGACGTGGCGAGGTCCTTGCACGAACATCCCGCTAAGTTGCGCCCGCGAGCGAACTCAATGTGACTCGTTCAAACCCTTGTTCTCCTCTCTGCCATACCCCTCCGCTTCATTTTGTCACACTGTAGCACCGCCAGCCACACACTGAACCATCAACCTTGATTTCATGGCTGCTTGTGGCTGCTGTTGCCTAGCTGACCGAATCGAGCTGAACAACCGAGATTGCCAACAATCATTTGGAAGGATCGATTCAATCCAACACTGCAGACTCCGGACCAAGGACGTGGGCACAGATATTGCAGCCTGGTCCTGCTTTTAGCCGAAGCCGTAGCAAGAGACCTGACAAATCCTTCTACGTACCTGGTCCTGCTGTTAGCCAAAGCCGTAGCGAGAGACCAGGTCCAGACAAGTTGACTCGAGGTCAACTTCCCCGCGGCCTCCCCTCGGTCACCATATCATTCCGCTCATGGTGAGGCGACAGCCTTACATTGTTGTCCAGTCCGATGTGACTGTAACAACCGGCTTGCGCGTGTACGACGGCTGAGCATGTCAGGGCGCGCAGATCGTGGGCTGACCACCATGCTGACGACTCTGCCAACCTCGACACTGACGCATGACACTGACTTGCCGAGGGTGGCGACCGACGATACTGCTCTTGCGGACCAACTTGGCCAAGATGTGCTGCTGACTTGTGACTGGTGTAGAGATAGCTGGTGAGTATGTACTATGAGGCTTTTTCTCTCCAGATGACTCCTTGCCCACCTTCCCCTTCCCATTGCCCAGTCTGTGCACGCAGTGTGCACTGGTTGCTCTCTTTCACTGAGGGCAAGCACCCTTGTCTAGCTTGTACAGCCGTAGCATCACACTCTGCAATCACCACTAGATCCCAAATGACCCATACTGCACAGGAGAGTGTTTCTGTGCACAAATATCAGGGGACAACAATCTCTCTCTGCAAGCCGTGGGAAAGCCTTGCAGCCAGAAGCCCTGGCACGTCTTGTGGCGTGAACCTTGTGAAGCCGGCCCGAGCATCGACAAACCCCTTGAGAAGGGTGTGACAGAAGGGGTCAGGGAAGACTTCTGCCAACGCAGTGGCAACACTTTTTCAAGCCTTGAGCGCATTGGCTGTGTCCCTGCTTCTTCACCTCACCGCTCTCTGCTTGTAACCCACGCTTGATCTAGTGTTGTTTGGTTGTGGGTTCCTCTCCACCTTCCCCTACAAGCAGAGTACCAGCATCTTGCCTCCAGCTTGAGATGTGTTGCCTCTGCATTCTACTTCTCTTTTGCAGTCCGTGTCTGCTCTTCATGCTCTGGCTGTTAAAGGTTTCCTTTCTTTGGTTTGGATGCAGGCAACCGGTACAAGCAAGAAGCCCTACCTGCAACAGGAGCTCAACTTGGCCGCGATTTTTGGGTGTGAGGCTGCTGAGTGCTCCGCCCCTCAGAGGTTCTCACTATCTAAGTACCCAGGCTGTTAGGCACACATAATCAAAACAAGTCCAGAGTCACCTGTGTCATGTCAGGTAGACTGTCGCGAGCCGTGGACGGTGCGTGTTTGTTCTGACGATCCTACCCAAAAATTCCGGGCGGTAGATATATGCATTTTGAGCAAGGTCATCAAGATTCAATAGTCTAGTTGGTTAGGGCACCGCATTGTGGCTGCGGAAACCCGTGTTCGAATCACGGTTGGATCATATCTTTTGCCTTTTGGACAAAACTTTCATTTTAAAGTTTGTTTAACGGTTTTTGACGTTTGAACCAGAAACGGGATGAGGCGGGAAACAGGGAGGGATCTGTGCGTAACTGCAGAGGACGCAAAAGGGGATCGAACTGGAGCGTGAGTCAAAGTTGACTCAACGGACACTGGTCCGCACGACCCAATGTATCACACTGGATTTCTCGTCAGCTCGTGTGTGCAGAGCGAGAGCAGCCCAGGCAAACGAAGCTCGCGCTTCGAGCTTTGGAGCGGTTGCTTCCCACGAGTGAGAGACCGGCTCTTACACGAACAGGACCTGGGCAGCGGGGATGGCACTGCACAGTCTGTGCCACCAAGCGCATTGGCATCCATCAGGTCATTGAGACCTCCCTCCTGTCGAGGCCTTGGGCTTCTTGGTGCCAGCCCCATGCGCTGCTTGACCAGAGCGCTATGCAGCATCCCAGTGGCACCCTGCAAGCAAAAGGCAACCCTTTCAATGGGCCAAGGGCAGAGGTCGGTAGGTTGCTGGAGACCTGATGGATTAAGTAGACAAGCTGCGTTGTCACATTTGAGTAGGTTGTCCGCTGCATTGAGCCGTCAAGGCAGTGAAACTTGGGGCAAGCCGTGAACAACCTGTATAGTCAAATCCATTCAGTTCAATGTAATTAAGAGCAAAAGAAGAAGGTACTCACACCTCAACAGCGATCCGAGTGATTTTGACGGGTGACCTCCTCACCAGCGAGAAAGAGGTTTGTGCACGCAGTGACAGAGGGCAAAATACGTGCAAGGGCTGGTTGACGTGGTGCATCTTGTTGACAATGGTGGTTGGAACTGAGGCCTGGGGTGGCTGGGAGGTTCATGGGAACTGCGCATGTGCCAAGGGAGGACAAGCTCTGGCACCTCCTCCTGGAGAGTCGTAACCACCCAGAGCAAACCCATGGAGACCTGGCATAAGGTTGACTTGACACCAAAGAAGCAGGTCAGGCCTGTCCCAACAAATTCCAAGCGTGGCCACTTGGAGCCCTCTGCACAACAGAAAGACTGCGCGCTGGCACAACAACGGGATGATCAGCTTTATTCCGGCAGCAAGGGGGTGGAAGGAGTGTTGGCACAGAGGGGAGCAGATAAAATGAACAGGCCAGGGGGAGGGAGGGAGGGAAAGGGAATGGCGACACAAGGGAGGGGAGAGCCCATGCACAAAGTGCAGCGAGATGGGGTGATGCAGGTCAAAGACAAAGCTGGCAAGTTGAAAGGGGAAACGGTCCGCAAGCGCAGATGTGTTGCATGTTTCTGACAGCCAGAGGGTGAGAGAAGGGGGAGAGAACAAGAGCAAAGTCAGCAGCGGTTTGGCCAGCCCACATTGCACGCCTTGTGCAGCCCAGTGTGCGTACCTTCATAAGACACCCACAAATCTTGCATGCACCGCTACATTTCCCAACCAGTTGCCTTCACAGCCGGTGCCAACAAGAGCAGAGCGCTGCCCTGGGATTTTCCCTTTTCCCTCAGCCACAGTCAGGGTAGGCAATCCAGCACCACTGGCAGATCTAAGATTTGGCAATGCAGCACAGAACGGTGGCCAAGGGCAGCTTGCTCTGAGAGAGATGGGGGGCAGAAGACTCACTTGAAGTGCCAAATGTTTCCCACCCATTTCTGATCCGTGAAGGCACTTTCAAGCTTTGCCGAGAGCTGCTGGAGACCTCATGGCAGCAGTACTCCTCCTGTTGGCGCCAGGAACATGAGGGAAAGCATTGGCAGCAAGCAGAGAGAGCAAGAGAGACAAGGCAGACTTTGCTACGGCCGACTCCTGCCGCTCAGGGCCTCCGGCCGCTCGCGAGTTCTTGCTTATCGCCCCGAGCTCGCAGAGCCGTGCACGAGCGACAGCAGCAGCGAGGACAACAATGACGAAGGCGAAGGAGGACTTGGGCGGCGCTCAGGCTCTCGATCCGCCGTCTCGACATCACCACCCGCCGACAGCTCAGGATCGATCCGACACGGGCGTTTGCTGCCCAGGAGCCTTTCAGCAAGCTGGTCCGCTTTCAAAGCAGCGCAAAAGGCGACATGGGCGCGCGCCTGGTCAGCTTCCACCACTGGCGCCCAACTTCACGCCATCACCACTTCTCCGCCCGGTCTCGCTTTCACCCGTTTCCACTCCTTGCTCTCGCGCCGCCAATTGACGCTCCTCACGCAATTTTGCACCGGCGCTTGCGATCTCGGCGCATACAAGGCGCATTTCAAACCCAAACGACTCATGTGCGTTTGCGGCGGCGAGCCGGAAACCCGCGAACATTTCCTTCTCCACTGCCCCCTCTGCGCCTCACAGTACGCCACCCTCCTCTCCTCCCTCCAACTCAAAAGCACCACCCTCGCCTACCTTCTCAGCGACCAGCGCGCGGCGAAGGCGACTCTCCGGTTCCTCGCCAAGTCTGGCCGTTTTGACTAGAGAATGTTGCCGTTCAGAACGGGGCCTGAACGGGGTACGGGGATTTGTACGGCGTTACGTACGGGGCACGGGCCCCCCGTACGCCGTGCTGCACCCGCCGCGACGACGAAAGTCCCGCCCGACGGGAAAGTACGGGCTTCAAGAAACTTGCAGCAACTGTAGAGGGTTCTGCATTGCATAAATAGCATCTCTGAGCATTCTGTTAGCCTCAAAGAATTGGTTTCAAGAAAGGCTTGCAAGCTCCGCGGAGTCGAGCGGCCTGAGCGGCAAGAGTCGGCCTGAGCGAAGTCCGCCTCGTCTCTCGTGTTCTCTCTGCTCACTGGCAGCGCTTCGGCTCATGTTCCCGGCGCCAGCGGGAAGAGTATCGCTACCATGAAGTCTCCAACAGCTCTCGGCAACGCTTGAACGTGCCTTCACGGAGCAGAAAAGGGCGGGAAACATTCGGTGCTTCGGGTGAGTCTTCTGCCCCCTCTCTCCTTCTCGCGGCAATCTGCCCTTGGCCACCAATCTGTGCTGCACCACCAACCTTGGATCCGTTGGCGGTGCCGGATTGCCTACTGCTGTGGGCGAGGGCGAATCCTGGGTGAGCGGTCTGCTCTTCTTGGCGCCGCTGGGGAAGACGACGACCGGTTGACGCATGCAGCGACGCACGCGAGGTTTATCGGCGCGGTATGAAGCTCGAGCGCGCTGGGCAACACAAGGTGTGCATTGTGGACTGGAGGAACTGCTCCTGACCTTGCTCTCTTTCTCTTCCCCATCCTTCCTCACTCCTCTCGCAGATCACTCGAACCATCGGGACTACGCTACGCCCATAATCGCTTTCATCCGTTCAGAGGCTAGAGTTGCCAGGATTCACCTAGCTCTCCAACGCTGCCACGCCAAGATCGACTGCTCCGTCTTGCGACTCATCGCTTCCTCCGACCCGTTCATCGCAATCTGCCGCTGTTTCGGGTGAGTTTCTGCCCTTCCCTATCATCACTTTCCTGCCCTTCCTTCGATCACGATGCTTCCATGCTTCAGCCTCCTCCTCTTTGCCGACACTCCCTCCACCGCCTGGTCATCGGAAGCAAGCTGATCATACCTCGCTTTGCATGCGCACAGTCTTCTTCTATTGTGCGGAGGGCTTCTATGGTCTCGCTCAGCGAGAGCCGCACCGGCTGAATGGTCATGTTAGGAGTTTGGGGAATCGCTATTGGCGAAGACGGACTTGCCGCGGGGAGATCACGGAGCTCAAGCTCAAGACGGAGCTCTTCCTCCGCTCTCCGGTCTTGCAGCTTGACTTGCAGATGGGGCTAGACAGTGCACATCAGTAGAGAAGAAGAGATGGAATGCTCATTGCACGTCAACAGGTTGGCAGAGTCTTGGAAAGCGAGGAGAGATCTTGAACTGGAAAGCAGACAAATCTGACCCGTACACCCTGTTGCACGGGCCGTACCTCCGTACAGTACGGGGTACGGATGCCCGTGCCCCGTGCGCTCCCCCGTCGAGCAAAAGTCAAGATTTTTATGCCCGTGCCCGTCGCACGGGAGGTCACGGGTACGGGACAACATTCTCTAGTTTTGACTCCCTTTACTCCCCACCCTCAGAGGATCCGTCTAGCGGAGTCTCCCCATCCATGATTCTATTCTGTGCACCCCCTTCCTCTCCCCCCCCCCCCCTATACCCCCCATTCATTCCCACCTGATTTTCCTGGCTCACGGAGCAGGTTTTTTCTTCGGGCCTTCCTCGCTTCCCCTAGGGATGTCGGACCCATCAACGGAGGTCGCATTATGGGGGTTTTTACCGGGAAAACCCCCCAATTTGGCGTAACAGCGACGGGAATCGCCCGTTTCCCCGTTAAAATCCGTTAGCACCCCGTCACGAGTCCCGTTACAGTGCATCAAGGCGTTTATAGGGAGCTAGACTCGAGCAGAGTCTGTAGAAAGAAACGATAGCATCTTTTTAGCGCATAGAGACCCGTCATTCTACTCAGAAGCCAAGTAACAGCGCTTGTCCAAAGTGCAGCAAGCTCCTCCTTGTCAGCTGCATCCCTCTCTGCCCTGGGAGTGCAGCAGCAAAGCATGCAGCTTATTGTCAGTCTTCGCTCTCTACAACAGGGACAGAGGAGTGGCGAGGGGGCAAGCAAGGGGAAGAGTCAGCTTCCGTCTCGCCTTGTCCGGGCTAACCCACGCATAAGCCCTTGCGTCCTCCGCTTCTCCAGTAGAGCAAACAGCATAGAATTGAGAGCACAAGTGACTCACCTTAGACTCACAAAGCACAGGCAGAGGGGTGGCGGCAGGAGCGAGGTGAAGGCGCAGGCGGAGGACTCGAGGCGGCAAGGCGAGGCGAGGTGTAGGTCGTGATTGGAGCTCTTGTCTTGTCGAAAGGGGCGAGAGTGCTGCTGCTGGCAGAGCCGGAGCTGACTCGAGCGACGGCCGCGAGGGGGAGCGGCGTTGATGTCGACGTGGAGGTCGTGGGCGGAGGTGCGAGCGGGCAAAGTCGGGTCATAGATGAGCAAGAAGGATGTGAATGTCAGCACACCAGGCAAGCTTTGAGCAGCCATCTGAGCAATGTAGCCGTCTTGTCATCGCAAGCAAGCTAGGCGGATCGTGAGAAAGGGGAGGAGAGTGAGTCGCGCGAGCCATCGATGAAGCGCTTCTCGCGTGCGAAACTCGGCAAAATGTGTGCTGAGGCGATCGGCACTCTCTCTTTTCTCACTGCTACACCACTGTAGCGGCCAGGGGTTGCAATACAGCCAGTCTGCACCCCGTTATGAGCCTGTTACCCCATTATCAGAAACCAGCTCTGCGAGTAACGGCAACGGATTTTCAACGGGGCCCCGATATTTCCCGATATAGGGACGAGGTGGGGCCCGTTCCCGTTCCGTTACCCGTTGATGGGTCCGACATCCCTAGCTTCCCCCACTTTGTGTAGTATCCGCAGTCTACATGGGCTCCTTATAGCTCGATATGACTTGAAACTTGAACTATCTATCTATCTATCCGGCCGCTCAACTCTGAGGAGTTGCAAGTTTTTATTTAAGATATGCTCTGTGAAGCTACAGACTGCTCAGAGATGCTGTTTATGCAATGCAGAACCCTCCACACATGCTACAAGTTGCTCCAAGCCTGTCCTTCCCATCAAACGGGACTTTGATCATTGGCAATGGGTGCCACATGGTGTACAGGGGGCCCGTGTCCTGTATGCACCCCCGTACAAAATCCCTGTACCCTGTGCAGCCCCTGTTCTGAACAGCAACATTCTCTCGCTGGATGCTGAGCAGGCAGGGTGGGGAGGTGGCCGGATGGACCAAAGACGCACAGAGCATGCACAAGAAGAAGCCGTTGACAAAGGTGAGGGGATGTCCGTGTGCACCACTGGCTCAAGTACAAATAACTGGCAATCAAACTAGCGAGGAGCATGCCCCAGGCTGCACTGGAACCAGAGTGGCCATTGAGCTGGTAAAGGTGCCTCCACGGCAATGACAGACCCGTTGAGGCTTAGTAGAGAATGACTCCCGTCGAAACAGGCGCAAAGCGGGTACGGAGCCCCAGCGCCCGTATCAAATGGGGCGACAGGATCCCGGCACCCGTCGAGGACCCGTAAGCAGGCCTGAGCACCCCGTATGGATCTGATACGGGGCTTTGCCTGATTTGTGTCAACTTGGAGCTGTCTATCCATACCTTCTGTCTGCTGTTGCACTGTACAGCTGCAACACAGACTTCAGAGAGAGTGAGAGTAAGCAAGAGTGCGCAAGGGCGTGTGAAAAAGTGATTGGGCGATCACTTTGCACGCGAGCTGCTCAGATTGAAGCCTTCGAGAAGGCTGCGCACCTCCGCTGCTCTTTCAAGAGTCTGCACCAGATGTAGGCCTATGGGAGCTGCCTTGCAAGGTCACATAGTGCCCTTTTGCATACTGTCTAGAATTTGCCCGTTGTCTCCCGTTCTACGGGCCGTATTCCCCGTTGAGACGGGCAGACGGGCACCCGACCCTGGCAGCCACCCGGGTTCCCAAATTCCTAATTATTTTTGCCCGTCTCCGTTGAACGGGGGCCGACGGGCACGGGCGGTCATTCTCTAAGGCTTAGAGTGGCATGTGAGGTTGTGAGACTGTGATTATTGTAGAGCTGGAGACAATATCAGGAGGTTTGCTGCAATCTCAGGGCCAAGGAGGGCCCGGTCAACCTAGACTATGCAGCCAATGGGAAGCCTGACTGTGAGTGAGCCAAACCCAGTGACAAGGACACCACTCTTTGCACCAGATACACGTCCTTGTTGCCAAGGGTCAGAGCAGAGGCAGAGATGGGCAAAGGAGGAGGAGTCACTGCACATGCTGTGAGTAGTGGTGCTGTTGAGAGTGAGACCACCAGAGCCAAGGGAGCTGGCTGCTCTGGAGGGGTTGGCCAGCTTTGCAGGATAGAGCATGTTGTCCCGTTCCCCATCAACCCCAGTGACAGGGACTGGGAGGTTACTGGGGGGATATTCTGGTATGGGAGGGGCATGGGCACTGGGCTCCCAATTGCCTTTCTGAACAGGCTGTTTGCCTGTTCACCAGGGTAAAAATGGGGAATTTGAGACACCTTTGCTTTCTGTGATCGAGAAGATCAGAGCAAGCAAGAGCAGCTGGGAAGAGTTGCGATTCTCTCTTTGGGCCTCTCGCGTTGGCTCTCTTGCAGATGAAGAGTCAAGTGCATTGCATAGGTTTGTTCTACATGCCATGTTCTGCTGCTTTGGCCAATCTCCAAGTCTGAGTCCTCCAATTCTGATTCCTGTGATTTCCTTACTCTTGTTTCTGGCGGGTTTTCCTACGGGGTTTTTCCTCCCGCATGTATACTCCCCTTCCAGTCAGCTGGTTTGATGGCTCACTCTAGTTAGTGGCCACAGTCAACATGAGTCTTTTCAGGCTCAAATGACTTTAAACTTGGAATTTATCCTATCCTGTTCCTATACTGCAACTCCGGTCACTCACACTCGCTACGAGCAGACTCGCGCGCTTATCTACACGGTAGCGTGCATTGCTACAATGCATGAGCTCGAGTGGTCGTCCATTGGGTGTCCGGGCATGTTAGTGTTAAGGGGAACGAGAGGGCAGACGAGTTGGCAAAGGGGGCGGTTCAGGAGATTGGAGCCCGACTCAAAGTGCTGGCAGACCGGCGGAGGCGCGAGAAGCAGGCGAGGCATGCTTTTTGCACTCTAGCGTATCGCCATGAGTTTGCTGAGTCGTGCACGAGCGACAGCAGCGACAAGAGCGACGAGGCGGAGGGAGAAGGAGGCCGAGCTGGACTTGGGAGGACGTCATCTGCGCGACCAGCCATCTCGCCCTCACTACCTCTCAACAGCTCTGACAAGATCAGACACGGCCGCTTACCACCCAGAAGCCTCTCTGCAGGCTGGGCCGCTTTCAAAACAGCTCAAAAATCCACCTGGTTGGCACTTTGGGCGTCGTGACCGACCGGCGGCCGATTTCGTGCTGTTGCCTCCTCCCCGCCCGGTCCTGCCTTTTCTCGCTTCCACTCCATGCCCTCACGCCGCCAGTCAACCCTGCTCACTCGACTCCGCCCTGGCGCCTGCGACCTCGGCGCCTACAAGGCGCACTTCGAACCCGAACGACTCCTGTGCGCCTGCGGCGGCGAAATCGAGAATCGAGAACATTTCCTCCTCCACTGCCCGCTCTACGCAACACCGCGCGCCGCCCTTCTTTCCTCCCTGCGGCTCAAAACCCTCTCTCTCGCCTACCTCCTCAACGACCCATGCGCCACGAAGGCAACCCACGATTCCTCGCTGACTCAGGCCGCTTTGACTCGCTTTACTGCCCGCCGTCGGAGGATCTACCTGTTTAGTTTCTGATTTAATCGAGCGGGTTTTTTCTTCGGGCCCTTCCTCGCTTCCTCACTTTGTGTAGCATCCTCGGTCTACATGGGCTTAATAGCTCGACATGACTTGAAACTGGATTCATCTATCTATCTATCCTCCATAAACAAATTGCTCGCACGTCCACGCTTGCACTCTACAGTTCTGTTTGATCTGATTTGAGTTTATCCCTTCCCTTCTTCCACCCTTTCACTATACCCACTCTCCTTCTCCTGTCTGCTTTCTCCGCCCCCTCCATCCTTCTCTCTTTCTGTCCCCACCCATCATTACCTCTAGCATCCTTGGTCTACATGGGCTCCCTATAGCTCGATATGACTTGAAACAAGATTTATCTATCTATCTATCTATCTATCTATCTATCTGCACTCTACACCTACGGCCGTGCCGCCACCTCGCTTCTTCTCACCCGCGCCAGGCTTGGCATACTCGAATCTCCTGTTTTGATAGAACGACCCGCGCCTCTTTTGCCCAGACAAGCATGGCAGGCGAGGACGTCGAGGAGGAGAAGACCACTACTTTGGTCAAGGTTGGCAGCATCAGAGCGGCAATCAAGTACGTGACTCAGAAGCATTCCAACCGCCTCCGCGCCGATTGATCAAATTACTCGGACTGGGTCACCACGACTGACTGGGCAACCTCGCTGCTTCCATGAGATGTCCAACTTGTCATCCTCGGTTTCAATAAATGAGCGGACACGGTTGTAGCGGGAGAAGAGAAACTCGCAGAGGACAATTGCCTTGCCAGCCAGGCCTGTATCTTCATTGAGGGCATAGCAGGCGAGGAACGGGTGAAGGGCTTCCAGTCACTCCACGGCGAAAAATTTGGTCAAAGCGAAGGCTCGATACGGTGGGGGATCGACGCTTGCGGAGGAGTGTGGCGAATTCAGTTTCCTCGTCGGCATTCAGCTGTACCTCAAGGAGCAGCTACAACGATTAAATGGTACCAGAACTCCTTAGCAGCGCTCGCGGGTTCCTCCGACGTTCCCACACCGTCCAACCTGTCCGCGCCATCGTGTTTGCGCGCCTCGACTGGACGACGGCGGCGTGGTTCGAGCCGGGAAGCGAGGCGGGCGCGAGGAAGGCTGCGGGTCGTCGAAGCCGTTCATCGAGCGGCGCAGCTGCTGGTGACCGGATGCTTCAACCGCCCAGTTCATGCCCACCAGCCACAAGAACACCCTCCACACAACCTCTCTGCCGTCCAGCGCCCGATCGACCCCCGATCCTCTCCCGGCCAAACAATCCGCCTCGCGATCCGCCAGTCGCTCATTTTGATGGAGATGACTCACCCAATGGTCCGTGTGGTCGTACATTGGGTCCCCGGTCACGTTGGCATCGACGGCAACAAGGAGGCCGACGAGCTGGCGAAGCGAGCAGTCGAGGAAGGGGGTCGTGCGCTCGCAAGGTCGACCGCCGCCCGCGAGAAGCGCGCGAAAGCAAAGCGAGGTCTAGGCTTCGACCCTAAGGCTGTATCTATCTATCGGAAATGGACGAGTGTCACGTAGGACGTCATCACGCCTCGGCTCTTCCACGTCATCTGGGTTGCGCACCTCCTGCCCACGCTGAGGAACCTCGCTGCGTCGCATTTCGGCGAGAAGACGGACGTCGAACGTCAACGTGAAGATCTCGAATTACCTCAAGAACAAGGTCCTGGTCAACGGAAACGTGACCAGCGGCCAAGCGAACGCGTTTGCGGCAACGACAACCCCTCGCCCACCTAAGCGCCTGGCTCAGCCTTCGCTCAGTCCGACCCCAGCATTCCTCCGCGTCCACCGGCGATTACGCCGGCTTGTCAGGCAACCCCGTGTCGAGTCTCCTGTCGCCGAGCGCAGAGGCCCAGGTCTTCAAGGGGCGCCCGCCCCGCGACGCGCTTCACATTGTGCGCGCAGACCGGCTCCCGGACTACGAGCGATGGGAACCAGGAGTGCGCCACAATCCGCGCAACGGGACTTGCGAGTTCGTGGGGAAGAGGGGTTGGCTTTATTTGCTGGGGCAACCACGACAAAGCGGTCTGTACGGAGACGTGCGAGTCAGGGGCGAAAAAGAAGGCCGATCGGTTGCGCGAAGTTGGCATTCACGTCACGCCGCAGTAAGCCAGGGCGCTTGTCTCATGCACTAAGGAGGACAAGGGTTTCGATCATCTCGCCAACGACCTGAGTTGCGTGTCGCGCGAGGACTTGAACGGGAACACGTCAGTGCATCGGCTCTCTCGGCGAGCATCAACAACCCCGAATCATTTGCCTCGCCGTCCTTCTGCTTTCTGGACGAGGCGGAGCATGCGCGTGCGGACGCGCACGTTGCACAAGTCTCGTCGACTCATTTTGAGGTTTCCCCGCCCTCCGAACGCGCTTTTGTCAGCATCACCATGGCAACAGGACAGCACACTTACTTCCGAGCACTCCAATCGGGAGGGAGGCGAGCAGGTTTGTTGCACGCACGTCTGCAGTACCGATCAAGCGAGGACAAAGGGTTGCCGGAGCGATGCGCAGTCGCCTTATTGACCAAATCAGCCCGCACCCCGCCTTGATCTCCTCGGACAAGAGTCTCCTCAGTTGCATCATTCTCTTCTAGGCTCGAACGACTTTAAACTTGGAATTTATTCTACCCTATCCTATCAATTGCGTCAAGAAGCGGCTCATCAACCAGATGATGCTGGCCATGTATGCTGCACGCGCCCTTAGCGCCGGGGAAACATTACATCACTACGTCGAGCTTTTGTTGCCGGACCAGCACACCACGATCGGCAGCGCTGCCGGGGGAGGCGGCAAGGCGATCGGTTGCGGCAAGTTGATCGGCGACTTTCCTCTCCCCAATGGCACAACCTCGCGTATCAAGTTGGAGGACGTCTACTACGCGCCGACTCTATCGGGCAGCGTTTGCTCCCGGATTATCAACTCGCTGTGACCGGCTGCAAGGCGACAATCGAGAGCAACTCGCTCAAGCTGACAGCGCCGAACGGTGCACTCCTTGCTGACATGTCATAGATAGATAGATAAGTCTTGTTTCAAGTCATATCGAGCCAGAGAGCCCATGTAGACCAAAGATACTACTCAGAGTGGGGTAAGCGAGGAAAGGCCTGAAGAAAAAACCTCCTCATTGAGGCAGGAAAATCAGGTTGGAATGAATGGTCAAGGGATAAATGGTGGAGGAAAAGGTGGAGTGCTATGGAGGAGGGTCAACACGGAAGGGGGGTGCTATTCAGAGGGGATGGAGGGATCTGCCGGGGGCAAATAAAGCGAGTCGAAGCGGCCCGAGTTGGCGAGGAAACGGAGGACGGCCTTGGTGGCAGCAGGGTCGTTGAGCAGGAAGGAGACGGGGGGTAGGGTCGGCTTGCGGAGCTCGGAGAGGAGGGCGGCACGAGGGGCGTAGAGATGGCAGAGGAGGAGGAAATGTTCGCGGGACTCAACTTCGCCGCACTTGCACATTTCCTTGTCCGGGTCGAAATGAGCGCGATAGGCGCCGAGGTCGCATACGCCGGTTCGCAGTCGGGAGAGCAGAGTCGATTGGCGTCGAGTGAGCTGGGCGTGGAAGCGAGAGAAGGACGGGCCGGGGGGCGATCTGGCGATGGCGCGAAGGCCGGTGCCGGTTGTCGCAGCGGTCCAGTCCTTGGCCCACTCCTGGGAGAGAGCAGCTTTGTAGTTAAGCGACCTGGATCTAGAGATAGCCGCCACTCTTGGCATGTGCTGGTTCTACTTTTCATATAGTGCCAGTACTCTCTTTCGGACTACTGCTTGCAGGGCAAGAGGGGCCTCCCGTCCTCTCAACCCTTCCACGGCCACCAATACCAACTTGCCACGGGACCTGCGGAGGGATCTGCTGCTGTAGCCTGGTCACCAACAAGCTCTGCACAGCAGGGCTCCCTCACTCTGTGGTGAGTCCGGAGGTTCTCGCTCCTTTCGCTCTCAAAATGGCGGAGAGCCATCAAGCGTCACAGAGAAGGGAAATTCAGGTGCCCAACGCTTAGTGTGTTTCCAGCTTGCCGAAATCAGCGGTGGGCATGGCTGACTTCAACATAAAGCCTCGCAATGGAAGTCTGGCAGGAATTTGAGAGCGAGGAAGGACGTCTGGCACAAGTGAACAGAGCCAGAGGCCCAGCAAGTTGATTTGGTTTTTGCCAAAATGGGTTTGTTCATGCTCTTCTGATAGGGATGTGGATGCAAACAACTTGTCTTTAGCTGCTCAGGGGGGGGGGGGGGGGGGGGGGGGGGGGGGGGGGGCTCAACCATTGATGCACCAAGCTACGCCCACTGCGAGTTTGGCAGTGCCACAAGCAAGCAGCACTTTTTGGCCAGTTTCGATGCCGGTTTTGACCACGCCATCATTACAGCTGGACTCACCAACACTCAAGTCCCTCCTTACTTTGATCTCCCAGCCAAGTGCTTTGAGACTGCAGGGCACAATGCAAAGCGGGAGAAGTGCGGTGAGCCAGTCGAGGATTGATAAACTTTCAAGCCTGCACGATGTTGGACAGATGCAGAGACCATAGGCTGAGATTTTGTTGTCATTCTTCTTGGCCCTCACCTCAGATCATTGGCTGTACTACCCGTACATGGAAGATTGGCTGTGCAAGGTCGTCTGCCGCATTCTTTAGGACACCGGTGTTTTGCCGGAAACCAAAGTACTCAAGCAGTTTCAACCTCAAGGACATGCATGGTGGCGTTATTGCCCCTCCAACTCCGCCCAAGCCTGTCCGGGTGCTGTCAGCTGGGGGAAGAGCATTGAGAAGCACTCGCACCCTCCACCCCTGTGAAGGCGGGTCTCAGTGCAGGTGAATGTCGACGTTGATGTGTACATGCACCAGTACAAAGACAAGGTACCCTATCACTATGGGTCTTCCAGCTCTGTTAGTCTTTCGTCAGGAGAACAAGCAAGAGAACCGATCAGAATGTGACCCCTTTTTTTCTGCTAGAAAATCTGGGCACTCTCGCTCTCATGCCCGCCCTGGCAACCCAAGACGCCTTCAAGCGAGCAGTCCGAAAGAGTACAGCTAGAGGAGAGATGACCCCGACGCTGCAAGGTCTGTCCACTGCATTTACTCTTGAGACCTCCCCTTGCTTGACTTCCGGCACTTTACTGATCTTGACTGCGTTTCCCATGTCTAGATCCTGTCACCTTCTTCACGGACATGTCCGCCAAAAGAGCCTGCCGAGCCAGAGAAGAGGTATCCTCAAGGCCTATGAGGCGTAGACTGCCTCTCACAAACTGGGTTGAAACCGACCAATTTGCCATTGCCAGCCACCAAGTCGGCTGGGCATGCTTGACACCTCCCCGTAGTTGTCTCACCTGCATGAAGACTGAGGGGAGGCGCGCACCGTTGTTGGGCGTCTCTGAACCAAATTACACGGCTGCGAGGCACGAAGACTCTCGTGAGCCTCCCCAGGTCAGGATCTGCCTGGGCCTGTAGGGAGAAATACTCTGAAGAGCCTCTCACAGGGACAGATCTGGGACCGGTCCAGAGAGAGCCTAGTGATAGCCTTCTGTGCAAGGAGGGACTGAATCTCTGACCTCGGGGTCAGCTCATCTCGCTACAGAACACCCCTGAGTCCGTTCTTTCACCTTGGCCGTAGCGTGCTTGCTTGAAGAAGGCAAATGGACATCTTTCTGGTGTCAGAACCAGTGACAGAGACGGCAGAGAGACACCCACAAAAAAGGAGAATCAGACTCGAGGCTTCATTGTGCAATTTCAAGCGTAGACTGGGCCCCTAGCTCGCCTCTCCTGCAAACCAGTTCTTGTTCTCAGCCCTCGGATGTCAGGGCCGGAGCTTCTCCGTCATTGTGCTCGACACTGACACTCTTTTCTGTCAGTTTCCCTGCTGCCACCGCATTCCCCTCTTGGCCTTTTGTATTTTGCAGTGTGGCAGTGATGCTGGTGCCATGCACAGATAGGTTGTGGTAAGTGCGGCAGGGCAGGTGGATCTTAATTGGGCTCGCAGCAAGCTGACAAACCCTGTCTGCATGAAGTCAAGGTCAGTTGACTTTCGGAGGCTGTGAACGTGTGCATTCACAGACTACCTTTGATTGTGACTCCTGACTTACCTGTGAGTGCCCAGGTAGCAATGCAGTGCCCAAACAGACGGGAGAGGAAGAGCAACACGAGATGAGAGTGAGAGTCCAGCAAATTTCATCGCCGCGGGAGCGAGTTCGACCTTTCCCCTCGTCACCACCGCCAGCGTGTGCTCTGGACTTGCACAGGCTATTCTATACTCAATTGAGACCTGCTCTACCCGACAGAATGCTGTTCAAGGCTGCTCTCCAGGCAGTGAGAGTGAACTGCTGGTGAGTATGACAGTATAGAGAGAAGAGTGTATGAGGGAGGCTACACACCTGCTCTCCAGGCAGTGAGAGTGAACTGCTGGAGAGCAAGAGAGGGAGAGGAGCGAGTGCGCGTCTCATGACAACTGACTCAGGGGAGGTTTCAGAGGCGCCCAAGGACTTGAGAGGATTCTCATCCGGGGGAGAGCGTCTGCAGCAACAAATGCCGCTCAACAACCTGCTCAACAAGCTCCGGCGCGATGACACGGCCCCGGTTCGCCGGCGCTGAAAACTCGAACGACATTGCGCAACGGACCTGAAGCAGCCGCAGGGGGACACGGAACCGACACCAACCACGAGCCAGAGGGAAGCATGTCGTGCGGAAGGGTGTACAGAGAGCCACAACAGCTCGCTCGAAGCAGAAAAAGGTCGAAGAGCAAGAGCAGTCTTGCTCCAAGGTGCCGAGTGTTGTGAGTCCCTACCAATCTCTTGTCCAGATGTAAGGTTGCAACGAGCAGGGAGCAGGGAGCCTGGGATGCGCCGGTGAAGCTTTGTCGAGCACCTTCAAACCTCGGTTCGTTCTTTCAGCTCTTCAGCAATCACCTGCTCACTTGAATCGCACTGACAGGCCTTCTTTAGTCAAATGAAACAATAGGCTAGCATCCTCGGCGCAGCCAAGGCCATGTCCGGCACGGTCCAGACTGGTGGGTACCCCATCGTTGTGCGTGAGGAAAACTGAATTTGCAGTTTCTTCCGGTTTTTGCATGCCATTGACAAGCGTGATGTAGCTGGAGTGGAGGAAAAAGGGTGTGTCATCTTTGCATGCCGGTGGCAGACCTGCGGAGCGGGAGGCTCGAGTAGATTGACCGCCGTTCTCCTTTCTAGGCCCCCACATGACAGAGTCTGACCCACCTCTCATCTGTTGCAGGAGCTTCTTCACAGTGATAAAGTATAGCGGCGGTCTTGAGCAGGGCAACGCGCTGCCGCAAGCCCAGACGCCGGTTGGGAGCAGGATGCGAACTGTGCGGCCAGCACGGACCTAATGCAACGAGCGCTTGGGTGGCACCTTTGTCAATGAAGATGACTACGGAGAAGAAGGGGGTCAAGAACCGGGTATCGCTTGGCAGGTGCCATTACCAGCAATTGCAGGGTACGTCACGAGTTTCATCTTTGTCCGTAACATCTTTCTCTCTTTGCTTTGTGCATCTCTGCCCAACCTGCAAGCAATCTTTTCATCCTCACAATCAGTGCGTGCTTCACTTGACTGTTTCCGGGCCGTTCCAAAGCGCGCACAGCCGGAAATGGGGGCGCGCGGCCAAGCGCGCCGTTCGGAGTTCCGCTTTCTCTCATGCTTTCACGCTTCTCAAGCCATTTCCTGAGTCACTGCAAGTCCAGAGAGCTTGGCCATAAAATTTCAGAGCACTAGAGGCAGGTTTGAGTGAGGTAGCCCCACAAGAAGGTCAGCACAATGAAAAGTCTTCCGGGAGGCTCCTACGGCATGGGACCCTCCCAACTTGCTCCTCGTGGGACCCGCTCAGAAGCCTCTCGCGGGGGACGGTTCCAGGACGCTTCCCTAAACTCAACAAGGACACTACCAGACTAAGGAGGGTCGCATGAGGTCAGAGAATGTTGTCCGTGCCCGTGACCTCCCGTGCGACGGGTACAGGGGTAAAAATCTTGACTTTTGCTCGACGGGGGAGCGCACGGGGCACGGGCTCCCGTACCCCGTACTGTACGGAGGTACGGCCCGTGCAACGGGGTGTACGGGTCAGATTTGTCTGCTTTCCAGTTCAAGATCTCTCCTCACATTCCGAGACTCTGCCAACCTGTTAATGTGCAATGAGCATTCCATCTCTACTCTCTGACTAGCGTACACCGTCCAGCTCCATCTGTGGGCCCAAATCTGAGCCCAAAGAGCAAGGGAAGAAGAGCACCTCGTTTCCTCGCGGCAAGTCTGTCCTACCATCGTCGGTTACCCAAGTCGCGGCATGACCCGCCAACCGGTGTCGGTTCTGGCTGAGCGCGACCAGATCAAACTCTCCAATGACAGCAATACTGCGCGCAGGCAAAAGCGAGGTATGATCAGCTTGCTTCCGATGGCAAGGTGATGGAGGGATTTTCGGCAAGAGAAGGAGGCAGAAGAATGAGGGGGGAGAAGTTGTTGCGAGCGAAGGAAGAGTTGGAGGAAAGAAGTAATGATAGGGAGACCATAAACTCACCAAAACAGCAAGGGGGGGGGGGGGGGGGGCGAGGAATGAGTCGAAGAAGCCGGTGAGGCGGAAGACGGAGCAGTTGATGTCGGCGCTGCAGCATTGGAGGAGTGACTTGACTCGCAGTGGCGTTAGCGTTTATACAAAGTGCAAGCGTCTTGAGTGTTTCTGACGGCGAGAGGGTGAAAAAAGGGAGATCGAGAGCAAAGTCAGCAGCGGTTCGGCCAGTTTCTCGCACGCCTGGTGGGTCCATCGCGCATACGCTTCATAAGACGCCCACGGATTTCGTTTGCGCCGCTGGATTCGCCAACCGGTCGCTGTCTTCAATGGCGGTGCCAAGAAGAGCAGAGCGCTCACCCGGGATTCGCCCTGGCCCACAGCAGTGTAGGCCATCCGGCACCACTAACGGATCCGAGGTTGGTGACCCAGCATAAACTGGTCGCCAAGAGCCGCTTGCCGCAAGAAAGAGAGAGGGGACAGAAGCAGAAGACTCACTCGAAGCGCCGAATGGTTCCCACCCTTTTCTGGTCCATGAAGGTTCAAGCGTTGCCGAGAGCTGCTGGAGGCTTCATGGTAGCGATACTCCTCCCGCTGGCACCGGGAGCATGAGGTGAGGCGTTGCCAGTGAGCAAAGAGCGCAAGAGAGACGAGGAGGTCACCCGGAGAGGAGGTCAAGAGGCTTTTCTTGGGAGGGTTGGCTCAGCGGGCAAGTTGGCAGCCGTGTATCAGCTCGTGGAGACAAACACAAAGGATTATGAGTGCACTCTACGTAGCACTGGCTCTGGCTGGTTCTGCAAGCCGGCTTGGGTGCCATCACCAGCAGGAAAGGCTTGCGAGCACGCCAGATGCCTCCCCTTAGTCGGGACCATAGGCCGACTGAACCACTGCTGACTTTGCTCTCAACGTTATCTCCCCCACCGTCAGATATACCCAAGACATTTGTGCTTCTTATAGCCCTTTCTTGATTGCATACTCTGGCGCCACTGAAGTCACTCCTTCAACGCTGCGCTGCTGACATGAACTGCTCCCCGGCTTCTTCAACTCATTCCTCTTTCCCCCCCCCCCCCGCCCCCCCCCCTCCCGTTGCTGTTTCAGGTGAGTTCATGGCCTTCCCTACCACACCCTTCTGTGCTCTTCCTTCATTTGCAACAACTTCTCCCTCTTCATTCTTCTGCCTCCTCCTCTTGCCGAAAATCCCTCCATCACCTTGCCATCGGAAGCAAACTGTTTGCCTGCGCGCAGTCTTTCTATTGTGGAGAGGGGTTCTATGGTCTTGCTCGGCCAGAGCTGCCCTGGCTGAACGGTCATGCTAGGAGTTGGGGAACCGCCAAGACGCACTTGCCGCAGGGAGATCACTCAGCTCTTCCTCCGCTCTCCAATCTTGCAGCTTGACTTGCAGATGGGGCTAGACAGTGTACACAAGTAGAACGGAAGAGATGGAATGCTCATTGCACATCAACAGGTTGGCAGAAATTTGGAAAGCGAGGAGAGATCTTGAGCTTGAAAGCAGACAAGTCTGACTGGTACACTCTGGCACATGGGCTGTGCCTCTGTGCAGTATGAAGTACAGAAGCCTGTGCCCTGTGCACGCCCCCGTCAAGCAAAATTCCCGATTTTCCCCCCCCATCCCTGGCGCACGGAAGGGTATGGGCACGGGACAACATTGTCTATGCAGGGACACCGCTCTCAGCTCGATGCGAGGGCGGGTCTGCTGCGTGCTTCTGTTGGGTCGTAGGTTGTTGTAGATGGACTAGAGCCGATAAACAGTGATTCGAGTTTGGATTTCGAGAGATATATGCGAGAGAGGAATGCTAGGGGAGAAGAGAAGCTACAACACAAAGCGACCGAGACAATCCGCCAACACCGCCTCCTTGATCCGATGACGAAGTCTTGAGGCGTCGGCTGGCACTTTGGCTCCGGTAGGATAGAGTAGATCATCTGTAAGAAAAGAAGTGTTAGTGACGTTCGAAAAGAAAGGAGCGAGAAGGAGACTTAGAATGGGAAGTCAACGACAAGTGAAGCGAAGGACGGGTGACCGACCCAGCAGTCTACTTGCCTTTCTTGGCTCTCAATCTTGACCTGCGTGAGAACCACCCCTGGAAGCCTGCAATGCGGCTGCATGACCTCAACAGCACTCAAACATATGGTGAGCCTTGCCCTGCATGTTGCCTCAGGAAATGGTACGGAGGACTGGCAGAGGATTGGGGGGGGGCAGGTCACTGAGCATGCCGTTCCGTGTGGAGAAGCGGTCGCGGTCAAGCAGGGTGAGCCCATTCCTTGCACTGGACAGGCTGGAGCGGTGGTCAATGGTGCTGCGAGTGCTGATCATTGCCCGCTGCAGACATCAAGCTGTTGCGGTGGCCGGCACCGGAAAAGGGAAAGGGACCGGCGACGGGAGTCGGCGAAGGCGCTGTGGAGGAGAAGAAGCCGCGCAGGCAGACTGTTTGCAGTAGGCCTGCTGACATGCTCCGTGCGGTGAGTTGGCGGGGTTGGAACGGTGCTTCGATTGATCAAGGGGGGGGGGTTCTCAGTCTGACACGGCGCCACTCTTATCCCGTTGCAGGCCATCGTTGAAGCTATTCCGAACCTGCACAACTTTGAGGTGCCAGGACAAGAGGTGTTTGAGAGCATTGTGGACGACATACACCAAGCCGTTGCGGAACGAAGCCGCGAGGCTGTCGACGGGCAGCAAGGCATTGTTGTACCGGGTACGAGCGGCTCGATCGCCCTGACAACTGCGCGCATTTGCGACATTTGGAGTCACTACCGCGCGGACCCCGACCGTGAGCAGAGGAAGCCGGCGTATCAACAGGCCATGCTCGACTCGGTCAACTTCCTTGCTGCCTCGACCTGGACTACCCTCCTCCCCTACGCTGCCCGCCTTGTTGACTCGGATGCACACAAATCTGCCTCGCCAGATTCGACAACCCGATTCCTTGCAGACGCTCTCCAAATTGCGCAGGAGTTGTCGCCCACCGAGACTGCGCGGCTCGGCAAACCAGGAGATGGGCAGTCGTCGCTGCTCCTCCGCGGCGGGGTTGGTGCCTTGCCCGCTCCAAAGGACGGCAAGCGGACCCCTCTGAGGCCGTACATGATCTTCTTGGCGATCGTCACCCTTGGCGTGCAGCTTGCGCCGCTGCTGCATTCCCGGATCGGTTCCCCAAAGCAAGGCAAGGTCGATCAGGTCTTTGCGTTCCCCCTTTTGCTCCCTCTGGACAGCATTGTCAGGGCGAAGGGGAAGCTCGCACCGGCCGATGCGACGTGGGCGTGGGCACTCGATGTCTTTGCTGCGCTCTCGGCATTGGAGGCGGTGCGCAGCGTGTTCGACTCGACCACCATCTTTTTGACTCGAGCCGGCGCGACATTGCTCCTCCAACCCCGCCGTGTTCCGGGTAAAGCCAAGATGCTGGACCCGATCGCGGACAACGTCGAGCTGGCGTGGTACCAGTTTTTCCGCGAGCAGCGTGCGGCGGCGGTTGTGGCGTCGATTTGCTCCGACTTGGCCGAGTCGCAGTCTGACGAGGACGACGAGGACGACAGCGAGGACCACAATGTAAGGCCCTGGGCCTCACGACGGAGACGAGACGGAGCAGCGGAGGGGAGGCGGTGCGGCGGTGGCGAACCGAGCCGACCTCGTGTCGCTTTCACGCGATACTCTGTTCTTGACCTCACGCTACGGCTGACGGTCGAGAACAGGTGTGTAGACTCTTCTTTATCATAGGACCTCACGCTACGGCTGACGGTCGAGAACAGCTGCAACGCACTGTCCTACTTCGTTGGTTGTGGCAGGTGTTGGACGCCCACGCGTCCTTCCACTTTTTTTGAAGTAGCGGCATCAGCACGACCACCCTGGCGCGGTACAGCACACGGGCTCAAGCACCAGGAGCAGGAGCACTCGTCGATCCCTCGGACTACCCTCGCGAGCGCAGTCGACGTCGTCCTCGACCCTCTTCCTCGGTGACTCCCCACTCTGAAGTTGAACGACGCGACTCGCCCAGTCAGAGTGACGCCTCGTCCGCTTCCGACTCGGATTCTCCCTCGGAAAACACGGCCATACACCACCACCATCGGAGCAAGATGAGCGCCCCCGCCTCGACCCCGGCGGTCTCGCAGATCGGCAAGCCTCCGGTCCTGCTCGGCACCTCGCCGAAGGACTTGCGCTCCTTCCTGCATGCCGCCAAGATGTTCTTCGGCCTCAAGAGCATCAACACCGACGAGCAGAAGATCTCGTGGCTCGGCGCGGGTTTGGGTCGCCATCCGGAACTCGAGTCGTGATACCTCTGCGCCCAGACGGAACACGACGCCAAGAAGTACGACGATTTCGTCGCCGACCTCCAGAAGCGCGCACTGCCGAACGACTTCATCTGGAATATGGAGGGTCGTATCCGGTCGTCGATGCAGGGGGAAAGGGACTACCTCGAATGGTCGCAATCACTCCGTTCGGATCAGCTCCTCCTCACCGACCGCATCATGTCGACGAACGAGCTCGTCAAGTGCTTGCTTTACAACATGGACCCCGAGCTCGCCGGCGTCCTCCGCCGCGGCACGTCTCTCGACGGCTCCGGTTTCCACGAGGACGACCAAACGTCGCTTTTCCTTTCCGCCTCGTCCACGACTCCGCCGGTCCGCAAGTCGGTCGACTATGAGAAGTTCGACCGCGAGGCCAGGGACGAGTGGGAGCGCATCGCGAGGCGTCGCGCGGCTACCCAGGCGCAGGTCAAGGCGCTTACGAAACGCACGGCGGCGACGTCGATCTCGACCTCTTCGTCCTCGTCTCGTCGCGCCAACGCCTCGTCCACCAACCCCGGTTCGAGCGAGACTGGCTCGAAACTCGCCAAGCTCACGGCACTCGAGAAGGACTGGCTAAGCGCCAACAAGGGCTGCTTCCAATGCCGGAAGATCATCCCCGGGCACGACTGGAAAGACTGCAAGGAGCGCCCGTCGTCGGACCACAAGATCGCGATTCCGGCGGGTTGGAAGTCGGGCGATCCAGTCCCAGGAGTCACCACCACCACGTCGTCGTCGTCGAGCAAGGCGGCGGTCACGGTTGGCGCGGTGCGGCTCGATCGCGAGATCGACCTCCCGGAGTCGTTGGCGGAGGACTCGGACACGGCCTCTGATGAGTACGCCCTGCCCCTCCTCCGACTGCGAATCGGAAACCAAGTCACGGGTGCGGCAGCGAACGCTCTTGCTGACACCGGATCCCACGTAACTGTCATCTCAGATAAGTTCGTGCGCGAGATGGGTCTGAAGACGTTTCCGCTTGTCAATCCCGTAGCTTGTCGAATGGCCTTCACCTCGGAGGCACCAATGCATTCCCTCAACTCCTTCGTCCGCGTGTCCGTGGGTCTCGAGAACGGATCTTGGTCAGCTGGGAAAACGACGCTCCTCGTCGCGCCCCTCGAAGGTCCCTTGGACGTCATCCTCGGCTGCAACTTCCTCGAACACCACCGAATCTCCGTCGTGTGGGGTCCGGAGCCCCAGCTTCTGCGAGAACAGCCACCTCCGCTTGAGCCGCACAACCTCTACGCCGACGTCGAAGGGCCAATGACTCAGGCCGAGGCCCTCGCCGAGATGGAGGACGACCAGATGGATGAGGTACTCGGTCAAGCGATGGAGACCTTGATTGCAAGGGTCGAGGCTTCTACGGATGAGGAGAAGGAGATGGTCCGGAGGAACGAGCGCCTCATGTCGGAATTCGCCGACGTCTTCCCCGATGTTCTGCCAGCCTTGACCCGCGACTACCTCGAACGGACGACGACTCGCCACCGGATCCGGCTCGCCGACCCCGGAAAGACTCACAACCAGCGGGGATTCAACGTCCCGCGCAAGTGGCGAGAGCGGTGGAAGAAGATGCTGGAGGAGCATCTCGCGGCAGGACGGCTGCGACCCTCGTCGTCTCCCTTCGCGTCGGCGGCGTTCATCATCCCGAAGAAGGATTTGGCGGCCGACCCACGATGGGTGAACGACTACAGATCGTTGAACGACAATACGATCAAGGATCGAACGCCGTTGCCGATTCCGGACGAGGTCCTTGCCGACGCCGCGCACGCGCAGGTCTGGGGCAAGATCGACCTGACGAACGCCTTCTTCCAGACGCCGCTGGCGGAGGAGGACATCGAGAAGACGGCGATCAAGACCCCGTGGGGTCTGTTCGAGTGGACGGTTATGCCGCAAGGGCTCTGCAACGCCCCGGCGACCCATCAAACCCGAATCAACGAAGCGCTCCGGCATCTCATCGGCGTCTGTTGCCAAGCTTTCGTCGACGACGTCATCATATGGTCGCAAACCCTGGAGGAGCACGAGGAGAATTGCAGGAAAGTGTTGGAGGCGCTACGAGCAGCGGGCTTGTACGCGTCGAGGAAGAAGACGGAACTCTTCACCCTTCGAACGACGTTCCTCGGTCACGTCGTGTCTCGGAAGGGGATCGAGGCCGACGACAGCAAGGTGGAACGGATCCGCAACTGGCCCCGCCCGCGAACGGTCGCGCAGGTGCGAGGGTTCCTTGGACTCGTTCAGTACCTCCGCAAGTTCATCCCGAATTTGGCGGAGTATACGGCGATTTTGACGCCGTTGACGAAGAAGGGAGTTGCCGACATCCCGCGACTATGGCACGACAAGCACGAGCAGGCGTTTGAGGCGATCAAGAGGATCGTGTCGTCGTTGCCGGTTTTGCGACCCGTCAATCAGGACTCGGAGGAGACGGTATGGCTGATGACGGATGCCAGCAAGGTCGGCATAGGAGCGGTTTTACTCCAGGGAGAAGATTGGAAGAGGGCGCACCCGTGCGGATTTTGGTCGAGGCAATACATCGCGGCGGAGAAGAATTACCCGACGCACGAGCAGGAGCTTCTGGCGGTGGTGGCGGCGATGAAGGCATGGCGCCTCGACCTCCTCGGCATTCGATTCAGGGTTCTTACCGACCACGACACCCTCAAGCACCTCAAGACCCAGCAAACTCTCTCGAAAAGGCAGGCGCGGTGGATCGAAACGCTCGCCGATTACGACTACGAATTGTCCTACATCCCCGGCAAGAAGAACGCGGTAGCCGACGCCATGAGTCGGTTCTCTTTCCCCGACACCCCCTCGATCGCGGTCTGCGGAATCTCGACAGTGTCGTTGCCGGCCGATTTCGTCGAGCGGGTGAAGGAGGGATACGAAGGAGATGCCTTTTGCAGGCAGCTGGAGGGGAATAAGGAGTCAGTACCGGCATTTGAGAAGAGGGAGGGATTGTGGTACTTCGAAGGGGAGCGGATGGTGATTCCGGAAGACGCGGAGTTGAGGGAAGCGTTGCTGCACGACTCGCACGACGCCCTGGGGCATTTCGGAGCGAGGAAGTCGTTGGCCGCCTTGTCGTCGTCGTTTTACTGGCCCGGAATGGCGACTCAGGTGGCCGAGTACGTCGGTTCGTGCGATGGGTGTCAGCGGAACAAGGCGAGGACGACGAGGAGGAAGGGGAAACTCCACCCGCTTCCGGTTCCTAGCCGACCCTTCGCCGACATCGCGCTCGACTTCGTCGGTCCCCTCCCGGTCTCAGCGGGCAAGGACTACTTGCTCACAATCACGGATCGACTGTCGGGCTATGTACGACTCATCCCGTCTCGGACCAAGGACGGCGCCAAGGACATCGCGAACCTCGTCTTCGATGAGTGGGTTCGTCTCTTCGGCCTTCCGCAACGACTCGTCTCGGATCGGGACAAGCTTTTCACAAGCAAGTTCTGGAAGGCGCTCTACGGGCGGCTGGGCGTCAAGCTTCAGATGTCGACGGCGTTTCACCCGGAAACGGACGGCAGGAGCGAACGGACAAACAAGACGGCCATCCAAGTTCTACGGCAATACATCTCGAGGCAACAGAAGGACTGGACGACGCACCTCTCCGCCGCCGAATACGCAATGAACATGGTCAAGAACGACTCGACTGGCGTCTCGCCCTTCGAACTCGTACTCGGTTTTCAGCCCTCCGTCCTCCCCCCACCGTCTTCCACCCCGTCCCCGGTTCCGGCAGTTGAGTGGACGTTGGCGGCGAGGGAAGGAAGGATTAGGGAGGCAAGGGATGCGTTGTCGGCGGCAAAGGTTCGACAGGCGGATCAGGCGAATCGCCGACGAGGAGACGAGCCGACCTTCGAAAAGGGCAACCGCGTGATGGTCGACTCCAGCGATCGCCGGTCCCGCTTCAAATCACGGACCCAAGATGCTCGAGCGGCGAAACTGTTTCCTCGATGGGACGGCCCTTACGAAATTCTCGAAGCCTTTCCCGAAAACTCGACTTATCGCCTCGCTCTGCCAGCGACCGACAAGGCTCACCCGGTGTTTCACGCCTCGAAGCTCAAGGTCTACAACGAGAACGACGCGAAGAAGTACGCCCAACGCGAACCACCCCGCCCCGAACCAATCGACGTCGAAGGCGAACAAGAGTGGGTCGTCGAGGCCATTGTCGACGAGAAGGGAAAGGGGCGTCACCGGCGTTTCCTCGTCAAGTGGCAAGGGTATCCCGACTCGGACAACACCTGGGAGCCGCTGGCGAACGTCGAAGAGACGGAGGCGATGGATGTTTGGGAGGAGAAAAGGAGGAGAGGGGACGTTTAGCGAAGAGAGTCTTCGCTGAGGAGGGAGGGGAGGGGTGTAAGGCCCTGGGCCTCACGACGGAGACGAGACGGAGCAGCGGAGGGGAGGCGGTGCGGCGGTGGCGAACCGAGCCGACCTCGTGTCGCTTTCACGCGATACTCTGTTCTTGACCTCACGCTACGGCTGACGGTCGAGAACAGGTGTGTAGACTCTTCTTTATCATAGGACCTCACGCTACGGCTGACGGTCGAGAACAGCTGCAACGCACTGTCCTACTTCGTTGGTTGTGGCAGGTGTTGGACGCCCACGCGTCCTTCCACACAAGGACCGAGACAACAGTGACAACGACGCCTCTATGCCGGACGACAATGACAACAACACCTCTATGCCAGACAAACATCCCAACAGAAGGTAGTGCACGAACGGGAACGCAAGATATGGGCCTGTTTCTTGATTCCTTACTCTTGTTTCTGGAGGGTTTCCCTCTGGAATTTTCCTCCCATATGTATACTCCCCTTCCCTTGCTTCTGTTATCAGGTGATCAACTATACCCACTGGTTACAGAGTGCCAGATGCCACCTCGAGACGTCTCCGTCCAAACCTGGAGGATGTTAACGGATCTTCGCTTGGATTTGGTCATAGCTTCTCTATCTCTTTAGCACTCCCCTCCCTCTGGCTCATATCTCTTCAGAATCAAAAAACCTGAGAGTCACTATCTATAGGCTCTAGCCTGTCTCCAACCTGCTACAACCCGGTACCCCCTCTCGCATTGAGCTGGAGAGTGGTGCGCCCTGCATGATGCATCCCTTTCTTCTCGCAGTTTTCACTGTGACTTACGTGCCTGCATTTCAAGCACTCTTCTCTGTGCCTCGAGCAACTTGCCAAAGAGAAATTCTATCATTGAACTACGAGAGAGGGGACAAATTCTAGACTGCAAGTGTACTTCCTGAGCCTGTGCTCACCAAAGGTTTGGACTTGCCACTTGCCGGCCCTCTCCCCAGTCATTGTTAAACATTGTGCAGGAGAAGAGATTCTGGAAGAAGGCAATTGTGTTTGTGGCGGAGGAATTCTGCCACCAACACAAAGGGAGCAAGGGCAATGTTGTCGACAAGGGCTGCCTCAGCAGAGGCACGGAAGAGGCTACACCTGTTGGCAGGAGTGCTCGAGCTCTTGGTGGTAATGGTTGCCTGGACAGTTCTTGTGCTTGGTTACCAGGTCGTGACGGCAGAAGTGATGTCCTGCCGGTGACTGCCATTTTGAGCTTTCTGGAACGTTGAGGTTGAGACAGACAGATCAGCACCTCGACTTGTGCTGGCAACATGGGGGGTATGGCCAAGAGTGCCAAGTCGCTGTTGCCCAAGCTGACACTTTGAAAGGCACTTGACTACCATCAAAAGTGTCAGGGGATCCAAACCGGGGCAAAAGTTCGACCAAGACAGGGTTTGAACCTGCGCACGCATAGCGTATCAGATGACGAGTGTAGTTCAAGTCTGACTCCTTAGACCACTCGGACACTTGGTCAAAGTAACGTTTAATCTGGGTCCGATGTAAAATATATAATTCAAGTTCATATGTCTGGAGGACGAGTATTACCTCCCGACGAGGGCTCCCCACTATCCCGATACACTACCTCATACTAAGTCAAGCCCATTCCTGCAGGACACGGAAGTTGAGGGCTGGCTTCAGTCAGTGATCCTTCGCAAGCGCGCGGCGTTATTATATTATAACTTAATCCACTCTGGAAACCCCTCTCGAAACTGTTGGCCCCAGCAAGCCCCGGGCGGGCTTGCCCAGGCCATATTTTGACTTTTGCAAAGAAAAAAGATCGTATATTGTTTGCGATTGTCATGCTGTCACGATGCGACGAACCTGAATCAGTCGACATCGGGCGACGGTCCAGGCACAATCCAGGCAAGTCCAGGAGCTGAAGCGCTACCTTTTTCGATCGCTACACAGGACGTGTGTCTACTCAAGCCATGTCAGAGACACCTCGGCAAAACGCTCAGGCCAGTCGACACGCTCGCCGGCAGTCGCCGTACACTCGCGCGCCGGCGCAAGAGTCGGCTGCTCCTTCAACACCGGTGCGCCGCCGTCCCGCCGTGGCGACTGGCCCTTTTCGCTGACCCACAACTGTGCCCTACCAGTCACGCCTACGTAGCCTTCTCTCATACGTCTCTCCCTTTCGCTCGGGGCGGAAGGCGAAAGTGGAGGCAGCACCGACGAACGAATCGGAAGAAAGGCAGGTTGAGCAAGCGGCGACTACCTCGAGCGCCGAAACCGAGAGCGGAGACAACGGGTACAGCGCAAAGTCGGAGTCAGCATCATCCGCCCGTGCGACTGACGAGTTCGACGCACCCCGCGCGGGCCCTTCGACTTCGACTGGCGTTGGTGAGGATGCCTTTCTCGCACTGCGCCGAGATCAATCCACCCCTGACCGATCTTTACCGGCGTCATATAGACGCGCCTACTGCATTCACGCCCTACTTTCGGCCCGAGCCTCCGGCGCTCGCAACGTTCAACAACCCGCCCGCGTTTGGGACGACCTCAGAAGCCCCGTCCAACACGCCTGTATTCCGACGCAAGCGTCCTCTCTATGTAGGAGCTGGCTACACAGGTCGACGCAAGCGCGTCGTCAAGCCAGCGCCAGCAGAGATTGCTGCCGGACCCGATGCGGCAGTCTCGGGAAAGCGTCGCCGGCTGGTGATTGCCGACGACGACGTATCACCACCGATCCGTTCAACGGGCGGGTCAGGGCACACCTCCGAACTCTTTGGAACCGTCTCGCCGAGTCGGCCTCTCTCCCGCGATGCCGCGGCAAACGCGCGCAGCTCGGCCACCGATCGTGCGTGTCTCGGTCCCTTCACTTCTTCACGAGATCCGACTCCTAATGCATGCCTCGGTGCACAGCCGCGCAAGTCGTCTCGGCCCCGAAGCGCACCGCAACGCGCGCAGCGGACCTCGTCATGGATATCCTGCGCAGCGAAGTGCCGCAGGAACCCGCGTTGGCGAAGACTTCTCGGCGCGAGGAGGACATCACGCGTATCTTGAACCCCTACGACACAGAAGAAAATCTCCTGTCAACAACAGTGTCCTCGTCGCGTACAGCACTGCCGCCGGCTATCCTGGTGAGCGTGCTTTGCGAGTCATGCCGCTCGATCGGGTCGATTGACGCGTTGGGATCAATTGATTCACACTCATCAGCAGAAGAAGAAAGGAGGAAGTGTGTCGACGTCTTCAGACCGCGCCGCCTCAGGAGCAGAATCGCTCACAGAAACGAAGGAGGCGTCGCCTACGAAGTTGCTTCAGCGGACAATGCCAGCAGTAAGCCCTGATAGAGTCTAGTATCCGACTCGGCCAGCGCAGATGATATCTGACGCCGTGCTCGATCCAGGCTTACCGCCGCGAGACCCTTCAGCACCAGCGCCCGCAGCACTCGAGCCCGCGGGCGTTCCAGCAGTCGAATCCTGCAGACGCCAAGCAGCGAAGTGACATCGTCACGAAGACCAAACGCCAGGTGGCTGTCGTCGAGATCCTGTCCTCTGAGGACGACGAGGAAGAAGAGGACGACGACGACGCAAAGTCGGCATCGGAGGGGAGCCGCGAGGAGAACGAGGCCGAGACCATATCGATGAGCACCGAGGAGTCCGACCGGGCAGACGAGTCGGGCGAGCATGTCGCGAGCGACGAAGAGCTCGACAAAGGCGGCAGTGACGATGCAGGAGTCATGGTGATCGACAGCGCCGACGAAGAGGCTTCGTCAGGATCCGGAGCGATCAGCCCCGGCCACGAGCTCGATCACAGCACAGTCCAGGCACGAGCTCCCGGCGCCGTAGCCGTTGCACCCGTCGTCCCACCAACGTCCGTCAACCCCTTTGCCCGCCAAGTTCCGGGTCAAGCAAGCGCGCCAAAGTCGACGAGCCCCATCTTCTCATTCGGTCCAAAGGCCGGCAATGGCGACACAGCAGGGGGTCTCGTCGAGAGTACGCTCTCCGCCAAGCCGGACACCTCCGCTGTCCGCGACGACGCTGCGGCAGCGACCGACCGGTGGCGCCACGCGGCTTTGGATCTTCCTCGCGCGTCGCTGCCGACACAGAGTTTCCGCTTCGCCCAGGTCATGGCGGAGATCTCCCATGCGACAGTTTCGGTGGATCCTACCTTGAGCGGGCTCGCCGAGCTGGCGAAGAACGTCAGTCGTGGTGAACTCCCGACGTTTTCGTTCTAATTTGACGAGCAATGAAATTCGAATCTTTGCAGTTTCTCGGCGCAGAGATTGGAGGCACTTGAGGTTGAGGGCGCCATATCTGCATTCTGTAGCTAATTAGCTGACGAGCCTGGCTGTATAGGGTCAGCCAACGGCCCGCCACGTCACCTCTGGGAGTCCTGCACGTGATATAAGATCACCGCGCGCGTCATCGTAGCGCAGTGTGTCTCGTGCTGGCAGAACATGTAGACCTGGCGCACGCAGAGTCACCCGGTGTGACGAGCACGATCGCACAGACAGCCATGCGGGATGTCCTTGACATGCTACGAGTCCCGACAACTCTCGGGGCGGTCCTCGTCTCTGCCCTGCTCGTCGCCGTGGCTGCTCGCCTCTTCATCTACGAACGAAACAACCAGCGGACCGGCACCAATGCAGGAAGGACACCCGTGCGACAGGCCGATCGCCACTCCTCAGACGCTGCTGCAAGACCGTGCACGGCCGCAGGACCAGTCCTCGCCGCAAGAGTCGCCAACCTCGACCTTTCGGGTCTCACGGTCATCCCGATAACCCGCCTCCCGCGACTATACAAACGACTCCGCATACCCCTCCTCGAGCGCACTGTCGTCTTGTACGCCGACCTGACAGCGTCCGAGCTGGTCTTTCGTCGCCTCAGGGTCGGGAGCGCCACCGCGACCTCGCGCGACACCGGCAGGGAATCTATCGAGGTCACAGCGGATCGGGTGGAGCTGGACCTTACCGGCAGCATCGGTGTCCGCGCAGGATACCACTTTGAAGGCGAGGGGGAGCCTCAAGGTCGGGCCGTGCGCGCGTCCGGGCGGGTTCACGTCACGTTGGCGGACGCCAGCTCACGCGTAGGAACGCGACTCGTCTCGCGACCGGCAGAAGCTACCCCTGGACAGACGTCCCGGCCCGGCCTCCGGTGCCAGCGCGTCGACTTTCACCCCGGCAATATCTCCGTCCTGTCCCTCTCTGGCTTCGTACCGTTCCTGCGCCTCGAAGCGCTGGCACACTATGTACGGAACTCGTCGCTGGTCCGCATCTCGACTCGCCGCTTCGCCCGTTTTCTTGTTCACGAGCTCGTGCAAGGACCGGTCTGCTCCGACCTCTTGAGCGACCTCGAGGGTTTTATCGACAAGCACGTCGACCTCGCACCGTTCGCCAGGATCAGCGATTCGGACAGGGATCGAGCTCTCGCGCGCTTTTCCCGCGACTCCATCCACCCTCATCACCAGAATCGAGATGACACGACCACGGCCGCCTTCACGACGACCACGGCTCCTTCCTCGGCGACTGCGCTTCGCCTTCATGCGCTCGTCCTGGGCCCGATCCACCTTCACTCGCTTTCCTTGCCGTCGTCTGCATCGGCGGCAGAGAACGGAGACGCGGTGGCGGTGCCCGTCTTTGCGGGGCGCGACCAGACCGGCCTGCGGTACTCGATCTTGTCTTCGCCCATCCTGAACCAGCTCACGCGCGGACCGCCGGACGTCACCTTTGGTCCGTCGAGATTCGACAAAATCGAGTTGGAAGAAGCTAGCGTCGAGCTGGAACCTCACACTCTGGACGTGCTCAAGGGCGAATCAAGCGGCAGCAAGTCACCGGAGTCGGAGAGCAAGACGGCCCGGGAACTCGTTCTCCGCGTCCATGGCCTGGCAGCGACGCTCTCGATCGGTTTCCGCATCGGAGCCGATCTCAGAGCAGCTCCGGCACTCGTGACCGGCATGAAAGTTCTCGAAGAAAAAGGCGTCGCTACCACCGAGATCGCCGAACGGTCAGCTCTCGGCGCGTTGCATAGCTCGAACAGCCACCAAGACTCTTTTGCCGGTACAGAGGCCGCAGGCAGTTTCCAGGCCGGCGGTCTCGAGGACGACTTGGATGGAATCGCGATCCGTCTGCCCGTGCGATGGGATCGTACGAGCGGGCGCGTGCTCTTGACGTCGCGTCACGACGACGAAGACGAGCTCGCCTCCGCGTCCGCCTTGACAGAGTCAGGGTCGACTTCAAGCTCTCGACGCAAAGGAAGAAGTCGCGGAAATACCGCAGGCAGAGGGATCCGGTTGGAGGGAGCTTTCGGCACGGTCGCACCGCGGATCAAGCTCGAGAGTCGACTCGGAAAACTCCTCGGAGAGCGTGTGGTCAATGCTCTACTCGAGAGCGTGCAGGTATGCCGTGGAAACCGTTACTGTTCTGCTCGAGGGATAACTTGTCAAACTGACGCCGCTTTTCCGCCTCCAGACCCACCTCGCTGCCTTGACGGTTCCGCTCGCTTCGCACTTCCTCGCAGACCTGGCACGGCAAAGGCTGCAGCGCACACTCGACAACGTGAACGAGCGCATGGCCACCGAAGGTGGGGTTCTCTGGACTTCTCTGGATACGGAGAAGCCGAAGGGATAGCCCCAAGCTCCTTGCCAATGTATTGATATTACTCTATTGATGTCTAGATGCATGGTTGCGAGGTTTACGTAGGGAGTATACGATATCTGGGAAAGCATAAGATGTGAGAACCCGCCTTAAGCGAGCTGACCAGGCCAAGTCGACTTGGTGTCCATGCCGCGCTCTACGGGCCCGAGCACGATGCCGTCGCCCTTCTGGATCGCGCCCCCTTCCACCTGCTCGCCGAAGAGCCACTGAAGCTGCTCCTGCTTGGACATGGTCTGGGCAATGGCCCAGTTCCTTTCGCCGTGCTCGGCGCCGTACCCCGTGAGTGCGAACGCGCGGTGAGGCGAAACCGTCCTACGGTTGTGCTTGATGACGACGCGCGAGAGGGTCTTGCAGTAGATTTTGCGCTCGCCCGTTCGAGGATGCGGGCGAGACTGGAAGGTGGTCGAGATGTAAAGCTTTCGAGGCGCGAAGCACTCAGTCAGGACCGAGCAGGAAGGCGAGGTGACCGAGGCTAGAGATCTCTGCACTCACCCATTTGCGGTCGTAGCCGAGAAGGCGGTTCTCCACCTCAAACTTGCTCATGACCGGGATCTCCTTGAGGTAGTCGAACGCAGTGCCTCCGAGGGCGAACGTCATTCCATCGATCCCGTACGCCTCGCCGACGAGCTGGACCGCAAAAGGTCCGCGGACTTGGTCGAGGCAGACAGCAAAAGAGCTGTAGGAGAACCGGGAGAAAAGTTAGTCTGCAGGCACGACAGCGACTGGGAGGGGATTCAGCGGCATCAAGCCTTTCGCCTCGCCGCGGGAGGAGCCAAGATCAGATTGCCAGTGCGCATCGACTCACGAGTTGCTGAGATGGTATCCGAACGTGTCGGAGCTGTTGAAGGACGCCCGAAACTCGCGCTTCGTCTGCTCGGCGAACACGATTGCGGCGGTTCTGAATCAGCCTCCTGTACGTTCATTCACGCCGTTTCTCGCAAGCAAACGTCTTGCCACGCACGGTGAAGTCGAATTCGTCCTTGCCGATGCGCCAGTTGGGCCACTTCTTGCCGAGCCGAACTTGCCATTGGAAAGCAATCTGTCCTCCGCCTCACGGATCAGCGCCCAAAGATATCACGCGAGCGCAGGAAACGTGCTGATCTTACAAAAGGCCACATGATCCGAGCATGCCAGACGCCGGGCAGGCCGTCAATGTTGACTGCAACGGACGGCAGACAGGGAGGGTCAGCTTTCCCTTTGGGTTGCGAGATGCCTTCTTTCGGAACAGCCATACGGCCTCGTTTCTTTCACTCACAGATCAAGAGGGCAATGAAAGCCCATTTGAGCGGGCGCGGCAATCCACTCGGAAGCCGGGCGAGGAGGGGTTCGAGCCGGTCGACCAGCGATGACGGCACGAGACGGGCAACGAGCGACATGAGTGCAGATTCGGAAGAGACGGCTGGGACCGCTGCGTAGCTAGTGTGAGTGAGATCGACGAGTGAACGGAAGCAGAGAACCGCCGTTGTGTACGCAGAGCGCCGCTAGACCGAGAGCGAGCTCCGGCTACTAGGATCGCGATGCCCGAGGCCGAGACATCGCAGCTTTTCCGCGCAGATTCGCATCGGACTATAGCGATCTAGCGGGGTTGCCCGATTGCGTTGGCTTCTACCATAGTCGTAGTCGCTGGCTGGAAAGGTCGGACGCAACATGTTGACGCGAGTGCGAAGCGCGGCCGGAGCTGCGTCCCAGCTCGAGGTCTGTACACCGCCGGAAGCACACAGACTTGGACGGTACAGGCTTGTAAGAGGAGCACGATAGCATGAATAGAAGCGTCGGTCAGACCGCGCGCTCCGGACGGCGCCGAATTGAATCTCGCCTCTTCGGCGGGTCACAATCGCCCAAGATCTTTGCATAGGCTGCCTTTCGGACATGCCCGTGTATCCGCCAGACCAATCAGACCTTGAAGCAGGACATTGCAAACGAAAGACACAGCCAAACTAGCTGTGAAAACGTTTACTCGTCGTCCTCCTGCTCGCGGGCCTCCTCGAGGACGGCGGCAGCAATGCGGTCAAGGTCGCGCTGGCCGTCGACCGTGATGCGACGTCCGCCGCGAGCGGTGTCCTTCTCAAGTACACCCAGCTTCTCCAGGCCTTGGAGCACCTTCCGCTCGACTTTTGGTGGCAACGACAAAGCGATAAGTCAGCTCCCCGCAAAGTTACGGAAAAGAATCGCAAAATGCGTCGGGGTCGATAGGGGAGGTTGGTGTGGATAGGGAAAGTGTATGTACCGGATCCCGAGCCGTCGCGGTGGTGCGACGGGCGGTTGCCGCGGTTGACCGAGCCACCGTGGAGCTTCTGGAGAGCGCCGACACCGACGTGCTTGCCTGCACGCATGCAGAATCGGCCGGTCGAAACGATCAGCTGTCATGTCGCAGGTAGCTCTCGTGTCCTGTGGAACGAAGGAATGGAGGGACACTCACGCAGGTAGATGTGGCGGGCAACGGCCGCAGTGCGGATGTAGAACCAGTCGGCGTCGTACGGAGCGAGCTCCTTGCCGGTGCCGGTCTTGACAACGTCAACCCAGACGGGGACCTCGAGCTTGCCTGTCGCACACAAGGAGAGGAGACGATCAGTCACGATGGTCCTTTCGCTGCAGAAAACGTTTGTGGTTTCCAAGAGTCGCGAGTTGCAAGAGATTGGCGACCACGACCGACTACAGATAGACCCGTGCATACACATCCCAACCATATGGCCAACAACACGCCGAGATGGAGCCTCGAAACGCCCACAATGGGCATTTCGAGAGCTCACGCTGCAACAGGTCGCCCCGAGGTCCCGAATGCGCCGAAGCGCAATCGGTCCATTTGGGACGAACGAGACAGACATGCCCTTTCGGGCCACCTAAGGTGCTAAGCCAAAATGGAGAGGGTGGATGTGCGGATCTATCTGCAGGCGGTCGGGGCGATGGTCGAAGTAGTGCGGTCGGGAGGAAAGCGAAGTGGGTCGGGGCGAAGTGCGTGGCGATTCGAGGGTGTGTGTGTTGGCCAAGGCACATGCCACGCTAGACGCTGGCATGCCTCTGTGCACGCCCCCACCGAGATGTCGACAGTCGGGATGAGCTTGGCGGGGGCGTCGACCGAGGCAGCCGATGCCGTCCAGGGCGCCCGCACTCGATGCCGCCAACACACTCCTAACCGCTCAGATCCCCGTGCACCATGTCGAGGCGCGCACCAGCTGATGACGAGAGCGCGATGGCGAGGGGAGATGGGAAGGAGGGGAGACTGACCCGAGCGCTTGAGGTGCTGGGCGTAAGCGTTGATGAAGGCGTCGGCGGTGACGTCGCGAACGTTGACCATTTTGACCTCGAAAAGGGGGAGAGCCTTGAGTGCAAGGGAAGAGAGGGGAGCGGCGAGGTGAGGAGCAGGAAGAGCTCGACGCGCGAGCCGAGCGCGACTTGAGCGAGAGCGGGCGCGCGTTGGCTCGCTGGATGCGCCTCCCCTCGACCACTTTCTGCGCTTGCTTGCTCCCCTCTGCTCGCCCTCCGATCCCCTCTCTTGCTTTCTCTCCATTCACTCTCTGCCGACAGCTACACTGGCTCGCGGGATCGTGCCCTCAGATCGTTGTACCTCGCTCACCTCACCTCAATCTTTGATCGGCTATCTCTGCTACTGGCTTGCCTCGCAACAACCTGCTCGACCACATCACCAACGACTGCCGCCTGGCCACGCAAGAGCCAGCTGAACTCGGTAAGTGTTCCACTCCTCCTTCCCGAAGCCAGCCAGACCGCGAACGAACGAGCGAGCCCCGTACCACCTCGTCTTGGGGAGCCTTCCCCTCGTCGCACATACATGATGAGCAACCTACCTAAAACAACGCATAGTTCAATCGTAGGCCCTTTCGAGGGTCGCTGAAGATTATCGTACCATCAATAGTCTTTCACCCCTGTCTGACACTTTCCGCGACGAGACCAGACTTCCTCAATGAGGTGGACTCTCGCTCGCTCGTTCCCGACTGGTTGGCTGGCTCGAGACACGCGCATGCAGACGAAGCGGGATCACTGACATCGCACTCGTCTGTCACAGATTCGCTCGCAGACGTTTGTGGTAGCGCACAGTTCCAGGACCGACTCATGTCGTTGCAAGCGAATCATCTTTTCTGCCCTCCTTGACCCGCTGCCCATTCTTCCCGCGTTCAAGCGCCTCCGGTTACGAAAGCTCTGCGCCTGTGTGCACCAGAGAGGCGCTCGGCACCGAAAGCAGGCAAAACGCCCCTCGAAAGCGTCCGGATCTTTGACCGGGCAAGCGCCATGGCTTCCTCGCCTTGCTCTTGCTGCTTCCGATAGTCAAGGGACCGAAGCGCGCGTCTGTTCTCTCGCTCCTTGCACCAGTCCTTTGCAAGAGATCGACCGCCAGCGACACGAGGGAAAGGGGATGGCTGCAGTCAAAAGAACCGAGGATGGTTCCTATCGCCTGCCCTTGCTCGGCTTGACCCGCTTGGCCTTTTGCAGGTGCTCCTTCCCGACGACCTGGCCGAGCGCCCGCCCGGTCCCGTCGCCCTCCATGAGCGACTTGTCGCCCTCGCCCGCGCCGACCGTCTCGGCCGTCCCGAACGCGTCCCCAAACATGGCCTCGAACCGGGCCATCCGGCCGCTCTCGTCCTTCTCGAGGACGCCGCGGTGGGCACTGTCGGGCGCGGGAGGGTTCCACAACTTGTGGTTGAACGGCGACGAGGTAAGCGGGATCAGAGGTCGCGGCGCAGTCGAGTAGAGGATTTGCGAAGGGCCGACGAGCGGTCGACTCGGCGCCGGAGTCGACGAAGAGGCGGGAGAAGTCGCCGCTTCAGCCTGCAAGCGCCAAGGGTGGGCCGAACCATGTCAGCATTGTCCGGTCCATGCTGGGAGTAGACTGCAACCGGATTTGGAGAGCATCTGTCGCCGGAAAGGGGTTTGTCGAGGTCACTGGCAACCCGAGGCTCCTAGATGTGCAGCGAAATAAGGATGCGTGTCGAGGGAATGTAGAATGGTCTGCACTGCCCGGCCTGCTATGCCGCGACTGGGGAAAGCTTCCTCCGATGGGTGACCAGGGTTCGTCCGGCCGAACTCCTCTGACTCCTTGGCCGTACGGTCGTCTCTGTCGATCAGAAGCAAACCTGCCCGGGAAGGCTCACGCAAGATCGCGCCGCGCCCGGGTGCGCTGACCTTGAACCCAGTCGGCAAAGAGAAGAGAGCGCTCTCTCACCTTGTCGGCTTTGCCCTTGCCCTTGCCCTTGGCGTCCTTCTTGAGGGTCTCGTTCGTCGCAGATTCTGGCTGCTGCTGCTGCGTCGCCCACGGGGCTGGCGGGTGCGCGACGACGCTCCTGAACAGCGGCAGCTTTGGCGGAGGGAGGCGGCTCGTGAGGGCAGGGTTGCGGTACCGCGGGACCGAGGCAGACGAGGCGCTCGCCGTGCGAGTAGCTGACATGGCAGCAGAAGCGGTCGGTCGTACCATGTCGGCTGCAGGTGTGAGGACAACGGTCGCTTGATCGCGAGAGAGCGGCAAGTCGCGGAATTTGAACTACAGAGACGTATTCTCAATTTTTCAGGGCGCCACAGACTAGTGTTACATATTCATATGTGATTGCAAAGAGTGTAGTCCAACAAGTTCTTTCCAGAGAGAATCTTATGTGTGATAGCCGAAACCTGAGCGAGCGCGACAGCGTCTGTCTCGGGAACGAGGTACAATACGGCGCCAGGGAAAGCGATAAGGTAGAGAAGGGGACGCGAGGCGAAGAGAGCACGACACGTGTGCTGGCCGGCCAAGAAGAGAGAGGGAATTGATGGTCTTCGGGAAGGGGGAGTCGCGCGGGCGGCGGTGGAAGCACGAGGCGCGTGTCGCGCTTGTTGAGGCGGGCTGGCCGGCGGGCGATTACAAGATACCCTGTGGAAAACTCTTGCGTGAGCTCGTCGAGCGAAGGGGCGTAAGAGATTCGCGGTTACGCACGAGATCTTCAATCGCAGCCTTGAGGATGCTCTCCTCGACAGCGGCAAAGACGACCTTGAGCTGTTCCGTATCGCTGTAGAGGTTCGAACGCGGTCAGCAATTTTCTGTCGCAAGCCGAACAAGGCTAGAGAGAGCCCACGTACGTGGCGCAGGTGAAATGGACAATGAGCGGTCGGGCCTCCTCGTTCCGGTACAACGGCCGGAACTTGCTCTCCATGTACGCGCATCCGGTCGGGTAATCAGACGGTCCCTCATAGTCCGAGTAGTATTCGTAGATCGGCGAGGTAATCAATTTGGCTGCCAAGGGTGAGCGGAAGGTTAGCGTCTGCAACCTTTCTTCACCCCGAAAGCACCGCTCAAGACCGAGAGCGCACCCTTGAAAAGGTCCGTCTTGTTGAGGAACAAGATGACGCTCGACTGCGCAAACCATCGACTGTTCGAGATGGACTCGAACAGTCCCGCCGCTTCGTTCATCCGATTGATGTCCGAGTCTTCGTACAGTGTCTGGTCGTATTCCGAGATCGCGACGAGGAAGATGAGGACGTTGACATTCTCGAAACAGTGAATCCTGCGGAAGGAGTGAGTAAGCCCCTTGTGTCTGCTATCTGTAACGGCGAAAGGTGCGAGCGCAAGGGTGCGGGCAGAAGAGCGGAGAGCGTCAACGCACCACTTCTTCCGCTCCGAGCGTTGTCCGCCGACATCAAACACGACATAGTTGAGCTGTCCAACCGGGAACCGCTCCTCCGTCAAGCCCGTTGTCTTTACTCGCGATCGCAGGATGTCCTGATCGGTCGGGGCGTAGTTTTGCGATCCTATCCGTTCTGCCGCGTCGAAATAACTGCACGATGGAGCATCGGAGGCAGAAAGTCAGAACATTGGCAACAATCAGGGACAGGGTGCGAGTACAGGACTGATCGAGGAAACGCACTAGGAAGCCGAGTCGTTCAGCTGAAACTCGCGACTCTTGCTGACACACGCCTTGGTCGTCGGGTCAGCCCACAATGCCACCAGGGCGTTCGTCACTGCCGGGTCGAGCATCGGCGGACACGGATCGTGGGCCGAAACGCGGGTCGACATGATCAGGGCGGCCTTCTCTTGCAAGGACGGCGGCAGCGGCATGTTGAGGTCATGCAGCGCCTCGATGACGACTTGCATAGATTGAATCTGCGAGCAACAGGCCGGACCCTCAGCAGCGAGGCCTTTTGCAGAAAGAGCTTCCTCTGCAGGAGCGAGAGCCTCTGGACGCACCAGGTTGGCATAGACGATTTCCCGATAACCATCCCGCTCCTCCTTCGAGTAGCCGCCGACATGGTGCAATCGCATCTGCTTCAGCACCGTAGACTGCGCGAGAAGAGTGGATCAGCCATTCTGCTCCCTCAATCCCGTTCCTCAAAACTCACCTTGCCCGACTCTCCGGTTCCGAGCAGCAGCAGCTTGATATCTCGTCTGCGGGGCAGATTTGATCGTCAGCATTCTCCGCTCCCTTCGAAAGGGCAAGCGTGCTCCGTGAGTGGACCCCCCGAATCCGTCATTGCCGGAACTCGGTCAGATCACATCGCCCAGCGGATCCAAATACCACCCTCCACGATTGAGCGGCGCCATAGTTACGCCTCGCACGTCCCAATCGCAACCCCCTCGTATAGCGGAAGAGGCCCTCCGATGCTGGACCTGGGACATATCCCTTCTGACGCCATGCTTCGGTCGATCACCCGGGCGTGATACGGGAGACAAGCCAGGCGCGAGGAGGTCTCGGAGCCCGCCGCTTCGGCAGGGTACGGCGGTTCCCGTACGCCTAGTCGGCTCTAGGAGCGGCGCCCACGCCGGACAGGCGGAGTCGTGGCGAGGCAACAGCCCCCGGGTAGGTCGGTTGGCCTGGTCTCACCTTGCGACGACTTTTTCGTGCTCCTTGTTGCGCTCCTGCAGCGCCGTCTGGTACTCTGCCTCCCTCTGCGCATCTTTGGATGCACCGCAGCCCATCTTGCCGTTGCCCGTGCGCGCGCGCGAGAGTGCTCAGTCGAAGGCGGGGGAGTTTGAAATCTCGCGAGAAGCGATGGCAGCGGCGGCTCGAGGCGACGGCAGCGAGAATCGAGCGAGGTGGGGGCAGAGGCTGGCGGAAGCTGCGGCGAGTCCTGCGTATAGAAGCGCCGGGTATCTCGAAGCTATAGCCCTGATGAGCCCGAGCGAGAGTCTCCGAGGCCCACCCCAAGAGCGGCAATTTCGCACCAACTCTGTTCCCGGAAAGCTAGCCACCCTCTCCGTGCCGAACGAGCTTATTTCCCTTCTTTTCGGCAGGAATACAGTGCTGCGCGCGAATACAGAATTATCGGCGGCCGGCCTACTGTAGCTCATCTTTGTAACCCGGCTATAGATATCGCGGTGGCGCTCGCTTCTTCGCTTGGCGCTCCACTTCGATCGTTCTATGCGATGCGGTTGCAGAGGGAGGAACGGGGTATGCGAGTCGGGGTTGCGAGGGAGGTGTCTACATCGATATAAGTGAAGGGCGATAAAGAAAAACTGCCGGCGTCGTGGCAAATGGGTTCCAAGACGGCGAAGGAGACAGCCTGAGCTGCTCACATACCCATCATGCCGCCAGCGTACTGCATCGGTCGGATATGCGTCGGATGCTGCAGTCGTAGTGGCGCCGTCAGTCTCGATAGAGAGGAAGGGGGATCAAAAGCCGCGGGCCCGAGACTCACGGGCGAAGCTTCAAACGTCGTGTACTTGATCTCGCCCGTCTCGTCAATCCGAGCGAAAGCAGCCAGGTTCCCAACTTGATCGACCTGCAGCCGGAGGGCACCGAGAAGAGCATTAGCCATCGCCCTGAAGAAAACGGACTCCGCTCGGATCGGGACAAGAGGAACTTACATAGTTCGGCGCGGAAAAGACCGTGATCAACCTCCCGTCGTGCTCAACGCTGTACCCACCTTGCCGAACCTCGTGCGCGCGAATCACGGCCGTGATCTCGTTCAACTCGGTCCAGCGACGAGTCACGTCCGGTCCGAACCCGAGTCCGACCCCTCGCTTCGACGGTCCGCGACCGTCGGCGTCCTGCGGGTCGGTCCACAGCATCTCGCACATGAGGCCTTCCTGTCCCGGTTGTTTGAGCGACATGCGCGGGATCTTGCGGATGTCGTCGAGCGTGACGCCGTCTTTGGAGAAGAGACCACCTGTCGAGAGGGCGTTGATTCAGCGATCGCCACCGGAACAGTCGAAAGAGGCGGGGCGCAAGATGCTCACCATGCACGACAAAGAACCGCTTCACGTTCTTGTGCAGGGTCGGGTTCGGCGGATTCGGTGCGGCGTCAGGTCGAGGGGAGGAGGAAGCAGTGATGAGAGTCGACAGCGGCACTGCGAGCGCCGACACCACAGGTCAACCTGTAGTTCAGAATCCACAGCAAAGAAAGATAGATTGACGCACAGGCAGTGAAGACTTCTTCCGAGAGCTTGTACGCCTGCGCGCCGTACTTCTTGTTCGCCTCGCCCTGCAACGAGTGCACCGTCAAGTCAGCCAAAGACTATGCCGCCGAGCAGACCACGTGACTATTTACGCACCTCGTAGCCATAAACTCGGTTCATATCTGTCGTCTCGTGGTTCCCTCGGTTGATAAAGACGTTCTTCGGGAAGAGCCCTGTTCCCAGAGAAATGCTGTGCTCAGTAGGGTGCGACGCGACGGAAGACCCAGCCACGTGGTAACTCACACTTGTACGCGAGCACAGTGAGGAGGATCTCGGTCGACCAACTACCGCGGTCGACGAGGTCGCCGTTGAAGACGAGGGTATGTGTCGGAGACGGTTTGCCGGTCAACGACAAGAGGTGCAAGAAGTCGTAGTACTGTCCGTGGACGTCTCCAATGCTGCCAAGTTGCGTTGATACTCAATGTCAGTATTCGGCCCGCTCCATGCTGGCAGACACAGGCCCTCACACATCGACGGTTTGTCCTTCCGGGATCGGCACGTCCACCAGCGTCGGTTCCTCCTTCAAGACGTCGAACGCTCCAAGCAAGATCTGCCACGCCGTTCTCCGCGGAACAACTTGACCGTCCTTGAACCACTGCACCATCTCGTCGACAAACTCGGCCGTGATTTCGGGAGACGCGTCGGTGCCGCCGAGTCGAGGGCCGGTGTAATCGGACGGGATGGGAGAGGTGCCTTCTTCGAGCTGTTTCCGGATCTGGATCGAGCATGCATGCACGGGATCAGTACGGGGGAAGGTGGACGCCGCCTGCACAATGCGACTCACAGATACGCTGACCGGCTCTTCTTCCTTGCCAGCAATCGCGGCCTCGAACGCCAATCGACGGATCAGCTTCTGAGTGGCATCGAACTGCTGTTTCGCGGTCGCGTTGTTCGGCTCGAGCGCGAGAACCTGCGACATGTCCTAGGCGTCAGCGGGCATTTCAGGTCGAGAGAATGTCGGAAGATGCGACGCACGTGCTTGAGGTCGACGATTGCTGCTTTCGGCTTGAGGATGGCCAAGTTGGCGATGGCCCTCCGGTAGTAAGCCTGTAGGCGGAAGATTCAGACTACGTTAGCCCCAACGAGGTTCGAGTGGCGAAACGATGAGCATGACTCGCCTTGACAGCGCGGTTGTCCAGCTCAATTGCGCGGGCTAGGGTGTCTCAGAGTCAGCAAGAAGGTATCGTCGCTATAGAGATTCTGCGCTACTCACTCGCATCTGCGATCGCAAGACCGTGTTCCTCCAACTTGAGCCTGACGGCCGCGCGATTTGACCAGACGATCGGGTCGAACGGGTTCTTGTTCAGCGAGACCGTGTACAGGTCGAGAGATTCGCGGTAATGGGACTGGGTGAACTGGGCGTTTGCTTGCGACTTGAGAGAGAGGGCGAGCTGTTCGGGGCAGATGGGTCGCAAAGAGCAGAAGGAAGCAAGACCAACGTTAGCGGGTCCGGAGATTACAGCGGCCTGAGACTCCGCGCCACATGATCACCGCCATTCCCCGATGCCGCTCTCGCGCCAGCTCGCAAGCTGCAAGAGCGCCACCGAGAGATCCGGGAAAGAGAGGTTTGCTTACTTTTTTGTCGTCGTCGCTGACCTGGTCCACCGAGTCTGCTCTGATGCCACCTTCTCCGCCAGTGACTGAAGTGCCGTCAATCGAAGGTTCCGGCGCCTCTCCGTTGAGCGGTGCGCGGTATTCCTGGAGGTCGCTCGCGGAACCAGCGGACGAAGTGGCGGACGACGAGTCGGCGTCGTTGGGACTCGACGAGTGCGCTGGCGAGGCGGGCAGGCTCGAGACTGGCGACGCGTCGTCTGCTGCAAAGCTCATCTTGGACGATATGGCTTCTGCGGTGTGGCGGAAGACAAGCTTCGAGTTGGTTGATCTGCGCCGTTTGCCTCGAGTCGCGTGCTCTCGCTCTCCCCTACCATGCTCTGCTGTGGAGACTGTAGGAGGGTGACCTGCCATCGATGGACCGTGCTCTGTCCACTGCTCCTCAGGACTCGCGCCTCGACGAACTCCCATCGTCCTCTCAGCACTTCCATTCGATCTCCGTGCACTTTCCAACCAGCCGCTGCCACTCGCCTCGCGGGAAGTATGTGTGTGAGCTCATCTGCTACAACCGGTGCGCGAGCACGATCCTTCGGCTTGTCCGCGGAGCTCGAGGTCGTCGGGTCCGCCTCCTTCCCGCTCCCTCACCCTTGCCGTCGCGCCTTTCCTCCTGCTCGCCTCGAGCTTTCTCGTACCTACCTTTTCCAGTCACTGCCGCGACACAACCCGACCGAACCCGTCCCCTTTTGCCACGCATGGACGCCGATGCCTACCGCGCCTACATAGCCAACTCTTGAGCTCCTCGACACCCTCTTCAAAGCTGCCATGGATGACTGGGCGGGGCGGAGGAATGCCACCCGGCCGCAATCAAAGCAACTCGAGAAGTATTGGGATAGCACAATCAACCTCTTCTGGCAAGAAGAGCCCGGGCCCGACCGCAAGGTCACGGATACGGTCCACCACGAGGAAGAAGTGGCCACTTCGTGGCTCAGACAGCTGGGGACCGTGGCGACGTGCAACTTGCCCCGTGCCTCAAAACCAGCAAAACAACATTGGCACACAGAGTCATATGGTTAATGGCGATTTTTTCAGGCCTTTGTCTGGACGCGGTATGAGAAGCTGCGCGACATGAAAACAGCGGGCGAAATCAAGCAGGCCCGCCGCTTCGTGGTACGTTTTGACATGCAAAGCGGTCCTACAGAAGGCTCACCAAGCTCGCCACTTGCAGCTGTACGCCACCCCGTTGCAAATCTTCCTACGCTTGGTCAATCTTTCCCCCTTCGCACTTACGGCCAGCTCTACGTACAATCTCCTAATGAATTTCCGCTTGTTCCTTCTTCCCTTGAATCTAAATACATAGCGCAGCCACTTTCCCGCATTGCCCTGGCCAGAGACGCTCCAGGAGCAGCTACAATCAGAGCAACCACCACAATCAGAGCAAACTGCACCTGTTCACCCAGAGCATAGCGAGGATGATAATCAACCCGACCACCGGGGACCGATGGACCTCTCAGCAATCCTAAATCACAGTCTCGGGCCTTATCACCCGATCTCTCGTCGCGCGGCGGGGGCGTGTCGTGCGACGAATTTGCGCAGTTTCTGACGGACAGAATTCGATCCGAGGTAGTGCTCCGTGGGTAGGGACGATCTGCCACCAGATCCAGAAGGAATATGACGTGCGAACCGTGCCAGCCGGTGTGCGGCGGAACAAGCAATTACGGCTGCTTGACAGGCTTCAATCGAAAAGCGGAGAGGCATAGACAAGGCAGGAAGCAACGCGCAAACTGTCGTCGCGTCCTTTCGCTTCCCGACATCGGCGTGGCGCCAAAGTCCCGTGACTGCACTGCCTTGAGTGTCGACGCGCTATGCAAACATGATTGGGAGCTATGTACTCCGAAACCGGCCGCTTCTGGAGTGCTTTGTACGTGCTGGTCTCGTGATGATTCTGAGAAGGTTTGAACCGCTGAGCGTTGGTACCGAACATGCTGGACTTTTAGCATGTACGTCGTACGATCGTCAGTCGGAAGACAAGGTTCGGACCCCGTAGATGCGCATGTGGAAGAGTAAGGCCCGGATCGACTCGGGGACGCGGTGGCGCACGACCCTCCTCGAACATTCGGGTTGTCCGCGGAGCTCGAAAGCGCTCGCTTTCTTCGCTTGCATCGATTGCATCTTCCTTCCTTCTCCAAACTTGTGGGGCCTGTCTCAGCCTCTTGCCGTCGTCGCCCACTACGTCACCCACAACGGTTGACGAATACCATGTCAACCGGTGCCTCCCGCAACAACGCCAGCGAGTCTGACCTCGAAGCTCTCGTACAAGCTGCCATAGCAGCTAGGAGCACCGTAAAGAAACTCAAGAGAGCACCGGGGTCAGCTCATGTCGAAGCGTCCTTGCGTGCCATAGCCTGTAGTCATTCGCATCCGTCCAACGCGCGCAAGCCCGATCCGGTACTCAACGACGCGATCAAAACGGAGAAAGAGATAGTCCTTCCGTGGCTCGCCCAGCTTAAAGATATCGCGGGACAGACCCAAGACCCAAAGGAGCAGGCCAGGATTTATGAGTATTGGCGGATCTATGCAGTGTTCGCTGAACTCCGGTGCGAAAAACTGTGCGAGATGCCACTCGCCGAGGCACAACAGTTCATGGTGCGGCATTGACTGTCCAGCTTCGCCGAAACCTACTCAAAAGGACTGACTAGGTTGACGTTATACAGCGCTACGCGACGCCGACGCGGATCTTCGAGACTTTGGTGAGCTTGTCTCTGCGTGCCCGTCCCAGCTTTTCGTCAAGACCTTCCTGTTCTCTCCTCACCGCTCCCGCTGCCCTCACGCAGGAAAAACACTGCCCCGGCATGCCCTGGCCGGCAACACTCCGCCGGAGCGATGTACGCCACCTCCTCAACAATCTCGGTGCTTTCCAGCCAATCTCTCGCCGCGCCGCAGGAACGCCTAAAAGGACAAAGCCGCCTGTCTTCTGAAGCACACTTTAGAGATGCAGTCAAGTAGGAATGTTGATCGGTACCGATCTTCGTGAGCTTCGCCTGCCCAAGCCACCGGTTGGATCAATCACCTTGGACCCGACCAGCCACACCTTCGCTTTCCCTCTTCCTCTGGGCTCTTCTCCTTCCGAGAGATCCGTTGCCATATACCTTTCAATCGACCTTGGATGTTTGCTCCCAGTTGTCTTAGTAGCGCTCCTCTTTCTTTGATCTTCTGCTGAGCAAGACCTCGTCCCTCCGATCGAAGATTCAGACTTTATTTACGAAAGAGATGAGGCGGCTGTGACAGCGACGCCGGTTCTCTACCCCTTTGCCCGCTGTCCAAAGATCGAGAGCCATCCCGAGCCTCCTGACTGAGGCACGCTCGGTGCAGGGTTTGCCGGACCCGACTTCGTTCCGACGTTCGTAGGAACCTCCTCTTGCGACGTCGATTTCGGGACCCCAACTGGGCGCGGCGGTGGCGCAGGCGGTCTCGGACTGATTTTGCGGAATGGCGGTGCAGCCATGGGAGACTGTCTGGGCACAGATGGAGAAGAGCTGCTAGTAGAGCGATCGATCGGCACCTTGTTCTGTGAAGAGCTGGGATTCGGCGCAGTGGGCCGAACGCGAGAGAGTCGGACTGAGATCCCCGTTGCCGCAGGCTGCGTCGCCGCTTCCGAGTCTGCTGCTGTCATCCTTGAGCGTCAATATGGGCGCAGAGAAGAGACTGGCTCCGCAGGAACTTTGCCGCTGTCGAAAGCCAACAAGCGCGCATGAAAGGACGCGTTCGGGAACCCTTCGCAAAGCTCACCTTGAAAGAAACCAAACCAGCCGCCGCGTGCTTGTTCCGCCTGCTGCGGCAAGATTGGCGAGACTTGGATGTCTAGGGAGTCGGAACCGCGCGACAGCTTGAGCCGTTTTTGCTTGATCCGCTCGGCGAGCTTTTTGAGCGTGTCGTCCCCCGCTGGATCGCGGCATGCGAATTCGAGAGCAGGAAGAGTTGTATCCTGCCGTAACGATCGTGAATCAGTCAATGTACATGTAGGTCAGGAATGTTTACGAGTCAATTCACTCCAAGAAGGGCTAGGCAGTATCGGTAATGAGCCTCGACAGCTTTAGGCGACAAGTCGGTGATGTCTATTCGCGGCGACGAGCGAGGCGAAGATGGTCGGGGCCGAGATGATGATGTAGGCGGTGCAGACTGGTTGCGCAAAGTGGCGGGAGGAGCAGAGGGCGCTTGCTCCTCTTTCTTTCGGTTTGACGGTTGATCAGCGGACGCTGCAGGCTCAGCCGGCTTTGACGTCGTCGCGGCTGCTGGAGTCGGCGGAGGGACGGGTGCGGCCGGAAAGAGGTGCTCAATGAAGTAGCAGAGCGCGAGCAAACTCGCAACCTCGAGACCTACAGGAGTCGGTCCGAAAGTCAGTGGCGGATCTCTTGACAAGCCACAATGAGCCCACCTTTGCGATCACGGATACGTGGCTCGATACGCTGCGCACTCGCAAGTCGTCAGCTCATTGCGCGCGGAGCGAACGTGAGCTACAGCCCAAGGACTTGCCGCGACATTGTGATCGAGGATCTCGATGCTGCCGCCTTTGCGGTGTGGGTGATATTGCAGGATTGGGAAATTCGGATCCGGTTTGCGCGACTGTCGAGGGAGGGGTCGAAAGATCAGCCTCGCCCGAGTCTCGCCCTGCATGGAGGAAGGAAGGGGAGAAAGCGCTGCTGGCTGGCTCACGGCGCTCAAGGTGAAACCGCGCTCGCCGCTGAGCAGGTTCCCCACTTCCCGCGTCCAGACGTAGCGCGTCTCTTCCCACTCCATGTCCCAAGACCAGCCAAGTCCGGGCTGGTTCCAGAGGTGCACCTCAACATCGGGATCGAACAAGCGAGTCAAGCGGTGCTTCGGATTCGGTTTCGCGTTCGGCAGAGACGGCGGCGCGACAGTCGAGGTACCCAGTCGTTTAAGCGTGTACGGATCGTAGGCGTTGAAGCTACCATCCTGGTCATCCTGCGAGTATAGATGTCATCGGAGCTGGAACTCATCATCTCGGTTGAATGACACCCGGGCAGATCCTCACCTTGTGCAAAGCGTACGCCTTGAGGGTCGGAATACTATCACACGAAGCGTACACATCGAGGTCGATCCATCCGGGTTCCGCAACGCGAGGGCGGATGAGCAGGGTGAACACTGTCGACATTGTCAAGACACGAGATCAGTCCAGCTCCGAGATCCACCGACTACCTCGACTGGGCTCACGAGCAGCGTCGAGCGGCATCCACGAGAGCGTTGAGCGCGCGGGTGACTGCGCAGGAGCCGTGTCGAGATGCGAGGAGGGCGACAGAGGCGACGGCGATTTCGGAGGAGGCGGTGCAAGATCAGCGAGCGAGACATGGCGCGTGAAAGAGGACTGCGAACGCGACTCGGGGGCGACAAGTTAAAGCGACTCAAAGAGTGTCTGTGCGTGTTCGTGATTGCAAGGGGTAGTGGTCTAGGATCATACACTTCGGTTCCGAGTTCAAGGCACCCTGCCTTTTATACGCGGACAATCGACTCAGTTCAACCCTTCCTCGTCTGCCGCTGCGGCCGCGAGGTCGATATCGACCTCGTCCTCCTCCTCCCCTCGCAGGGCAATCCGCTCCTCCTCCTCCTCTTCAGCCTCGCCGTCCAGGTCCAGAGCCTCAACAGGCTCCGCCCTCCTTCGAGGAAGATCGGCATCACCAGCAGCGGGTCCAGCCGCTTTGCCACCACCGGCCTCTTCAGCCTGCAAGATCGCCTTGATCGGCAACGCCGTCGTCCCCTCGGCCGCCGCCGGGATCGCGACGCCGTCATCCTCCGGGTGCGCACCGGGCGCCTCGACCGGCTGGTTCGCGACGACGCTCGTCGTCATCTCGCGGTCGTTGCGCGGGATGCCGTCCTGCTCGCCGCCCACCACTTCAACAAACAGCGGACCGTCGCGGTCCTCGTCCCTGACGGCGTGCTCTGCGCGAGGCGGCTCGTCCGGGATCGAAGACGAGACCGGCGCCTTTTCGACCGGCTCAAAGCCCGCCCGTCCGGGCTGCACAGCCGCCGCAACAGACGTCTCGGCAGAAGCAGAAGCGTCGCCCTCCGCAGCCGCAAGAGTCGGAACTGCACTCTGCGGCGCATAGTCGGACTTCTTCTCGTGGAAGTCGGCGCACGAGAAATCCCAATTCCGGCCGAGTTTCTTGGCGCGCTCGCACTGGCCTCGGGTCCAGACGCCGGCGTATGCGAGCGGCGAGAGGTACCACCACGCGAGGACTGCACCGCCGACCAGCGTCAACGCCACCGACAGGCGTAACCGCGGGCGGAGGCGAGACGTCGCGAGGTCGAACGCGGTCGCGAGGAGGAGGAGCGCAAAGTAGAGCGCGGGGAAGTAGTGGTGCAGGAAGAGTTGGCGACCCATCAGGAAGAAGGGGAAGTAGTGCAGGAACCAGCCTGCAAAGAGGAAAGTGCCGACGCGGTCGTAGTAGACGACTTGAGCTGGAGATCCAAGTCGCGATCGGTCAGCCTGCGTTCTCTGTTTCGGCAGCGAGAATGCACACTCAGACATCCAACTCACAGTTGGCAAAGTCCTTGTAGCCGCGTTGAGCTCGCAGGATGAGCAATCCTCGAATGGCCAGGAACGAACTGACGGCGATGGTCGACAGAGCCCAGACGAACGGGTTCCCGATCAAGTAGACCTGACGATGATCCTTGACCCAGCTGCGGACGATATCCCCAGTCAGCACTTCAACTTTCATTGAAAGAGTCGCCCGAGAGAGAGAAAGAGCCTCTCACAAGTTGATCCCGCGCAGGAGCAGAGGCCAGCTCGAAGGGCGCGAATCGTATGCGTGACGGTCCGTCAGGCCCTGATTCGTCTGCCACATAACGGTTTGAAGCTCGGCAAACTTGGCGAGGAACGACGGACGACGGTAGTTGACCTTGCGCGCGTCGAGAGGAACTGCGCGCGGAGGTTCGACTCCCGGGTCAATCAGATGTCCCCTGCAAACCCTAGAAGCGAACGGACTCACGCATCTTGTGCTCGTTCGTCTCGATGTACCACAGCGCGTTCTCGCGACTCGGATTCTTGTTGCACGTAACTTCCTGCTGCTCGAACCCCCACTCGGGCAGTTTCACCTTGTGACTGAACAGGTAACACCCCGTCAACATGTGGCGGAGGCGGAACCTCGTCCTCAACGCCTCGAGGTGGGTCTTGGCGTGTTTCCCTCCATAGGCCGACTCGACCTGATCGATCTCGAGGACCCAGTGGTCGTTCGCGTCGCCTTCGAAGCCTTCGAACCCGTAACCGGACACTTCGTTCTGGTAGTCGACTTCGCTGACGGGCGGGCGGACGTCGTGCGAGTGCAACTTTTTGTGCGTGGAAGGGTGGTGGAACACGAGCGTCTGGCGGTCTTTGATCGGCGTCGGGGGCGCGTGCGTCTCGACGTCGGGGATGTTGGGATCGGCAGTCGCGTTCATGACGAGCCAGACGTTGTTGTCGTCGCGGTGCGGGTAGAGAGTAATTTGTTGTTCTGAGGGAGAGATGGAGGTTTAGCCAGGGCTGTTCCCCGGCTCAGAGGCGGGAGGCGAGACTTACGCTGACTGCCGCCGGGGTAGACGTGAGGATGAGAATGCAAATAGCCGCCCTGCGTATGCGCGTGGCGAATGGTGACGCGCGAACCGACCATGACGTCTGCACCGCGCGCAAGAGAAGAGGCCGAGTCGAGGACGTCGCGGGAAGGACAGAAGAGACGAGAGATCAGCTCGCACCGCTCGCTATGATACTGACGCCCGTTTCGGCACCTCTGAAGACGCACCTGCAAACGTGTCTTGCATGCCGTGTCCGCGGAGCGTGTGCTGGAACTCGGAACTCATGAAGCCGTCTCCGTCGCCCGAGTTGCTCAACACGGCAAAGTGAATCGCAAACATCGAGATGTAGAAAACGATCGGGACGGCAATCAAGCAGATGGCCCTCGCGACGAAGTGGCGAACGAGGAGCGGGATCGGGACGCGCAAGTCGCCGAGGAGGAGCCAGAGTTGCAGGACGGTAAAGACGCCGACGGTCGCGATGGTGAACAAGCCGACCCACTTGCACGAGACGACGGCGCCGAGCGCGAGTCCGGTCAGGGTCAACCACGTCCACCACCTCCTGGAGAACGGTCCGACTTTGCCGAGGCGGTCGCGCGGCGTCTCGTTCTCGTTCGAGAAGCCGATCCAGAAAAACGCCGACAGGGCCGTGAACAAGATCAGGGGCGAGTCGAGCAAGATGAACCTCGATTGGGTGATCAACCCGTTCTCGAACAGGACAAAGAGGGCGCCGAGCAAGGCCGTCGCGGGGCGGAGGTGCAACGCGCGCAGGGTCAAATACGCGAGGGGGACGAGCGCGAGTCCGAGGGTCGCGGGCAACAGGCGCATCGCGACGTAGGGGACGTGGGCGGGTCCGTACTCGGCGCCGATGTCTTTAAAGTCGAACTGGCCGCCTTTGAAGCCGGCGAGCCAAGCGACGAGGGTGATGAGGAGTTTGGCGAGCGGAGGGTGCACGTCCATGAAGAAGCGCGACTGGATATACCTGCGTGCAGTTGGGGTCGGTAAGAGGGTGCGTGTGCAGTCGGATCTTTTGAGTGTGCAAGTGAAGGACTGACTTGTTGGCAAAGCTGTGATCCGACACCATCGAGCACGAGAAGGCTCGTCAGCCGGGCTTCCTCGTTCCGGACTTGCCGACAGCCAATTCCTAGTGTTGCGACCGTATCGACTCACCCTCCAAAATGGACTTCATCGAATCTGCGATACGGAGTAACAAGAGGGATCAGTCTCCGGTGCGGTGCGAAAGAGGAACGGCGACGCGCGGTACAAGCGGACTCACACGACGCTGCTCGGTCTTGCGATGTGCCAGTACCGTACGACTGCGCCGAGCAAGACCAATCCGGCCAGGACGCGGTTCTCGCCCGGTTGGATCACGTCGAGTCCGCCTCCGACGCGGCTCCACCAGGTCGACGACGTCCCTGTCCGGGATCTGTTTGCTTTTGCGAGTGGGCGGTCGTCCGAGAGGGAAGCTTTGCGTGGCCGGCTTGCGTACGAGGAGGGCTTGGCACTCTCCGTGATCTTGTCGCTCGTGTAGGCGTCGGCAGCTGCTGGCGGAGCGACGTACGTCGACGTGGACGCGGCGCCGAGGGAGCGGTCGCCGAGCCGGCGTGACCGCAGTGGGTCCGAGGCCATCCCTAGCTTGCTGGCCGTGTGCCCGAGCGCGTTAGAGTGAGGAAAGAGTCGCTATAGCCAGCGCTGCACCGCCTCACTCTTGCTGACCTCTCGTTCTGCTTCAGCGCGTGCACAGCTTCACTCTCTCTTCCTCCTTATACACACACACACAGTAAGTACCGTGTTAGACATACAGTCGCAGTGCAGCATAGACTGACAGCTTGCCCCGATCTTCTGCCCGCTCGCCCACTCCGTCTACCCCGGAAACGCAACCTCGCCACTCATCTTCCATCACCCTCTCGAAGACCTCAACATGTCGACCTCGGAATCAACTGCAACAGCACCGGAGGAGCAGCAGCCGCAGAGTCAGTGGCGACCCATCGGGGAAGCCGTCGGCGCAGGCGACGTCCCCGTCGAAGTCATCGAGTCGCTCTGCCTCAACTGCCACGAACAGGGAGAGACCCGCATGCTCCTGACCGTCATCCCCTACTTCCGCGAAGTCATCGTCTGCTCCTTCCGCTGCGAACACTGCGGTCACACCAACAACGAGATCCAGTCCGCGGGAGAGATCCAACCCCTCGGCGCCATCTACACCGTCAAGTGCACCGACCGCGACGACCTCAACCGCCAACTCGTCAAGTCCGAGAGTTGCACCATCTCGATCCCCGAGTACCAACTCACCATCCCCGCCGGGCGCGGTCAGTTCACCACCATCGAGGGCGTCCTCGCCGACACGATCCGCGACCTCGAACACGACCAACCGCTCCGCAAAATCCAGCACCCCGAACTGCACGAAAAGATCCAAGACCTCGTCGCGAAACTGCGCGTGATTGTGCCCAACGTCGAGGCCGCCCCCGGTGGCGCCGACGACGAACCGACCGCGTCCACGTCTGCCGAGGCCACGGCGCCGATGCCTAACTTTACCCTCAAACTCGACGACCCGTCCGGCAACTCGTTCGTCGAGACCCGCGGCGGTCTGCAGGACCCGAAATGGTCCAAGCGCGAGTACGGCCGCGACAAGGCCCAGGACGAGGCGCTCGGACTCAAGCACGACGAGGAGCAGGACAAGGCGACGAGTCACTACCCGGAAGAGATCCTCTCGTTCCCGGGTGTGTGCTCCCTCTGTGGCAGCGAACTCGAAACCCTCATGAAAAAAGTCAACATCCCGCATTTCAAGGTGAGCAGCCCCGTCGCCTTGTGAGCGAGTGCTCAAGGATTGCACTCGTCTGACTCGACTCGGACCTCTCTGGACACACGCGCGCAGGACATCATCCTCATGTCGACTAACTGCCACGACTGCGGCTACCGAGACAACGAGGTCAAGTCGGGCGGCGCCATCTCGGCAAAGGGTCGCAAGATCACGCTCAAGGTCGAAGACACCGACGACCTCAGTCGAGACATTCTCAAGGTGCGTTTCACGAGAATTCTCTCTACTCGATGACGAAGGCCAGGAGCTGACACGCTCGCCGCACACCAGTCCGAAACCGCCGGCTTGACGATCCCCGAAATCGACCTCGAACTGAACCCCGGTACGCTCGGCGGCCGGTTCACGACCCTCGAAGGCCTCCTCCAACAAGTGTACGAAGAGCTCGACGAGAAAGTCTTTGCGCGCGGGGACGCGTCCGAACGCGGCGTCACGGACGAGATGGCCACTTTCCTCGGCAACTTGAAAAAGGCCATGGCGGTCGAGATGCCGTTCACGGTCGTGTTGGACGACCCGTTGGCCAACTCGTACATCCAAAACACCTGGGCGCCCGATCCCGACCCCAACTTGGTCGAGGAGGACTACGAGCGCGACCACTTGCAGAACGAGGAACTCGGACTGAACGACATCAACACCGACAACTATGGTCATGTTGAGGTCCCCGAAGGTGGCGAGAACGCCCCTTCCGCCACCGCCGCCGCAGCACCGGACGCAAAGCAGGAGGTCAAGCCGATCGTTCAGGCTTAGGCGTTCCGCTTTTTCATTCCCTCTCTCATTCGCATAGACGGACGGTCGCATGTATGATATGACTATATAGCAAGTCAACCCATGATGAATCGGAAGCAGAAGAAGTGTTGTCTAACTGGTCTACAATGGAGAGAAAAGTCTTACAACAGAGGGAAAATGGACATGGGATGAACGGGGCTCGGTCAGGATGCAGCTCCGCCTTCTTCTGCCGGCAGCGGTAACGACGAGGTGACTTTGCCGCCGAGATATCCCAGGGTGTTCAAGCTTCCCTGTGGAGACTGCTGCACGAGGTGCCCTGCGATTCGGGAAACGGGAATGCTGATCAGCTCTGGCTCCGCAAGCCACAATGTCTGATGGAAAGCAGCTTACAGATGTTCAACGAGAGCGAGACGACCATGACACAAACTCCCCACGAGAGGAGCAGCATCGCGAGGTACCGTAACCGGCGATCGTGCGGCGACTCGGAGTCTTTGAACAGCGCCAAAACTGCGGGAGGAGCGGGATGAGGCGGATGCGCACACAAACGAGCGGACCGTCTCGGAGGAAAGATACGCACAGAAAACCGAAGGGAGGATGAAAGAGATGGTGGTCGAGCCCGTCGCGCCGACAAAGCCGAGCACGGTCTCGAGGCTCGAAACAAACATGGCGATCAAAAAAGTCGTAAACAGCAACGCGCCACTCTCGACCACAAACCGCCCGAGCGGGATCTCGTCGCCGTCGGAGTGCTCGTCGACGTCGTCATCGTCGCTGGTAGGGACCCGTTGCGGGAAGAGGAACTTGTCGAGCGAGGCGCGGGCGGGGTGAAGTTGCAGCGGATAGGAGAAGAGGACGAGGATGACGATGCCGACTTGACCGATCATGACGATGTTGGTTCGCGGGTACATCCTGCAGGCCGTTCTCGCGACTCTTCAGCTCCATCGACGGTGCTCGGACCCAAGGAACAAGTGAACGCACTCGATGAGGTTGCCGCCGACGGCCGAACCGAACGTCAAGTAACCGAGAATGCCGAGGACTTCGTCTGCATGCGAGTGGGAGGGCGTTAGAAAAGATGTCGTCTAACCGACTCGATGGCTCCGAAAGCTTACAGATGATAGCGGCGCCGCCGATCGAGGTGCAGACGGTCAAGTTCAAACGAGCCTGCGTGTTGGCCTGCAGCTCGTTGAAACTGCAGATTAAAGTCATGTCAGTTCAATTCACCAGGAAATACCAGAGGACAGCCCACTTACACCGCAAAGATGTTCTGCGCGCACGTGTAGGCGAAAACCTGGACCGGGATCGATTGGATGAAAGAGGGTCCGAACCGGAACAAGTCTACGTCGCCCGGCGCCGGGAGAGCCTCGTGGCTGACAAAGAAGTAGTACACGACGACGAAAACGAGGTAGCCAATCGTGCAGAGGGCGATGTACGAGGTCATTTTAAGGCTGTCGAGGCGGCGGAGGAACGCGAGAGGGCAAAGGAGGGTCATCGAGGCAAGGATCCAGAGCCTTCGGTCGAGCAGGACCGAGTCTGACAGGTCAGGTTGGAAGCTTCGAACCACCTGCAGGTTCGAAAAGCCGGGTCAATCCGCGCACTCGACGGATCGATGGTCCAAGATGCGCCGTACTTTGGGCATGAGAGCGCCAATGACGATGAGGTACGAGATGGAGACGCCAAAGCATTTCAGCGCGACGGCAAAGTCGAATCTGTTTTGCAGCCAGTGTCAGTCTCTCGCGCATACCCCGAAAGAAACGGGGTCACCCAAGTAGAAACTCACAGTCGCGCCAGACCCGGATACGTGAGGTTGCTCAGGCTCGAGAAGCTCGCCGCCCGGTGGGGTGCCATCGCCGCGCACCGCGTCAAGAGATAGAGCCCAAAGGCTGCCGCCGCTCCGCAGACGAGGACCATCAAGATGCCAGGAACCAAGCCTTCGCCCGCGAATGCATGCGCCCTGCGGAATCGCACGACGTCAGCTTCTCCGAGCATCCGCGAAAGGTGTGCTGGTACCTACATGGCTAACGATCCCGTTCCAATGATCGTGTCTGTACACGTACAGGACGAGGGGAGCAGACACTTTGGGTCAGCACGCGGATCCGGCGCGAGGTGCCGGACGATGAGGAGAGATCACGGCGACTCACTGGCCAGGTTGGCGATGCACGACATGAGCGATGCTGCGCCATCTCGTCCCTCTGGCTTGACCGGCGGCGGTCCGTCCGAGTCGTCGTGCAAGAGCGGCCGCCGGTCCTCGACGTGAGGCGATGAGGAGGCGGAGCGAACAGACGAGCCCATCGTGTTGTGCGCGCACAGGGCAGGGGGCTATTTGCACCGCTTAGCGAAACAAACCAGCCAGACTTGCTCCGCGTGCATGCAGAGTTGATCGGGGTAATGCACGGATCGGCGTGCGCAATCACGCGCCTCGAGTTTCCGCAAATTCCGCGGCAACGCCACGAACGGAGCACTTCAAATTTCGCAAGTACTTTAGGACTCTCCAATCTGTGAAACTTCTGATAGACCACAATTGGGTCAATGCAGATCAATGACTGAGACAAGGGAGTGACCGAGCCAACTAAAGAGAATTGAAAGGGCGTGCCCTGCGAGACCATGCATCCGGATGGACACCGTACACAGTGAGAGCAATTCTGCGGCCAATGGAGGGCCGGTGCCCCAACGCATGCGGATGGCTGTTCAATAGCTCCCACTCATCCAGTAGATGGCCTGTCTGATTTGGTGGTTCTCCTTCGTCACCCTCCGAGCTCATGGCTTGCTCTTCCTGGCTTGTAGGAGCCGGACGGGTAAAAGAAGCGGAGCGCAAAGGGGAAGATGGTAAAGAGGAGCAAGGTGAATGGGCCAAAGGCAATGGGGAGGAAGGTGAAGGGGAGGAGGACAAAGGGCGGGCAGCAGGCTGCATACACAACTTCACTCATCAGACTGTTTCAAGATGGTAAGGTTCTCTCAAAGTGTGGGAAGGAGACTCACCTGGGTGTGTGCAACGACTTGCTTCACCTGTCTTGTCAGAGCATCCTGGACCGTCAGGAAACCGAAGAAGAAGAAGAAGAAGAAGAAAAAGTCAGTTACAGCCGTTCCAGTCAAGGTTAATTGTAGAACATGACAAACCACCTCGTGCTCTATCCTTTCTGGCTTCCACTCACACTGGGAACAGAGTGGGCAAGGCAGGAATCAGCCATGTGATCAATCTGGTCACAACAGCAAGAGGACAACTTACAAGGCCATTCGCTGCAGCAGCAATCCCGTCATTGCGGGACACTGTTCTGGTATGGTCCATGATTTTATCCAACCACCAGTTCCACGCAATGGCTTTGGCATCTGCAAGCTTCTTATACTTCTTTGGTGTGAGCTGCGACCTGCATGCGGTTGTCCAGGCGCAAAGCTTCCGGACCAAGTTCTGCCCCGGGGCTTTGGCTTCAATCTCCTGTTTAGCCTCTTTAGCTCTCAGGGTTTTCTGCCTGCTTCTGCCCCTGCGTTTATAGCCCAACACACTGAGGAAAGTCCAGTCTGTCAGCTTCTTCCGCCACGTGGTGTAATCTAAGCGTGCCAGCTTCTTCTGGAGCACAGTGTATGGCTCTGCGATTGTGTCCAAATTGGAGGAGCCTATGATTTCTTCAGCGTATTGCGTGAAAATCTGCGCAGCCTCTTTGAAATGCTCAGCGTGTGGCCAGTTCTGCGGGCATCCAAGGCGCACGCAGAACTTGCTCGGGTCAGTTGGGTACGGAACAGACTTTGACTGTCCGCCATCTACTGTGACAGACATACATGCTTCACAGCTGCATGCTCAAAAGAGCATCGTTTCTGCAGCCAATGATTTCCCTGTCAGTCATCTTCAGCAAGGCAAGTCTGGCAAGAGCAAGCACAGGCTTGAGGCATTGCCACCGGTTCGTTCTATGCCAGCTCACCAAGGTTTCTGCAACCGCTCGCAACTTGTCTGAAGGATCCTGCTGCCCCTCCAGTACCCGAGTAATAGCCTCGCATAGTTGACGCAAATCCTGGCCGAAGGCATCTCGAGTGTCCCGGTATGCCGACCAGTTGCGGTACTTGTGGGTGTAGTCAAAGAACGGCTCTGCCCACACCTCCACCAGAGCTTCTCCAAGCATTGCCAGGTGCCCATTAGGTCCATAGACCCCTCCAAGGAACTTTGAGAGTAGGCAAAGCAGGGCGTGCAACGTAGAGGAAGTTGTTTCCGTGGGATTTTCCCGGCGGGCATGGGGTCGCCTCGACCTGAATTGACCCGGAGTTGGAGAAGCTGGAGACAGTGTGCGCTGTTCCATTGCGCTGCAAGCCCAAGGAGTATATGAGCGAGAGAGAGAGAGTTCAGCTCGCGCGCCCCAGACTTGTGTGCCTCACACGTCGCACCTTCGCTGCTCCGCGGACAAGCCGCAGACCATTTAACTTCAGCCTTTACCCTCTGAGTAGCTCGAGGTTGTGTAGAGTTGGCAAGGCTGCGTTTTTGGTTAGTGTGCTTGCCGCCGCAGAGCGTACGCAGCTTGCGCTAGGATGTGCGTTGTGCGGTCAGATCATCAGATGGGATCTTGAGAGGTTGTCGCTCAATGAGAATCCGTGCATATCACAGGCTTGCCAACCCGTGTACAGCAGTATCGCTGCATTGCTGGCTGATCCCAAGAAGGCACCTACTGCTGCCGATTCTTGTCCGGATCACGCTCCTGGCCTTTCGCCGCCTCTAGTCGCTGGAGCATCTCTTCTCTACCCGGCCATTTCTTCCCGCCGAGGTTGCGCCACTCCCATTCCTGCAGGGCGGCTTCGTCGTAGGTCTTGCCGACGACAGAGTCCTCGTCTTGCAAAAACGTCGTGCCGGCAAGTTCGGGGGGCAAGAAAGTCTGATGGACCGGGTGGGCGTAGCCGGGCTCGTAACTACAGTTTGCGTGATTCAGTCCGACAAGACTGTGTATCAAGGGAGAGAAGAAACCGAGACTCACCGATAATCTCGTCCGTACCCGAGCTGCTTCATCAAGCCGGTCGGCGCGTTCCGTATGTGCAGCGGCACCGGATAAGCTTCCGAGTCGCGAACGAGTGCTTTTGCGGCATTGTAGGCTTTATAGACCCGAACCGACTTGGGCGACTCGGCCAGCATGACAACCACCTGGGCGAGGATACACTGTCGAGCCGGGGGAAACTAGCGTCAGGCGAGGCAAAGCGAGCGTGGGGAAGGCGATTCGGCAGAATTACATCGCACTCTGGCATCCCGATCAGCTGCGTAGCCTGATACGCAGACAGCGCTTGCGGCAGTGCTTGGGGATTTGCAAGTCCCACGTCTTCGCTAGCCTGTTTCCGATACAGCGAAATCCGTCAGTTTCGGATGGTACACACGAGCGATCGCCAGTCACAATTCACCATTCGGACGAGTCGCCGCGCGACAAAGAGCGGGTCGTCGCCGCCTTCCAGCATCCGAGCCAGCCAATAGAGCGCTGCGTTTGCGTCGCTGCCGCGAACGGCTTTGTGCAGCGCAGAGATGGTGTCGTAGTGGTGCTGCACAGGTGCAATGAGTCAGCTCACACTGTTTGTTGAGTCAAAGGAAGCAACAGCGACGCCCTCACATCGCCTGTTCGGTCGTATTGGAGATGTGCTTTTCGCAGACTGCGCTTGAGTTCGTCGCGGCTGATCTCGCCCTTCGAGTCTCGCGTCGCCGAGACCGCCAGATCGAGCGCCGAAAGCGCCACACGAGCGTCGCCGTCCGCCGCCGCCGCGAGGAAGCGGACCAGGTCCGGGTCGATGGGCCCCATGTGCGTAAAAACGGGATCGGCGACGTCAGGCACAGATACCGCTGTCGGATCGGTAGAGCCCTGCTCTGCTGGTGTTTCGCTTGCACTGTTCCCGGCCTCCGCCTTGACTGGTGTCGCGACGGGCGGCGGAGGCCGGGAAGGCAGAGGAAGGGTTTCGCCGGTCTGCTGCTCGTGTTGAATGCGAAGAGCTCGGACCAAGATACGGAAGATGTCGTCCGGCGTGAGCTTGTTGAGCACAAACACCCGGCAGCGCGAGAGGAGGGCGTTGTTGAGCCGAAAGCTCGGGTTCTCGGTCGTGGAGGCGATCAGGGACAACGTGCCCGCTTCGACGACCGGCAGGAAGGCGTCCTGCTGACTCTTGTTGAATCGCTGGATCTCGTCGATGAAGAGGAGGGTCTTGCGACCAGTGATCTTGAGAACGTTCTCGGCTTCGGTAAAGACTTCGCGGAGCTGTGCGGCGGTTGCGTTCGTCGCGCTGAGCTCTTTGAAGATGCTCGATGTTGTTTTGGCGATCACGCGAGCGATCGTAGTCTTGCCGGTACCCTGCAAAATCAGGTCAGCATGCAGTAGCGTTGTACTGCGAACGGTCAAGACGGGATGGCTCACCGGTGGCCCCCAGAAGATGCAAGATCCAATCCGGTCGGCGTCGATCAAGCCGCGCAGAAGCGCTCCTTTGCCCAGCAGGTGTTCTTGCCCGACAAAGTCGTCGAGACTTGACGGGCGCACCATTTCCGGCAGCGGTTTCGCCGCCTCGAGGAACGACTTGCTGCTGCTGCGCGGTTTCTTCGCAGGACTCGGGTCTTCCACGGCCTTGCCATTCGCTGGCTTTGACGGCGTCGTCCGCGGCTTATCGAAGCTGCTCGATGGCGGTTCAGGGTCGCTCCGCCCGCGCTTGCTCAGCGCGGTGGTGCTTGAGCCGGAGGAAGTGGAAGCGACGCCGGAGCTGCGACAGCCAAAGTCGAGGTGCATGTTGACGACTTGCTGCGTCACGAAGCGGCCGCAGATCGGACTGTGTTCGCGAATGATCAGCATGCGCGACCGCAATCCGGATTGGAAGGCGTAGAGCTTCACCATTCGACTGTCGTTGTGGTTGAACCGACAACTCGAGATTGCGTCAGCGCTGAGGTTCGGCGAGGGAGCATTGAGGGCGCAGCAGCGACACACCCAGAGTGGCCATACTGCACGGCGGGACGGTGAAAGGGCAGCAACTGTAGCTTGATGATGATGGAGGGATCTGAGCGAGAAGTCCGCCGTCTCTCGGCCGAGGCAAATTTCTTCGACGCCGTCGTTGGCCGTCGCGTAGTATCATAAGGAAAGCGAAACTTATTCTAGGCCACAGAGAGAATCAATCTGACGGAGATACCCTAAGCGGGAACAATCGCATAAGGTTTTACAACACCCAGCCTCCCGAGGTTCCATCCATCACGGACATCCCGCGCAGTAGCCTCCACCCCCGATCCCGCATCCCCAACACGTCGCCGGTCCTCCAACGTCCGCACTCTTGAGCCCGAGGCCCACAACGCTGGCGAGACCTTCGCCGAGAACGAACCCCGAGGCGACGAGGACGAGCCCAAAGTGTTCGAGGTGGGCCGCACCGCTGTTCCTGCTATTCAATGAAGGGGGATACGTACGGGCGCGTTTTCGGGTGTAGTGGAGCGAGACGAGCCCGCCGACGAGGCGAGCGAGAGAAAAGGAAGGAGTGTTGATGAAGCCGACAGCAAAGGCGATCCTGTGGACCGACAAGGTGTCAGCGATCAGATAGCAGCCGAACACACGCAACTGAACATACCCAGACGGGATCCAGCGCGTCCACCGCCAAGCGCGAGCGCGATCGCCATCGCTGATCATGCCCGCTCCATCAGCCGCAGCCGCCGCAATCTTGGCCTTGCCCACCGCCTTGAGCGTAGCGAGCGCAACGAAAGCGGTACCGAAGATGAGCATCGCTCCCTCGGTGTGCGGGGGCAGTTTGCCCGTGTTGACCAGGCGCGCGAGGTTGAGCCAGATTGCGGCGGTCGGGACCGGAAAGGCCGCGCTCGGGAACTCGTAAACGCGGCGGTATAGACAGTACACTCCAGTCGAGACAAAGACGGAAGCGAGACTGCCGATGAGCTGCGGGCGTACGAGAACTCAGGTAAGAAACGGTGCGGTCGAGTTTGAACGAGCGCTGAAACGCACCTGGCCATGGAACTGCGCCTTTGGGCTGCTGCCCCAGAGGTAGCCGGTCTTCATGTCCTGCATCAAGTCTCCGGCTTGTTGCGCGCCAGCTTCCGCAATACCGCCAGCGACGAGGTTCGCAACGACGTTCCCGGGCTGCACGACGGCAAAGACGAGTTGCGAGATCTTGCCGATCGCCGAAACCGGATTCAAGTCGGTCGTGCCGAGTGCGCGGACTCTGCAGTACGCTGCGTCAATTCCTCTTTACTTGCGGAAGTAGACGGGAGAAAAGTAAAGGGGACGCACCCGAGGATAGCGAAAATAGAAGCCAGGATCAGAGCGATCACGGTCGCCCACCACTTGATGCCGTCCTCGCCAAACACGGCCGAGACGAACAAGACGCACGAGATGCAGCTGAGCACTGCCCCGATGACGACGACCGGCGTGGACGGTTCCTCATCCTCGCGAGCGACTTTGCGTGCGACACCAGCGGCGCCTCCTCCGACGCGGAGTCCATCCATACTCCTCGCATCCTCGTCGTCGTCATCCTCGTCATCCTCGTCATCATCGCTATCGAGCGCGTCCCTCTCTGCGCGAACAAACAAGTGTCCCGACTTGGCGCGCTCCGCCGTCCGAGCCAAGAAGGGCCGCAACGCCTGCGCGGCGACGAACGAGACGCTCAAGATCGACTCGGCCGTCATGATGGCCAGAGCGGGCCAGAGGATCCAGCCTCGGGCGCCGTCGGACGAGGACGAGACGGGTCCGGGTGCCCAGCCGAGCTGCTTCGAGAGTGGCGAGAGGAACGCCCAGCCACAGAGCATGCCCTGCGTGCGGAGTCCAATACAAGAAGTCAGCGCACAGGATCATCCGCAGACCTAGTTGAGCAAACAGCTGAAATAGACGACGCCCACGCACCGCATTCATGCTCAACACCGTTTCCGGACCCATGATGATGCCTTGGCCGACGTAGGAGAAGGACGGAGTGAACCTGCGCGCAGAAAGACCGCGAAAATGAGCGACCAAATGGCGATTGGAGGAGGATGAGCCGGAGCCGTACCACCAGAGCCAGTCGTGCGCCGCCCGACGGAAAAAGATGTCGAAAACGGGCACAGCGTAGATGACCGGCATCGCGAGACTGAGCAGCTGTTTCGCACATGTTGATCAGCGCTGGGCCGCTGAGTAAAGTACAGATAAAGTGTCAAGAGCGCACCGTATAACTCGCCGACGCTGCGAAGCTCAGGAGTAAGGACCGCCAGGCTTTATGACCGACGATCTCTTCGGCCGAGATCTCTTCGTCCGGCAAGATCAAGTCGCCCATCTCTTCCTGCCCCATCGACTCTTCTCTATGGAGCATAAAGGCCGTCTCTCCACTTCGCGGCGGTTCGGGAACGGCAGCCGTCCTCCTCGCCGCTCCTCGATTCCGCAACCCGTGCTTCGACTTCTTGGGCCCCTCAGGCGAATGGACCAAGGGTTTCCCATGCAAGACCCCCAAGACTTGCGCCGTCGCGGTCCCGCTCGGGAAGACCAACTTCTCGCGGACGACGACCTGTTTCCGGAGCGGGACGGCGAGGAAGACGCCGAAGAAGGCGACGCCGAAGGACCAGGCGAGGAGGGCACGGAAGGACAGGATGAGCGGCTCGGCGCCGCCGTCGAGCTCGGGGGTGAGCATTCCGAGAGCTGGAATGACTCCGACGAAACCGGCGGCGAGGGGCAAAGTGCCCGTCGCGACGGCAGTCGTTTGCAGGACGATCTGCAGGGGGTTTCGATAGGCCAAAAGTCCCGTCAGCCTGGGTGAACCACCGCCTCGCATCAAGCAAGAGAGCGACTATGTACATTCTCATGTATTGTCAGGGGTCTGTTGTCGAACAAGCCGCTGCTCGGGAGCACCTTGAAGACGGCGAAACCGAGCAAAGAGGCCTGGAGCGACATCATCGAGATCCAGCCCGTCTGGAGACCAAAGTACGAGTTGGTGCAGGCGAGAAGGACGCCGATAATAAGTCCGACGACGACGGCTCGGAGCTGTACGGCCGCACAGGGCGATCAAGAGAAGCTACATCAGTGGGACCGCCGGCAGATGGGTACACTTCTTCTCGCGGCAGACGTACCGTCAGCTCCTCCTCCTCTTCGCCATCTCCGACCTGTTTCCTGACTTGCTCGCGTGGCCGCGACTCGAGCAACCTGTCGAGGCTGCTCCGCGATCCCGTCGTGCGCGCCATCTTCCTCAGTCTCTTGAGCCGCTGCACCGGGCAGGCAATCCGGCGTGGTCGAATTGGATACAGCGACGCTTTATGTCGTCCGCTGTGTGCTCCTGCGACGTTGCTGACTGTGCCGATGCGGGGCGCCAATTGCAAGCGGTGCGAGGCGTAGAGGAGTCGGAGGCGCGCCTGTCGGTATTCGGGCAAGTGTCCAGTCGAGTCGGTGATAAGTTATGCTCTACGGCAGACTCGGCGAGTTGAGGAGGCCGAGGCCGTGAGTGTCCGGACCGCAAACCAACTGTGACTAGCTTTCCCCTTCGCCATCTACACTTCGGCTCGGAGTTCGCGTGCGATGCTGCTCTCGGGTCAGAAGCATTGCTATATTACTGAGGAAAAAGTCCCTCCAAGTCCCTACCTGCTGCTACGGTCACCGCTGCCCTCCATCAAGAGCTGCGCTTTCAGCTCCGAAACGGACCCGTACAGGTCCTCGCGGGGACCGAGTCCAGCCAGTGCATCTAGTCACACGCTTATCTTCACTTTACAAGCACACCGCTGTCCGATCCGATCCGAGACTGCGTGCTGGACTCGCGGTCCGCGCTGCAAGAATACGCCTTCTTCACCCGACCCGACACTGCGCTCGCTGCGCTTGAAAAGTCTGGGATTGATCTTTTTGACTTCGCCGTGGGGGACTCTGACAGACTCAACAAAGTCATCCGTCAAAGTGGCGATTCGGAGAACCGCCTCGCGTTCAAGCCCGCCCCCGTTTGGACGCCCCCATCGCGTGCCACTAGCTTCATCTCTGCAGCAAGAATGCGCGCAGGGCTTTGGATCTTGCGCTATTGTCTGACCAGGTCCGAATGAGTTTGCTCACATCACGGCCCATTTACGAACGGCCTTTGCTTGCGCGAGGCAGCTTTCTCTACAGAGATCTACGCTTACTCTCGACAAAAAGTCGCAAGAGGAAGGACGCCCGAGACGGCTTCATCATTCCTATACAGACTGGATCCAAGCATCACGAGCACACAACCTACATCAAAGGACCAGCTCTCTCGCACGCTCCTTCCACCTCGGCTGCGCCGTGGAAGCCAGTGGCGTGACTTTGGACTTGTGCGCCGACTCGATCCGTTTCGCATGCTGGTGTCGGTGTGGGTGGTCTCCTCCGCGGGGGTCTTCGTAGCTACGCAGCCCCCCGGGAAGGTGACCTCCCGGACTGCGAAGCGAGATGTGCGCTGGTGAAGGCGGGGCGGGAAGACTGAGGAGCGTTCCGGGAGGGGGCAACGAGCGGGAGCGGTGCCCGTGTTGCTGGTCTCCATGATGATGATGGTGATGAGGAGGAGAGTGATGATGATGCTGTCTGCGTTCCGGGTCGTGGTGGTGCTTGTGCGGGTGATGAGGAGGGTGGGAATGGTGGCGATCGTCCGCGTAGGCGTAGGCGTCGGTGTAATAATCGCCAGGCATCGAAGCTCGAAAGCCGGAATGGAAGTGCTGCCGGGTTTCCTGAGAGTTCAAGGTGAGTAGGGCGAGGGTCAAAGGAGCTGCGGGAAGTAGGACCCACAGCGTGCGAAATGATGGTCGTGCTTTCGCTGCGCCACCTCGTCGTCCCATCCCGGCAGTACGTCACTTCCTGACGGCCGGCTTTAGTCTGACGTGAGGAAAAGAGCGTCAGACATCTTGACCTCTTCTTCTCGACTTCAAAGAGAGAGAGCGCGAAGAAAGCGCACCACACGATCGCCATTCGACTCCGTCTTCGCTTCAGTCCATTCCTTCCTCGCCGTCTTGCACTTTTCCTGATCCGGACCGCCTTTGCCGTGGTGCCCATAATGGCCGTGAGGCGCGGGGTACAAGTCCGGATAGCGTTTCTCCCGCAGAGCGAGTTCGTGCATCTCGGTCACGGTGTTTTGGAAGAGCTCAGTTGGACTCAGAGTGGCGAGATCGTCGAGAGCGGCCGCCTCTTTGTCGGAAACAGCTTGAGGAGAGATATAGTCGGGCGGTACAGAGTCGGAATGTGCCTCGAAACCGGGCGTCCGGAGCGGATGTTGTCCTTCGCCGGGACGAGGATACCCTCCCGGAGGAACACGATAGCCCGGAAAGGGACTCTCTGGCGCGTCCGGATTCGGTGCAAATCGTCCCTGGGCGATAGAAACGGGTGGTCCGGTCCAATTCGAAGGGAAGTGGGCGGTGGAAGGAGGGACAACTTGCGAAGGAAAAAGAGAGGCTGCGAAATCTCGTGCTTGAAGTGAGAGGTCATACGCTTTTCGACTTGTCTCTGTTAGCCCAAAGGAAAGGATGTTTCAACCAGTATGCGCCTCCTGCAGAACGAAACTATATGTCTTGCCGTCGCTAAGTATCACATAAGCCCGCGCGAGTGCTTGAAATTTCCTCGCCGCCTCCGCTTTCTCAGCTTCCTCCGGAACTCGATCCGGATGGTACAGCTTTGCCTGCCAATGTCTTGTCTCTTGTCAGCTGTATCTGGAAGCAAGCTAAAGGGAACTGAGACAAGTGACGTACCAGCCTCAAGTACGCTGCGCGAACCTCGGCGGTGGTGGCGAGGGGCGTGAGCTCGAGGAGGGAGTATAACGACGGCGCGACATGATCGATTGAAGCGAGGGCGGTGCCCATGTGCTCCGGTGTGCGTATAAGTCACTGTGTATCAGGGTCTGAGACCACCTCGTTCGCACAGGAGGAGAAGGTCTTTAAGAAGCAATGGACAAGCCGCGGAGCTCGGAGGGAGCTGCTTCCCGTCGAAGGCCTCGTGATCAAGCGAGTTCTCTGTCTCTTTATATGCGATGCGCTTCCCAAAAGGGTCCATAGCCGGCATGGAGGCTGTCAAAATACATGATTACAGGGGGTTTACGCGCGCATGAGCGCGAAAAGGAAATAGGATCGAACCCAGAGCAATTGCTCAGGACAGAACAGATCAACCCTTGACGAATTGACCGGCGGCTTTGCGAGTATAGAAAGCGTCCGTCCTGAACAAAGCGGTAGGTACCGTGTCAATGGAATCCCGAGGTGTGTCGGAGAAAAGAGAGGACAAACGCACCGAGAAGTGCCGATATTGACAATCTTGGGGCATCCGTCCCGAGACTTTTCTAACCGTACGCACTCCTGCACAATACAACAGCGAGTCAGTCTGAGGTTTTCACGGACTTGCACGCCTTTCGCGCAAATCAGAGGCAAGAAAGACGGCGCCGAGCAAACCAGCGACTCACCGCGCAATAGTATGCGTCCGAGACACCTGTCAGACAGACCGTTAGCGAGCTGCCGCACAGAAGAGAGGGAGCACGACCCTCTGGGTGAGCAGACTGCGCGACGGAAGACTCACCGTGACCGCCACAGACGATACACCTTCCGCCGTACGTGCCAAAGTTGCACTCGTCGCAGATCCGGACCAGCTCTGCCGGTCGCACGTACGAGTCGCAGATCGGGCTATAGGACGGAGCAGATTTTGAGTCAGCGTCCTAAACTTGCGGGACGAGCGGCGGAGAGCGGGCAGCGAGAGGAGGCGTTGCTCACCATTTACCGTCGTCCTTCTCGCACAACCGACCGATCGCTGCAGGTACAACGTGTACAGGTCAGTGCATGCTCTGCAGCCTCCATGTAGCCGTCACCTTCAGGACGCACCGATACCAGGCTCTGTGTCCGGTGCGATCCATTTTGGCGCAAGTCATCACGACAGGTCGACGCGTCACGCATGGAGAGACAAGGAAAAGCGTCAGTATGCGGCCTCGAAAGAGATACATGAAAGGACTTTGTGACTGCGTACGCTTGCGACACTGGACGAGATCGGTGTTGTGTTTACTCATCTCGCGCGGGCGGGTGCTGAGGCTTGTCGGCTAGTGGAAGGGGCTCTACGTCGGTCTGGGATGACGCTTGCGGTGGTGGACAAGCTTCCGGCGACTGTGCAGCACTACAGAGAGCAGCTCGCTCAGAGTTTCTCATCAAGAGTCGGTTCGGCTGATCGAGTCCCGCCTCCCCTCAGTCACTCCCTGCCATCTCGCTTGGCCGGTTTCGACCGCCACTGCAGCTCTCTCTCTTCCCGCTCATTGACTCTACCCTGCAGTCATGTATCAAGCTTGGGAACCAAAGACTATACTTTTTGCCCATGTTTTGTCCTGCTTGTTGCTAAGCTTGTCACAGCGCGCGCTCCCTGCTTTGCTCAGCGCTTTGGCGCTTGCACTCGTTGCTCTCCAACACTGCTTTGCAACTCCGGACTTCAACAGGGGGCTAACCAGTATAGACCATCTCAAAGTGCAAATCAACCTGAAAGAACATGTAATGCAGGCCTCAACACGCTCTGCTGCCCAGCTGTCTGGCTCGAAACCGTAAACCTTCTCGGCAATGCGGCGGGCCATCCGGGGCTTGTAGCCAAGCGATTGGAGGGGGTCATAATGCAGGACTTGCAGTTCACCCTGTGTGTTCCACGAATCAGCCAGGTAGGTCCAGAAAAGAGACACGTGATGAACACGGATCAGTGTCAGAATACGGAAAGGGCGGAACAGATTACAGGCAGTGCAGTTTTTGTGTGCTGCTTAATTGCAGTGATCTGCAGAGCTAAGTATCAGCGGGCTAAACTTCGTCTCCATGCAAGACCAATTTGACATACGAGTGCTTGTGCTAGACGGAGAGTGGGCCACGGAGGGCAAGGAGCTCCGTTGTTGAGGACGGTCTCTGCCGCCCCCGCTCTGAACGTTTCTTCACGTGAGTTGTACATCCATTGGAGCCATTCAGTTCCCACAGTGGTCAGGTAGCCAGTTTCTGCAAGAGTCTGAAAATGGAATGCCCACTCAAAGTAGCATTTTTTGAGGTCGGACTAGAGCCCGAGCTGGACCTCTTCAAGCCGGTGTTTCAAGGCCTCAGAGTCGAAGTGCTCAGGCTCGGCAACAGACGGGCCAAGTGGGTACACAAGAAGGGTCAGCCAAAGCTGGCTCAGCAGCGTGTTGAGCATGCTATCCATGGCAAACGAATCTCCCTGAAGGAAGCAATCGGGTCAGTTCACAATTAGCTATGTAAAATGTTACAGGTTTTCTTGACCAAGAAGAAGGTAAGGCCAACGTTTTGCTTCTGTCACAGCCCGACGGCATCACGGAGGTTCAAAAACCCATCAAAACAAGCCTACCGCAATGTGAGAATGTTTTCTTGCCAAATCTGAGACAACCTCCCAGCTCAGCGCACTCAGGCAGGCCTGCATTGCTGCATCACACCGACACCTGGAGGTTGTTTGACCGTGTCAAATCTGTGAGCAAGCTGTGGGACAGGGTGCAAGCATGTTTCAGTGCTCACTGTAAAACTGTCAAGAGGTGAGAAAGGAACTTGCCACAAATTCTGCAGCTACACAAATGCGTTGCTGCTCTGCTGCCCCAGCATCTTGAGCATCCAAGGATGGCACCGATTTCCGGACGCTCTGCGCCGCAGCCCACATGTCCATGATCCACCGATCCCAGGCCTCGGCCTGGCAATAACTGAGAGTATGATAATGTGCTTCTGTGAGCTGTCTGAGAAGGAGGCAATACCAGTCCTGTAGGTCCCTGTAAAGGTCCTGTCTGCACCCTCTGGCTCCGGCTTGTCGAAGGGTTGTCTGGGTTTCCATGATATTGCTCTTGAGGTTTTTCTTCAACTCGAAGCCCAAGACACTGGTGACAGCCAGGCAGATTACCTTGTGGCGCCAGGTTACGTACGCAATAGGCTTGGGTATCGCATTGGCTGGTACGCGGACAAGCGTGGGATCTGAGGATTTTTCAAGCTCTTCCGCAAAGTGAATGCTAGCGTTGGCAGCTTTGTCCACCCAGTCAGTGTATTGCCAGGCCTTTATCTGTGATGTGTCAGCACTTCTTCACCTCAATGAGATATAGGGAAAGTACGTGCAAGTCTGCTGGCAAAGGCTTTGAAGTTCCTGTCCTTCAGTAATCGCGCTCGGATCAACGGCGGCCCTGAGTCTGAAACAGACCAGTGAAGACGCACCAGGAGACCAGCAAGCTCCTTCAGTTTGACTGTATTAGACTTTGCTGTTCCTCTGATCTTGACAGATTGCCACAAAAGTAACCGCAACTCGAGTTCAAAGTCCGGCCGTGCATCTTTGAACCAACACACAATTCGGTGTCTGCTGACGTAGGAGAGAAGTGGGCGCGCCCACAAGTTCAATACCGCCTCAGCGCACTCTTGAAGGCGGGACTTGTGTGCGGTCGGGGCGTTGTATTCGGCGCTTGGCTCGATGAGGCTTCCCAACTGCGCAACGACCGTGAGCAGCATCCGTCGATCTTGCACAGAAGGCTTGTCAAGGTCAAGACGCCCGCCGGGCATGACTGCTCGTGACCTAGGATACGATGTGGTGGAGGACCAGTTGAAGGGCTGTTCAAGATAAGCAAGACGCCTATGCCGGAGTGGGGATCCAAACCCTCCAGCGCTCGGAGTGCCGCGGAGGAACGCCCGGACACTCCGCGGAGACGCGCTTGCATCGCCTTTCCACACAATGAAGTATGCCCCGAGAGCTATACCAGCGCCACACAAAATTGTCCACCAACTTCCGTTCCCAAACTTTTGAACAACAACGGCTTCTTGAGAAGCTACGGCCAAGTCCGAGGGAGAAGTTCCACCAACACCACCTAAGTCGGGCAACGGCGTCTTGAGGCAGTGACTGGCACACGGCGTAGGGTATCATCTGCAATCGGAAGTAGTGATAGTGACGTTTGAAAAGAGAGAGAGAGGAAGAGACTTAGATGGGAAAGCAATGACGACCGAGGCGAAGGTTGGGACACCCACCAGGGTATCAGCCCAGTAAACTGGCTCCTTGTGTTAGCCTGGCCCCACAGGTATTGTAAACTGTTGACACTTCTGTGCACTCTTGTCCAGAAAGAAGCGTCCAAAAAAACAGACTGAAGGGAAATCACAAAGGCAGGGAAAGAGGAAAAACAACAAACACAAAAGAAAAAAAAACAGCATGGATACAAAAGAACGCAAAGCTGAGAGAAATACAGAGGGAGGGAGAGCAAATGGTACATGCTCAAGTATGGCGTTCCTCCCACAGGTGGGCTTCAATCCCGTAGACCTTCCTTGCGATGCGGGAAGCGATTCTTGGCTTGTTTCCGAGCGACTGCACTGGGCCTGCAGTCCAGTGCTGGTGGACGGATGATGACTGACCCTGCTGCTGCAAGGTCGCAATCTGGTCTGCCTGAACACCAGGAAGGTTTGATTTAGAATCACCGACGGCGCAGATGTGAGGAATGCTGAGAGAACGCTGAGAGGACTTGGAAAGCTTACAAGGAAATTGACTGCATCTGTGGTGTGCCATACTTTCTGTGAAGTCCCATTGCCAGGGCTTGTCACTTGCATCATTTTATGGATGTGTTGGCGTAAAGTCCCCATCCATCCCTTCCAGGAGTTGGCTTCACCTGCTAGGGTACCAGCTTCCTCGGCCCGCTCAAAATGGCCCGCAAGGTGAAAGTATTGTTGCTCAAGCTGGATGTAGAGACCATCCTGGAATATACCAAGAGCACATTTCAGGGCATCTGGGTCAAAATGGCTGCAAGTTGGAAGGTCAGGGCCAAGAGGGGCAACCACGACAGTCAACCAAAGCTGGTGAAGCAGCTGGTTGAGCACAGTGTGCATATCAAGTCTGATTGCCTGATGGTGAGAGCGCGTCAGTAATCTACCCTGATGACTTGGGTGTGTGTGACAAAGGCACAGTTAGAGAATGGAAATTCCGTCTCACTGCAAAACCACTCTGTTCTCTTTGCAGCTTTGCAACCTCCTCCAAAGTAAAAGCTTCTTGGCAGACAACTTTTGCAGCCACAGACCAAACAGCCGGAGGTTTTTGCGCTGTGTCAAACTTTTGGGCAAGCTAGAGGAGAATTCGGAGGTGAATTTTCGCACCGTGGACAACAACCTGAAGTGAGCGGAAAACTCACCACAAAGTTTGCAGCAACGCGAGTACATTGCCCCTCTGATGCAGCAGCAGATCCTTGAGGCAAAGCAGGCACTGCCTTGCGGATGCGCAAAACTGCGTCCCACATGTTTGTGATCCACAGGTTCCATGCACAGGCTTTATGCTGGCTGAGAGCTTTGTAAAAACCACAAGAGAATGCCCTTCTCCAGCTGCGCTGCCACTCTTCCATAGCCTTATACAGGTCGCGTCTTGCTGCGTCAAGACGTGGCCGGTTGGTATCGGAATCGACATTAAGGTAGGTATTGTACTTGGAGCCTAAAACACTGGTAATAGCTAGGAGGTGAAGCTTCCTGCACCAAAAACGGTAAGTAATAGGCTTGGGCACTGTGCCAGGTGGTGTGGGGACATGTGTCGGATGGTTGGCCTGCAGCAACTGGTGCGCAAAAAGACTGCTGGCTTGAACACCTTCAGCTTCGTCTTCGCCTCCTCTTTGCTTCCAGGGCTGTGATTGTACTTTGTCAGCACTTTGACATGAGAGTGAAACAAGAAATAGATACGCGCAAGCCTGTGGGCAATGGTCATGAAATTCCTGTGGATCTGTATGTTCTTGGATCAATCTGCCAAGGCTACAGAGAATAAGAAAGACAAGGGAGGACGCACCAGGAGCTGTGCAAGTTGCTTCAACCTCTCTGAAGGTAGCTCGTTGCTACCCCAAATCTGGGCAGATTGCCACAAGAGCAATTGCAGCTCAAGCTCAAAGTACCGGTGCGCCTCTTGAAACCATTTCTGGTCGCTATTTTGGCTGATGAAGTGGTCAAAAGGCTGTGCCCATAAGTACACCAACGCTGCAGCCCGATCCTCCAGGTCGGGGTCTGTGACACCGGGACCGTTGCTGTCGAGTCCTCCTGCTGGCTCTACGACGCTTTGCAGCTGTGTCACAACCGCAGCCACTGCTTGGCGCGCTTGCACACAAGCCTCTGCGGCCATTTTGCTGTCTGTAATTGAAGGAAGGTATCGTAGCTGTTGGTCAAGAGCAAGGTAAACCTTTGCGTTACAGACGACCGGTTTTCGGCGACCCCAGTCGATACTCGGAGTGCCGCGGAGGAACGTCCGGACTTCCCGCGGACAGGCCCGTGCACTGCACCGCCATTGCGGGGGAATCAAGAGCTATTCTTGCGATGCGGAGGGAAAATCCTTTCGCGCTCTTGGGGAAGCGATTGATTCCGAGTCTGTCCCTTCAAATTGGGCGGCAGCCCTCCCTTCGTGACAACAAGCAAGGGTAGTCTGTTACATTCTCAATTGGAGGACTAACCAGTCACCGCGCCCAAGAACAGCAATAATGATGCGTTTGCGCAAGCAGCCGGAGGAAAAGTAATCCGAAATTGTTGGGGAGAGAGACGGGGCAGTCAGTACGCTAGATCAGACTTGCACAGACAGAAGAGGGCAAATTTTTGGAAGTGTATGGCCTTAGGACCAATTACAACAACCTGTCACAAGAAGCAAGCCATATGGCCATGTGTCATTGTCATTTGTCATTTAGGACATTGGTAGGGGAAAGCAAGAATGCAGCGCGGGCATTCTTTCCGCTTCTTCTCCTCACTGACCCCTTAGGCAAAGCTAACATTAAGAGTGCAACTCAAGCCCAGGTCAACTGGACACTGTGATGTGTCCTTGCACTGCGAGATAATCTGGGTATTCTCAGACAAAGAGAGAATTGCAAAGCGATAGAAAGAGAGGAGAGGTAATCATCCGACATCTTGTCGGACCCTTGCGGTAAATTGGAGCTCAAGTCCTTGCAATGATATCCATATGGTGAAAGAGTAAGCAAAAGAGCAGTGAAGGGAAGGTGAATTAGAGTGAGCGAGTTCAAGCAGCGTGGAATCCAAACCTAGCACGGTCGCTGCATTGCCAAGATTCTGCTGCTTATGGTAGGGTTGCTTAACTGGTGTTATACGCTCTGACATCTGAATTACTGCCTTCCAAAAGTGTGGTAAAGCGCGGGAGTCTGCTCGGAGCGAGTGTGAGTGACTGGAGGTCAAACACAAGTCCGCGCTCGAGCAGGCAATACAACATGAAACCTTGCCTCATCAGCTAATTGTCTCCGTAATTGATCCACCTCAACGGCGCCACCTCACTCCCATCTGAGACTACTCTCCAACAAAAACAAAAAGGAAGCCGAACTTGACATTCAACAAAAAGCAAATGAGAAAATAAAAAAGGCATGGGGAAAAACAGAAGGAAGAGGTAGACTACACATTGCAAAGCTGGGAGATCACAGAGGGGGAGACAGCAAATATGATGCACACCTATGCATACTGTTCCTCCCACAGGTGGGGTACAGACCTGTTCAGCAAGCTGCAGCAGGCCCTCTTTTGACTTGCCTCTCTCCGCTCTCGAAGTTGCTCGAAGTGTCAAACTTCCGCACCAAGTTTCCTCACAGAAGGGTATTTACTGCAGAAACAAAGCAAGAAACCTACAGAACAAAAGACCAAGCCCTCTGGGACCACAGGTCCGGATCAATGCCATACACCTTGTGAGCAATCCTCCGGGCAATGCGAGGCTGGTGACTCATTGCTTGGAAGTGCTCAAATCCGTCGAAAGGTGGACCTGGCTCCTCAGGATACCCAATGTTCCCTGTGAAAGGGTTGGGTCCTGCTGCAATTGGAATTTGATTGTGGTTGTAGTGCAGAGAGGGGCCATCGTAGTGAGTGGGAGGGTTGCCATAGGCAAGAGGGTCATAGGCAAGAGGATCATTGGCACCATAGGTGAAATGGTCACCATGGGGGAAAAGTGGGTCCTGGGGGGAGCTGATTGGTCCGGCAACATGGTTCATCCCTGATGACCCGCCATGGGCTCCGTGAGGGCCTGCAGCAGGCAGAGAGAAAGGAACAGGGTTCTGCAGAACAGCAAGACACATGAGGCTCCAGTGCGGTGTTTCAAGGAGATCATGAGAAACTTACCTTTGCCATGACCAGGTCCACCTGCGCATTGAGTATGTGCTGTCGAAATGCTATTTTAGAACTCCGTGTTGATAATTAGAGAGTAGAAGTGCGTTCTGTGCCTTTTAGACTCACCACCTCATTCTCAACTATTCCATTGGTCCATGCAAGCTGTTGCCAGTAAGGTCCAAGAGGAATCAGTCACAATTGCCTACAGCATGATGAGGTGAAAGCAGCGCACGATGTTGTTTGCTGCAGCAACAGTCCCCTCCTGTCTGGCCACAGTCTGGACATGATCCATGAGCTTGTCCAGCCACAGATTCCAGGCACAAGCCTCTGCATATGGGAGGCCCTTGTAGGCATCCTCTGGAAGCTGCGCTAGGCCGTCCTTTTTCCACTGCTCAAGCTGGTGCAACAACCATGTGCCCTTTGCTTTGATTGTCTTCTTTGCCTCCGGAATGGTTGGGGTGTGTCTGCCCCGTGCGCAGCCAACTGGACCGAGGAACGTGCACTCATTGACCTTCCTCACCCAAAGGCCATGGGGTCTGCGTATCAGCTTCTCCTTGATGACACTGCAAGGCTCAGCAACCCAAGCGAGATCAGTAGTATTCTCAATCTCATGGGCAAAGCTTGTGAAGGCTTCCGCCTCAGCCTCCTCTTCCTCAGGCTTTGGCCAATCCTGCAGCAAGTCTCGCTGGCATCAGTTGGGTAGAGAGAGTCTGCCCTCTGCTCTGTCCAGATCAATGGGATGCACACGTACATACTTCTTTGCCATAGCCTGAAAGGAGTAGTGACACTGTTGCAATCCGCTCTTTTGAGAAGTCAGCTTTGCGTGCTTGTCAAAGGAACAGTCTGAGTATCAGCTTGCCAGGGTATGCGCAGCCTGTCGCAACTTCTCCGGAGGAGCTGGACCACGCTCCAACTGATGCTTCATGTACTGGCAAAGCTGTCGAAGCTCTGTACCAAATGCATGGTGGTTGTTTCGATACCATGCCCTAGCCTGATATTTGCGGTCATGGTTCTTGAACGGCTTGGCCCAGACCTGGACCAGTGCTTCACCAAGTGTAGCAAGGTGCGCATTTAGTCCGTAAACGCCTCCAAGGTCATCTGCAAGTAGGGAAAGCAGAGTCTCCGCAGTGGAGGGTATCAACCCAGTGCTGACCTGACAGCGACGATATTCTACTTTTCGCCGCCTCCTTGAGCCCTGAGGCAGAAGTGTCTGAGGCAGGCTGCTCCTTGTATCTTGGGGAGGCTGCTGTGTCGGCTGCTAAGGATAGTATTTAGTCACTCATTCTTTGGCTGTGACAGGCTTTTACACACAAAGTCTGGAAGCACAAGCTGTGTGAGCCTTGCCTGCAGGAGAAGGAACTCAGCTTTGGTCATGCCAAGCAGAAAGAAAGGGACACGCGCTTACAATCTCCCTCTCGATGATTTCAGGTTTCTGGTCAAGCTACGGAGCAGATCACGTAAGCCAGCATTCCCTCTCATCTGTTTGTCAGGCAGCAACTTACAATGAGTTTGGCTGCTCGCCTGATTCGTTCCTTGTCGGTTCCCTCCACCATGCGCGCATCTCTGACCTTTTCCTGTAGCTCTGCAAGCCACTCCACCCATGCATTCGCCTCGGCATCAGACAGAGTTGAGTACCGACGGCCAGAAAGCTGCTCCTCGCGCTCCTTGGCCCACTGTTGCAGCTGGGTCCAGAGCTTGTCTGTGGCAGGCGCGGCGGCGTTCACATCGAGCTCTGCCTGGGGTAGGGCCAGAGTGCGGTGCTCGGCAGAGCGAGGCCACGCTGCACCGCGTACGTCACACTCAGTGAGCATCTGCAGCTTCTGCTTCCATTGGTAGTATGTGAAGCGCGCCTGGAGGGGCTTGAACTCCGGAACTTGAATCCGCTGGAGATCGCCTGTCTCCGTGATGCCGGCTGCAAACACTGCAGCTTGCTCTGCCGCCTGCTGTACCTGCTCATCAGGAGGCCATCTCTGAGACAAAACGTATCAGTCAGCACACAAGCTGCAGAGAGCACTTGGGCTTCTCTTGCTGCAAGTTACCAGCTGGGGCGCAATCGCTGAGAAAGAATACCTTGTTCCCTGCAGGTCACCGAGATTCAGCCAGTGGACAACAGAGCAAGACAAAGAAGCTTGACATACCAGCAACTCTGCTGTAGCTTGCAGTACACGGTTATGGGTTGGCAAAGACGCCGCATTTTTTACGGCCGTGAACAGTTCTTTGAGAAGGGTGTCGAGCGCATCGAATCCTTTGACATGAGCAGACCGGTGAAGGTAGTTAAATATCGAAAAAGGCGTCGACCACAGGACCAGTAGCGCTTCAGCCAGGTTCTGTATGTGCGACCGCGCCCCCTCAGGCCCCTGCTCAGGCGCTCGCAGACGCGCGGCGAGGAGGATATGCAGATGGCGGACTGTGACCGTCAGCGGGTTCTTGCGGCGTCGAAGCTGTTTGCGCTCGGTTTGATGCGCTGTCTCCGGATCCATTGGGTTACAGGTGCAAGAGGCGCAGGAAAGAAAGGGGCGAAAGCCGGAACTGACAGTTAGTACTGACCGTTCTCGGCCGGACAAGCCGCGGACCTGCGTCCAGAGCACCGCCACACGCGGGCTTAGACCGCGACAAAGTGTCGCGCGCTCGCCTCCCCAGTCAAGGTACCCTGAAAAGCTGGCTCGCTGCACAAGGCTCTGCTGTTTCAAGTTGGGAAGGTCATGCTTGCGAGAGCGCGAGAGAGCGCTGCGAGGGAGCCGCGGTTACTACACCTGAGGGGAGGCGCCAGTCTGCACTTGACTCCGCTTTGCCGCCACACGGAACGCGGAGCGAATGGCGCAATCTCTCTCTGCGTCTCTTGCACGTTTCTCTACGCACACGTCCGCAAACAGCAGGATCACCTGAACGGACTCCATACGCTGCTTGACTTGCCCACTCCTCCGGAATAGACAGGTCTAGCGCTCTTCCCAACACAATGACCGACAGCTGGACTCCGCGCTCCACCTCTGACCCGCTATCGCCGGCCAGTCCCGCCTCGCTCACCTCGAGCCTCTTGCGAGGTGCGTCCTACACATTCACGAGGAGAATGCCCCCGCGCTGATCCCGCCGTCTGCCCGCAGCTCGCCCTTACCGGTTCGCGACCTTGGCGGCGACGGTCGACAACCCGGATCCGGGCCACAAGGACCAGTATGGCTCGTCGAGCGTGCCCATCTACCAGACTGCGACCTTCAAGGGCATGGGCGGGCAGTACGACTACTCGCGGTCCGGGAACCCGACTCGCTCGCACCTCGAACACCACATTGCGAAAATCTCGAACGCCCGCCACGCCTTTGCAGTCACGTCGGGCATGGGCGCCCTCGACGTCATCTTTAGGTTGCTCAAGCCGGGAGACGAGATCATTGCCGGCAACGACCTGTACGGCGGTTCGAACCGCTTGATCGGCTACCTCAAGGAGCACGGCGGGATCACAACTCACCATGGCGACACGACCAACCCCGAGTCGCTCTTGCCGTACCTGCAAGACCCGGCGCACAAAGTCGCCATGGTGTTGCTCGAATCGCCGACGAACCCGCTCCTCCAGATCGCCGACCTCGAAGAGATCGCCCGCATCACCAAGCGGTACCGCCCCGAGGCCATCGTCGTCGTCGACAACACGATGATGAGTCCGTACCTGTGCCGCCCGCTCGAGCTCGGTTGCGACATCGTCTACGACTCCGGCACCAAGTATTTGAGCGGACACCACGACCTCATGGCCGGTCTCATCTGCTGCGACCGGGACGAGATTGCCAAGGTGCGAGGACAAAACTAGTGTTTCCTGCGTGTTTTCGCAAGACTGATCTTTCCCGCCCGCAGGGTATCGGCTTCACGATCAACTCGATCGGAAACGGTCTCTCGCCGTTCGACTCCTTCCTGCTCCTCCGCGGTGTCAAGACCCTCTCGCTCCGCATCGACAAGCAACAAGCCAACACGATCCTGATCGCCAACTATCTCGACCAGCTCGGTTTCAAAGTCAACTACCCCGGATTGGCGTCGCACCGCGGCAAGGCCGTGCACGACCGGATCGCGAGCGGTCCGGGCGCCGTACTCAGTTTCGAGACGGGCGACGTCGCGCTCAGTGAGCGGATCGTTGCGAGTACGCGACTGTGGGGGATCAGTGTCTCGTTCGGTTGCATCAACTCGCTCATCTCGATGCCGTGCCTCATGTCGTGCGTCCCCTTGCGCGAGACATCCGCACCTGGGTCATGCTGACGCTCCCTCTCTCACACAGCCACGCCTCGATCGACCCCGCTGTCCGCGCGGCGCGCAACCTCCCCGAGGACCTGATCCGTCTCTGCGTCGGGATCGAAGACCCCGCCGACTTGATCGACGACCTCGAAGCCGCCCTGCTCGAAGCCGGCGCCGTCCGCACCGTCGACGAGGCTTCGTCCGCCCTCCGGGGAGAACGGTTGAGCCTCGAACGGACGGGAGCGGTTCGCGGAGACGGGTTGGTGCGAGAGCTCGAGGGGCTGGGACTGAAGAGCGAGGAGGGGCGGAGTGATCAGCCCAAGGTTGAGACGATCATGACTAGTGCGCCGGGCAAGGTCATCCTGTTTGGAGAGCACGCAGTCGTTCACGGTGTGGTGCGTTCACCATTCTTCTCTCCACGCCGCTCTCGTGTGGTCACTTGCACAGGACGTTGGCGCTGATCCTTTCCTCCGCTCATTGCCGACAGACTGCGATCGCGGGCGCGATCGACTTGCGGTGCTACTGCCTCGCCGAAGCTCGCGCCGACGGACTCTTGTCGCTCGTCCTCCCCGACATGGCCTACTCGCAAACGTGGGATCCCGCCTCCCTCCCGTGGGACAAAGTCGCGCCGTTCCCTCCCCCTCTCTCGAGCGTGCTCAAATCGGGGCCGAAAGGCGATTTCGTCCCCGACCACGAGTTGCTCACTTTGCTCGCGAACCAGTACATCACGCGGGACGTCGCCGCGGGCGAGCAAGGGTTGAAGGCGGTCCAGTCGGCGCAGGCGTTCTTGTACCTGTACATGCACGTCGCGAGCGTCACGGGACTCCGACCGGCGCAGACTTACACCATCAGGGCGGGCTTGCCCGTCTCGGCCGGACTCGGCTCGTCCGCCGCCTTCTCCGTCTCGGTATCGAGCGCTCTGCTCTACTCGCACGGCGTTCTTCCCGTACCGACCGCATCTTCATCATCACAACCCGAAGATTCCTCGGTGGCCCCGGAACACGCCCACCTCGTCAACGCGTGGGCCTTTGTCGCCGAAAAGGTCCTGCACGGCAACCCCTCGGGAGTCGACAACACCGTCTCGGCGCTCGGAGGCGCGATCGCGTACCGCCGCGCAATCTCGGGCCGACAGGAACAGAGCCTGAAGAGCTTGAAAGGGTTCGACGAGATCCCGTTCTTGATCACGGATACCAAGGTCCCGAGGGATACGAAGACGCTCGTGGCGGGCGTCGCGCGGAGAAAGCTCGAGGTGAGTAGCAGGGTCTTTGGTCTCGAGTGTTTGACTGTAGTCTGGCTCAGATGTGCTGATGCGGTATGATCTTCCGCAGGAGCCGGACACGATCATCCCTCTGCTCGACTCGATCCAGCGGATCGCAGACCAGGCCGAATCCCTCCTCGCTTCCGCAACCACTTCCTCCGGCAGCTCGACCACCCGTCTCGAACAGCTCTCGGACTTGGCGCGCCTGATCGAGCAGAACCACTCGCACCTCGTCTCGCTCGGAGTGAGCCACCCTGCGCTCGAGACGGTCCGGAACAAGACGCGCGACCAGCCGTGGGGCCTCGCGACCAAGTTGACTGGTGCAGGCGGCGGCGGTTGCGCAGTCACTGTTGTTCCTGATGGTGCGTGGGTTACCTCTCGGCGAATTTACCTTTTGCCCGAAACTGACCCAGTTGCCCGCCCACCCCAAACAGGCTTCTCGAACGACTCGCTCCTGTCGCTCCGGTCCGCCTTGGCCGACATCGGTTTTGAGACCTACTCGACCTCGGTCGGCGGCCGCGGCTACGGCGTCCTCGTCCCTCCCGCGGCTGGTTCCGCCGAGGAGCAGGTCGAGTCGGCCGAAGGCGGCGTGGAGGCGAACGCGATCCCGGGTCGGAAGCGGTTCGAGGACGCGCCGGCTGAAGATCTCGCGCGGTGGGCAGAGTCGGCCGGAGTTTGGACTTGCGCATAGAGTGCGCGCGTGTGGCGCTCATCGCGACGAAGAGGATTTCCCTTTGCTTGTGTAGATATCCATCTGCCCCCGTATTTGTACTGTACCAAAATTTGCGCCAGCCATTTCGGTCCGATCATTCTTGAATGGCTAACCAGAGTCTATACTCGCTCGCACGTGCACCGGATGTCGCGGTAATTCCGCGTGGAAGCGAACTTCTGCTCTTTCACCTTCAATCTCGCAAGTCTCACTCAACCCGAAGGAGCCGGCCGAGTATGGCAGACGACGAGCTAGATCCAGCCTTCCTGGATCTAGACCTGCCCGCGCACGCCTCGTCGTCGCTGTCGTCGCTCGGCGCCGAGTTTGGTGGTTCTTCACTCGACATCGGACTCGACGACTCGTTCGAGGCACAGCTCGGAGCAGGATTCGGAGCTGCTGCTGCTACACTCGGAGACGAGCTACATTTCGGTGGCGAGACGCTCAACGGGTTCGAGGAACTCGATCCGGCGAGGAGCGTGCACCTTGCAGACAGCGACAACGACGACGGCGACGCCAGCTCGTGCGACGACGACGACGATGCAGTGCGCACACCGTCGAGGCAGAAACGCGCGAGGATCCGCCCCACACCGCAACACCAGAGCCTCGCGTTCGAACTCGCCAGCGTCGCGAGACCGTCGCAGCGAGAACGAACCCTCTTGAGCGAACTCGGCCTCGAAGATGACAACAACGGCAAAGAGGCAGGCACTTTGGACAAGTCGGACGTATCGGAGAGCGAGTCTGAAGGCTCTGCAGGCCGTCGAACGGCCAGGCGCGGTGCAAGCGCTTCTGTCCGGCAACGGAATGGACTCGCTCGACTGGATGACGATCGCGACGTGTCCGCGTCGCCACGACGACGCTCAGCAACGAACGGAAGGAGGGCAATCCCCACCTCTCTAGAGCAAGACGCCGACCGGATCACACTCTCCAACTTCCGCGAAGTCGAGCAGGCCGGTGCCAAGCGAGAACGAGCGCTCGAGCAGGACCTCGACACGGCGGCCGCCAACCTCTCCGACTCGACCCGCGATATCTTGGACTTTATGAGCCGATTACGGATACACGTCGGCGCTTCTTCTTCGGAGCCTCCCAACTCGACAACGATCTCGACCGCAGCGACGACGACTCCTCCGCTCGATTATCGAGATCGACAATCCGTCGTCGAGGATCTCTGCTCAGCCTTTCTACGCTCGCTGCAGTCTTCGGCTGCACGACGGACTGAGCAACAGCAGGACTTGACGGTGCTCGAGCGGGAGTTGGCTCGAACGGAGGTCGGATGGCAACATGCGCTGGGAGGGCTGGACCCGCTCCCGCATGATTTGTTTGACGACTCCGCCGTGCACGACCACCTCAATGGCTCCTCTCAGCTAGTCGTGCACGACTCTAATGATCCTACTCGCCAAGCATGGCCGCGACCCCGTACCGACGAACCCACCGCAACCGTCGGCGCCTCAATCACCTCCGAACTCGCCTCCCTCCGCTCGACGACCCAATCCCTCCTCTCCCTCCTCGCCTCCCTCGCCGAACAGACCCAAGTCCAATCCGCCCTCACCTCCGACGCGGGTCGGAAACTCCGCGCGCTGCGGACTCAGCTCGGCACGCTCAAGGACGAGGCGGCGCAAGTTGAGCGGAGCGAGGCTTTCGTCGAAGCGTACGAGAAAGCGCCGCGGACACGAGTCCAGGAGGGGACAGAAGAGAGTGCGGCGGCGAGGGCTCGACGGGAAGTGGAGGCGGTACAGCAGCGGTTGGAATCCGGATGGATCACGGCCCAAAAGATCTTGACGAGCTGCGCCTAAGACGACTTTCTTTCTTTCTGCGAAACACACCCACCCACCTCGGATCCTCTTTTCAGTCCACCACACAATCTTGTCGTACTATTTCTTGCATTCGACGGAACATTCGCTGCCAACCCAACTTCGCTCTTCTGCAAGTCGTTTGAAAGCGCTCTTTTCATTGGCTGTCTCAACAAGAATCGCCTGAGAGCCCTACAGCCCTACAGCCCCTACCGCACTCGCATCCATCGTCCTCCACAGAACAAGCAACAAGTCGCTCGGAGCAGCAACTCGTTTAGTACCGGATCCGCCGACTTGAGCAAAGCCTTGCGCTCACAAGCGGTGCACGTCCGCGCCTGCACGACCGAGACGAGGTCGAGCGTGACCGAGCAGCGCTCCCACTCGTGACCCGATTCGCAGCACGCGTAGCGGGTATTGGCGAGCGGGACGGGCGCGCGGCAGGCGGGGCAGAGCACGTCCGGTTGCTCGAACGCTTGGGAGAGGTCTTCGGGCGGGAGGGTCGCGCTTTGCGGGTCGTCGGTCGTCGCTGGGAGGGTCGAAGCCGACGCGAGGAGTAGGCGCGCATACACTGTCTTGGCGGCCTCTGTGTTTGCGGTACGAGTTTGCGTCAGAACGATAACTCAAAACCTCAGGATAGGAGCGCAAAGCCGACCGGAGACTCACCGGTCAATTTGAGCGAGCTCAACACGGATGCAAGGCGACCCAACGTCTCCTTGGCCAAGAGCCTGATGAGGTCCGTATGTGCGAGCTGGACCTCGTGCCGCAGCCCTTCGACGAGCGTGTCCTCGCGCTGTCCAACATCAATCAGTCAGCATCTGCAGCGTTCCATCCGAATCATAAGGGAGAAAAAAGGAGGTGTAAAGACTGACGAGCAACGCCCTCGCGAGCGTCTCCTTCTCGCGAATCTGTTCAAGCCTCTCGTCGGCCCAAATCTGCGCCTCGAGCTTCTCGCGCATGCCCGCCTCGACCGGGGACATCGCCGCGTCGTCGTCCATCGATCCCGGTACGGCGGGCAGCGTCAGGTATTGAAGCATGCCTTCGACGAACGGGGTCGAGCTGGAGAAACGGCGGATGGCGTGCAAAGGGAGGAGCAACTTTCCGAGCGGGCAAGCGGTTCGAGCTGTTGAAAAGGGGCCAAACCAAAGAAATATAGTCAGCGTACGAGTCCGAGTCCGCAGAATGCTTCCGTATCGGGAGAAAGGAAGCAAGAGCTCACCATTGATAGGTTGCGCGAGGACCTGCATGCATTCGTCGACTGCAGTCGATTCAACGAGCCCTGGTCCGGTCAAATCGGCAACGACGAGGTACGTCTTCATCTGCCCGTACGGCCTATAGATCGACGCGTCCGGTCGAGCGGTTCTACCCGATAACGAAGCCGGTGCGGAGATCAGCAGCGCTCTCTTTTCTGCAGCATCGAACTCGCGGGAAAGACTCGGAGACTCACTCGAAAATGAAGGCGACATCGCCTATTCTTTGGTTTTCCGAACCCACCGCGCCTCCTCCCTGATTGAGGACCACCATCCCGACAATTTTAGCACCTTCCTTCCTCCCGATCTGACCACCAACGGCAGCCGCCGTCGTCTCAAACCGGTCCTTTTTCATCCCAGCACTGCGACCGAGCACTTCCTCGAAAACGTCGCGGGCTCGAGAAGTCAATGCGGACGGTGAGAGCGCCGCGGTGGCGGCGGACCCGTCTGCTTCTTCGGGGGGAGTGGCGGAGAGTCGCAAGTGGGGGGAGAGGCTCAGGTGGTAGAACGCGGACGAAGAGAGCGAAACGAGGAGCGAGTCCTGATGTGGTAGGTAGGCGACACCTGTGCGATGTGTCTCTACTACAGTCAGGCCATGAACCGGGTTGGGAGCCTGGCAGACAAGCAATGAGGAGATGAAAACCACGGACGCACCGCTGCACAGCGCCCACGGCGTCGCGCCCATCCACCGATCCTCTCCCACCATCTCCAGCTCGACTTCCTCCACCCCCGCTTGCGACGAGACTTTCCATCCTCCTTCTCCGTCTCCGTCCCGATCTGGTTCGAGCGTCGCGAGATGGACCGTGCCGAGTTTCGAGTACGCAATCCGGAGCTGCACGTGGTGAAGAGTGGGTGGGTGACATTCAGATCTTCTTCCGACGCGGCAACAAAAAGTCGCGGGGGCAAGAAGGCTCACGTTCGGGTCACCGTCCCGATTCGCCCAACACAGCTGCGTCGCCGCCCTCCCGTCCGCCTCCGAGATCCGCAAAGCCGGTAAGATGGTCTTGACCGCTCCGAGTCCATCTCCCTGAGTGACCGTGAGAGCAAAGACCCGACCGTCGCCGTCTGCGATCGCGAGCTGGGCCGTGTAGGTCTGTGAAGCTGTTTACGTGGGAGCAGCGACGACAGGAATCAAGCGAGGTGGTGAGAAAATGGGAGTACGACGTCAGCTTGAGCTTAAGGGAGGTGGACAAAGAGGGAAGAAAACGAACCTCGCTCCTCTTGTCCCTCCTGTCCAACAGACCTCCATTCTGACCAGCTCAGCACATGGATGATATCGACCTCATCGGCGGGCGCCACTCGCGCGACGCATTCCGGTTTCCGGTCATCTCCACCGAGCCTGCGATTTCGTGCACGTCGGGGGTGAGGGAAAAATGGGAACTGGTCAACTCCAGTTCCTAAGCCTGGAGACGGAGGTCCGTCGGAGTTCATGAGGGAATGCCTCCAGTCCCGCAGCACAACGACGCGCGGAGAGAAAGCGTACGTACCTCCAGATAGACACTTCTCCGCTCCGGTGCCCGAGTGCAAACAGCGACCGATCGGACGCAGTTCCAGGTGCGGGGCCGGACCAAGCAACAGCTGTGCGCGAAGGGCGAGTGGTTTTCGCGCATTGTTGGTTTTGTGTGTATGTAGCATAGCGTGTCGTGGTTCGGATGTTTGAGATGTAGGAAGTGGAAAGGCCGTTCACAGGGACGGAGAGGACAGAAGAGGAGAAGGGCATCGAGTATCGAGGAGGTCAGACACATTCGGACCATTAACAGCAAGCAGCGCCGAGCAAAGTGTGGCTAGGGCGGACGTACCGGTCGCTTGGCAGCGGAGCAACGCGGCGACCATCTCGCGGCGCATCGGCTGCGTCTGCACTTTTTGCTTGGTTTCTGCGCGGGCGCAGGAACAGCACCGTCAATGAATCGCGTACGTTCGACATCGGTATCGGTATCATCAGGTCTTTGCGTTACACCGCCGCGGTCGCTTCTTTCTTTTGTTTGCCCGCAGAAAACCAAAGGAAGACCGAGAAGAAAAAAAAAAGGGAAGGGAAGGACAACTTACGATCCGGCGCAAGTTCGCGGACCAGTCCGCTGGTCAAGTCGGCAATCTGTTTCCGTCATGTGAGGGAAGATGGGGTTCGAGCCGTCAGAGAAGCGAAACCGGGAAATCCGCAGGTTGCGAACGGGGAGCTGGAGAAGATAGACAGCGAGAAAAGGAAGGGGTGCGCCCCGCGCTCACCTCTGTCCACTCTCCGGTCGTCGCGTTCTTGCTCGGTCCAAAGAGGAGCGCTTCGCCGTTGGTCGTGATCGCCGCGAGGATGCAGCTGTGTTGAGTCCGGGCGGCGTGGACAAAGTTATCCCGCAGTTTTTGAGAGAGAGAGAAAGACACGGTCGAATGCGGGTTTGAGACGGAAGGTCTCTTTGTCAGTGTGACGTTCTTGTACACGTTCTTTCTGGACAAGAAACAGTACGGAACAGGAGAAGAGGAGGGTACGGAGCACTGACTGACCCTCCGAGATGAGTGAGACCGGAGGGGGACCACGCCGCCGCTCGCCAGTGATTCTCGACCATGCCAGGCATGTTGAGGTCGTACTCTGTGTACGATGTGTGAACGCTTGTCAGGCTCTTCGGCAGATGCTCGTTTTCACCTGAAGACAAAGAGAGAAAAGACGGGGTAACTGACCGTCTGCCCAATCGGCCCAGCGGATGGACGCCTTCTTGTCGAGCGTGACGGCCGTCTTGAGCCACGGCAACTCTTCGGCGACTTGTTTCCCTTTCCCTTTGCCCTTGTTGTCGATTCCGGCAGCTTCGAGACCGCCTTTGGTTCCGGCAGAAGGGAGGCGGACACCGCTGCTGCTCGAGTCGACGAGCGGTTTCGCCGCATAGCCGAGCGCGGGGGTCTGCGGTGTACAACGTGTCAGCTCAGCGCACCCTCTCGTGCTCGCAAAAGAGGGAGAAGAGAGTTACGACGAGGTGAATGTCGGAGCGAGTGACGATGGCGAGTTGGCCGTCGGCGGAGCTGACGAGACTGGACGGAGTCGGCGAGACTGCGCCGTACTGCACGCTCACCGTCCCAGGGAGGGCCATCTGCGCTTGAAGTCGTCGGAGAGACGAATGATCAAACACTCGTCGGCCCACGAAGAGCGCCTCCCCTCGTGTGCTCGTATGCACGTGTGCACCGCCTCCTTCGGCGCTTCGGCTTCGAGCCCGCGCGACACGGAAGCTGACCAAGATTTGATCGGCGCATCTTCTCGCCGCCTTCTCAAACAGCAACAGCGCTCTCTCCTCGTCAAGCTCGCGCACTGCACTGCTCAAGATTACACTGGACTCAGTGACAAGACATCCGCAAGCTACAGAAACACAACGTCGAGAACTCGAGATGGCCGCTCCCGCTCCCGTCAACGTCGCCGTCATCGGCATGGGCATGTCCACCACCGTCTTCCACGCCCCGTTCAGTACGTGAACCACAGGATAGGATAGCAGGGAATGCTCTGCTCAGGCTGACCCAGCCCGGAACCGCAGTCCTCTCGCTCCCCGAAAAGTTCAACCTCAAGGTGATTGTCGAGCGATCCGCAACTCCCGAAAAGTCGAAAGCCCGCGACAAGTACCCGGGCGTCCACGTCGTCAACACTCTCGACGAGGCGCTCGCCATTCCCGAGATCGACGCCGTCTGGATCTGCTCGATCAACGACACCCACTACCAGTTCGCCAAGCAGGCCCTCCTCGCCGGCAAGCACGTCGTCGTCGAGAAACCCGTCACGCCCACGTCCCAGCAGGCGTACGAACTCGCCCAACTCGCTCGGGAAAAGAACCTCGTCCTCGCCGTATACCAGAACCGCAGGTGGGACGCCGATTTCCTCACCGTCAAGAAACTCATCGCCGAGGGCCGACTCGGAGACCTCAGCGAGTTTACCGTACGCACGTCTCCAAATCTGCGCGCAGAGAGACACCCTCTAATACAATACACCCCCCGCAGTCGCACTTTGACCGGTACAAGAACGTCCCCAATGCCAAAGTCTGGAAAGAGTCGCCCGTCCCCGGTTCCGGCGCCACCTTTGACCTCGGCTCTCACCTCGTACGTCTCTTCATCTCTTCATCTGCGCTGTCTTCTCTCCCTGCGCGACTGAGGGTCGTATCCCCTTCCCGATCCGGTCCGATGTCGAATTGCGCCTTCCCATGTGTCGAGAAAGCAACCTACTGACTTTGGCGTGTGACTTGCGGACCGGAACTCGCGCCGGCACGAAACAGATCGACCAGATCGTCGACTTGTTCGGTCCGCCCGACCGTGTGACCGGGTTCGTGCGCAACTCGCGCTTGCTCGGCCACCTCGACGTGCCCGACTCGTTCCTCGTCCACCGTGAGTTATTCTTTTTCTTGTTGCTCGAGGTTCTCATCTTTGCCCGCGCGATTCGCCACCTACCTGGCATTGGCCTGTTCTGGACTCTGACTGACTCGGTCAAGAAAATGTCCTCTCCTGCAGTGCACTACGACCCCCGCCCGGACCAACCCTCCCGTCACCTCCCCCTCCTCGCCACCGCGCGCGGCTCCATCCTCTCCCTCCAAGACCCGCAATCCCGCTTCACCCTCAAAGGCAACCGCGCCACGTTCGTCAAATTCGGCGTCGATGTGCAGGAAGCGCAATTGGTCGCAGAGGGGGCGGACGCATTGGACAAGGCAGAGTTTGCGAGGGACCCGGAAGAGTTGTTTGGCACTCTGTATGCGCTCGATGGAGAGACGGGCAAACCCGCCGCGCCGCAAACGTGAGCCTTTTCCTCTTATGTGGACCTTTTTTTTCTGGACCCCCGCTCGAGCTGACTCTTAACACCCTCTTTCTCGCGGCGATCGCACAGCATCCCCAGCGAACGGGGCAACTACCGCGCCTGGTTCGAGAACGTCGGTTCGGCATTGCAGCACCGCGACCCGTCGCGGTTGATCGTCAAGCCTGAGCAAGCGGCGCTCACGATCCGGCTCATCGAACTCGCCGAGCAGTCGAGCCGCGAAGGGCGCACGCTCACCCTGAAGGAGGAGTGATTCAAGGCCGTCTTGGTTACTTCACGTGACCATTGTCCGAGTCCGATATAGAAGCTTTCGCGAGCCCCTGTAGTAGAAACGAAAAAGAGCTGAAAAGGCGCTGGTCAACTTGTGAAAAGGCTAGAACGTTTATCCTTTCCCTCTCGCGACGACTCATTTCCGAAGGGAGCGCTCTCGGTGACCAGTGGCGGACATTCAGAGGAAACATTCACGATGCGAGATGGAGGGTCGGTGTGGAATTACAGCTACAAGCATTACGGCTTCTGTTTTTTCTTGATGTCAAGTTTCTTTTTGGTAGGGTGGGCGGGAGGCGGCATCGGATTAGTCGGAAACAAGCGCTCCGAGGGCCGTTGAACCTCCCGAGCGCAGGGAGCAGCAGAGTTAGGAAGAAGCGTCCTTGTCGACGACGACGCCCTCCTCTCGCTCCTTGCTGACAGCGTCGTCGTCCGCGGCAGGGCTGTCCGTCGACCCGTCGATGGACTCGAGGGCGGGCGGCGGCGCAGTAGTAGCCCAATCCGGGTCGTCGAACGCGCTGAAGTCCTGCGGCGATCCCGGTTCGGCCGATCCGGGCGGGGAAGGCAGAGTCGAGGAGATCCCGCTCGCGGACGAGAAGTCGAGGTTCGACAACGGCGACGGCATCGACGGGTGGGTCATGCCCGTAAACCGTCCGGGAACAGGGACCTCGTCGTCGCTGTTGGGAGCGAGAACGTTACTACCGCTGCCGAAAAAGTCTTCGGTCGAAGTCGACAGCAGGAGGTTCTCGCGCGACGCGAACGGCGAGGCGTCGCCGACTTCGGAACCGGCGACAGAGACGTTGCGGGACGCGTTGGCGGATTCGACCAGTTCGCGCGACTTGGCGCCGCCGATCGGGCGGGCGGTCTTGCGACGGTAGAAGAGGAGGTAGGCTGCGGACGACTTGACTCGTTCCGGGTTGATCTCGGTCACGCGAGACTGTGGAAGGCGGCGTCAGAATCCATCTCCAGGGTGGAACAGCTTTAGAAAGAAAAGAGGAAGCGAAACGCACGTCGTCAAAGTCGTACCAGCGCCCGTTCTCGGGGTTCTTGGCAAAGGCGGTGTAGTGACCTCCGCCGAGACCGCCAAAGTGGTTCGAGACGGCGTACAGCTCGTACGTCAGCGAGTCGGGTTCCGAGATGTGCGGCGCGTTGGTCATCTGCTCGGCGAGGCGCTTCTCGACGCGGTCGCCCTCGACGAACGGCTCCATGTCGAGCGCTTCGAGCACGGGGAAGTCGACGAGGTCGTCGATCTTGTCGCGAGAGTACCGCGACGACGAGAACCGCTTCAGCGCAAAGACGAGGACGTCGGGAACTTTCCACAGCTCGACCTTCTTGGTCGCCTGTTTGTGCTCTTTGCACTGCGAGCAGTACCACATGTCGTCTTCGCCGAGTCGCTCCTCCTTGGTGAATTCGGTCAGGCAGTCGGCGAGCGTGATGGTCCGCTTCGCTCCCTTGCCCTGCTGGCGTCGTGCAGCGAGAGCCGGGTCGACCACGCTCTGCGTCAAGTTCCAGGTCGCCGCATCGGGGGCAAAGAAGTAGTCGAACGCGTTGGCGTCCCACACGACCGTGATGGTGTGCCCGGTCGTGAACAATGGTCGTCGAGTGGGGGTCGCCGCCTCTTCTGCCACGGATTCGGGGTTCTCTTCGGTTGCCGGTTCCGTCGCGGGCACGGCAGGCACGGTAGGCTCGACCGGAGCAGCGGAACCGGGCCCGAACATGTCGATGTCTTCAGCGGTTGAAGCGGTGGTTTGAGGACGAGCCAACGCGTTCGCCTCGAGCTCGTCGAGATCGACGGCACCGTCCCCGTTGTAAAATGACCGCTCTTGGCCAAGCGGAGCTCGTCCTTCCGAGACGGCATCTCGCGAGACCCTGACGCGGAAAGCTACGCGTCGAGACTGGACCGACGGTGCCGAAGAGGAAGCGGACGAGTCGGTGGAAGAGGCGGTAGCGGCGGTGTTGTCATCGCTCGTGTTGGCGATCGGGCCAAGGGAGGCCGTCGACGAAGACACGGACGACCCTCCGAGAACGCTTGGGAGCGCGATCGGAGGGGCGAAAGTGTTGTCATCCAGGTCGGCCGGAGCCTCGTCATCGACCTCCATCGACTCGGGCTTCGGGGAGAAGAGCTGCGCCGGCTCGGTCGTGGTGGTGGTGGTGGTGGCGGCGGCGTCTGTCGCGACATCTCCATTCGCTTCGGTGACAGGTTTGCTCGAAGCTGCTTCGGCCCGCTCGCGATCGAGAGCCTCGATCTCTTCCTCGATAAACTGCAAGAGCTCGTCGCCGCGCTTGGTCACGCGAGCGTACTGCTTCGCCAGCGCCCGCTTGACGTCGGCCGCGCTCGACGCTTCCTCGGCGGTGAGGGTGATGACAAAGGGCGAGCCGAACGTTTCGGCGTCGCTCGAGATGCCAAACTTGCGAGTGCTCGCGCCGCCGCCGCCCCCGCCCGGCGACAGCTTCTTGTGCGCGACGGGTACGATCACGGGCGAGTTGGCGTCGGCAGGAGCTGACGACGGCGCGCTCCGGAGTCCGAACCGGCGAGGTTGCGGGTACGGGATGGTCGTCTCGTACAGGATGATGCGGTCGTTGTCGCCAATCTCGGTGACCATCTCGTCGTCGTGCCAGTCGCGGTAGAACTTGCCCTTCCATTCCTCGGTCAGGATGAGGTGCTTCGGCTCGATGTCGAGCAGTTTGCCGACGACCGACTTGAGCGTCTTGATCGTGCCATTCTTGGACACCTCGAGCTCGACCTCGATGATGCCGCGCGAGGCCTCGAGCGGCACGACAAACACTTTGCCCGCCCATTTCTTCGTCACCGGCAAGTTGGTCGTCACGTACATGAACGGATCGAACGTGATCGAGACCTGAGAGAGTCGACGGCGTCAGCGACTTGAGTACCGACGTCAGCATTTCAAGGTGGGAACTCACCTTGTCGCAGTCGGGGCAGACAACCGTACTGCGATACTGGCCCTGAAACAGGTCGACAATGACCGAGTCGTTCCGGCTCCGGTACTGCTCCCAGCACGTCTTGGCCAGCTCGACCAACTCCTTGTCCGACCCGCCCTCCCAGTCCGGCGCCTCGGTCGCCGGCTTCTTCTTGATCCGGTTCAAGTCCTCGTGGATCCCGTCGAGCAAGAAGGCGAGCAACTCTTGCGAGTCTTGCTGGCCGTAGCCCGAGAACTGGGGCGCGAACCGCGACAGCGCCTGCTTGAACTCGCGCGGCGCGACCGCGGAACCAGACCCGTGCCAGAGCCGCTCGATCAACTGCCCGAACGCCTCTGCGACTTGGCCGCGCATCCCGAGCGGGTTGTCGGGATTCAGCTCGGAGCGGTACACGCCGGCTGCAGCAAGGACGATCAGAGTCAGTATTCTGGGTAAATGGCGATTTTGACGACGGGAAAGGTGGAACGCACACAAGAAGTACTCTTGGAGTTCCTTGGTGTTGCTCATGCACTGCAGAGCAGAATTCATGAAGCAGGTGCTGCGGGGGCATTGGGCGGCTCGTCAGTTATCTTGATAGATCATGCAACCAGAACGCGACACGCCGCCCGACTCACTTTCCGAGGTTCTGCAAGCCGACCAGCCCTCGCTGTCCTTGCTTCCCACCAATCGCCGTCTTGCTCCTCGTCAGCGCCCCCGTCAGGGCCCCCATCATCCCTCCACCCGCGCCATGAGCCGTCTTTGATGTCGCAGGAGCGGCGCCCGTCGAAGTCGAAGCCGCCGCCGTGGTGCTCGTCGACGTCGACGCGTGCGAGCTCTTGGGTTTGTGCAGCCCTGCTGCCCAGGAATGTGCGCTCGCAAATAGTCCCTTGTGCTGATGATGGTGATGATGGTGCTTCTTGCTGCCATGCGAGTCTTCCGAGTCGGGCAGGCTCGCCACCGAAGTCGACAAGCTCTCGGCCGGAGCAGCGTCCGCGGACGCCGGCGCGGTTTCATCGTCGGCCTGCGCGAGGACGGCGAGCACCTCTTCGGCGTCGACGATCCAGTGCATCGCTCCGTCCTGGCCCTCGACGGCCAAGCGAGTCTCCTCGTCCGCGAGCAACGCATCCGCCAAGGTCGAATCAGCTCCGAGCTTGTCCAACTCGAGCAGTTCGACGCCCGACTCTCGCAATTTGTCGGCAAAGACATAAGCCGGTCCTTCGAGCGCAGAGAGTTCGTCGCCGGCGGGTGGGAGGCGCCACAACCGGACGTCGCGCGTGAGAGAGAACGCTTCTTTGATCTGGTCAAAGAGTTCGCGCACGGTCGCTGAAGACGAGAGTTGCACGGTCGGAGCGCTGTCGAGCGAGGGGACGCTGATGTTGGTCGTCGTCGAGCTTGACGTTGCGGGCAGGAGGAGGAACAGGCGGAACAGGGGCGGGTAGAACTCGATCGTTTCGCTACCGAAACCGGCTCGGGCAATCACCTCGCGTCCGAATTCGGGCCCGACGAGACCGTACCTGCGAGCGCAGGGAGGGAGAAGTGTTGGTCAGCTCGTAGGTAACAAAGTCTCGGAGATTCACCCCTGCACGCACCACTCGGTGAGGTAGCGCCAACCGGGCGTGGGCAGCACCTCGACGTCGACTCCAACCTGGAGCGGTTTCCGGAGCGTGACGCCGTCCGCTTCGGTGAGCACGGTGGTATCGATCGGTCCGACCTGTTCGGGCGTGAGCGAGTCGTCGTCCTCTTTGCTCTGTGCGATTCCAGAGCAAGCGGTCTGCCACCGGCGGTACCACCCCCGCGGCACGAGGTACCACGTCTCGTCCTTCTCGAGCTGGAACTGCTTCATCTCGGTGATCATGGCGAGTTGCTGGTCCGCAGCTGGGCCATTGTAGTGACTCGACGAGGCGAACGTCGGCAGGTCCTCGTCGTCGTCGTCGTCCGCGTCATCCTGACGGACCGGGGCGTCGTAAGCGGGCGGGAGATCCTCGTCCGCAGTAGGCGGCGCTGAAGCGTTCAGAGTCGCGTCCGGATCGCTAGCCGGTCCCGCGGGGCTGCCGCGGTTGCTGGCCGAGGGCGACGCAGGACTGAGCGGAGTCGAATCAATGTTGAGCCTCGACGCGCCGATGCTGCCCTCGTGGTCGGACGAGGTCATGTGGTCCTCGCTGTTGGCTCTCTTGGTCGCGCTGGCCGTGCTCGGACTGGCGCTCGAGCTCGAGAGGGGGCGTTTGCGAGTGAGGGAGGATGACCGCGCAGGAGAAGCAGCGCCGTCGCGAGCCTGCATACAGCCGCAGAGTGGTAGTGGACCTGCGGGGACTGGCTTCGAGCTGCCTGTGTCTATGCTCCTGCGGTGCACGTACAGCGCAGTCTCGGCAGGCTGTTCAACATGAGACTCGTTTCGCTCGCTCGTTCGCGATGCTCTTCTCCGCCTGTCCTTTCACGAGGAAACACGCGTCCATTTTTCCGAGCCAGCTTACAAGCGCCGACACGCTGCCAAATACCACCTTCCGATCCGCTCGCTGTGTTTTGCTCGACCCTCGCCGCACACACCGCTTGCTGGAGACCCACCTCCGAACCACGACGGTGTTTCTCCTCGGCCCCGGACTGACTTTCAGAACTCTGTGTCCGGGTTGGATCACAACGACTGGTCTCTCTCAATCATGCTCGCGCAATGCTCCGCTCTCCGCCCTTCCTCGAACGGGGGACACCGCGGCCTGATCAATCTGCGCCGCGAATTGCATCTTGGTCAGATCTCTGCTTCGGCTGTCTTTTCCTGCGACTGTGAAACCAGAGCTGAGGAGACTGATCTGCTGCAGCTCAAGCGGTGCCAGCATGGGCGACACCTTGAGGCTCGTAGCGAAAAGAAGGCTTGACAGGCGAAGAGCGCGAAACAATATTGCGACTTCCTTGCCCATCCCCTACCCAGGCATGAGGGCCATCCATCCCACCTTTTCTTGACCTCTGCCATAATCTACTCCCCTTCTTGCTCAGCACGGACGAGACTCCTGCTGAACATGACGGCGCGGGGGGAAGGGGAACCCGTGAATCCACAGTTCTTCCAAATTACTGATACACTTGGCCAGAAGTGCAACCATTTATGCTACTGCGCAGGACCAACATGCACGTCAAGAAGGACAAATTCAATGTACAAAGACAGACTCTGCTATGAAAAGTGGCACAGCGCGAGTCTACAACAGTGACAAGCGAGCCCTGCGGTTCCACACCTCTGGATCTTGGATGCCATAGACTTTGCGAGCAATCCGGCGCGCAATGCGTGGTCCGTGACCCACCGAGTGCGGATCCCCGTATCCAGTCCTTGGGTCCCATGTCGCTATTGGTCCCTCTTGATTGAAGGCTTGATTTGCTGCTGCTGAATGCGCTTCATTCTGCCACACATTGCCTATGTTCTGCCAGTTCTGGTCGCCTGCATTTGTTTCCTCCATGGGATACATGGGAAGCTGACAAGCTCGAGAAAGTCCGCCAAATCTCGCTATGGGGCAGACACAGACACTGTGAACAAACTGCACTTGGGCAGGAGAAATCGAGATCGAGGAAATTTGAGCCCACCTGAATCTTCAACGGGGAAGTACTGGTTATTGTCTGGAAGGATGTAGGGAATGCCACCAGATGATGGCAAGTGGTCACCTTGATGGTGCGGAGGCTCCCTGCCGTGACCTTGAGGCTCCTTGGAAAAAAATCCTGCTGGAGAGAACGGAGGCACGATCAGCCAAGCCTACGAAGATGGTCGAAAATGGAAGCGCACCAGAATAGTTGGGGCCAGTCAAGTGGGAAAGCTGGTGTTCAGACTGATGAGCCGGCGCGTGATGGAGGGGAAAGAAAGAAGTGTGATCCGGGGTTTCGAATGGGCGAAACGGAACTGGCTCATTCGGGAAGTGAAAGTTCTGTTAACAATGACATACTTGCAGGTCAGACACACAGAAACATGCCCAACAGGAAAGTATGGACATACATAAACCGCATTGTGCAGCTGTTGATGCCGATCTGTTGATGGGTCAAGCAGCGGGTTCGGCTGCTGCATCAATGGCAAAGTAAAGAGAGCCGCTGGCTCAGGAAGGTCACCGGCACAAGGATTATCATGGTGACCATTCCGAGGAGAAACAGGTGTTCCCAAAGTTGTTGCAGGATCTTGTGGACTTGCTGAGCAAGCTTGCCGCTGTGTCTTGATATCAGTGGCTATCAGCGTCAATCACTCCTGTCAAAGGATGTGCTGCAGCAAGGCAAACAGGCAACGTACATCGTTTGCCTCGATGCGCCTCTGCAAGGTGGCCTGTTTCGTGAATACGGAGGTGCAGTAGTGGTCAGTCTTCCTCATCAGCCTCTGCAAGGGCGCAAAAACGACAGTCAGTCATACTTACCACTTCTTGGTCAATTGTTCGGGTGTCTTTGGCAAGCTGAAAGGAGTTCGTCCAAATTTTAGCCATCCAATGAAATAGCTTGCTTCCTCGGAGCAGGAAGAGGCTCACAATGACTTTAGCAGCCTCCCTTATTCCCTCCTGTAGGTCAACGCGGAGTCTCCACAAGCGTGAGGTCTTGTAGACTTCTTCCTGAAGCTTTGCCACCCACTCGCGCCATGCCTCGGCTTTGCTGTAGGGCAAGGCAATGTAATCCTTCTGCTGGAGGTGTTTTCCAACCGCCTTCTTCCACCTGAATAGATCATCTGCAAGTCCTTTCTGTGCTGCGTTGATGACAAGTTTATGTGTCTTCCAGCTTGTTCCCCGCCGGTTGTCGCGCGTTTCGCCACAAACGCTGACAGCAATGAGGACCAAAAGCATTTGCTGCCAAGTTTGGTAGGCTATGCGGTTGTCGGCTTTGGCAGGTGCAGATGGGACAGTGACATCTTCCACTGGTCCACTGTGTAGGAGCTGGGTGATGAACTGCTCAACGGGCTTGGCAGCTCGGAACTGCTCATCCGATGGCGACCAGCGCTGCGCGAGCGGGTATCAGATGGATCTTCAAGTCAGAGGGAAGCTAGCTGCAAGTAGAACATACGAAGTGATTGGCCAAGTCTCCAAAAGAGAACTTGTTGCTCTTCTGCAGTCAACCGAAAGTCAGTCTACGCATGAGGAAGCGAGAAGACCTTCTGAAAGCCCACAAGTTCAAGTGCGACCTGTCTCAAACGCTCAGAGGCTGGAATCTGCATGTTGCTAAGGATTGAAGTGATAAGCTCCTTTAGATGCTCCAACACAACATTGAAGGCGGCCCGAGTGGTCTTGTAGTGTTTTCGCGGGCAAGGATTGGTGACAAACAGTGTAAATGGCGCTGCCCAAAGACTGATCAGCCTCTGCCCTACGGCGGGGAGGTGATCATCTTGGTCTTCCGCGTTATAAAGCGAGGTGGACATAAGCGAAGTCATCGCCTCAACGGTGTTTGCGAGCTTCACCCGCTCCCCGTCTCGCTCTCCTTCTCGGCGAGTCTGAGAACTCGGAGTTGGACTGGACATTCTGGCTGCTTGTAGAGGAGGAGGCGTCAAGATGCCAAAGTAGTGGTCGGAAACAGCACAGAGAACCGCAGCGGCTGCGCTGATGACCACAATGACGGACAAGCCGCGGAGGTGCGAGCGCGGTCGCGTGACGCTTAAAGCTTGGCGCCACTTCGTCCGCGTTTGCTGTCGCGGTCCGGTGCCTGCGTACAATGTGGGTACTGCAGAACCTTGTAACTTGGACACGGAAATTAAATTGATCAAGCCGCGCAGGCGCAAGCTCGGTGGAGTGATGCGCCTAGCGCGCAGAGCGTCCTGTCTCGAAGGGGAGATGCGCATACTTACATACTGTAGCATAGCATTATTCTTGCCGCAAGTTTCTGGGTGTTCAGGACCACCAAAGGACGCTCTGAACCCAGAGAACCCGAATTGCGATGAGTTACCAACGCATTTAGTGCACAAAAATAGCTGCAACCAGTCTACTGGTCACCCATATGCTGTGCAGACAAGCTGTCTGGTTGGCCAAGATGAGGGAGGGTAGGAACATGCAAGGAGGTGTACGGTATTCCTCCCTTTGCTTCGCTTGTTGCCTTCATCTCCCCAGTCTTGCTTCCTTTGTTTCAACATTGTTTACACGCATTTCTTGGAACACTGTCTATCTTATTACTGCATCAACCTGCTGATAGATGCCTCAGAACCTCATTTTTGGGCTAGACTAGACAAAGGGCAGTGTTTTGAGATGTTGGTCGATCTTCTCGGCCGTGTTTTGGTTGATGGGCACTTCTTGATTCTTGACTGTCCCCGCTCTATTGTATTTCTCAAGACCTAAGTATGACTTGCTCTTCATTGACCTTTGCTGGTTAACAGCGGATGAGATAGAGCACGCAGTAGACATTGTTCAAGTTCGTTCACAAGAGACTGGTTCAGAATGCCCTTTCCCCAGTCTGCTTTCAGGCAGCTGGTTTAGTGCACACTACACACTGTATACGTTGCACTTGATCATCCTGTTTTGCTTTTCACACTGAAAGAAAGGAAGTCTCGAGTAGGAAGGAAGTCCAAACTTGAAATTTTCGGAACTTCCAAATCATGACAAGGTGAGCTTCTACAACTTTAACTCACGCACTCTGCGGCTGCCAAGCCAAGCCCCTGGCCCATTAGGGCCATAAGGACCATAGACCCCATGTGCAGTCTGAGGCACAACACGGGCACCATCACTGACTGCCTGGGGATATTGACTCGAAGGCGCCGGATCGAAGGGACTCTGGGTCGTTTGCAGAGCGGGATGGACATAGGAGGGGCTGCTCATGCTTGAGGTATACATACGCCCTGAATTGTCCACCTGCGTCATTGGGACTTGAGGCACTGCAGGAGAACCTGCGGCAGTTGAAGGAGAAGTCATCAACTAGAGGTTGAAAGCAGAGGAAAACCGACAGGAGCTCACCATGGTACCCCCCGTGAGGATTGTGTAGCATAGGATCACCAAAATTTGAGCGGGGAAAGCCTCCCAATTGTCCAGTCATGGCATCTGGTTCTCGCAAGAAAGAACCGTCATGATAGCCCAGAGGACGCCAATCTTCAGCTGTAGTAGGTAGATAGTGCTCATTCAAAAGGAAAGGATCCTGTATGTAGTGTTGCAAAGATTCCCTCAGCTCAAGAGAGGCTGTGTACACAGGCAGACTGATGGAGGAGACAAGACTGACCAGAGCGAGAGCTTCATGGTCACCCACCGGCAGAGCCCCTCCCGGTTGCTGAGCAAACTGGTTGGTTGCTGTTGCTGGTGGAAAGGGGACCAACTGGTTGCCTTGAGGGGGAAACGGCCTGAAAGAGTAGCTCGGCTGCAGGTGGTAGGGCAAGTCTGGATACTCAGGATTTCCATAGCCAAGGGCAGGAGCACCTGCACTGAACGGGGCAAGAGTGCAGAGGTTTGGCTGATGCCAAGGGTGCAGGTACTGCTGACCACGTGAACTTGAAGCCACAGAGGGGTCTGCCGGACCAGCAACCTGTTGGAATGCCTCAGCATCCTTGCCACTGAAGAACAAGAGCACGAAATCACTGCAAAGTGCTTGATCACAAACTGCCACACACCTTCTCTAGCTGGTGGTGCTCTTTTTGTTGCTCCTTCTCCAAGAGCAACTGTGTTTCCAAGTCCGCCTATTACCTCCGTGACAAGGATTCCCGGAAGGCCGGTCCAGCAGTGAGTGATGATCCTGGTGACACCACAGCAGATTCAGCAGACTCACCACCTCCTTTTTGATGTGCTCTGGGGTCTCAGCAAGCTGCACTGGCCGAGTCAGCCAGATGCAGTATCCTCTGAGAAAATGACCAAAGAAGACCTCCAATGATTTTGGCAGCTTGCCTGATACCCTCATGGATGCCACTCTGGTTTGCACAAGAGCAAGACACCTCACAAACGCGGTCGCAAAGCCTCCTGGCCCACATGTACCATGCCTCAGCTTTGCTGTACGCCATGTTGTTGTACTGCTCCACTGTCAGTAGCTTTTTGCAGGACTCCCTCCACAACAGGAGCTCATCCGCAAGTCCAGGTTGCGCCTCATTGATGAGGTCTTTGTTTGTTGCCAAGGTGAAGGTGCTGGAACCGCGGTTCTTGCCGCAGACACTCAGAGTTATGACAGTGATGAGCATGTTCCTCCAACTGGCATATTTTTTGCGTCCATCAGGCTTGACGGCAGTGGGTGGCAGAGGGACAAGCTTGGGGTCTGAGGCATCTATGATGGCCTGGGCAAATTTCACAGCTTCGTGCCCTTGTTCCGTCTGCTTTTGTCTTGGTTGCCAGCCCTGCATTGTAGGACCAGTAAGCCATACATAGTCCAGCGGAAGTTGGGTGTTCAGAACATACAAACTGTTCTGCGATGTTGCAAAATGAATGTAATTTCTTTGCACAGATTGTGCTGGTCAGCGCTGCGTGCTCGTGAATTTAAACAAGGAAGAGATAGAATGACCCTTACAAGCACCCCCGCAGCCTCTTTTAGACGCCGCGAGGCCGAGACCTCGTTCTGCCGAAGAATCACTGCGACGGTGCCCTTCACGTCCGCAAGCTTTTGCTTGAAAGCGCTGCGATTCGCATCATACATTTCGCGGGATCCGGGCAGCATCATCTGGACAAACGCGGTGAAGGGCGCCGCCCACAGCCTGATTAGCGCTTTACCGCGGACGGAAAGCCTGTCATCTGGATCCGTCGGACTTCCAAGCAAGTCCATGAGCGAAGAAAGCGCCTCGGTCGTCGCAAACAGCTTCACTTGTGGCTTGGCTGCTCTACGCGCCTTTTTCGCGACGACCCGAGCGTCCGACATCTCGGTTGACTGGAGATGGTGGAGGGAGAACGGGAAGCGGGTCGGCGGCATGAGAGCAGCCGCTACACAGCGCCCAGCGCCCAGCCAAGTTCTTCGGTCTAGCCGCGGAGGTGCGAGCGCGAAAAGGGGTCTCGGTGGCGGTGCTCGTTGGCACTTTGGCGGGCAAGCGGAGCAGTCTGCATCCGAAGTAAACTGCGGAGCACGCACCAGCGTAGCAGAGTAAAGCATCAGGAGCAGGGCCAGCAATGATCGTTGTCGGTGATGATGAGACCAGAGGCGTTGGGCGTGACGAGTGAGCAAGCGGCGAGGGTGGTTCGGGCGACAGTCAAGAGCGGAACACAGCTCTGGTACCGAATCCGATTCGCATATCGTGACAGCAGGATAGCGTGAGCACAAGAGGTCGACTTTGAAGCGGCACGCGGAAGAGCGCCGCGAGGAAGAGGATGACGCTCTCCGAGAGCCGTAGAGACGCTTGGAACGACGGGTCAGAGACGTGGATCCGGACCAGGGGAATCTACTACTACGACTAAGCCGATCGCGGCTTGACGACTCGCTGTGCCCGACTGCTCTTTGTGCTCCTTTCTCCCGACTCGACCTTGACCTGAGGACGTTCGGCTCTCCCTCAACACTCGATGGACGGGATCGATGTTCCGCCCGTGACCAAGGCCTACTTGATGTGAGCCCTGTTCGCAATTCACCCCTCCTCAAACGCAAGTCCGGGAGCGCCGCTGACCCTCGCCGTTCGGTTCGGATGTCGCGCAGCGGGGCAGTGGGGATCAGCGTCGCCGTCGTGAGTCGCTCAAGCGCTCTAGCGCCGATGTGACTGGAGAACCTTTCAGAGTCGAGCTGACCTCGGAGTCGACGCCGCGCAGCAATGCAACTTTGTCACGCCGCTCCAGCTGTACTTTACCTGGCGGACCGCGATTGAAAACGGACAGGTGCGTTCGCTTCGCCTCAAGTGCACCGTTCTTCGCGTTTGCGGAGGATTCCTACCGTCACTCTTCCAAAGCACCCCAAAGCTGACGCTGCGCAAACCCCGACCGCAGATCTGGCGGTTGGCGACTTGCTTCCTGTACTGGGGACCCCTCTCGCTCGATTTCTTCTTCCACCTCTTCTTCTTGTGAGTCGGCCGCGTCACCCGAACGCGAAGCTGCATGCTGACGATTCGAATGAGTGCGCGGGGGATTCTCTTGCAGCATGCGATATTCAAAAATGCTCGAGCAGTCGACCTTTCACGGACGAAGGGCAGATTACGTCTGGCTCCTGGTCGTGAGCTGTACCATGCTCCTTGTACGCCACATACACTCTGGCGCTTGTGGTCTTTTGCTCTTTCATGTTAAGCTGATCACGGGGGCCCTCTGCAGATTCTGAGTCCGCTCAGCCCTTCGCCTTTCCTTTCCTCTCCCCTCTCCTTTACCGTGAGTGTTCCTCTCCACCTCCCCGCATCGAACGCACCCAACAAGTCGCCCAAGCGTCTTTGCGCAAAAGCACCCGGACTATTCGCAGTGATCCCCGCTGACCTCTCTCTTTCTGTTTCTTCTTTGCCTTTTTCCCGGCCGGCCGCGCCCGCACAGCTCGTCTACCTCTGGTCCCGCCTAAACCCCCTCGTCCGCCTCTCCCTCTTTGGCATAATCACCATCACAGCCCCCTATCTCCCTTATGCTCTCTGCCTCTTCTCGTGGGCACTCTCTTCCGGCGAGCGATTTGGTGGCGGCGGTGGTGGAGGAGGAGGAGGAGGGATTTCGGGTTGGGGGTTGGGAGTGGTCGTGAGTGACTTGCTGGGGATCGCGACAGGTCATTGGTGGTGCGTACTATCCCCCCACTTCTTTGGCCGCTCTCTGCTGGATCCGAGTTTCAATTGGTGCCGCTGCACCGGACACCGCCGAAAGCGGACGCGCAAAACAATGCTACAACTCCAGCATCATATTGACTTCTAATCTGAACCAGGTACTTCTGGACCGAGATCTGGACGCGGGAACGGGCATCCGGCGGCCGGAACTGGCTTGAAACGCCGCGATTCCTGTGCGTTTTCTCTTCGCCACCGGAGTTCCTGATTCCGGGAACCACGCCCAATCGCGCGCAGCTTTCTGACTGTCTTGTCGAGTCTACAGTGTCAAGTTGCTGGACCCTCCGAGCCGACTCGAGGAACTCGAAGCGGCGGACGCGGCCCGCGCAGCTGTCGCGCGCCAACTCGAATTGGATCGGTTGCGCCATCACAACGCAGCAGCTACCGCGGCCGCTCCCGATAGGACGCGATGACTCTGGCGGCCAGTACCTGCAAAGATCATGCCATGATTGTCCACACCTGTACAAGGGCTCGAGGCGCCCTCTCTCCCCGCGGTTCTTCATCCGACTTACTGCGCAGGCAGCGAATTCGGGTGCCCTTTCAGACCAGCTTCTTTTCGCTTGTTCTCCTACTATACTCCTGAGTTTGGCAAGTGACTGTGCAGGCCGGCGAGTTCGAGTACAGTATGCCGGAGCCAGGCACGTGATTGAGCTGCCCGCTGATCATCCGTGGCCAACCGTTTGATCACTGCTTTTTAATATGCAGCGAGACCGCGACCCCTACTGGAAGTGGGAAGAGTGCACTCTACTGTCCATAGAGCTCGTCTATGCCTGGGGTTTCTCGCGCAGCAAAAGCGCAGCGCGTGCCGCGAGCGCACCCCACTTTTTGTGCGTCCCGCGCGTCGATCTTTTTTCTCGGACCGTTGCGTCGACGGGGTGATCGAAGAAAATTAAGCGCGCTCACTTCTGTGAATTCAAAGTGGTGCCTCGAGCAGCTCGCGTAGAGCAAGCCGCCGCCACGCACGCTTCCCAGCTGCTGTGCTGTACGCCCGCATGCGTGCAAGACGAGACCGCTGCCGGAGAATAGCTTGAGTGCCCTTTCGAACACGCTCAACTCGCTTGGAGCCCATCTGCCGCAGCCGCAACTTCGCCCCCCCTTGGAAGAACTCTCGAAAGGAAGGGCGCTACTGTACTCGCATTCACCTCCGCCGTGCAGCTACAACAGAGGCTTGGGCCAGTCGGGCGCCGCCATGGCTCCCACGGGCAGCTCCTCCGACGACCGGTGGGTGCCGTTGGCCGACAAGCGAGCCGGAACGATCGCAGTCTGCACCGCGGCGTGCGTCTCGCTCGCGTTCATTCTCGCCTTTTCGAGCTGGGTCGCCTATCTCCTCTACCGACACCATACGAGGGTCAAGGCGCAGCGCGTCGAGAGGGAGACGAGGGCGATCCCGTTTCTCGCGAGTTCGCATGGCATCCTCCTGGGATCTTTGATCTTTGGGTGAGCACACGCGGTCGTTCTCTGTGAGCAGCGACTCAACACTGACCACAGGCATCTATCCAGCGACTTTGTCCAGGCGCTCGGGTTCTCGTTGAGCTGGGCGGTAAGTTCCGTCTTGCGCGAGTGGCGAGAAGCAAAAAGCTTGACCCCTTTTTACGCCGCGCAGTGGGTCGCCCGCGGCGAGATACCGACCGCTGCGTATCCGACAAGGCTGTGCAAAACGCAGAGCATCCTCATCCAGATCGGCGACCTCGGGAGCGCCTTCTCGTCTCTCGTCATCTGCCTCAACCTCCTCCTGATCCTCGTCTTCCGGATCACGCCCGCGACGCGGTGGCTCATGGTCACCCTCCTCATCGAATGGATCATCATCGGGATCCTTGCCCCGGTCGGACCAATCTCGCGCATCGGCAAGGAGGGCGTACCTTTCTGTGCGTGCTTGAGCCTCTCGTCACACGCAGCTCGCCTCTTGCTGACCTCGCGATCACGACAGACGGACCTTCCGGCTCTTGGTGCTGGGTCAACAGCGCGTACCAACTCGAGCGACTGCTGGTCCACTACCTCTGGGTCTTTATCGTCGCCTTCTTCAACCTCCTGTTCTATTCCATCATCGCCATCTATCTTCGTTACCATGACGGCGGGAGACTCGCTTCCGGTCCGCTCGCACAGACCGCCAATATCAGCCGCGTCATGCTTATTTATCCAGTCGTCTATGTCGCCACGATGTGAGTTCTTTCGGACGTACGGCGCGCAGGCGGGAAAAACGTCGGGAGCTGACCGGTGAAGCGACGCGCGCAGTCTGCCTCTTTCTATCTATCTCCTCGGCGCCGGCGCTGTCTTTACCCTGTCGGGCGCCGCCAATTGCATCATCTACGCCCTCACTCGCCGCCTCGTCTCGTTCGACGGAATCGGAACGGCCTTGCGGCGTGGCAGCTCCAGTGCAACTGCCGGCAGAGGTATGTCCAACGACGTAGCTGCCCGTCATCTCTCTGGAGCTAATACTGTTTCCCGTCCGAACTCGGCAGGGAACGAGAGCCCTTCCTTGTTCAGGCGCGGTTCCAGCGCCACCGTCGGCGGCGGGCCCTTGCCTCCTCATTCCCCCCAACCGCGCGCCAAGATCCGCTTCGAACGCGGTGCCTTTTCGCTCTTCTTCCGCCCGGACGGGACGCCTTACAGGCCGGAAGCGCCTCCGAGGAACAGCACGTTCGACGGCATCGTGGTCGAGGTCGAGACGGTCGCCAACGTGCAGGAACAGGATCAAGCGCCCGTGCCGTTTGCGATCCTCGCCCAGCGCGAGCACGCGCACGCGCACCAGCCTGATCCGCCGCGGAGACCCAGCAAGCCCGAAGTGCGGTGGGAAGACGAGACTCCTTCATCCGAGGATCGTCCGTTCGGGCGACTAGAACCCCGGGACTCGTTCGAGTCGCACGCCAAGCGGAGCTGCCGACTCGGACAAGCTCGAAATGTATCATCTCTAGACCGTCTATATATTATTACTCTTTTTCGTCCACGACCCACCACGACGATCAATACATGTCCATACCCCTTGTTGTGTAGAATTGCCGTTATCGCAGCATCTCTCCCTTGCTGTTGAAAGTAAAAGATCTCTTTCTTCTCTTTTCGCTGCGGATCCTATGTATCTACACCCAGCGCTTGTCTCCCAAAATCGCCTTTTCCTTCACCTCTTCCGTCGCCTCAGCGACTTTTTCCTTGCCGATCTGCGTCGCCTCTTTGATCTTTTGTTTGCCCGCTTCCGGGTCCGAAGTCGTCCCCGTCTGGACCTGCGCCGCCGCCGGATCCAACAGAGCCGCGATCGCCTTTTCGTCGAGGAGGACCGCCTCGGCCGGGACCGCGAGCGGGGTCTCGTCAATCTTGGGTTCCGGAGCCGTCCGGACAATCGTCGGAGTCGGCGCCGGGTTCAGAGGCGAGACGGATTTCTCTTCCGGCGACGACAACGGCGCCGCCGGCGCCGCCGGCGTGGGGATCGACTCGGCGACCGGTGCCGGGACAGGAGTCTCGACGGCGACCAACGGCGCTGCTACATCCTTCGGCGCGACGGCGACCGGCGCTTCGGCCGACTCGCTCGCGCTCGGCGCGTCCGTAGACTTGTCCTTGTCCGTCCGAGCGAGTTCCTTAAAGAGCGCTTCGAGTTCCTCCTTCGCCTCCGAGAGACCCTTCTCAAAGTCCTCTTTGCTTGGTTTGGCGGCGGACGAATCGACTGCGACCTCCGACGCGGGTGCAGGTGCAGGTGCGGGTGCGGGTGCAACCTTTTTCGGGCGACCAGAACCGATCACGTCCTTCCACGCCTTGCCCTCCTTCTGCAACAACTCTGCGAGCTCGTCCTTGATCTTGCGGGGCAATCGGACACCGCCATAGACGAAGCCGGTATAGAGCTGCACAAGCGACGCGCCCGCCTTGGCATAGTCGAGCGCGTCCTGTCCGGACGAGATGCCGCCGCATCCGACGAGGGGGATCTTGCCGTCCGTTTGCTCGTACAAACCCGAGAGAGCACGGAGGGCGAGTTCTTTCACAGGCGGGCCGGACAGGCCACCCGTCTCTTGCAGGACGGTGGAAGTTCCCGCCGAGGCGGGACGCGAGATGGTCGTGTTGGAGACGATGACGCCGTCGACGCCCGAAGTCTTGGCCGCGTACGCAATGTCGGACAATTGCTCGTCGTCGAGGTCAGGGGCGACTTTGACGAGCACGGGCGGCTTGACCGACGTCGGGAGGAGGTTCCTCGCCTCGACGACCCCCTCCAACAACTCGGAGAGCATGCCCTTCCGCTGAAGGTTGCGCAAACCGGGCGTGTTGGGAGACGAGACGTTGACGACGAGGACGTCGGCGTACGGACCGAGGGCGGCGATCCCCTTGACAAAGTCGTCGATCGAGTCGGGGTCGCTGACCTTGTTCTTGCCGAGGTTGATCCCGAGCACCCTACCCGGCTTGAGCGACCGCGGCATCCCGACTGCATCAGCCGGGGCTGCCCCGGACCCTTCCTTCGAAGCGAGGTACGCCTCGATCGGGTCAAACTCGGGCGAAACCGTCGGCGAGGACGGCGCTTGAGTCGGGAAGAGCGCGGGAGGGAGGAGACTCGCATAGTCGGACACGAACTTGATGACGCGCTGTCGGAGGCGAGCGAGAGCGGCGGCGTGACCCTCCGAGTTGAACCCGTACCGGTTCACGACCGACTTGGAATCCTCGACGCGGAATACGCGCGGTTTCGGGTTGCCGGGCTTAGGCGAGGCGAGGCGGGCGTCAGCTTCGGGAGTGCACGGAGGAGGAAAAGGGGTGGTACTGCGACTCACTTGCGGCTCGGGCGTGATGCTGCCGACCTCGACGTAGCCGAATCCGAGGTTGAAGAGGCCGTCGATAGCCTCGGCGTGTTTGTCGAACCCAGCGGCGATCCCGATCGGGTTGTCGAATTTCTTGCCCCACAGCTGCGAAGACCAAAAGATCAGTATTTGAGATCAGAGAGCCAGGAAAAGGTGTAGTGCGCACCTCGAACGCGAGTCGCTCGTCGTCCTTGCCGCAGTCGACCGGACCGAGATTGCGCGACAAGATCTTGACGGCGATCTCGTGCGCGAGTTCGGGGTCGTCCTTGGTCAGAGCCATGAAAGCGGGCTGGATCATCCATCTGCTCGTGCAAAGAGCGAGTCAGCCTACCGCAACCGAGGAGAAACAGCAGGTGGTGGATGGGGACGCACCGGTGAATGCCGGCTCGCGAGTCGTACGCATAGACGAGCAAGGCGCCGGTTCCGAGGAAGAGGAGGGACGACATCAAGATAGATTTGAGCCGACTCGCGGCGCCCTTGCCTGCTGCTGCCGCGGCATGGTCAACGGCCGGAGCGGGTGGTGTCGTCGGTTTCGGAGCCTCGACTTGTGGCAGCTCGACCTTGGGTGGCTCAGGAGCCTGAGCAGCTGGCGGCTTAGCTACGATTACTGGCTCTGCAGGCGCAGGCGCAGGCGCGGGCGGCAGCGGCTGAGTTGCAGTCGCACCACTCGGAGGCGGAAGCGGAGTCGTCTCCGGAGGCGGCAACGGCGTCGTCGCAGGCGGAGGCAAGGGCGGCTTGGTCGATTGCAGGCGAGCTGCGACGATGCGCCGCGAAGGCAGCGCCACCCGCTTGCTTGCTAACCGGAGCATCGTTGGAGTGAGCCAGCAAGGCGATGACGAGCAGTTGCCGAAACAGCTCTCCCTCGTAGATGTCTACCGCGCACCGCGAACGTTTCTTGACGCACACGGACTTGGTCTACTTCGGCTATGGAGCTGCTGCTACTGGATCAGCCAGTTCACGCGCATAGTCCGCATCTCCGAAATCTTACGCCGGCTTTCTCGTCCGCCGCTCCGCTTCTCCCCCAAGTGTCACCGGAACGCCGCCACTGCTATGTTCTACCCAGCCGTTTGCATCGGATTGGCGGCGCTGCACTGCTCGGCGGGCCCAGCCTATGACCCGTTCGTTCGTGCAAATGCTTTTCCCGCCACTTACTTGCCTGCCCGAAGCCGCGGCGCCAAACTATCTCGCGCACAAAGGGAACCGCATGCTTGCCTGCCTATGGCTCTGACTGAACAAGGCTAGCGGTATCTTGTGCTTGGAGAACAACCCTTTGCGGACCCGGATTGCGATTAGCTGGCTTCGACAGCGAAGCGATCGAGTTCTACCCTCTCCCTCTTCCGCCTCTTCCTCCTCCTGTTCGCAATGCTAACCCCGAAGTCAGTGCCATTTCTCTCCACAGTGCTCCGGTAGGGCGAGTCCTTGCACGACGACGATTCGTGAGCTCGCCGTGCCGTTCTCCCTCGTGCGGGACGCGAGGGCGTGGTGCCTGCCACCCTTCAGACAACGACTGAAAGTCTCTATGCTCAAACAATTTCCGCCAAGGTCTTGCCAATGAGCTACTACGCCCCCATGTCCAAGCTGTTCGGAACCGAGTCAACCTCGAACGATGCTTTGCTTGTGGACACAAGACTCAGTTGACCGTTGAGGGCCAAGACGCAGCGATGGACTGGAGCGTCAACGCCGGAGAGGTGCTGGCAGTGCTGGCAGTGCTGGCGTAGACTGACAAAGCCACGCCCTTCTTGGGACCGGCCTCCTTCGCTCCCGAGCTTGAGAGCTTATCTGTCAGCCTCTGTCAGCTCGGACCCGGCTAACCTGACTGGCCGCTGCGCATACCCCGCATGTTTTATAAATAGTTTTGACACGTGACGGTAGAGCCCGCTTTCGAAGAAATCTGATGTGTCAGCGTCAGCGACCGCGCTCGCACCTCCGCGGCTTGTCCGATGTTCGCTCGCAACCCTCTAGGTCGCGTCCTTCCTATCCTCTCATCTCCCTGACCTTTTACCCTGTTCTCCTCTAAGCTCAGATGCCAAAACGTCCTGCAGCTGGTTCAGGGCCCAGGCCCACGGGAGTCTCGAAACGGGACCCCCCTCAGCGTCGGAAGCGCCAAAGTTCATCTCAACCTGAGGACGCGGGACCAAACATTCCATTCAGCTCCATTGTCAGAACGCTAGTTGCACTGGTCGGCGAGTCGCTTGAACGCGGAAAAGACGACCCTCTGGCGGATCTGGGGGAGGCAATGGTCCAACTGTGGGCTGGGCCTTTTGCTCGATTGGTGGGCCGCGTCAGCACTGGCAATCACTCATACGCTAGGAGCCGTGGCCTTTTCAGAGACAAGTTGAATGAGCTCCGCGACGCGATCGTGGCTATCTGCCATGAACGGCAAGAGCCGTCGAGGCGCTTGAAAAGGTTTGTCAGCAAGCTAGTAAGTCTCCTTTTTGCCTCTGCTTCTGTGGAAGCAGTTGATGAATCAGATCCTTTGCAGCAAGAGTTCTTGTTCACAAAGCTGTCCAAAGACTTGGTAATGTTATGCAGCAGAGCTCCTTCGGCTGACCTGGCGAAAAGCTGACCGCTGGCAGAGAATTGACACAGCACTGGGTCACAATTGCGGGCACCTACGCAACAGAGGCAAGGACGGCAGACAACTTTGCCAGGGCAATAATTGGAGCTGAAGATCTTAAGAGCATCCGCATCCCAGCAACTGATGATCTATTCAGCTGGGGTCTCATATTGTTCAAGGTTTGGAAGGATAAGCTCACCAAACTGACCAAGGAAGCCGTCTTGGACACAACACACACTGCTACCCAAATATCCCTGGAGGAGCGGAGTGAGGGTATAAGTACGCAAAGAACAGAAGCAGAGGAAGAACAATGCCTGAAAAGATGGAGACTCTGGCTCAAACGAGAAGTCTCAAGGGAGGAATATGAGGGTCGCACCCAGCAGGGTTGGCAGGGGTGGCTTGAACGGCTTTACCTCTGTGTCCAACAAACAAACATCTACTGGGAAGGGCACCAGGATGCAGCACGAGGAAGAAAGGAAGCTGTTGAGCTCATTGTGGGCCATTTTCTTTCTTTCCACAGCGCGTGCAGGCACTTGACTAACTCTGCAAGATCTCTTCAGCTCAGATACCAGAACAAGGAGCAGATTGTCAGTGAGGTGGTAAGTGTGGTGCTGGCATTGCAGCCTCATGCGAGAGGTTCCTGCACTGACTGTTGATTTTGCATTCACGCAACAGGAAGCTTTGCAAAGACGCATTGACAGATGCAAGGTAGGTTGCCTGTTGGCCTTACAACAGTTGACTGACTGGACCAGACTGATTGGTGCTAACAAGCAATGATGCAAAGGCGCGGGCGCACGCTGCTCACCCAACAAGTCCACATGATCCTGTGACAACATCAGGAGCACCTTTCCAGGCTATCCCTCCACCACATGTTCATCCACTTGGTGGAGACGAGCCGTTTAACCCGGCGGACCCTTTCGCTTTTGTATGTCTGACTTCTCTTACAAGCACTCGCTCTTACTTTTCTGTTCTGACTGTGAGGCATTCCTGATGCATCGAGTACTAATGCCCCATGCGGAATTTCCTGTTTTTCCATTCCTGCAGGGTTCCCCTGGTTCTTTCTTTCCCCATGATCCACATGCAACCAATTCTTCCGAAGACTCCCACATGTCTACCCCCAACTACCATGGTGCGCTTCCATTTTTACCACCTCCTTCATGCCTCACTAATGACAGCAGCCTCCTGCTTGCCAGCTGGTTTTGTTCGACAGCCCCAAGGTCACGGCGGGGGGGCTCTGCTCCTTGGAGGTGACCACTTGCAATCATCTGGTGGCAATCCCTACATCCCAGACAATAACCAGTACTTTCCTGTTCAACACTCAGGTGCGCTCAAATTCCTGGTGGATTCTCCTCCCCAAGTGCAGTTGCTCACAGGGTCTGTGTCTGCTCCATAGCGGGATTTAGCGGACTTTCTCAAGCTTGTCAGCTTCCCATGTATCCCATGGAGGGAACAATTGCAGGCAACCAGGACACATTCCCCTTTTTGCACAACAGAGCGCATTCAGCAGCAGCCAATCAAGCCTTCAATCAACAGGGACCAATGGCGACATGGGACCCCAGGACCGGATACGGGGATCCGCACTCAGTGGGTCACGGACCACCCATTGCGCGCCGGATTGCTCGCAAAGTCTATGGCATTCAAGATCCAGAGGCGTGGACCCGCAGGGCTGGCTTGTCACTGTTGTAGACCCAGGATGTGCCACTTTTTCATAGCAGAGTGTGTCTTTGTACATTGAAATGTGTTCTTCTTGATGTGCAAATATTGGTCCCACACAGTAGCATCAATTGGTGCACTTTTGGCAAGCGTATCAGTAAATGGAAATTCAGAACCGTTGTTTCACGGGTTCCTGCCCGCGCCCTCATGTTCAGCAGGAGTCTTGTCTACGATGAGCAAGAAGCAGTACAGTACCAAGTCAATACCTCCTGATCCAGATACATTGGTTTGACAGTCATTCCGGGGCTGAGGAGAAACACTGTCATTGTTCGGAGGTGGGTCCCCAGCAAGCGGTGTGTGCGCCGAGGGTTGAGCAAAACAGAGCGAGAGGGTCAAACGGTGGTATTTGGCAGTGTGTTGGCGCTCATAAGTTAGCTCGGAAAGATGGACGTAGCGCCGGTGGCGGAGAGGCGGACTGCGTCACGATTCGCGAGACCGTTCCTGTCGGCAGCAAGGCGCTGCCAGCACCCAATGGGCGGTAGAGCAAGTCAGCATCTGTTACTGAGCACATTGAGCGTTGGAAAGCCCGGCCACACATTCAGCAGCGCGGCCTGCCCGCAACAGAGGAGGAAACAAGCAAAAAGAAGACAGAAAAAAATGCAAGCAGCGAGCGCTGCGGCGCGCCGGGCCCGCGGCGCAACTGAGATGATCGGAAGCAGGGCATGTCGCGCGTCGTGTAGCGAGCCACGATCCGCACGACTAGCGCACGCGTTCAGATCGATGCGAAGCAGCAAGATGGAGCCGCGCGAGCGCAATCGAGGTTATCGCACCCAGAAATGTTGCCGAGCACGTCGTCGGTCCTGTCAGAAGCGAGCTCTTGAGGATCGGCAGTATGGGAGCTCGACGTCGAAATCTGCTGAATGCGTGTGCGCGGTGATCAGAGCGTGCGGCACAGTGTCGAGCTAGTCGAGGGCGAGGAGAGCCGCGGAAGCAGCCGCGTCTAAGCTGGGGACGAGCTCGCCGCTTCGAAGATGACACGCGCGTCTCGCGCCTCGACTCCTCTTCTTCTTCTTCTTCACCTCACGCTCAATCTGCTCCCGTGCGCACTGCACCAGCCGCGCATGGGATTCCTGAACGGGCGCAGACCGACCCGACGACTTAGAAGTTTGAGAAGCTAGATATTAGGAGCTCTCGCCCGTATATCTCTAGGCGAGAGTGGTTCGTCGCCGTACATTCCACTCCCCTCCATCCCTCCTTCATCCTCACCGCCCGATATACGCCCTCGCCTGTTGCTACTGCCATCGCCGCCCATCGAGCAGGTCGCCGCACAAGGAGGAGCGCTGGGAGGATGGCGACTCGCTCGGCGGTCGGTGGTGGTGGTGGTAGCAGCGGGTGCGCGGTCGCGTCTCTTTGTGCAAATTGTTGTCCCAACATTTCCTGGCCAACGATGAGAGAGTTCGAAGGGAGCTGACCCGATCTCGCTCTGTATGCCTGCCGAGAGTCCTGCTCGCCGCTCGAGTGTTTCGTGCACGCCAGGAGCGAGGGAGCGTCGCCGCGCGCGAACGGCCGCGAGCCTACGCAAACGGTGAGCGAGTCAGCTATAGCTGCGTCCACCGCGACCGCCTCGATCTAGCCTCGAAGCAGTACGACCGCAGCGGGCGGGCAAACGTCGAGTGTCCAGAGCGACGGCGAAAGCGACTTTAAACGCCCCGCCGGCGTATCCTGTCGGCTGGCAATCCGGAGCCAAGCAGCCAGTGCTTAGGAACGCGCTAACAGCACAGCCGGGGGCGAGGAAAGGAGGCGAGCCAAAGGAGGCTCGAACTCGTCGAAGAGTCGGCGGCAAATCCGACGGACAACCCGGCGGACTTCGGGATTTGAGCGATCCGGCGCGGTCATAGTATCAAAGGAGGTCATCCTTGCCTACTTACCCTTTCTCGCCAGCTCTAGAGGATGCGAGACAAGCCGACGAGGCCAACTTTTGACTTTTCGGTCGACGCGACTGCTTTTCCTCTCTCTTGCTCGCCTGTTCCCGCCATTACACTGCGCGGAGCAGCCTGCAGACCAGCGCAGTCGGTCAACTGAACTCGCACAAGCCACGCCTGCCGCACCCGCGCTCGTCCCGACCCGCTCGCACGCCACAGGAGCAGCCAAGCTTCCGCCGCTTCATCCAACACTTCCGCTCCCAAAGGTCGCCCTCCCTCGCTCTCGGCAAGCACGCGAGACACTCGACATGGCTCGTCAGAAGCTGGTCAACCCGCAGCACAAGACGGCGATCAAGCGCCCGGGAGGGAAAAGGCCCGTCAAAGTCCCCAAACAGCCCAACATGACGGGTGCGTAACCGGAACTCGGCCAGCGTCGGCTTCAGGGCATCTTTCGAGCAGTTCACTGACTCTACGTATTTGGTACGCCGCACACAGCCTCGGGCAAGGTTGTGAGTCGCCTCTCCCGGATGATCGCAGTCGGAGCAAGCACGAGAATCTCGTCCAACTCAACCTCGTTGTCCGCCCGCAGAGGAAACCCCACCGTTACCGCCCAGGCACCGTCGCGCTTCGCGAGATACGTCGCTACCAGAAGACGACCGAGCTCCTCATCCGCAAAGCGCCGTTCCAGCGCCTCTGTCGCGATATTGCCCACGGGCTCGGAGAAAAGGGCTTTCGCTGGCAGGGCTCGGCACTCCAGGCGCTGCAGGAAGCAGCTGAACACTAGTGCGATCACGCTCTGACCTCGCTTCGCCATCGGGGACGAGCAGGCTGATCAATACGAGACCGTTTGACGCAGCCTCGTCGACCTTTTCGCCGACTGCAACCTTTGCGCGATTCACGCCAAACGCATCACCATCCAGCCCAAAGGTGCGCGTTCCCCTCTGCTTCTCTTGTGACCTGTCCTTGCCCAAGCGACTGACTTGCCTGGCGAGCAGACATGACGCTCGCGCGTCGCCTTCGCGGCGACCTCAGGTAGTCACGCCAATGCCGACATAACGCCCCGACTTCGGCTTTCTTTTCCGCTTTCTCACCCTCCCGCTTGTCCTTCCTTGCCACAGGACCTCGCGCGTCATCCAGTCTGTACCCCATTCTGCTTTTGTGTGTGCTCTCCTCGTTGTTGTTCTCCCTACCTGCCCGTAAATCACTCGTTCCATGTCGAGACTCCGCTTCCGATCCACGTGTAGCGTGGAACGCACCATTTCCCCGACTCACTAGCAGCATCAAGCGAATCAGGCGCGAGATAAACGAGTCCAGAAAGAGCTTTGCATGGAGGGGAAAGGGGGCTACGAGACAGCGAAGAGAATCACAAACGAGCTCGGAAAGATTGGACAATCGGAAGTGGTCATCTTTGGCACATGAGTGTACAGAGTCTATGCACTACCCCACCGAGCTTGCCAAGAGCTCGGAGTGATTCCATATCGCCGCTGCGCCCGAAGTCCGATACGAGCGTGTGCAAGGGACCGGAGCCGACGCATGGGATCATTGGGAAGGAGGACGTCGAACGGATTCACATACCCCGACTCTTCCGTGCTCTGTGGGTATTGGTTTCCACTTGATACAGGTGAGTGCACCTCTGGTGTTGAGGTGTGAACCGGAGGCATTGGCGTTGTAACAGCGAAGGGTGCAAGGATCGAAACCACTTGACTCGCAGATAGTAAAGGGGTTTGCTCTGGGGTCACCAGCTGCCGGTACCAGCGTGCCTTCAGCCAGGCTGGCCGGGAGGATGTCTGAGCATCATGCTCAGCATTGTAGCTGCCAAAGTCGAAGGCAGGATTTGCTCCGAGCTGTTGTTGACGTTTCGAGTCAGTCTCATCGATTAGGAAAAAATCAAGAGGGCACGGATAGTGCACGGCCAACAAAAAACACCGCACAGGTTGTTGGATGATGAACATAGGGGTCCACATGGTCTGCAGAGTGAACAGCCATCAGCGCCGGACAGATAATCTGCCTGGGAAAGGCATTCCAACTCACGTTGATGTCCAGCAAAGCTCTTGCCGGATCTTGCGAAGCGTAGCATCCCTGGATGGCGAGGTGGATGTGTCTGAAGGTCCCGGCTAAGCTTGATAGCTCCACATCTGAAAGATAGTCAGAGAGCGGTTCTGCTTCGCGCTTTAGCGCAGACGCCCATTCTTTCAGGTCCGTGCTCATGGCAGCTATCGCGGTGCCGGACTTGCGGATTGCTGTGAAAAGATCTCGACAAAGTTCACTTGATCGCCTTTTGGACTCGTCCTTGAGATAAAGTCGGTCTGAAAAGAAGGCATGGAGAGCATTCCAGAACGCAACCGCCTCCTCTTTGACCTTTTGCTCCGCACTTTGTGCAACTTCTGCCTCTCTGACTGTTTGCTCCTGACTTTGAGAGTCGACAGTAGGTGCAGTACCCGCTCTGTTGGGCACTACCCGGTGACCATGTTGACGAGCAACTTCGTGCTCCTGCAAAAAAGCAAAATCAGTCAGTAGGAAAACTGGGTTTCAGGCAGTGAACGATACAAACAATGTGGGCGAGCAAGATACTCATGTCAATCTTGAGCTGTAAAATAGAGGTAGCAGTCAACTGGTCCGCCAGAATTGACCATACTCAGGCGTGAAAAAGAAAGAGTCTGCTTACCACTTGCTGCAAGACGTCAGTGCGCGGGATCCGGCCGTCATTCAGAGCGACCTCCAGACACTGCCGTTTCTCCCCCAGCCAGCTCGTCAGTTGTTGCCTCATAGCAATTTTATGGCTCATGAGGTCTGCCTTTTTCCTGTTTCTGTTGAATTTGCTTGACTCGGCAAGAAAGGTTGCGTGCGCTGTGTCGTACCACTTGACCAACCTGACAGTTGTCTGGTCTGTGCTTTTGTGCGGATTATGCCATCGCTTTCCAAGGGCGAGCTCTGCGAGAGCTTGAAGAGGAGCCCTGACCTCGAAGTGCGTACTGGTCTGTTTCAGGTCGCTGAAATGGTGCTCGGCAACAAGAGGCATGACCCTGGTGCTGGGACTCTACCGGGAAGACGGGTGAGAGGATAGACAACGAGTGTGAGCACGCTAGGAGCGAGAAAGCGGTGCGTGCGCGGCTGAAGTCGAAGAGAAAAAAGGCCTCATTCCGCGGACAAGCCGCGGCTTTGCGGGGATGCGCGATATGCCTCGCCGCCCGAACCTCAAGAGAGGGCTCGTCCCTAGAGAAAGGATTTGGGTGAGGGAAACAATGACAGATTCCGAATGAGCTTCGCAAGCGAGGACAAAAGGGGAAGAGAGAAAAAAAGAAGAAAAGAAAGAAGAAAGAAAAGAAACATCTGCCCAGGAGCACGAATGCGGGCTTGGTTACAGGGGAAACAGTGTACTTCATGCCTCAGCTATGTCCCATCGAGCCTGCCACACCTCCGGTAAGATCCTGTATCGCCGCTGCGCCCGGAGTCCGATCCGAGCGTGTCTGTTCGCAAGGGACTGGTACTGAGAGGGTGGGACGTTGCCAGCTTGGAGACCTGCTGCTGGCTGTTTCTTGTGTTCAGGTCTGTGTCTTTCCCTCAGCAATGCCACATGGGGTAGCCACTCCGGGATTGGCAGGAGGAAGGGCTTGCGTAGCTCAATCAGCTTCATGCCAGCCGCCTTATTGCCAGATCGCCCATCAGCCAGCAATTGCTGTGTCAATTTTGGCGTCACTAGCTGTCGATACCAGTTCTCCTCCAACCAAGCTGGATGAGTCCATGCCTTTGCATCATGATCATGCTCATGGTCGTATTTGGAGAAGTTGAACAACGGATTCGCTCCAAGCTGTTGCCCAGTCTCAAGGTCAGTCACTGTACAGTAAGAGCAACACACAGACAAGGGCAAAACAGGCCGAGATCATACAGCACGCTCAAAGATAAAATCAGTATTCCAGTATTCCTGTACTATGCAAAGTTTTGCTGTGGCATCAGAACTTTGAGCATTTCCAAGTGAAGGATGTTTCTCAGCTTACCACTGTGAGTGACGCTCCAGTAACATCTCCAGACTCAAAAGTTTGTGCCAAAGTGGTTTGGAGTTTTTCAAGGACCCAGAGTAAGCTCTCCTGCTCGACCGAGTCAAGTTGTACCCACAGCCAAACAGCCTTGCGCTCAAGGGCAACACTCCAATCGTACATTGGCTGGTGCCAATTCTCTGGAAGCCCAGGCTGTTTGGTCAGAATAACTCTGTGGAGCTGATCAAGTACTGTCGAAAGGCCTCGAAGCTGTTGCGGCCGGTGCTCCTGTGGAGGAGATTCATTGACCAGCTTGCGACGTTCCCACCAATGTCTCACGGTCTCGCCACCAAGGTTGCTTTGCTGTGCATGATTGCTGGCACCTGCTGCTTCATGTGGTGCATGTTGACTTGTGTGAGGAGCGGACTGTTACTTTGTTTTCCAGGTCAGCTGGGCCCACTTGTGCTTATTAGTAAAAGCTGGCAAACAAGATGATCCCACAGAGCCTTGATGTCAATCTCTGTCTGCAGATGTGTCCTATGATCAGACTGACTTGAACCAAGGGTTCATTCGGAATCAACTGTGCAAAAATAAACTCACCACTTGCTGCAAGACATCAATCCTTGGAATATGCCCTGCCTCGTAAGCAGTCTCTAAGCAGGCCCTCTTGGTGAGGAGCCACGTGGTCATCTTGTCCTGTGCAGCTCCCTGCTCTTTCACATAGGTTGTTTCAACGTGTCGCCGAAGGACTGCCGTTGCCGTGTCATGCCAATGTCCCATTCGAACAATGATCCAGTCATCACTTTCCCGAGTCCTTGTACGCCACTCTGTGCTGGTCCCTGCTTTGCTAGTTCATTGAGTGCTTCAGAGAGCCGCGCTTTCGGGGTCTTCTTGTTTGAGGTGGCAACTTCAAGGGAAGTCTGAAGAGGCATGACCTGAAATCAAGTTTGAGCGGCGTGTCTTGGGCAAGACGGGTAAAAGAGGGAGTAAAGAAACGGAGGGGCGTGCAATTCGGGAGCGAACACCTCGAGTCCGCGGACAAGCCGAGACTTTTTCTCGAGCTCGGGGTGCGTGCACCCAAGCTGAGCGAGCGCGAAAATTGAGGCTTCTTCAGGCTTGGCGTTATACTCATCATCTTCAGGCATGTCCTTTGCAGCTGTTTAAACCTGCCAAGACACCTTTGTTCCTGTCAAAGACTATTGTCGGGTGTTGTGGTGAGGAATCCACTCATCTCGCCCGGCTCAATCTGCAGGCAGCCACAGCATAGAGAAAGTACCATATCAAAAGAAAGAAGTGAGGAGTGTGAGGCAACAAGGGAGTTCTCCTCATAGCAAATGTGAGTAATTGGAGCTCAAACACAAAGTTGCACTTGAGTAGGCATACAATAGATAATGTCCTCCTCATCTAAACCTCTTCCGAATCAATCCATCTTGGTGGTCTTACCTCACTTCCATCCAGGACTACCCTCCCATAAGGAACAAGCCGCAAGAAGCACCACAAGCTTACGAGTGGGAAGCGGAAAGGAGAGAGTTCATGAGGGAATGGGAGCGTTTGCATGGTGCATGAAGATTGCTTCTTGCTGCCTGGCTACGCCCATCGAGCCTGCCACAACTCCGGCAAGATCCCGTATCGCCGCTGCGCCCGAAGTCCGATATGAGTATGGGCAAGGGACTGGGGGCGACGTGTGGGATCAAGGAGGACCTCGAGCGGATTCACATACTCCGACTGTTCCGTGTGCTGTGGGAATTGGGCTCCACTTGATACAGATGAGTGCACCTCTGGCAATGGGGTGCGCCTTGTAAGCATTGCCGTCGCAACAGCGAAGGGTGCAAGGACTTGCGCCACTTGACTCTGGTCAGACAGTGAAGGTGTCTGCTCGGGGGTCACCAGCTGCCGGTACCACCGCGCTTCAAGCCAAGCTGGATGCGTCATTGCCCGGGCATGTGCATCGTTCTGGGTGTCATAGGCGGAAAAGTTGAACGCCGGATTTGCTCCGAGCTGTAATTCCATTCGAGTTCGTCAGCGAGGGGCAACAAGACGGAGGAAGATTGAGTGACGGGAGCATTGACCGCACACATCGTCGAAAGATGAACTTGATTGTCCAGAATTTCTGCAATGCGAGAGCAAATGGTCAGAACCACGGAAGACACCAGAAAGAGAAAGCAGTTCCTGACTGACAGCCACCCGCAAAGCTCCGGTGGCATCACGCGAGGAGCGGCACTTCTCCAACGCAAGGCAAAGGTGTTCCAAGGTCCAGACTAAGCTGGATAGTTCGGCCGGTCGAAGGTGCTCCAGAAAAAAATCTGCTTGTCCGGACAGCGAAGAAGCCCAATCGGACAGTTCCTTGTCTGCGCCTTGTATGGTGTCGACGACGGAACAGATCTTGGAACAGATCATGGCAATACTTGTCCGAGTCCTTTGGACCTCTTGTGGGCCTGAGGTAGTCAGGATTTGCCCGTCACAGCGTTCGCGCCAGAGTGCTGCCTCTACCTCCTTGTCTGGCTGCTCCGGAGTCTGTGTTGTTCCGGACGGAGTCACAGGCGCAGCATTGACTCCGCTGGACAGCAGCTGTCCTGTGCCGGCGCCGTCGTGGCGATGATGAGCTTCTTGATATACCGACTCTTCCTGCCAGTGGCAAAGTCAGCGAGTAGCAGCCTCGAGAGCTCTTCTTCAAGCTGGCACCGACAATACGTGAGAGCAAAATGCTCATATCAATCTCCAACTGTAGCGCCATAGGACCACTCAACCGGTCAATCAAAACAGATTGGGCACCTGCGCGATTCATACTGAGCTTACCACTTGCTGCAACACATCGACGCGAGGGATTCGGCCCTCATGTAAAGCAATTTCCAGGCATTGCCGTTTCTCAACAAGCCACTCCTTCAGCCTTGTCCGCACAGCAGTATAATCAATCCCTGTCCCTGTGTAAGTATCTCTGTTCTTCCTACGAATGGGTCCATACGCCCATTCGTACCATTGAACCAGAATTCGAGTGGTCGCGTCGGTGCTCTCGCTGCGGCGCTGCCATGCTTTCCCGCAGGCGAGCTGTGCGAGCGCTCCCAGCGGACCTCTCATGTCGAGAGTCCAACCTGTCGGTTGAGAATCGCTGAAATGGTACTCGTCAAGTAGAGGCATTGCCGGGGCAGTATGACCCTAGTGAAGGGAAAGAAGGGTGAGGTGCGGAGACAAGGAGCGCGAGCAGCGACGGCTTATGAGGCAAAAAAGCGGTGCGAGCGCGCGCGCGAGCGAACGTGCGCACGCATGCGTGGCAGGAAGCCGCGCTTTCCCTTGCTTTTGGAGTTTCACGCCGGATTAAGCGAGCGGTCGGCTCAGTCCGGGTCGAGAGAAGTTGACCTCTCCACGGTCGAGATTGCTGGCGTAGATAAGCCCCGCTGTAAAATCTGTTTTCCTTTTTCAACCAAATCGAATAAAGAGCAGTGCATGCGCCACCGAGGAAAGTTTGCTTCAGGAGGGGGATAGGCCGAGCGACCCAAAGAGAGAATTTACAGCTGTTCGCATTTCAAAAAGCCGCAGCGAGGGTCAGTCACAGGTTTATGACCGGCGAGGATCGTACAGGGAAGTAAAGGATTGCCTCGGTGCACGCACCTTTGACCGTCAAGCAGACGCGCCCTGGACCGACTTGAGCGCGTCCTTGAGCGCCGCGAGGATCTTGTCGGCGTCGGCTGGCCGCTCGACAACAGAGACACCCATGTGACCGAACCTGTGCATCTCACGAGCTCGTCAGCAAGCAAATCTCTTGAACAAGAACAAAGACGAGGCAAGAGAAGCGGAACAGTAACGTACCGAATGTACTTCGTCTGCCCGACGACGAGCACGCACAGCGACACAGGAAAAGCATTAGCACCCCCTTTTCTAAGCTCCTCTGAATACCTATGGGTGGCATGCGCGCACCTTGATGTCCTTGTGCAGTCCACCGGCGATGACGATGCCCCGCTCGGCGAGCGCGCCAATAAGCGCCGGAGGCGGGATCCCTTCGGGGACGTAGAGGGCCGTCATGCCGTTCGCAGCACCTTCTGCCGAAGTCGCGACGGTCTTGAAGCCGAGCTTGGCAGCCTGTACGGATTCACAGGAGTACGACTGGATGAGTCAGCAGAGAATTCGGCGAACGACTCCCTGGCAAAGCAGAAAATCGTCCAGTGTGCCGGCGTCCGTACCTCGTCGCGGAACTTTGCCGCCGCCTCGCGGTGCATCTTGAACCTGTCCTCGAGCGAGACCGGGCCATCGACAATGGTCTTGAGGGAAGCCTCGAGCGCGTAAATCAAGTTGACACTCGGCGTGGCAAAGTACGCCGGCGTGCCCTTTTCGTAGCTCTCCATGACGGGCAACCACCTCTTGTAGTTGGCAAAGTAAGCCGGGATCGGAGTCTTGCGCGCGTCGAGGACTTGGAGCGCCTTTTGCGAGAGCGCCGTGATCGAGACGCCCGGGGGGACCGAGATGCCCTTTTGCGAGGCGCCGACGACGACGTCGATTTGCCAGTCGTCCATGCGGATCTCTTCGGACGCGACGGCGCAGACACCGTCGAGGACGATGAGCGTGTCGGGCGAGACGCGGCGAACCGTCTCGGCGATGGCCTTGGCGTCGGAGAGGACGCCCGTCGCTGCGGGCAAGTGCTGGCGTTACTCGACAGACTCTCTATGGTGAATAGGGAAGAAAGACTTACAGGTGTCGACGTGAGTAAAAGTCAGGACCGAGTACTTTTCCTTCTTCAGCGCCGCCTCGACCTCGTCGAGCGAAGGCCGTCCGCCGACCGGAGCGCGAATCTGGTCGACCTTGGCACCGTAGGTCTCGAGGCAGTCGGCAAAGCTGCGCGATCCGGAAGGTTTTCATCAGTCCTCCTCAAACGCGAGTGCAGCCGAAGAATGAACGCTGGCGACGGAGCGGCTCGACGGCAGACGGCGACACGAGGACTCACGCATCTCCAAAATAGCCAGTGTTGAGGACGAGCGCCTTCTGACCAGCCTCGAGCACTGCTCGCCGTGGAAAGGTCAGCTCTTCGCTCCTCTGCGCCTCAATACGAAGGAAACGAAAGAATCTGCTGACGCACAGTTGGCCGCGACGAGGTCCCATCCGAGGGTGCCGGAACCGGCAATGATGAACGGCTGGCCCTTCTCGGTGTAGAGGAGCTTGCGGAGGTAGCGGAGGCAGTCTCCAAAGACGGGAGCAAACGCCGGCGAGACGTGGCTCATCGACGGGTGGGCATTCTGTGAGAGGGCGGCGCGGTCCAACGCGGAAAGAGTTGCCCAGAGAGCGATGGTTTGTAGATCGGCCCAGCGTGTCCGGTAGTCCGTAGTATGCGAACGATGGAGCGCCGGCGTGTGCGATTTCGGAGATTTCGGAGCGAAGGAGAGGCAAGAGTGGGGGAGGAGAAGAGTCAACACACACGCCTCGCTCCACGGCAGCGACGGAGGGCGATAAGGAGGGTACGTACGGCAAAGAGGACTTCATCGCTGACTTCGACCGGACCGGGCACCGACAGGAGCTTGTGCTCGGCTTGGACAAAGTGCGTGGTCGGCTGCGACGAGGAAGAGAAAGACATGCTGGAACTGCGCGCCAGGTTGTGCGTCAGCCTGGACAGCACCTGTGTATCCTTACTAGCCCCGCTGAACTTACGCCGAGTCTATGCAGAGCTATGCAGCGAGGTGAGAAGAGCGAACTTGTCCCGCGGCGAAAGCGGAATTCGGCCTCCACTCGCGGCCACGCCGGACTTCCTCTCTATGGCTTGCGCGCAGGAAGTTTGATTACGAGAATGTCTATTACTGCAAGATTAAAGGGCCCATACTCGACCGCGCATTCAGGCCTTGACATCCGGAGTACTCGAACCAGTAGCCGCCGCGCCGGTTGCCGACGGCCCGCCGCCAGCTGCAGCTGCCGTCGCATGCACCGACTTCTTGTCCTTTGCTCCAGCGGCAGCGGCGGCATGCTCCTTGTCCTTCTTGTGCTTCTTCTCCTTCCGCCGCGCGTTCGCCTCGGCGACCAACCGCTCGAGTTCGCGGCGCTCGTCGTCGCCTTCTTCGGGCTGGACGGCCTTCAAGATGGCGCCGATGAACAGGATGGCCTGCGAGGGGTTTAGGCGTCAGTGAAACCCGTAAGTAGAAAGGTGAGAAACATGTGATGGCGCACCTTGGCTCGGTTCATGAGCATCGCGTCAGTCACCGACGGCGATTCCTTCGAGAGGGCTGCATTCCCGACAGGGCGGATCAGCAAAAGGATCGGGGGGCATCACCGGCCTCTCGACACTCACCGAGGTCGACCACCTGCCGGAGCACCGCTCCCAACTCGAACTTGCTCCCCTTCCACGCGACGAGCAACAACGTCCCGCTCAACTCCTGCTCCAACTGCCTCATCTCTTCCTCGCCCAGATCTCCCCTCTCCTGCCGCTTCTCCATGTCGACCATCGCGCGCTGGACGTCCAACCCCGTCGAGAGGAAGGACCACCCTTCTTTGAGGGTCGTGCCCTTTTCTTTCACGCGCGACCACCACCCGGGGAGGCCGAGCAGGTTCGCGGACGGCTTGCGGTGCAGGCGGATGTAGGTCGTCGCCCTGCACCCATGTATCTGTCAATAAAGGGTAGTCAAGTCTCTCCAGATTGAATACACACTTGGCCATGTAGACTTCACCGAGCAAGTGGCACAGCTCTGCATTCGCGCAAACCGGTCATCGTCAGTTATAGTCATGGCGATGCCTGTAGCAGTAGGAGGCACGATACTCACCAACGCCAAAGCTCTCCATCGCCAGATCCCTCGCCTCGTCCCTCATCCGTTCCGCAAAGCGCTTCGTCTCAGGGTCGTCCTTATCGCCCGGCTTGCTCGCCTCAACAAACGGCCTCACGCGGTCCCTCAATTTCTGCGCGAGCGTCTCGACCCGCTGCCGTTTCTCCTCCCACGACTTCTTCTCCTCCTCGTACGCTTTCTGCTTCTGCTCGGCGGACAACTTGGGAGGTTTCCCCGCGAGGTGCGATTTGGCGGTGCCGGATTCGTGTCCGTGACCGTGTGCGTGTCCGTGCGGGATCGATCCATGGGTGGACGAAGCAGCAGAAGCCGTCGCGCCCGATTCGGCACCGAGCGGCGCAGAAGCCGAAGCGGCCGGTGCGCTGGTCGCGCTCGCGGGCGTTCCGGTCGGCGAGACACCCGCCGCTGCCGCCGCTGCAGGGGTTGGCGTGGGCTCGACATGCGCCTCCGAGTGAAGCGCAGACTGTGCAGGGGTGCTCCTGCCCGAAGTGGGCTTCGAGCCTGCGTCGACCTGGGGGAAATCAGGAGAAAAGTCAGCGAAAGCCCGCTCGCTTCGGAAACGCGCCACCAGAGCGGGGGGACGCACCTTGCCCGCCTCGGCTTCCTCTTCCTCCTCCTCTGCTTGGGCCTACGAGAGTGCATTATCAGGTCAGCTGTTTCTCAACGGAGGCGCGAACGGAGAGGACTCACGAAAGCCTTCGAGACTTCCTTTCCGAGCGAGATCTCGCCGATCCAGTCCTCGAACGCCTTGCCTCCAAACATCTGACTGAACAGTTGACTGTCGGCGATGACAATGAGAATAAGAAAGGTCAGCTTCATTTCCCTTCTCGCTGCCAAAAAATCTCGCTCGTCCCGTCCCGAGTTGCACTCACCCGGGATCGGGCATCACGTCCTCTCCGCCGGCTTCACCCATCGCGCTCTGCTTGCCATGCTTGTCGTACACGGCGCGCGAGTTCGAGTCGGACAGGATCCTGCAGAGGCTTACAAGTCAGCAACGATCCCAAGTCTTGGCTCTGAGGCGGGATCGCCCAAGGTGAGTGAGGAACGCACGTGTAGGCCTCACTGATCTCCTGAAACTTGGCCTGCGCATCCGGGTTCCCGACATTCTTGTCTGTGGGTAGTCACATTAGCCCTCGAGTCGGTATAGTAGTGTGGAAAGGGACGAACCGGGGTGCCATCTGAGCGACTGCTTGCGGTACGCCTTTTTCAGTTCTGCGTCGCTCGCGGCTGCGAGTACGCCCAAGAGTTGGTAGTACGACGGGTCCTTGACCTTCTCGCCGTCCCGATTGAGTCCGACGTCGTACTCGGTCTCGGGAACGAGAGCAGCAGCAGCAGCGGGAGCCGACGAGGTGGCGGCCGTGGCAGCAGCGGGAGTCGCCATGGTGCTAGGTGGGTTTGCAGGCAGTCTGGGCGCAGGCCGTACTTCCAAATGAGCTCCTCGAGAGTCTAGAGCGATGCGGATGAGCGAGAGCCTCGTTCGGGGCTCGTTCGTCCAACATTTGACGATGACGCTCGAGCGGCTTTCCTCTCTTAAAGCTCGGGGCAGAATCTATCGCGGCCATATACTTCCAGGGAATCGCACGGCTCTGCTCGTCCAGCTCCGGTCTCCCGATCTGCTATGCTCCGACCGCCACCAATCAATCTCATCATCTCGCTGTCTCCTGCTTTGACCGCTTGCGCACATCACTCTTGTTGCCGAGGCTAAGTTTCAGCTTTGACTGGCTCTCGGAGACGTAACGCTACGCTTGCTCTCTCGTGACGAGCCAAGGGAGCTGCTGGTCGAGCCGAAGAGACAGCCGACGCAGGCCGCTCCTCCGCTTGTGTGTACGGTTGCAGATTTGACTGCCCCGTACGGTGCGGCAAACGGCATGGCAAAGAAGCTGCAGCTTGGACGTCTTCTGTACGTGCTCGAGGCGGTACCACCCGTCCATCCGCGGCATGTCCGGTCGTTCCTCCCTAAACAACCCTCTCACCTGCTTGCTCTTAACTTCTACCTTGTGACAGAACTCTGCAGCACCCGAAACAACATGGAGCCCACAAAGGCAGACCACCAAGAACCAAAGCGGCTGACCATGCGCCAAGTCGTCGCCCAGCTAGTTCTCGTGGTACCCAAGCGATCGAGAAAACCGGGCATGGACGCCGACCCGCTCATTGAGAGGCTCAACACGGCCTTACTGAACTTGTGGTCGCGGCCATTCTACGTATTCATCGAATCTCATCGTAGAACGCTTTCGTTCAAACGGGCATCCGCACGGTTTGAAGACGCGTTGCACCGGCTCTTGTCCAACTTTTTCAAGATCAGATCCGCAGATATGACCTTGGGGGACAAGCTGCGGCAGCTTGCACAGCTCTTGGTACGTCTCCACCAGTCGGCTTTATTCCGTTTGCCACAGCAAACCTCATTCAAACCTGATCTAGACCTCCTCGACAGAAAGAAACCAACTTCAAGTCCATGGCCGCACACCTTGCACGTCTCTATGTACACTTTATGACCAGACAAGGTGCTGATAGAGCTCTAACATAGAGCTGGCCGGCCGATGACGTTGCTTGCAGAGACGCTGAGAACGGCATCCGTTTCGCTGATCAGCTGTGCCAAGCCCCTGATTTGAGCCAGATCAAGATACCATCCGGAGCATTACCGGAGAGGCCTTGTTACAAAACATGGCGTGATGATTTCCGTCTCCTGGCCTTGATCAGTGCATTGGGCCTCAAGTCCGGTAAAGATGTCATTGCTGATGAAGAGAAGAACGGTGCAGTTTTTGACCAAGCGAAACCTGGCCTGCACGAAGAGATGCGTGCATGGTATGACACAATGAGGCACAAACTTGCAGCGGAATACAACAGCCTCAGCCCGGATCAGGCCTGCATGTGGAGGCAGTGGAACAGGGACATGTGGAAAGCAGTGACCGCCGTTCGTCAAAAGGTGCCAGACTTGGATGACAATGATGACACCAGGTCAGAGGAACGACGCATTCTTGTTGCGGCAAACTTTGTGGTACGTTACTCCTTGATCGCTTCTGGATCAAAAGTGCAAAAGCTGACCCACGGACTTCCAGCTTGCCCACGAGTTTGTCACAGCGGAACAGCCTCCAGCTGTCTGGTCTGAGGCGGCAAAGCATGCATGCTTGCGGGATGGTGCACTGAGTTTGGAAGACGTGGCAGAGCTGCAGGGAAATCACCCTACTCCGGCTTCGACTCAGGCTCCTACACCGGTAAAGATTCTCCATCTTTACTGCTTTCGCTTTTGTAGCTCACACTTTTTGAACATGCACAGTCAGTGCAGAGCCCTGAGGGGGTAACCTTGCCGCATGTGCAAGTAAAGAATCAAGCTCGGGTGTGCCTTGCACCTTGCAATTGACGGAGATGCCCTGCCACGAGTCAACTGCTGACCCTTCCCTACCTCAGGAGGATGTTCACAACATGCACGACGTTCTTGGCAGTTTGCAGCACCAGCTTTGGCTCACAGTCTTTATCTACCCACTTGGTGACAACCTTTACCCCGAGAAATCACTAGTGGAACGCAAACTCGACAGTGTCCAGTCCGGTCTTTACTCCAAGCTCCAGGATTGCTATTCCCGCTTCGCTTCCCACTTTCAGGATGCGGAGCGAGCCGGCACCCTCATAAATGAAGCGGCTTTCTGGCTGGGATGGATGCGAAGTCTGCGTCAACACCTCATCAGGATTCGGGAACGAACAACCAATATTCCCAATGATCAAGCTTCCTTGGCAACATGGCGCACTCAATGCGCAGCAAATTTTCTTGTGAGGGTCCTCTCTATTTGCAGCCAGTCAGCTTGCTCAGCACTGACTCAAATCTGTACAGCTTCGGAACCTTGGCAGCCGTGGGGCACTGGACAAGGCAGTGGCTGAGATTGTGAGTTGTTCCCTCATCTTTCAAACCTGCGCGCTTGCGCTTGCTGATACAGATCACGGCTGCCCCTAGTCCCAAAGAGTTCAGCAGAGGCAACACTCCGTGCACCAAGGCCTGCTTCAGTCACTTGGCAGTGAGCCGCGCATTGCCCGACGTATCGCGCGAAGGATCTACGGGTGTGATCCGGACAAATGGGCGGGAGAACGCACTTCAGACTTGCCTGGACAGAACCTCTGAAGCTTCCCGTGGATGAATTTTACTTGTTCTTAGTGTATGAAGCATGACACGGTACACTGCTGAGCTGTTTGTAGGCTGTTTGGCAGGTGATGTTGGCTGAGAAGGTCACCCCGAGGTTTCCTTTTTCCGCTTCCGACGCCCCTTCTCTCTCTCTCTCTCTCTCTCTCTCTCTCCCCATGACGGTGCAGTAGAGGGAAGTCAGGACAGGCACTGTATCACGAGGAGATAAAGAAAATTCGAGGCAAATCTGTGACAATCGATCCGCGAGGTCCGAGGAGTTCAGTTCGAAGAAAGTCTGTCTCGCTCGTCTCGCTCATCCTTCTTCTTCTCTTGTTCCCAGTCATTTTTCACACTGTTCTTCAGGTAGATGACAACTGCCTTGTTTGTTCTTCCGAGCTGCCATTACTTCGAAGCAGTGCAAAACATTTGACTTTCGCAGCCACAGTGGCCGATAACTTTTTCTCCCTCTCTACAGGCTCGGCTTTGTTTCAGAGAGCCCCATATGAGTCACCAAATACCAGCAGCGCAGGGCATGGCTTCACAGTCGAGCGAGGCAGCGTCGACTGCCATCCCGAAGGGGTCAATCGTCCTCGCCACCTCGGGCAACCAAAAAGTGCCTGTTGACCGCCTCCTCCTTGCCGCCAACTCGTCTGTCTTTCGCGATATGCTCGATTTGAGCCCCGACAATGGAGAGGAGTGTCCTGTGGCGGAAAAGCACGCCGACGTCTTGCTCTTCGTCAACGCTCTCAAGGGAGAGCCCGCCAAAGACGAGGCAACTTGGCTCGCCTTGTACCGGATGATGGACAAGTACGACGCCCCGATCATACGCCTCTCCCTCTTGGTCTTCACCTCGTGAGTCCTCAATGTCTCCAGCCACTTGAAAGCATACAGCTAATGGGCCTTCACCTCTTTCAAAGAAACTCGCTTGAGAGTGACCCTCTTTTTGTCTACTGCTCAGCGGTTTCAATCTCCGACAAGGGCCTACAAGAAAAGGCCGCCAAGAAGTGTACAGATACAAATCTGAAACGCGAGGCACGGCAAATCTGGCATGCGATCCCGGAAGCGGAACGACTACGTCTGGTGCGCGAGAACTGCGGCTTGCGAAACCGAAGCACAAGGACTGACAACGGCCACATGCAGAGAGGGTACCAGCTTACCTACAGATACCAAAGCAATTATGTTAGCCTGGTCGGTGATCCTCCCCGAACAACGCTTCCAAAACCATTTGCACTGATTCACGACATTGGTCCACGCAGTTTAACTTCTGAGGCTAGTTGCCACGGCTGCCAACTCGCCGTAGTGTTTTGCCTTTCGCTCCGCAGTGCCATGCTCAGGCTGTCGCCAAAAATTGTGTTGCATGAAGATGCTGCGGCCGTGCGTAGACTGTCATCGTGAGGTCCCGAAAGACTCGCAAGCGATACAGTCGGTTGCGAGCTCTCCCAGGAGCAGGTTGGTCGTGCTCGTCTGCACTATTGTGCAAGCCTTCATGTTTCGGTCGGGAACCTTAAACTATATCGCATGTGCTTCGCAGTCCCACTACTCGCTCGCTTCGCCCCGATGAGGAAGCGCTTCCTCGACAACCGCCCAGACGATCAGCCGGATTGCGCTCGTCAACTCCTCCGCCGAGTATGGTTGACCGACCCTGCAGTCAATGAGATGCCTTCGATGTCAGTGACTGTGTGATCAAGAGCGAAGCGACGCCACTTTGCAAGACTCGAGTGACCGACTCGTCTTGAAGAAGTGAGATACCGAAAGAGGAAGCGAAAGGGCAGGAGGAAAGCGAAAGAAGGGAAGCACTTACGGAGGGACGTGGATGAATTGTACAGGGGTCGGGTTGGCCGGACTGAGGCGTCGGGCGGTGGCCATCGACGCGAAGAACGAGTATTCGCAGAGGTACAATCCTGTCGACTCGGGTCGTTAGTTGAACCCAATTTTCCGCGCAACACGAACAGTCGAGAGCTGAGAACTCACCTGCATCTTCGGACGGGCTGATGAACGCAACGCCCTGCGATTTGACCCAGCGGATCACCTTGTCCGCATCGAGGACGGTACGCAATTCTTCCGGCGCAGCCTCCCATTCCTCGCCGACAAACCCTCTCTTCGCGCCCTCGACTTCCACATCCTCGGACCTGGTGGACGGGGCGAGTATGCCTGCAGCATCGAGGCTGTTGTATCCGAATTTGCGGGCGCGTTGCTCGAGCCGGATGGCGGAATCGCCCGCCGAGACGCCGACGTGGATGACGAGATCCGGAGGCGGCTTCTCCTGATTCTGGTCTGGTCGTTGTAGTCGCGGTGCGAGGTGTTCCACAGCGGTGTACTCGACGGGGAGGAGCGAGGTCGAGAGGAGGATTGGACGGCGAGGGCTGCGGCGACGAGGAGCAGAAGCGGTCGGAGCGTGTCCGGAGAGCGGCGGAGGCGATTCCGTGAGGATTTGCCCATCCAAAGGTTCGACTGCGAGCCAGCTCGGGTTGTGTTTGATGTCCCTGAAGGGCTGCTCGCTACGAAAGTCAGCGCGATCGGAAGCGAGGTGGGGAAGAGGAGAGCAAGGGAGTCAAACGTCGCGTAGACGCACGCCAAAGCCAGTCAGGTGGACTCGGAATGGTCTATCCTGCGCGTCCCGACTGTCTATCGGCGCCATCCTTCAAAGTGAGTCTAGAATGAGAGAGAACTCGACTTCATCAGCCGACGTTGAGGGTTCGCCTCCGTCTCGCACCTTGTCAACCGTCGGACTTGCTCGGTTCACGCTAGAAAGACAAGAAGGGACTAGACAAGGCTAGAGTGCCGTTCTCCCATAGCGGAAACCCGCAGAGAGCGATGCCCGCTCCGTTCTCGCTGTCGCCGCTCATCAGGCCCGACGCACTCGGTTCAGACGCCATCACAGCGTCTCTGCTCTACAGTCAGTACTCTCGGGACTCTTGCGCGAGGACTAGAATGCGCTGACTCTGTCCCCGCAGCGGACCGCATCGTCCTCGGAACCGAAAAGGGCGCCCTCGTCATCTTTGACCTCTCGAACCCTTCGTCTCGCACCTCCCGCGCGTCAGCACCACCGCCATCGGCCACCTTTGTCGCCCGGCATGATCGCTTCGTGCCGCACAAGATCGACCAACTCGCCGTCGTCAAAGAGTTGAACGCGCTCGTCTGCCTCGCCGGAGGAGACTTGACCCTCCATTCCCTGCCCGACTTGAACCTGCTCTCGTCGTTCGCGCCACAGACCAAAGGCGCCGGGTCCAACTTTGCGCTTCATACCGAGATCCGCCATGGCGTCGGAGTGGAGGGAGGAGTACCGACCATTCGGACGACATTGGCTCTCGCTTGCAAGCGGAGGTTGATCTTGCTGTCGTGGGTCGACGGCACGACCTGGAACCCGCTCGTCGAAGTGGCGTTACCGCACCAAATCCGGAGCATGGCCTTTGTCGACACTTCGGCGGCCGGACCCTCGGCAAGCACGGCAGCGGCGGCAGAACCGACCAAGATTGTCGCCGGCTTCTCGACCGGAGAATACGGCATCGTGACGCTCCCGACTCCCGACATCAAAGGCGCGATCAAACACCCCGTCCTCGGCGACTTGTTCTCGCTCCCGATCCCGCTCTCAGAACGGAACGCTACCCCGACCGCCAGTGGTGCCGCGCCGTCATCGTCCGCAACCCGCGCCGCTGGACTCGCAACTGGACTCGGAGGCGGGTTGAGGAGTCTGGGCGGGGCACTCGGAGGTGCTTTGGCTCGCAAGCTGGACAAGAATGGCGTGGCCAAAGTTCCGAGGGTGCCGCGACGGCCTTTGTACCGGAGAGGGCCGGGCGGCGTTGAGAGCAAAGGCGAGGACGACGAAAATGTGGTCAAAAGGTGGCTATGGGGAGAGGAATGGGGCTGGACGGACGAGGCGAACTCTGGCGAAGTGCTCGTCGTGCGGGATAGTGAGTCTCTCCCTGCGAACGCCGTCTTCTCAATCCTCTCATACTCATCCTGCCTCGCCTACAGACCTGGTCGTGCCGCTACTTTCGAACGGCAAACAATGCCCTGCGTCCTCCCCTGCCTCCTCCAATCCGACCATCACTTGCCCCGCCGCGGTCGACGAAGCGCTCGTCTCCCCGCCGTATATCATCTCGCTCGTCTCTCCGAGCCCCACCTCCCACGGATCGACAACTCCGGCTCCTTCGGACCGACCGCACTTCACCCTCGAGGTGCATACCCTGTCCGATCTCGCGCCCGTCCAATCGCTCGCCGTCCCTCCCGAGTCGCCCTCGCCCCCCGCGTCGATCGCTGCGTCTTCTCTCGCAGCCCTACACGGTAGCTCTCCGGCGTCTCGCGGCCCGACGCATACGGCCAAGTTATTGACCCTCTCGAGCACGAGTCCGAAGCCGCCTTTACTGGTCCTGACGACCAAGTCGCCGCATTCCTCTGTCAGCGCGCCGGCCGGATTGGGCGGAGCCGGAGCTCCGGAGCAGACACTTTGGGCCGTGACCATGAAGAGCTGGCCGGATCAGATTGAAGAGCTGGGACGCGAGGAAGGCAAGTGGGAGGAAGGGATCGAGTTGCTTCGAGGGTCGTTTGACGCGCTCAAGGATCCACTGCCGGTGAGCTCGCGATTCTCGGCCTTGCGGGACGACTGTCTCTCGTACTATGTCATGTCTACATCACTGACACAACCCCTTCTCCAACAATATCGCGATCTGACAGCCTCTGCTCTCGCGTCGCCTCGCGAACTTGCATTCTCTCCACCTCTTCCGCACCCACCGCTACGACCTCGCCGTTGACGCCTGGATCGCTCTCGACATCACTCCCGCCAAGATCGTCGCACTCTATCCCGAAGCCGTCTCGGGCAAGCTGTTTCTCGAAGTCGAGGCGCAGGAGGAATTGTTTGGCGGCCGGACGAGGGACCAAGTCAAGGCCGCTGGAACCGTTTCGGGGCAAGACTTTGAGCGCGAAGAGGATGGCACATCGGTCGAAGAGGATCGACCGGCGTCGCGGAGTGCGCACGCAGACGGGTCGCCGGCGCGATCATCCCCCGCGACGAGTGCGATTCACCCCCCTACCTCCCTTTCCAGCAGTCCCGCCCGCGCTCCTCGACGTGGCTTCACTCCCGTCTCCGCTACGACCACCATAAGCGGCGGTACGAACGCACCGAACGACGATCACAACGATGACGACGCGGCGTCGATCCGGACGGTGGCGAGTCGGTTCACGCTGAGCGGGAAACGGAGTTGGCTCCGGGACCGGGATCCGGCGGCTGCCCTCGAAGAGATTGCCGAACAGGCTGCTCGTGCGTGTTCCAACTCCTTATCTTTGAGAGTTTACGCCGACTGACACCGTTTGAGAGAGCACAGTGGACGAGGAGCGACGAGCCAAACGCGACGCCGAGAACCGCGCCCGCTCGATCGACGAACTGATCCGGTACCTGACCGACCGCCGACAAAAATACTCCCAAGCGCTCGCCGCTCTCCCGAACGATACTCGACCCGCTCCGGCCCATGCGCGAGCGCCCGCCTCCCCCTCCGAGCTGTTCCACCTCCCGAACGAACCGTTGACGAAACTCGAGCCGGAGCAGTTGGCGCGCGTGGCGCAGGTCGTCGACACGGCGTTGTTTAGGACTTATCTCGCGACGAGGCCGGTCATGATTGGGCCGTTGTGTCGGATCGAGAATTGGTGCGAGGTCGAAGAGGTCGAGGAACTGTTGCTCGAAGCAAAGGTGCGGGCAGTTTCTTGATTTCCAACTTCCCCGTTTCTCTTTGTCGGAGTTCCCGAAACTACAGCCACTGATCACGATCCGGTCCTCGACAGAAATACCGCGAGCTGTTGGATCTCTACAACGGCAAGAACATGCACGAGAAGGCAGTCGAACTCCTCAAGCGGTATGTGATCATCTCTCGAGGTCTGCGGTCATGAAATCTACGGCTGACGCGGAACACCTCACTTTCAGGATGAGCGCCGAAGAAGACGATCCGGAAGAAAAAGTCGGACCGACCGTGCGATACTTGCAGAAGCTCGGAGCGGAGCATCTCGCCGTGATCTTGGACGCTTCGCGCTGGGTCTTTGCGCAGGACACGGAAGCAGGCCTTGAGGTACGCCTCTCTTTCTCGACTTCAAGTCACAGGAAGCGTCTCGCTGATGGCTTGTCATGTGGTGCAGATCTTCACCGCTGACCTGGACGAAGTCGAATCGCTCCCGCGTCAAAGAGTGATGGCGCACCTCGAATCGGTCAGCAGAGACGTCTGCATCCGCTACCTCGAGCACGTCATCCACCAACTGGGCGAGCAAGGCGCCAAATTTCACGAGAAGCTCATCGACCTGTACTTGCAAGCTCTGCACGCCACCGCCGGGTCTTGTACGTGTCCTCTTTCCCGTCCCACTTCCCCGTGCATCGAACCACAGGGCTGATGACCCGGATTGTAGCGCGCCACGAACAAGTCTACAAGAAACTCCTCGACTTGCTCGAATCGTCGACGTCGTACCGCGCAGATCGTATACTCGGCCGACTCCCGTCCGAAGACATGCACGAAGCGCGCGCGGTCCTCCTCGGTCGGTTGGGCCGACACGAAGGAGCGTTGCAGATCTATGTGTACCAGCTCGAGGACCATGCTACGGCGGAGCAGTGCGTCTTCCCTGCGTCTTTTGGCGAGAAGTTTTGAAGCAGAAACTCTGATGAACTGACCTCTCGGCGACAGGTACTGCAAGCGAGTGTACGACTCGGATCCGACTATGCGGTCAACCATCTTCCACACCCTATTGCGGATCTACCTCCGCCCGCGCGCGGACCACCCCGTCCTGTTCGCTCCGGCCCTCTCGCTCCTCTCGACCCACGCCGCCCGGATCGACGCCATCGAGGCGTTCGAACTCTTACCTCCGCTCGTCGCACTCGAGGACATCCAAGTCTATTTGACCAAGACGCTGAGACGGAGTGTGGAGAAGAGGAGGGAGGCAAAGATGGTGAGAGGGGTTGGGAAGAGTGCAGTGGATCAAGCCGAGGGGGAGGTGGTCGACCTCGAAGAACGGAGGGTCAAGATTACCGAAGGGAGACTGTGCGTGCCCACGGACCTTTCTTTGCTTGTCACTTTGCCTCTCGCAAAAGGGGAACGAGATCCAGGATGGCTCATTGAGATTGACCCCGACCACGCGCTCTCGTCGTGCTTGCAGTTGCCCGGTCTGCCACAAACGGATCGGGACCAGCGTGATCGCGATCCACAACCCTCGGTGCGTTGTCTCACTCTCTATCATATCCTGTGTCGAAGCTCTCGGTGGCTGACGAGGTATCGACGATTCCGTGAGTACGTACAGTGGCGAAGTCACGCACTACCAATGTCGGGAGCAGTTCCAGCCGGGACGCGGATAGACTCGTCGCTGTAGACTTGTTACTTGGCAAGTCTCTACTCGAATACACATCGAGCGCTCTGTATGGGCACGGGATAAGTGAAGGATACGCGGTGCGCACAGGGGGAAATGCGAATCCGCGCACACTTTTTTTTTGAGCAAGACGTCGGAAGAGATCGCAGTCAGTCGCCCGCCTTGGTGCATAGCGCAGAGAGTCACGAGATCAGACAAGATGCTCGCCAGTCGTCAAGTCCTCCGCGTCTCTGCCCAGAAGCAGTTCTCGCCGGCGCTCGCTGCTCGCTCGTGTACGTTCGGCGGCCACTCGTTCGCCTCGACTCGCTCATCCGCTCTCACTGCTCTAAAGAGGCGGTCAGTGGATGTGAGCAGGTCATCATGTGGATGCTGACCTACCATATTGTGCCCTCTCGCAGTCTCGGCGGTCGCTCGTCCGGCTGCGGTCCTCAAGCCGGCTGCCGCTCTTCGCGCCGCGTTCCCTCGCGCCAACGTCCTCGCCCGCACCCGTGAGTAGGCCGGCGTGTGCTCTAACGGCCGAGAGTGACAACGACTAACCTACCCGAGCTGCACCCTGCGCGCAGTTGGACCGGTTCGCAACTATGCTGCCGAGGCCGGTGGCAAGTTCGAGCGCAAGCTGCCGCACATGAACATCGGGTACGCAGTGCACTCAAGTCGAGAGTCGTATCGGTCTCTGGACATGTTGCTGACCGAGGTAAATGGCGACTTGCAGCACGATCGGACACGTCGAGTAAGGCGGGACCCTCTCCTCGGACTTTTCCTCTCCCGCCCAAGAAACGAAACGCTGACCGCGCCCGCCTACAGCCACGGCAAGACCACCCTCACCGCCGCTATCACCAAGGTCCTCGCTGAGCAGTCCGGCAAGGGCAAGGTCCTCGGTTACGACATGATCGACAAGGCTCCGGAAGAGAAGGCTCGTGGTATCACCATCGCCACCGCTCACGTCGAGTACGAGACTGCGTGCGTGTCGGATTCCGCTACCTCTCGTTGCTCTGCTTTCCGCGAGTGAATGTCGCGCGGGACGGCTCAGCTGACGAGATGTGATCGCCTGCACGCAGCAACCGCCACTACGCTCACGTCGACTGCCCGGGTCACGCCGACTACATCAAGAACATGATCACCGGTGCCGCCCAGATGTATGTGCTGTCCTGCCCGGCTGCATCGAAAACGGAGCTGACGCATTGAGCGCACACAGGGACGGCGGTATCATTGTCGTTTCGGCTTCGGACGGCCAGATGCCGCAGACGCGCGAGCACTTGCTCCTCGCCAAACAGGTCGGCATCAAGAAGCTCGTCGTCTACATCAACAAGGTCGACCAAGTCGACGACGCCGAGATGCTCGAGCTCGTCGAGATGGAGATGCGCGACTTGTTGTCGACGTACGGCTTTGACGGCGAAGAGACCCCGATCGTGAAAGGGTCGGCGCTCGCGGCGCTCGAGTCGCGCGACGACAAGATTGGCAAGGACTCGATTGTCGAGCTGATGAACGCCGTCGACAACTGGCTCGACCAGCCGCCGCGCGACCTCGAGAAGCCGTTCTTGATGCCGGTCGAGGATGTCTTTTCGATCCAGGGTCGCGGTACCGTCGTCACGGGCCGTGTCGAGCGTGGTACCATCACCAAGGGTGCCGAGATTGAGATTGTCGGCATGGGCGCGTCGTTCAAGACTACCCTCACCGGTTAGTTGAACCCTTTTCAACCCTTTTCTGCTCCAGAGAGAGGTCGAGAGAGAGTGGAGACTGACCGCCCCCCTCGCAGGTATCGAGATGTTCCACAAGGAGCTCGACCGCGGCGAGGCCGGCGACAACATGGGTGCCTTGCTCCGCGGCGTCAAGCGCGAGCAGATCAAGCGCGGCATGGTCATCACCGCCCCTGGCACCGTCAAGCCCGTCAAGAAGTTTGAAGCGTCGTGCTACATCCTCACCAAGGAGGAAGGGGGTCGTTACACCCCGTTCATGAACAACTACCGGCCGCAGTTGTTTATCCGGACTTCGGACGTCACGGTCGGGTTGACCTTCCCTGAGGGGACCGAGTCGCCGGATGAGAAGATGGTCATGCCCGGTGACAACATTGACCTCGTCGGTGACCTCGTCCACGAGATTGCCCTCGAGGTCGGATCTCGGTGCGTTGCAGGCTTTGCTTCAAGCGAGGTCATCTTACTCTCGCGCTGACTGTCACATCTCAAAATTTCTGCAGATTCACGTTCCGCGAGGGTGGCAAGACCGGTGAGTTTTCGCGCACTTGTAGCGGAGATAGCGAAAGTCTAAGCTGAATTACTCACGTCCCACTCCCGCAGTCGGTACCGGCATCGTCACCAAGATCTACTAAGCGCATCCCTCTCCCAGAAAAATCCCAAAAAAGAGCCCCGGCCACCGTCTCTGGCTCGCTCGCCCCCCTTCGACTTATCTCGGATCCGACCCTAGCATCTTTGCAACCACGGCTTCTCCCCCTTCTCTTGACGAAAACGCTCGCATTTCATTTCTCCAACTTCACCACTCAACTCGACTCAATGACCTTTCTTCCTTCGACTCGCGCTCCACAGCAGTGGTTCCGCCGCTTCAGTCGCAGAACTGCCTGCCGTGTCGCTTCCTTCCCTCCCCTCCCTTGGTGCACGGCGTGATAGATCTTCCGCTCCTCCCTTTCTTCTTTCTCTCCTCCTCGTTTTTTTTGTCGTTCCCTTCGCAGCACCCACCTACATATACAGCGCCCTCCAGAAGGCGCTTTGTAACTCTTTAGCTATCCATTATTGGTTTGACGTCTTTGAAAGCTGTCCCTGATAGTCTGTGCTATGTCTCGACAGAGTTGTTCGCCTCGGCTCATGATCAGCTGCTTCCCTCCCACTTACACCACTCACATCAACACGACTCGAGATGCAGGCCGATCGCATGGAAGTAGACGCTGGAGGTGCGCACTCTCTGCCCTGCCTTAGCCTCACGTAAGGCGTCTATCCACTGACCACGCTCCTCTCGCATCTCCCATCAATCCTCCTCGTGTGCCCAACCCGCCCGCCTACGGGATCCGCTGGACCGGTAGACGACTTTGTCAAGCGCAAGGGACGCGGATTCGGCACCCAGACCGGTACGTACAGCTGCCCTCGTCCGGTAGCCGCCTGCCCTCCTCATCGTCGATGCGGAGGCGGTGCCCACACAAGCTGCGACTCTCGACGCTCCAGGGCGCCGTAGAGGAGCAGAAATCACTGACAGATTACAACACCGTGTACGCAGGCGATGAGACTCTGCAGGACAGCGGGTACGAGTCGCTTCCGGTTGGCGAGGAGTCGACGGCGGATCGGGCAGCGCGGTGTAAGTTTCTCGCGCGCACAAGGAGGCTGCTCTTTCTATGCGCGTGGCTGTAATTCTCGGAGAGGAGGACCCCCGTGGAAGAGCGCTTGCTGACTGGCTGCCTCCCTGAACGACCGCTGAACCCCTTCTCGCCTTTCGAACAACGGAACGCTCCTTTACCGGTGACCACTCGATTCCGCACCCGCCGCAACAGCCGTCGAGGGCTGGATCATCATCGTCACTAACGTGCACGAGGAGGCGAACGAGGACGACGTGATGGACCGATTCTCGGATTACGGAAAGGTCAAGAACTTGCACTTGAACCTCGACCGCAAGACTGGTTTCGTCAAGGTCAGTGTTCCTTGCCTACACTTCTCTCGGCCCTCTTTATCCTGCTATATCAGCCCTCGAGCGCGACGCGCGCCGATGCCGGTTTGGACACATGCTAGCGCGTGGAAGGCTCGTTCGCCGCCACCACGCGGGAGCTCCATTCCCCGTCGCAGTTGGATGCCGGAACTGACATTCCCCTCCTTCGGTTTGCAGGGCTACGCACTGGTCGAGTACGAGACCAAGGAGGAAGCGCTCCGCGCCATCGCCGAAGCGCCGCAAGAACCGTTCCTTGAAAAAGTCCTCGCGTGCGACTTTGCGTTCGTTCAGCCTCCGCAAGAGTGCGTGCCCTTCCCGTATCCTTGCACCTTTCCTTGGCGATACGATCTCCTTGTCCTGCTTTGGACAATGACTGACAAGCTGGTCCCGTCTCCCCATCCACAGGGAGATCGCGGCCAAGTCGGCTGCCCGACCAGCAGCGACATCGAGCGGACGCGGACGGAGCGCCAGCCCGGCAAGGCGGCCTCTCGTCACCCGGATTGACTAAAAGAAGGAGACTCTTGTCGTTCTCTCATCCTTTTCTCCGCTCATCATCGCGTGCGGCCCGATTCTCTTCCTCGCCTTGTTGGCTATACCCCCCTCTCCTTGTCTTTTCATTCTCGCAATGGAGAGACTCTTGTACCTTGACTCGCATGGCCAGTGAGCAGACACGCAATGTCAGACTTGCAAGGGTGAAAGAAACTATCGAGAAGGGATGGCAAAAAAGACAGCGAACGAGAGGGGCATGGCTACATCCGGCGGCGGCGCTCCCAGGCATGCGGGTCAAGTCCATACACCTTCCTTGCCATACGGTGAGGGATTCGTGCTTCACTGCCGAGCGACTGTGCAGGACCTTGGTGCAGGTACTGTTGACTCTGCCGATGTTGCCTACGCTGAGCCCGCTCCGCCTAGGAACAGCGGAATTTTCAATAAACAGGTGGCAAAGCGCGACTTCAGAACAGCACAAAAGCACTCACAATCTCTTTCGCTATTGTGTCGCATCGTTTGTTGAGCTGTAAAAGTTATGGGTTAGTGTCGAGAATGTTGCCCTGCTGCCAAAACCAAATGGTAGACCTACAAGAAACTGGGCACATTGGAGAATGCACTGCTGTGCTGAGAGAGGGGTCCTGATGTTGTGGGTACTTGCTCCCGCCTTTAGCTCGACAATGCGTCCGCGTACAGTCTTCATCCAGGCGAGCCAGAAAGCTGCTTCCTTTGTGAAACTGCCAGCTTGGTCCCGTTCCTGGAAATGGGATGCAAAACAAAAGTAGTGCTGCTTGAGCTTTGAGTAGAGACCAGGCTCAACGCTGTCAAGTGCCGGCTTGAGCACCTGCGCATCAAAATCATCCTGCCTGCCTGCGGTGCCCTTGAGAGGGTACACAAGAAAGGTGAGCCAGAGTTGACGCTTCACATCATCAAGCATCTTGTGTGGGCTAACGGCCATTTCCTGATGTAAGGGCAAGGCAGTGTGGTAAGTTTCTCCTGCATGCATCTCTTCCTTTTGACCTTGAGGAGATCACAGGCAAGCTTTGCATGTCTGGCCACCTATGGAGAATATAGAGCTCACTTCAGTTTGTCCACTCTGCAACCATGCAACAGTTGCCACGTCCAAAGTTGCTAGCAAGCCCGTTGTGGCTGTTTCAGACCAGATGGCAGGAGGGTCTTCAGCTGTGTAAAACTGGTGTGCAATCTGTGGGAACGTGCAAATGAGCTGTCAAGCTAAGTAAGAGGGTTATACATATGGGGTGAAACTGACCAAGAACTCCGCAGCAATCTGCGTCTGCAGGTCAGGACGCCCAGTTGCCAAGCTTGTGCGGATGCGTGACACTGCATTCCACATCTCATGGGGCCACCACTTCCATGCCCATTGTTGCAGATCAGTGAGTGTCTGGTATGCATAGCAAGGGATGTTGTCCCTGAATGTGCGGTGCCATCTGAACACAGCTGCACCCAGCCCATCGCTGATTCTGTTCAGAGCGTCAATCTTGTGATCCTCGGCAACAGCCTGGCCATCTGGCTCAATTCCCAGTGTGCCCAGGAAAGCCAACTCATGAAGGTTGTGGCGCCACATCTCATGTGTGAAGCGCTCAGGGACTGCAGAGGGTGGGATAGCCACCTGACTGCACTCAACAGACTTTTCAAGGTCTGTGGCAAATTGGATGCCAGCTTCAACAGCTTCAGTTGGAAGATGGACACTTTTCCATCCCTGCGTTTACAAGTGGATCAGTACCTGTCAATACAGGACTTAGGACAGGCACACACAAGTTCGGCAGCAATGTCTCCAAGGTTCTGTTTCTTCTGCAAATGTACTTGAATCAGAAATCTGTTCTGATACCGTTACATAGGTCTTTTGAGAAAGAAAGGGTATACCAGGAGCCACGCAAGCCTCTTTAGCTTGAATCCTGCCGTGGCTGTTGTGTCAGATCCGATATTATCGGCTTGCCACAATATCAGCTGCACAGCCAAGTCAAAATCTTGGTGAGTGTCCCTGAACCTTTGTGTCTTTTGAAAATAGGCCACAAAACTCAGGATAGGGTCTGCCCATGACTTTGTCAAAGCTGCAGCAAGGTAGCAACCAGAAACTGGTCCCCAGCGGGATGGAGCATCCCTGGGACAGGCTTGACAGTGTCTTGCAGCCTTGTGACACCTGCAAGCAGGGCCATGCGCACAGCTGTGGTCTGGCGACTTCCGGCCCTGGCTGGCATGTGTTCGCTGACTGATGAGTGAACACTTGTTAAGGAGAAGCGGGTGGTGAAGCACATTGAGAGGCTAGTTGCGAGAGGTGGGAGCGCCTCCGGACAAGCCGCGGACTTGGAAGAGGTGCGAGCGCGGGCTGACAAGCCGGGAAGCCGTGGCTGAAATCCGGAGCGCCGAAGGCAGTGTATAGCGGGAGCATGTCTGCAGATACAGCAGCCAAGGTGGCTGCCAGACTTGCAGCAGCCAGCAGAGGCCAACAACGCTGCTGGGCCGGCGCGGCTTCGCTCGCCAGCTTCGCCTCGCTCGAACTCGACTTCCGCTTCTAAGTCTCTTCCTCGCTCCTTTTCTTTCTAACGGAACTAACACTCGTTTTGATTGCAGACTCATACACTATATTGTGCCGGACTCAAAGTGACAGTCACGCCTCAAGACTCGGCGCACTTTCAGTGGATGTTGGTGGATTCTCTCGGTCGACTTGTTGTAGGTCCCTCGCTTCCTCTCTTGTACTTTAGCTCTCACCACCCCTCGCTCATATCTCCTCAAAATCCTATATTTGAGTCACTTTTTATTGGCTCTGCCTTGTCTATGACTGGCTACGACTCGCTACGACCCGACCTGCGCAGAAGACCCTCTCTCGCATTGAGCTTGAGAGTGATGTGCCCTGCAAGCAGCATGAAGCCGACACGGACAGAGCGCCAGCCCAGCAGGGTGCCTCTCGTGACCCGGATTGACTAAAAGCAAAGGAGGCAGACCTTGTGTTGTCTCTCTCTCTCCTTCTCTCTCTGGATGCCGGCACAAGTTGGCAGCTTTTGCGTGCTCTCGACTAGCCCATACCCCGCTTCTTTGTAATTTCTGCCTCGCAATGGAGCCCATGCTTCTTGTACCCTTACTCTATTTTTTTCTCACTCTCCTTCACTGGTCAGGAGCCCAGGTGAAAAGCTTCCAGACCGACATTGCAGAAAGAGGCAGACCAAAGCGCGGAGGAGGGAAAGAGGTCCTTCAAAAGGGTTGTATGGCCTACAGGCGGTCATGCTCCCACTTGTGTGGATTCATCCTGTACACCTTCCGTGCAATGCGGTGAGAGATTCGTGGCTGGCTGCCAAATGACTGAGCTGATCCTCCCTGATGGCTGGAGGAGGAAGGTCCAGCCACTTGGCTCTCTTGCTGCGCATGTTGCCTCCGGATGCGGTCTCCCTATAATTTCAGCCATGTTTTGGGTTTGTGCGTGTGTCAGTGTTGTCAGCCAAATCCAAAAGCTGGCAGCCATGTAGATGCCAGAAATACCGCCGTACTATCTCCCTCGAAACCTTGTCAAGGTCAAGGTTATAAAGCTGCGTGCAGGCCAAGTCAGCATCTGTGACTGAGGTATTGCTGGAAAATGGTAGACTCACTAGAAGGCGCGCTACCTGGAGAGTTGGCCAAGACTCATGTTGACGAAATTCCGGAAGAAATTTCTTCTTGATTGCTGTCTGCAAGCTTTGCATCCATCCTGTCCAGTATTTTGCTGCTTCAATTGTGAGATTGCCAGCTTGCTCGGCAGCCTCCAGGTGGGATACAAAGTCAAGGTATCCCTGCTTGAGCTCCTCGTAGAGACCCCGCTTGAAGCTGTCGAGGGCGTCTTGCAGCTGTTTGGTGTCAAAGTGATGAACTTTGTCGCAGGTAGGCCCAAGAGGGTACACAAGACAGGTGAGCCAGAGGTTGCGCTTTAGAGTACTGAGCTTGCGATGCAGGCCAAATGTGTTTGCCTGCAGGAGAAGGTGAGCTGGACGTGAGCTGTGCAGCCTTGTAAATCAAATCATGAGACCAGTCTGCTGCGTGACAAATTGGTCTGCCCCAGCATGGCCACATATTCTTATGTGCATTTGAAGTCCCAGAGAAAGAAGTGTATCAAGCTCACTGCAATGTTTCCTCTTTGTAAGTCCGTGAGCGCGTGATTAGGATCCCTGCCCATTGCAGTCAAGCAGACTTGTGTTGCTGCCTTTGACCAAACTGCTGGAGGTTGTTGAGCGGTGACAAACTGGTGTGCGGACTATATGCAGCCTCATTTGGTAAGCCTCAAAGTTCAACACTGTATGAACAGGGAGTAAAAAGACTCACCACGAAAGAGGCGGCAACTCTGACTTGGTCGTGTCTTTCCGTACACCTGTGGATGCCTTTGACTACATTCTTTATGTCCTCTATCCCCTCTTTCCAAGCCCATTGTTGAAGGGGGCTCAGGTCTTGATATGTCTGAAGGCCGGTCAGGAAGCGAGAATGCCAGTCCTTCATCTTCTGTCCAAGTTCTTCGCCAAGGCAGATATCATTGAGATATCTGATCACTTCAGCCTTGCTGGTGGTGCGCGGTGCTTCAGTGCTCAGTATGTTCTCAAAAGCCAGCTTCTTCAGGCCAATGCGCCAAGTTTGATGGGTGATTGGTTGCCAGAGTGCGTCATCTGGAATGGTGACAGTCTTCAGGTTGTGCGCACTCCTAAGCGTGCTGCTCCTAAGCGTGCTGGCAAACTCTGTGCCAGCTTGAATAGCTTCATCTGGAAAACTGTCACTGAACCATCCCTGTTGCCAGGGTCAAATTGAATAGGGTCAAATTGAATCAGTAAACTCTGCTTCCCCCGAAAACAGATAACTGACCCGCACCAGCTGCCTGGCAATGACTTTGAGATTGTTTTCCTCCTGCAAACATGCTCCAGTCTGAGTCCAGCTCCCACTTTATGGAGACCAAGCAGGTTTTGTATGAGACATGGCAGTGACGGAAGAACACACCAGGAGCAAGGCAAAGCGCTGGAGCTTGTCAACTGCAGTCATATGCGTATTGAATTGGATGTCTTCACTTTGCCATACAATCAACTGCAGTTCAAGATCGAAGCAATTCCTGTGAGCAGGGCGCCACTGTTTCCCAGTCAGACTGGGTAAGAATTCAATGATGGGTCTTTGCCACAGCTCCACTGCAACCGCGGCAAACTGTATAGCAAGCAGCTGTTCTTCGACTTGTCCTGAAGCCGCGTCTTGTCCCGGAACCGGCTTGACCACATCTCGTAGCTGTGTGACCGCCATGTGCAACAGGTGGGCAACGTGCCTTGTTGCCGCCGTCCATCTCCTGGCCCCGGGTGCCATGTTTGTGAGAAGTTGGTGAAGCAAGGAGAAAGAGAAAGAGAGAGAGACAGCAGTCGCGAAGGAGGACCGGGGACAAGGCAAACACGGAGAGCGGACAAGCCGCGGAGCATCTGCCAACTGCCGGTCTCGACTTGGCCTTGACAGTGACTGCGGCTGTGCTGCAGCTGTGGCTGTGCTGCAGCTGTGGCTGTGCTGCCACGTGGCGAGTCTTTGGCGTCCGTCGCGTGGTCGATCTCTTCGTTTCGGCGAACGTTCTCGGACTTGACTTGACCGCTCCCGTTCAGTCATATCTCGAGACCTGACACGACAGGACGCTGTGAGTGGACTTTGAGCCCCGTGTCCGGGCACAGCAAGAGCGGTCCCCGCCTCGGCAACGGTCCTCGCGGACCTTTCGCGCCAGAACGTCGATCTGGTTGATTCCTGGGCGACAAACCTGCGAGTGTACGAGACGGGTGCACGGGAGGCCCGCTCAGAAGCTTTGTACAGCTCGCCCAGGGTCAAACAGCACTGCTCTACGCTCCTACGAGATCTCTCCTCGCTGACGTTTCAACTTCTCCGCACGAACGGCAACCCGCGTCTCCCTCATATTGCTCCACCTCGAACAACCTTTCAAGTAAAAAAACAGACACGATGCCGCAGACTGAGCCGACGTACGACTACAAGTACCTCAAGAAGCCCTTGACCGCCGGTGTCATCGGCTGCCCCTTCTCGTCAGTGACCTTTCCCGCGCCGCTTTCTCGCAGCCCCGGTGACTGACCCCGCAATGTCGACTTGCGACGTCGCAGGGGAGGACAGCCGCGCGCAGGCGTCGACGTGAGTCCCCTCCGACCGCGCACGACCGCTCAAAATCTTTGGAATCTGACCCAACCGTCTCGGCAACCGTCGGATAGACCGGCCCCCTGCAGCTGATCGAGGCCGGCCTCGTCGGCGACATCGAGGATCTCGGCTGGAAGGTCGACTTTGTCGGCGCCGACAAGCTCGGCGAGTCGATCACGGCCGAGAATGGCGGGTCGGACCCGGACATTGGCAAGTTGAAGAAGCCGCGATTGGTGTCCAAGGTGAGGGGTGGAAAACCATCTCAGTCTGCGGTGTTAGATCCTCATGCCAGGGTTATGACAGTGCTGATGGAAAAGTGGTGCACCGCTCGCAGGTCAACCAGGAGGTGGCCGAGCGCGTTTACGCTCACGCGAGCAAGGGAGAGCTGACCGTCACTCTCGGCGGCGACCACTCGCTCGTGCGTCGGCTCCTTTGATCGAGCTCCTTTGTCTTTCTCTCGCCTCTTTTTCTGACGCTGGTATGGGTCTACAGGCGATGGGAACCGTGACCGGCACGTTCAAGGCTCACCCGGACGCGGCTCTGATCTGGGTTGACGCGCACGCCGTGAGTCGGCCGACCAACTCCTTTCGCAGGGCTCGTTGTCACTATACGTTGCTCGCGGTGCTGACTTGGCGCACGCGATGGATCGCCGGGGGAATTTGGGCCCTTCACAGGACATCAACACGCCGCTCACGACTCCCTCCGGCAACTTGCACGGTTGCCCCGTCTCGTTCCTGATGGGCTTGCCGGGCACGAGCAAGGAAGAGATCCCCGAGTTTGCGTGGATCGAACCGGTCTTGAAGTCGAACCGGTTGGTCTACATCGGATTGCGCGACATTGACGAGGGCGAGAGGAAGATCCTCAAGGAGAACAGTGCGCATTTCCTCCTCTTTAGGTGACGCTGTCCTCAGATACTGACGGGCCTTGTGCCATATAGACATCAAGTGCTTCACCATGCACCATGTCGACAAGTACGGGATCGGCAAGGTCGTCGAGATGGCGCTCGAATACGTCGGTCAGGACCGGCCGATCCACCTCTCTTTCGACGTCGGTGCGTCGGATTCGCTCCTTCTTCTTGCGTCGGATTCGCTCCTTCTTCTTTGCTCAGACTGGCGAGGAGGAGTCGCGTTGACGTAAATCGGGATGGTTCGCTCATGCAGACGCGCTTGACCCGACCGTTGCGCCGAGTACGGGAACTGCCGTGAGTTTGGCTTGCCTTTCTGATCCGGGTCCTGCTGGAACTTCTTTTTGCTGACCTGCGTGTCTGGATCTCATAGGTCCGAGGCGGTCTCTCGTTCCGCGAGGGTCACTACATCTGTGAAGGTGAGTTGACCGTCTTTGGTCTTGACGGCTCGCCAGGGTCGCGAGCGAAAGCACTCTCGCTCGGGGACTTTGTCTGCAGACCTTGTCTGACGCGACTTCAACAACTCACAGCCATCGCCGAGACTGGCCGCCTCGTCTCGCTCGACATCATGGTGCGTGCTCGTTCCTCATGTTCAGCGCGTCAAACCCCCCCCCCCGCCCCCCCCCCCGCCGTTCTGACGCCTCGCGACTTGAACAGGAGATCAACCCTTCGATAGCTGCGATGGAGGGCGACGTCCAGCAGACTGTCGACATTGGCAGGTCGCTGGTCCGGTGCGCGCTCGGCGAGACGCTCCTCTGAGAGGAATGCGCCCGTTCCTGTCCCCGTGCTCGCTAGATCTCCTCCCTTCGAGACCCCACCAGAATTTGTCAAATATTCTCAATCTTCGTTTGATGCAATATACTATCGCAGTATGAATCCCTTCGAGTGGTTGGCGAAGAGAGAGAGAGAGAGAGAGACGCCACACGAGCTCGGCATGCGCGGAAGAGCTGCAGTTTTTTTTTTGGGCACACGAGTTGAGCGAGATCTAGGCCCCGTTGGATTGGGACAAGTGTATGCTCTCGGGTTGTCGCTCTTCTGTACTCGTAACACGACTCCCGTCTGCTCGCTGCTCGTTCAACACGATCGCCAGTACTCTAGCGACTCGACGCGTCTCTGCATCGCTCACCTCAGCAACCGCACAAGCGACACCTCGACTCCGACTCTACGCCAGCGCAGCAGCCACTCGGACTCGCTCTAGACCGCCTCCAGCGAATAGCACTCAACAGCTCTACCCAGACAGAGTCTACGCATCGCCCGCTCCCGAAGCCACAACTCCGTCCGCCTCCGAGTTAGTCAAGATGGTCAAGCCGATCCAGGGCACTCAGTATGCGCTCGATGCTCAGTTCAAAAAGATCTCGAGGGACTTCCGCACGTGAGTCCGGGTGGCCCTATACAAGGTCCGGTCTGCTCCCGCAGGAGACTGCGTTCGCTGACTCTGAAAAATGCGGTGCGGATGATCCATTCTCCCGAATCGAATGAACACTCCTACAGGGACACGATCACGATGCCGACCGACGAGATGTTTGATTTGATGCGCCATGCTTCGCGCGGTGACGACGTCTATGGCGAGGACCAGGCGACGAACGACTTGCAGGACAAGATCGCCAAGATGGCCGGAAAGGAAGCGGGCTTGTTCTGCGTCTCGGGCACCATGGTCAGTCTCCAAGAGCATCCGGTGCTACATAGTAAGCCTTGAGATCGAGCGCCGAAAGCTGATGACCTCCCTCCGGACCGGACTCGGCCGCGGCAGACCAACCAACTCGCGATCCGGACGCACCTGACCCAGCCGCCTCACTCGATCATCCTCGACGCGCGCTCGCACGTCCACTTGTACGAAGCCGGCGGTGTCGCCATGCACTCGCAGGCGTCGTCGCACGCCGTCCCGCCCAAGAACGGCCACCACCTGACCCTCGAGGAAGTGCTCGACAACTGCGTCTTTGGCGAGGACATTCACTCGGCCCCGACCAAGTTGGTCTCGCTCGAGAACACCCTCTCTGGCAGTACGTCCGCTTTGCTGCCGTTTCGACCTGATCCGGACTGGGCGTGAGCCGCTGACTGAAAACCTTCTCTGCCTGCAGTGGTCTTCCCGCAAGAGGAGATTATCCGCATCTCGGACTGCATGCGCGCGAACGGCATCATCATGCACTGCGACGGCGCCCGCATGTGGGAAGTCGCCGCCAAGACGGGCATGAGCCTCGAGGAGCTCTGCCGCCCGTTCGACACCGTCTCGCTCTGCCTCTCGAAGGGCCTCGGCGCTCCCGTCGGTTCCGTCCTCGTCGGCCCGCGCAAGTTCATCGTGCGTTTGTCCCTCTGCCGTCTGTGCTCTGGTGTCGACGGGACGCTGACGCTCTCGCACGCCGTCACAGGAAAAAGTCAAGTGGTTCCGCAAGGCGTTCGGTGGCGGGATCCGGCAGTGCGGTTCCCTCTCGGTCTCGGCCAACTACTGCGTCGACAACCACTTCCCGAAGCTCAAGGCGACGCACGAGCTGACGAGCTACCTCGCCAAGGCGCTTGCGGAACTCGGCGCGCAGCTCCTCCTCCCTGTCGGTGCGTTCGAACCGACCCGGAGCTGTTCATTCGCTCTCCACAGGCCTTTATGCTTCTGTGCTGACTTATGATTCATTGCTTCGATTGCGTTCACGTACAGAGACCAACATGCTCTGGCTGGACCCTTCCTCGCTCGGGTTCCCGATCACGACCCTCGCCGAACGGGCCAAGACGCGCGGCCTCACGCTCGGGTCGAATCGCGTCGTCGTGCACCACCAGATCACGCGCGAGGCGGTCGACGACTTGATCCAGCTCGTCAGCGACATGAAGGACGAGTTCAAGGACGAGTCGAAGCGCGAGATTGACCAGGAGCAGAACTTGTTGTATGCCCAGGGCGTGTACCAGCGCCCGATCGAGCCGCCTATTGCGCGCTTGGGCACTTCGTACGGCAAGGTGCGCATCCCTCTCTTCGCCTCGACGAGCTCGATGTCCGCTTGGCTGACCTTTTTACTCCGCCAACAGAACCAGTAGATGTCTTGCTCGCTTCTCTCGCTTGGACGGCGGCGGCCCCCTTTTCGATGTTACGCGCCCTTTTCATTAGACTCTGAGTACTGCTCTACGCACATGACACCTATACGGCCTTATTCCATCATTTTAGCCACTCCTGTCATTAGATTTTCCACCCGGTCGCGCGCTGAGTCTCCTCTTTTTCGTAGACTCGTTTTGCGGTTTCCCCTCGCGCTGTACATCAGATCTCGCTTTCATCTCGTGCGACATTGCCTTGACTGTGTGCTTTACGCCTTCTGTCTCGAAGAAAGTATCATCACAACCGCCGCTTGAATCTCCAGCCCAACCTGTCATCGCTCTTCTCTCCTCAGGCGGCACTCCTCCTGCCGCCCCGCCCGATTGCCCAGCATACGTCGGCAGGCCTGAGAACGCAGCAGCATAGCTACATCGATCGCCCACGCCTTCTCGGTCTGCCGCTCTCGAGCTCATGAGATCACGCGCCGCTTTTGCCGAGAAGTTGACCGACGCCCGCTCGAGCCTCTTCTTTGCCGCGCGCTCGCAGGAGCGACGATGAGGCTGTGCTGTCCAAAAATACGCTTGCCGTGGAGACGCGTGCGCTCTGTCGGGACGAGGCTTCTCAGCCTGTGTTGACGACGCTCCTCGGAGGAACGTCAAAATCTTCGCCCGCTCTTTCGCCAACACGCTCTCTCTCAGCAAGCGTTGCTCTACCTGTTTCCAGACTCAGAACGACAGAAAAGGACGGACGGACGAGCTTCACCCCAGGTTCATGGACAGGAGCTACGGACCCCCGCTTGTTCATGACCTCGGCGGGGACATTCCGCGGACGTCCCGAAGTGCGTTCGTTGGCTCCTTTCTCCTCCAGCCAACCAGATGGAGTCGTTCAGGTCGCCCCAGCCTTGGTCCGCCCACACACGAGTTCACCTAGGCCTCGCTCGCGTCCATCCGTCCGTCTCGCCTCTTTCCCTCCTTCCAGACACTTCATCCTCTTCCCACCCCCTAATCTCGCGGTCCCACCCGGCTTGCTTTCCGAACGTCTTTCCCTGGTGAGCTTGGTGTCAAGCCCTCTCGAGCCTGCCCGAAAGAGCTTGACGTACTGACACCCTGAGGCGACTTCAGGCTGCTACGGACGGTACACCGATGTCGACGAATCCCGCCCCGCACAATCCTCCAGGCGGCCAAGCCTCTTCCTTTGCTGCCATGAAGGAACAAGTCGCGCGCGAAAAACCCACCGGCAGCGACGAGAAGCGCGAACTCGCCGGCGACGACAGCTACGTCGACTCGAGCGCCGGCGCAAAGGAGACCCGCGCCAACGCGCTCGACAACCCCTTGACAGGCATTTCGCTCGACCGCCTCGAGGCGATGGGGCGCGCGTTCGCTCGCGAGAAGGGACTCGGAGAGTTCGAGCTCGAGTTCGCCAAGGGCGCTCAGGCCGCTCAGGACGCGACCGTTACCGACTTGCCCCTTCTCGACGAGGAAGACCGCGAGGTCATTCGTCGCGAAGTCACGCACAAGTGGAGTCATCCCAAGACTGTACGTTCCTTTCTATCGCGGAGTTTCGACTTGACTGTGCGGCGCAAGTCGAGACCTGACTTCGCCCCGTTCTTTTCTCCGCAGCTGTACTTTGTCGTCGTCGCTTGCAGTATGGCCGCCGCCACGCAAGGTATGGACGAGTCGGTCACGAACGGCGCCAACCTGTTCTGGGCGCCGCAGTTCGGTTTGATCACGGCGAAAGGCACTCCCGGTGCCTCGAAGAACCAATGGCTTCTCGGATTGACGGCCGGGGCGCCGTACCTCTGCTGCGCCGTGCTCGGGTGCTGGCTCACCAGTCCCGTCAACAAGGTCATGGGTCGCCGCTACGCCATGGCCCTTGCGGCGGCGATCTCGTTCATCGGTTGCATCTGGTCCGCGTGCGTCAACAGCTGGCAACACTTGCTCGGAGCTCGTTTCTTCCTCGGCATCGGAGTCGGTCTCGGCTCCGCCACCGTCCCCGTCTTTGCCGCCGAAACCGCTCCGCCTCTCATCCGTGGCGCGCTCGTCATGCAGTACGTACTCTCCGCTTGAGCTTCTCCGTCATGTTACCGAAACTGATAGGTGCTTCGCCGCCCAGGTGGCAAGTCTGGACTGCCTTTGGCATCATGCTCGGAACAGTCAGCGGCCTCGCCTTCTACCACGTGCCCGACCCGGCGAGCGGCAACATCACCGGGTTGAACTGGCGCATCATGCTCGGCTCGGCCATCTTCCCCTCGATTTTCGTCATGGCATTTGCGCCCTTCCTGCCCGAGAGTGTAAGTGCTTCTTTCGTCTCCCGCTCTCGCTGATGTCACGAGCTGCCGAACTGACACGGAAGGTCTTTCCGGAACAGCCTCGTTGGCTCATCGGCCGCGGGCGCTACGTCGACGCTTTCAATTCGCTCTGCCGTCTCCGCCACACCCGACTCCAGGCCGCCCGTGATCTCTTCTTCATCCACGTTCTCCTCGAGGAGGAAGCCGCCGTTGCGACGGGCAGGTCGCCCCTCGTCGAGCTCTTCGCTGTCGCCCGCAACCGCCGCGCGGCATTGGCCTCCGGCATTGTCATGTTCATGCAGCAGTTCTGCGGCATCAACGTTATCGCGTACTACAGCTCGACCATCTTCCGTGAGGCCGGCTTTAGCGAGATTTCGGCGCTCGGTGCCACTCTCGGTTTCGGCGCACTCAAGTGAGGAGCCCCTTTCTTAGCTCCCAACAAGCACAGGTCCGCTGACACCCTCGTTTCTTGCACACATCGCAGCTGGGTCTCGGCCGCTCCTGCTCTGTTCACGATCGACTCTTACGGTCGTCGCGTTCTCCTCCTTTGGGGCTTCCCGCTCATGGCCATTTTCCTCCTGCTCACCGGTGTTGCCTTCCTCATCCCGAAGGAGAGCACGGCGCACATCGCCGTCGTCGCACTCGGAATCTACCTGCACTGCATCGCGTACTCGCCGACCGAGGGTGAGGCGCTTTTTTTCCTCCTGGAGGACCGACCTTCTTTGGCTAACTCGTCCTTCTGTTCTTCCAGGACCGGTTCCCTTCACGTATTCCTCTGAGGGTGAGTCGAATTGTCGTCCCTTTTTACAACCTTGGCTGACCACTTCTCCCTTCCCTTTTTCCCCCTCCTTCTTTGCGACCACTTCTCCCTCCTCGTTCCCTTTCTTTCCCCGTCCTTCTTTACAACCTCTCTTGACCGCCTCTCTGCCTCCCTCTCCTTTGGGAGGGATCAGCTTTCCCCTTCTACATTCGAGACGTCGGCATGTCCTTCGCGACTGCGACCACTTGGTGCTTTAGTGCGTCCAGCTTTTTTCCGCTTTCGCCGTCTCTTCAGCTTTTAAAAGCTGACAAGCCTGTGCTTCCAGACTTCATCGTCGCGCTCACCTTCCCGCGTCTCCTTGACGCCTTTACGCCGACCGGCGCCTTCCTCTGGTACAGTGGTTGTGAGTCTGCCCTCTTCGGTATCTGTCTCCCGCGCCGCAGAAACTGACTCTTGCTGGGAAAAGGGTGCTGGATTGGCGCGGTGCTGGTCCTCTTCTTCGTCCCCGAGACTCGCAACCTCACGCTTGAGGAGCTCGACCAAGTCTTCTCCGTCCCGACGATGCGCCACGCCAAGTACCAGCTTTCGGGCACGCTGTGAGTTCCCCTCCGCGACGATCAGGTCTCCCGACCCCGCTGACCTTTCTCCTCACCTTTTCTCGTCTGCAGCTACGCCTTCCGCAAGTACATCCTCCGTCAGCACTTGCCTCCGCGCCAGCCTTTGTACCTCTGGGAGGACAAGATGGCTGTCCGCTACTAAAGACTCCCAAACTGGCCCCTCTTCCCTCTCCTGTGCAGACGATCCTTGCTTCCCCGTCTCTCGTTCTTTCTTCCCCTTGCAATCATTTTGATAATCTTTTTCAAGTCTGCCCCGGCTCGCGCCTGGAAGCTAAGAACATCTGCTTGGCGTGAAACATCCTTTTGGATCCCTTGAAGCTGTTCTGCGAGAGCTTGTGCTGGTTCAGACTCCCCTCTCTCCATTGCCACTCATAGCTCAAGACTCTACCTGCGCTAACTGCCTTGTATGTGGCAGCCGAGCTGCTCTTGCTGTGTAAAGTCTGTGCCGATTCCATCGTCCGACGTGGGCATAGCCTTCTTACGGGCCAGCGTCTTGTCAGCCTGTCGAAGGTGTGCGCATATTCGCCTTCTGACCCGGTCGAGCGACTCTGTCCGCAGATTGTGCTCAAGGAGACGATTGTCCCTACGACGAGCACATCCCCCTGCGCAAGCCCTCCGTGGGTGCGAGCGCCGAGCCCTCTCCGCGCGGCTTGTCCGCGGACTCATGGTGGCTATCGCCGCATTTGGTTTGTCCGTGCGCAGTTTGTGTTCTTTCTTCTGCTCTCTCTCTTGCCAAAGTCTGCAGTGTACCGACAAGGCCTCGCCTTCTTTGATCCTGCAAGGGCGCATACCCTCCTTCGTCCTCTGGCTGAGCGAGCTGGATCGCCGAATCATGGCTTCGCAGCGCCGAATTGATCCTGAGCACCCGAGCCGACTTGATTTTGCCGTACCGCTTGCACGTTTGGCGGAGGTAGCAGCGGGGTGGGCGTCCGGGTGGGCTTATCGCTCAAAGCACCTGTACGCATCCGACGCGGGTGTTTATCGTGCGATCCTTTGGCACACGTGGGCATCAGACCGCATCAATTGCTTTCTGCAGACGTACAAGGGTGCGGACCCAAGGCCTCGCGAACGTCTTCGCCTGCCGGTCTACCAATGGCTAGTGCAGAAATACGACACCCTGAAAGAGGCCAAAGACACGCAGAATTTACTGCCTGTTGATGCCGCGGACCAGGTGGTGCGTCGGTGTAGAGCTTCAGCCTAGGCTTCGTAGGTTGGCACTGACAGAACAGAGCCTACTGCAGACAGAAATCGATATTGACACAGTGATCAAACACCTGCAGCTGGTGCGTTTCTTCCGTAGAACGGTTGTGTTCAAGTCACTTCTTTGGCACTCAACTAACAGGGAAGCCTCGTATGGATTAGCTCCCAGGTCTTCCTGAGCTTCCGGATGCAGAAGGCAAGCGTACAGCTTACCACAGCAAAATCACGGACGCATGGCGAACTCGACATATCCAACTCGACAATTTTCTGGCCGGCTGCAATAGGCTCTCCCGCAGGCCCAACACCACGAAGGCATTCAAGAAATCTGTTGCCTTGCTCAGGAAGTCCAGCGCATCAAATGCCTGGCGTACTCGACTCTGCAATTTCGCGGAGTGGGTGCCTGCAGTTTTGTCTCGCGCCGAGAAAGACAGTCTTGAGATAATCCTCAGCCACTTCGTCAAAATAATGCACGACCTCAGCGTAGAGCGCCCCAAGAACATAGACACTAACGTCAACCGAATCGAGGTAAGCGTGCTGTTCTTGCAGTTGCTCCTTCAAGCATAACAATTGACTCTGACTTACCTCGTGTTCTTCCTTTCCTCCCACAGAGATACTGGTCACTGGAATTCATTTTCCACCGCTTGGTATGTCAGATGTACACCTCCCTGCCAGAAAGGTGCTTACTCCGCTCCGAACCCAGATCGGAGTGAATCCAGATTATGCCGAGAAATACTTCGGACCGAAGTGGCTCGATCCAAAGTGGTGCCGTCGACTCGTCATGCCGCCGCACACCAGTCTCGACGAGCAGCGCGATAGGGCACCTTTTCAGGAATTGCCAGGGCGCAAGGCGGTGCTACCCGAGGAAACCCCGGAACACACACTGGCCCAGCTCGGACTGCGCGCTCAGCGCCGTTACGGGATTGCCGCGAGGGAATGGCGCCGTCGATGGGGCAAGGCAACGGTCTGAGCGGGACTGGAACCTGCGCTTTCCTACAGAGCAGAGTGCAGGAACATGCAATGCAAGTGGCGACGGTTACAATGGATACAAAGACCACATGCGAGCCTCCCGCCAAGATCAGCGCCGTCTCCCGCGTGAACTCGGCTCGCTGTCGCCTGACGATTCGTCCGTCTCGATCGTGATGCTCTCGGTCGCCTTTTTGGCGGCCGTGCGAGCAGGAGGTTTGCGAGCGGTCGAAGCCGAAGTTGCCTTCTTCGCAGGGGCCTTCTTGGCGGGGCTGCGAGACAACGGGCAGAGGGGAAGACCGTCAGCAAAGAGCAGGGCGAAATTGAAAGAGGCAAATTCTCGAAGCGACTCACGCTTTCTTGCGCGGGGCGGGCTCGTCGCTCTCCTCTTCGCTCTCCGACTCGTTGAACTGCGGACGGGGGCGTGTGAGAGCAAGCTCCTGACCGGGCAGAGGCACTATAGAAGCAGGCAACGCACCAACTCTTGCGCCTTGCCCTTCCCCTTGCCTTTCGTCGTACTCTTGCTCGCCGCGGTAGTCCGCTTGGCGGCCGAAGCCTTCTTCTTCGTCGGAGCCGCCGCCGCCGAAGCCATCGACGCGTCGCTATCGTCGTCCATGCTATCCCGCGGACGAGACTTGCCCTTGCCGGCGACACCGCGACCGCGAGACGGACCGGCCTCCTCTTCGGACTCGTCGCCCTGCTCGGTTTCGTCCTCCTCCTCCTCCTCCGCCACACGTCCTTTCCCCTTGCCCTGCAACAGGAAGGAAGTGAGCATGCGCACTAACATCTACCAACTAGAGGCAGTGGAAGACATACCTTTCCGCCGTACTTGGCTTCGGCCGCATCCTTGGCTGCGCGCATCTCGTTGCCGAGGTCGTCGTGTTCCGGCCCTTCCTTGCTCGGCTCGTAGCCCTTCTTCAGGATCTCGTTGCGCGTCTCTTTCAAGAGCTTCTTGACCCAGCTGTGCAAGTCGGCTCGGATCAGTGACCGTCACGGCAGTCGACTGAGAACGTCCGAGCAAACGCGACCGGGTGGACTCACTTGCCGACGGCGTCCTTGTCTCCCTTACCGACAAACTCGTCGACGGCGTTCTGAATCAAGCTCTCACTGAGCACGTTCAAGTTCTGCGCCTCGAGGTACTCATGCACGAGGCTCGTCACCGTCACCTTCTCCAAGCCGCTATTGTCGCCCGTCTCGGTCGCCTCGAGCAACGCCGCATCGAGGCTCTTCAAGTCGGGTTCGTTCATCGTCACTTTCGCTTTCCGCGTCGCCGACTTGCGGTGGAACTGGACGACGTCGCGCGGGTTGGCGACCTTGTCGACGAAATCTTGTCCGAACCGTTGCGGATTGCCGACCTCGAAGTAGCCGTTACCGTCCGGACCGCCCGAGTAGTCGACCTGCAACACGGATGGAGTAACTTCAGTAAGCGAGAGCCGAAGAGGAGGGCGAACGGGAGCGAAGGAGGGACTTGCCCGCAAGCGGATCAGCGGCAACAAGCGCTCCGAACCGTCTTCGTCCGGGTGCAGCTCGTCCCACTCCTGATTCGCACGCTCGATGAGCTCGTTGACCTGTCCGTAGCATCTACGGGTTAGCAGTGCAACGCAAGCAAGGGTGATCGCCATGCGAGCGGACACCCGCGCAATCAATAGAGCAACGTAGGACGGACCTTGCTCTTCAAGTACTTGTTGACGGCGACTTTGCTCGTCAACTTTTTCCGATCGTCCGTCTGCTTGTCGTGGTACGGCGCGAGGGCAATGTCTTCGAAGATGAACGGCCGGACCGAGCGGAGTCGAATCGGCTCAAACTCGAACTCTTTGCCTTGGATCTTGATCAGCCCGACATGCCTGCGCGGTATTGCGAGTCAGGTTAGTCAGTACGGGTAAGATAGTGTAGCTCCGGAGGCAGCCAGAAGAAACGCACTTGGGGATCGATTCGCCCTTGCTCAAGCTGGTCGCGATACTGCTACCCGGTTGCGAGATGTAGTACGGCCTACCCGCGACCGGGACGGGTTTCGCTTCCGAGATGCAGTCGTGCTCGTGTCCCCAGACGACTAGGTGCGCTTCCTCGCCGAACGCTTGCTCCGGGACCGAGTTGTTCGGGCCGTGCGGGACCCTGTGCGGTTCAGTATGAGCGAACGATCGCGATCAGCCGACGCCGAACGGAAATGTCGAACCGTGCGACCTTTAACGATCTCAAAACACCGGAGCGCACCTGTTCTGGTGCACGAGGATGATGTTGAACCAGTCGTCCGGGTTCTCGGCGGGGCGGTACAAGTTGATCCTCCGGTTCGTCAACTCGAACACGAACCGGTCATCGCGAATGTTGCCCATCCCGTACAGCGCCAGCTTGGTCTCGCCCTTTTGGAGCAAGATCGGTTTCACCTTCAAGCCGTCTTCGAGCGCTTCTTCGTCGTTCGTGGACTGGCCGGGGAGTTCCATCCGGCCGAAATAGTTGATCAACCCGGACGCGGACAGGACGTCGAGCGCGCAGAGGGCGCCTTCCTGCAGTGGGCGAATGCTCGACCTGGATCAGTGAAAAGGTCTCCTTGGATCGTGGCAGAGAATGAACCCTCCGCACCGTGCCGACGCCCTGCGGGTCGTCGTGGTTCCCGTGAATCGAAAAGACGGGCAGCCCGACGTTGATGTTTTCGTCTTCGTAATTGACTCCCGGCCAGCTGTGAGCGCGCAGACACCTGCTATTATCAGCATAGGGTCTTCTTTTCCCCCAGAGCCGAATCGAGTTTGAGGTCGTAGGTTCGTGCGCGCGCACCTGGCATCTCTTGCGATTCCAACTCCGGCGTCTGAGATGAGTTCGAGGCTGATGGGCCGATCTCCGAGGCATCGTTCGCGCATGGCCGAGATGGTCTGGTACAGGCTGGTGCGGGACGGGCGGTTCTCGTGAAAGAGGTCGCCGGCGAGGAGGAGCATGTCGACCTGCCGGTGGGGGGGCCACACGGTGAGCGAGCGGGTCGCACGACTCCCGACGAGACTGGAGCAGGCCTCACATCGTTGGCTACAGCGAGGTCGAGGATCTCTTTGAACGTGTTGATCGAGTCGCGTCCTCGAATCGGGTCCTTTTCGGCGTACCCGATGTGGTTGTCGGTCGCCAGCAGGATCTGCGGGGCGGGCGGCAGGCGGTTCATGCCAGAATTTGAGCTCTATACGAGCCACGCCCTTCGCACCCACACGGGACTCGCCTTTATGCACGAGTCGGGTTCGACTTGTTGGGTCAAGCGGGGGACCGGACCGGCAAACCCTCCCTCGGGCGGTCTGCGGGCGGGTGAGCGTGGTCAGTCTCTGCTCGTAGAATGTCGTACTCGCACTCACTCACTCTGGCGAGCTGCTCATGGCGCTGTGCGTCGGCGGTGACGCGTGTGCCGAGATGTCAACTTGAACTTGTCAATTCCGCTATTTCCTCATTTGTAATCTGATCTTATTCCCTGCAATACAAACTCGCATGTAAGCTGGCCTGCAAATTCTCCAGCAGGCGGCCGGCTCTATCTCGATCGCTCCTTTTTTTGTCCCCGCGCACGCGCTGCTCGTTATCGCTCGCTCGCTCGTCTTTGTCCTCGTCACTCGTCACTCGCGGCGATGGCGACGCGGCGAATCCCCATCTCGAGCTCGTCGACCAACTCGAGGCGAGCTTCCCAACCTGCAGCAGATCCACCGACGAGGTACGCCTCGAGCCTCGACGCCGTCTTTTCGTTTCAACGCTCTGCCGCCTTTTTCCAGGACAATCTCCAGTCGGGCCCGTCGTTTGTCGACCGCGAACACTACCCGAGACCCTTTGACGACGATGACGAGGACGACGCTGCTCGGTACAGCGGTGGAGACGAGGACGAGACGAGCGAGTCAGTGGATCAAGATGAACGAGGGGGAGAGACTTGCGCTGCTTCTCCGCGCGATGCAGTCGCTGGAACGCAAGAGAGCGCTCTGGGAGGCAGCGGCGTGACGGGCTACGACAGCCAAGACAGCGACAGCGGACCTCCGTCCGGTCTCCTCGTCGATACCGCGACGACGAAGAGCGCAGGGCACGACGCCCTCCCGCCGAACGCAGTAGCGAGGTACTCCCGCGCTGGTCAGCAGCGACGACGCGCAGGCGAGGAGACAACCGCCGAAGCAGGAGAAGCGACCGAGCACTCTCCTCTGCTCGCTCGACCGCGCACCCGCTCCCGCTCGCGCCACAACCGCAACGGAGACATGTTCCAAATCGGAGGAGACACGACCACTTCGTCTGACTACCTCTCGACGAAAGCGGGAGACTCGTCCGGACTCTACAGCCACGGTCACGGCCACGCAGGCTCGCGAAGAGCGTCCGTCTTTTCGCGCGAGGTGTGGAAAGCCAAAATTGAGGCGCACCGCGGCGAGTCGACCTGGGGTCAGACCCTCTTCAACACGTGAGCAGTACACTCGTTCTCATTTCGCTTCAGGCTGCTGACGGAGCCCCTTCAACTTTCAGGGTCAACGTCTTGATCGGCGTCGGCTTGCTGGCGGACCCGCTCGCGTTTGCCGACGCAGGCTGGATCTTTGGCACCTTGATCCTCCTCTTCTGCGCCCTCGTCACCAACTGTAAGCTTCTCCTGCGGCTCGCCGAGGCAACTGCACCGATCCCTGGCTGACTTCCTCTCGGAAAACCCAGACACGGCCAAGATGCTCGCCGCCATGATGCGACAAGACCGTCACGCCTTGACCTATGCCGACGTCCTCATCTCGGCCTATGGCACTTGGAGTCGTCCCGTCATCCTGGCCTTGTTCGTGCTCGAACTCGCAACCTTCAGCGTCGCGACCGTCGAACTGTTTGCCGACTCGATGGCGAGCCTCTATCCGGCCATTGCGCCGTTTACATTCAAGCTCGTCTCTTTCTTGATGTGAGCGGACTTGCATTCCTTCGTTCTTTGCGCGTGCGAAACAAATCAAAACTTGCCCGTCAGTCGCTGATCAAAGCGGATGTGCTCGTGCGCTCACAGCCTCGTCCCGACCACGTTCCTCCCGCTCCGGATCCTCTCCCTCACCTCCCTCCTCGGAATCATGTCCTCGTTCGTCCTCCTCGCGGTGATCATCGCCGACGGGACCATCAAGCGCGACGCCCCGGGCAGTTTGTGGAACGTGATGCCGACCAGTATCGGCCCGCGCTGGCAGCGGTTCCCGCTCAGTTTCGGGTTGCTCATGAGCGGGGTGCGTCCAGACGCTGTTTCTGTATCGGAATATTGACTCAGACGGCATGCCAGCCTGAAGACTGATCCAAAGATCACGTGGGCTCGCACAGTTCTCCGGCCACGCCGTCGTCCCCTCTCTTTACCGCGACATGGCCCAACCAGCCACCTTCAACTCGATGATCGACGTCGCCTACATCTTCACCTTTGTGGTGACGATGCTCTTCGCCGCTCTTGGTTACCTGATGTTCGGGAACGGCGTCTCGAGCGAGATTACGCGGGATTTGGCAAAGACGCCGGGGTACCCGGTTGCGCTCAACAAGCTCGCAGTTTGGATGGTGGCGGTGAGTCAGCGCCGCGCTCTTCTTTGCTTGCCGGTACTCATGCGCTGCCGAATGCCGGCTTGATCCACTCGAAAAGCTCGCTGACTCGTAACTTGCGTGGCTTTGCAGATCAACCCGCTCGTCAAGTACGCCATCGCGAACAAGCCCCTCGTCCAGACGTTCGAACACCTCGTCAGCAGCGTCTCGCACACGGCTCCTCCACCCTCGGACGAGTCCGAAAGCGCCGCCATCATGACGGCCTCTTCGATCCCGAACGTCCCTCCCCCTTCTCCCGCCGCAGCTCGTCGCGCCCGCATCCTGCGCTACGTTCTCTACCGCCCCTTGCTCACGTTCGCATGCGTCGCACTCGCGATCTTGATCCCCGAGTTTGATCGCGTCCTCGCTTTCCTCGGCTCGGCGAGCGCGTTCGTCATTTGCGTGATTGGCCCCGTCGGAGCGTACCTCATCGTCGGGAGGAAGAGACCCTCGCTCCTTCTCCCCGAAGAGTACGAAGGTCCGAGAGGAGACGTTCCTCATAGGCGGCGAGCGAAAAAGGCCCCCGTGAATGGGGACGAGCTCGTCGTCGAAGGCAAGGAGCGCTTCTTGTGCTGGTTCTTGCTCGGCTTGTCAGCCATCATGGCGTCGATCGGCACGGTGTGGTCGTTCTTGCCGATCGAGACGCCCCGCGCCTAACGCGAGGCGATCTGTTCTGTCGCCCTGCATGTAATCTTATCGCATCATCCGCAAGTTCTCTTGGAGCGACCCGGGAGAGAGAATGACAGCGCTGCTTTCCTGTCCCACTTGTGCCAAATCTCCGTTCCCTTTCACACGAGATGCCTAGCCACCTCGCTGTTCAGGATCACGCACTTTGCGTTTCCACCTAAACCGCGAAGAAGACAAGCACGAGTTTCCACCTGAACCGCGAAGAAGACGAGCGCGAGATTCCCGTGCATGCAGAGAGAAGTGCGTCATTAGATTGCGTCTATGAAAGGACAACATGAACTGGTCAAGTGGAACAACAGGGCAGGAGAGGTGGTGGGAAGATAAGAAGATACAGATCGGAAGGGGGCAAATATACAAGAAGAGGGAGATGGATCAGGCCCGCTTGACGTGTGAGGCGATCCGCGATAGAGCGCACTAAGGAGAGGATGCTGTCAGTTCTTCCTGCAGCTCACTCGAAGCAGGAAAGGGACGAGGAGGCGACTGACCTTGAGCGACCGAGTGGAAGAAGAGGAGCGGACAGAGGAAGAGCAGGAGCCGGAGGAAGAATGGTCGCTGTCGGTCGCCTCCCTCGAGTCTCGTTCAGGAAGCGCAAGGGCGGGGTCGTGAACGATCCCGTGACGAGGGCAAACGTCGTGCTTGGTGTGATTCCGCGGGAAGGACTAAAAAGAACACGCGCCAGGTTCAGCTTTTAAACACGTTTGCCAGAAGACACGGCGAAAAGAGACTCACGAAGATCGAGTCGAGTTTCTCGTTTCCATGTAGAGTGCAGGCTGGCCGCGGAGCGGCAGAAGGTCGCCGGCTTGAGGACGAGCGCTTCTTCGGCGACTGGGACGATTCGACGAGATCGCGCGGGAAGGCACCTTGGATCGGTTCGAGGAGGTCGTAGGTCGTTCCGAAGGAGGACCAACTCGAGGAGGATACACCCGAGGAAGAAGCGAGACTCGGCGTTGCAGAGGAAGTCGAAGCGTCCGATGACCGCCGCGAAAGACTGAGTGCCAGCATGTTTGCGAGAGGGTGGAGAGGAGTTTAAAGGTCGCGGTTCCGCAGAGTGGCAGACTGAAGGGATAAGCAGAGCAGGAATGGAGGGCGAGCAGCTTTTTGATGTCGCAAAGTGGAGCAGCAGACGGAGCGGAGGTCGGGCCCGTCGGAGGTGGAGTCAGCGATTCGTAAGCCGAAGCCGAAGGGGAGCACTCCGTCAGCAATCGCCCGCTCAAGTCATCACGAGCCCCATCGGCGCGGGCTGCACCAGGAGACGATAGTCCGAGATCTATTGGTAAGCCGACGAGTCATGCTACGCCCTTCCTGCCCCGAGCTGCTGGCGGGGCATGAAGACGTGCAGGAAGCTGGTAGAGTGCGCGAGCAAGCCGAAACGGCGAGATCGGCGCCGCTTTGCAAAGGCCCGCCGAACATGCCGAGCGTGATTGGCTCTGAAGCCTCCCCTGCGGTGACTGGGCCCGAAGTCCGCAAAACTCCGGCGGTACGACTCTGACTACGCAAGCGAACGCTCCGGTCCCGTCTGTATCCCGGAGCCGACTCGGACAGCGGCTTTGAGAGCAGCGCAACCAGACTCACCTTCCCGAAACACCACAAATTGCAGGTCAACGTGACATTTCTAGGTTAGCAGTACAGCTCAAGCTCGGCTCGAGCTCAGCAAGCCGCTTGTTGTGAGTGTACAAGATCCCGCTGTGGAGAAAAGTGGGTCAGCAGGTGTAAGAATCCCATTTGGTCTGTTGGAAGACCCATCCAGTTTGCGCGCGCACACTGCGCACACGCTTGTCGCAACTGAATCTATGGGCGACTCCGCGGTCAAGCCAAAGCTGAGCTTGCAATTCATATTCACAGCATTCATTCTGCTCCCTTTGCGCACAATACCAGCAATCTCACAAGCTGTCGAAGAGGACAGACTTTGACCGGAACCGCGCTTTTTCTTATTCACTAGAACGGATGCAAAGCTGTTTCCACATCGAGAGTTCAAAGACAGAGTTCAACTTTCTATTATATGACAGAGAGTTGAGTGGAGAGCTAGGTCCGGCTAGTGCTGTCACTCCTGACGAGAGTTGCCACCCTGGTGTGTCCACGGAATGACCCCATACCGGAACACATCCGCTGTTGGCAAGGCACCCTTGCGATACCAGCGGGAGTCTAACCACGCAGGTACGCAGTGCGAAGGGTCTGCATCCTGGTCCAACTCTGGATCCACCACACAAAGTGGGAGTCCGAGCCCAACCTGATAAAACTCACCCAAGATGGGTCAGCTCAGCCGCAGACAATCAGGTACCCATAGCTTACCACCCTTGTGCAGATCTTCTGTGCTGTCCAAATCCTCTGCATTTCATCATGGGACATGTCAGCAATGAAAATGACGATCGGAAGTTTCTTCATTTTTCCCCGAGGCAAATTACCAGTAGTGCATTGACCTTCATGAGAACTGCTGATTGGCGTGGGACAGGTGTGAACACCGTCTGCCTGGATGAGCTGCTGAGCAGTGACTGTAAAGCCTCCTCAAGGCGGGTCAGCAGCCCAACTAGGCTTTCTTTCTCCGGCGCAGTCCAGCGCTTGCGCAAGTAGTTATTCAGACGGGCAACCTCAAGGTACCACTGGTCGATAGGCTGGTGTTCTTGTTGAGCTTCATGTCCCGCGTGTACACATGGGTGGGGAACAAGTCTGTGGATTTTGTCAATACCAACGTCGACAGCATCAGTCAGAATGAGCATGATCCCAATCTGACTGTCCAAGCAGGCGGCATCAGCCTTTGCAAACAGCTGTCGTCGCTGCTTGAGAGCTTCCAAGTCGTCTTTCCCAACCTGGTCCAACTTTGCAGCTGCCCAGGAACTCGGTTCCTGATGAGTTTTCTAGCAAACAGAGACAAGATTATCAGGTCGGGAGCTTTTTGCGAGTCCTGCAAACACGCACGTAAAGCTTGTCAAGGACCCGCACATCAATTTGCACCTGTGTAAATGCAGGTCATTGGAGCTGCGCGCTGGCAAAGTGTGCAAACGGGGATACGCACCACCGCATCGAGGAGATCAATCTTCAGGATTTCTCCCCCTTCGAAGGCTTGGCTGAGTGTCTCGTACTTGTTACGTAGCCACTCGGCAATATTGCTTTTGGTGTGGAAGGCAGGTCCGTTTTTCTGAACGGCAAACCAGGGCTGGAGCATCTCCTCCGTTGCTTCTTTCCATCGGTCTGCGCGGCGACCAGCGGCGTCCATTCGATGTCTGCCGTTTTTCCGATTCCTCCAAGCCTGGTCATCCATACCGGACGCCAGCTCTGCCAGCGCTCCGACAGGTGTTTTCAAATCTGCGCTGCGATTTGAGTCTTTCTTGTTTCGAGGTGGGTAGGCTTCCTCGCCTGATATACGCGGCATTGCCCTTCTGGATAGGGTACAGAGACGATCCGTGAGGAGGAAAGTCCCTCTAAGTGGGAGAAGGAAGAGATCTAACTGGAAGAACCTTCGGAGGGAAGAACCTGTGAAGAACAAAGGTAAATACCGGCTGAACTGTGAGTCCGCGGACAAGCCGGAGCGCAAAGTTTTCTTGCGCAGAAAAGCTACATGCAGCTCCACCCTGGCCCGCAAGACGCCTAAGATCAACCAGAGAATCGCTCCATACAAGCGGAGCAGCTTGAGTGCTCTTTTAGCTTAGGAGAGAAAATGAGGTTTTCCCCGTTCCCGTAAGGTACAGACAAGTCTTTTCCAGCCTTGCACAACTTGACATACCCAGGTTTCGCTACATGAGAGCGAGACTGAATGGGTGGGCCGGGAGGTTCAAGGTCTGAGTGATTGACGCCACTCGCTGTACTCGTTCAAGTTGGTGATCCTGTCGCGTTGCTCATCCGCAGACGGCAATGCTAGCCGACGATACCAGTGGCAATCTGTCCAGGCTGCATAAGGGTCCGAGCTACGTGAAGGGTCGTTGTCCGAGTCAAAGAACGGATCCGTCTTGAAGAGTGGGAGTCTGAGTCCAATCTGACCAGGTCCTCCCGGGCAAATCAGCTGTCACTTAGCAAGGACAGACTGAGCTTGAAGGAGATGGCTTACCACTCTGATACAGATGAATGTAGCATTCCAGTTGCTCTGTTTTGTCGTAGTGGTTGTCAGTAGATCAAAAAGACAGCTGAGGTTTCCTATCGGAGGCAACTTGGGAATCACCCACAAATAGTTTTTTAATCCGCGCGCGCTGGTGAGCAATTGGTTGACGTAGTGCTGGCACAAACACCGAGCGAACAATCACTCCGTGGAGGTGATGCAGAACTGCTTTGAAGCGATCAAGCAGCGCGATCAGGCTGGCCTTCTCAGGCACAGTCCAGTGCCGATGCATGCGTCGGTTCAGGGCGTCCATCTCGGCGACCCACTTGTTGACAATCCCGAGCATTTCAGGGTCTCCATGACCATGGAGAGCAAGCCTGTAAATCTCGGCAATGTGAGTGTGTGCTCCGACAGGCGAAACGAGCGCAGCAGCAGCGTCAATGTCTGCCATCGGTGCGTGAAACGCTTGCCGTAGCTTCTGCTCTCGCTCGTTGCGGTCCTCATCATCCTCAGCGTAGATCTTGTTGATCCGTTCTGCATCATCTCTCTCTTGGATTTGTTCTGCACTATTTCCCTCCTCACGAGGCCACTCCACCCCCTGCTCGAAAAGGATACAGTAGTGTGCGTCAATGGGGAGGACCTTTGCAGCTCTAAGTTGTTCAAAAGTGCCCACATAGAATCGTTCAAGTTCCGAGATGTCAATTTGAAGCTGTGAGAGGAAGTCAACAAGGAGTCGTGATTTCGAGGCTGACACGGTTGAAGATGGGCTACGTACCACCCCATCCAGGACATCAATCTGCAGGATGTCTCCTGCCTCAAGCGCTTGGGAGAGTGTCTTGTAGTTGGTCCGCAGCCACGCTGAGAGTTCTGCCTTGTGGAACGCGTACTGAGCTTCCGCTTTCGCCGCGAACCAGCGCCGGAGCAGCACATTGCAGGCTTTCATCCATCGGACTATGCGCCATTCAGAAGCGTCTAGGTACTTGTCACCTTTACGAGTCCGCCAAGCTTCGGGACTGGCGCCGGAAGCGAGCTGTGCGAGATTCCAGACGGGGTCGCGCAGAGCGCTCGAGCGGACTCGGTTGGAGTCTGTCGGTGCCTCCTCTGTTTGCACGCGAGGCATTGCCACCGGCGAAAGCTGTAGGTGTGAAGGATCGTTGACCCCTGAGATGCTTAGGGGTCAAGAACAAGAACAAAGACCAGCGCGGTGCAGCAAGCAAAGCCGGGGTAAAGGCCGACCGCGGACAAGCCGAGAACCGAAAGGAGCTGGTGTGGCAGCCATGCCGAACAAGCTATGCAGAAGCTCTGTAGGCGACTAGCGTGCCTCAAAGGAGGCTCGGTCGGACCTGTTGGCACCACTCGAGCATGAGAGCGGCCCGACCCGGGCTGACGAGATGGGCAGTGAGGGGAGGGGTGGGGAGGCTGGAAGTCGTAGCTCGGCTATTGGGACAGGTCGTGGGTGGTCCAGCACGAGCTGGTAGCAGTAGAAGGAGCAGCGACGTCTCGTCCGGAGGAGCTCCGGGGTCCAGGTGTGAGACGTCGATTCCGCGCCCACGGGGGAGGGGCAGCGAGGGAGCGAGCGACGGAGATGGGGAGCGGGTGGCCATCCGGGATGAATAGCGGGCAGGCGAGTCGCTCGCAGGCATAGAAACATACCCAGGCTCGATCAGAGAGCGTGGTGGTTGGCCCGAGGTCTCGAGATGGCTGGAGCCAACGTCCAACAGCAGCAGCAGCACGGCCTTCCTCTCGCTTCTTCGTCTCGACTCACGAGTCTGGCGGATACAGAGAGACACACAGACATCCAAGTCCAAAGCTGCGCGCACCGCCTGCCGCTACACCCGCCGAGCTGCGCCTCTGCCCAGCCAGCGATCCGCCCGACTGCTCGCCGTCATGTCGGCCCCACCGCCGACCTCGACCGCGCAACCGCTCGCAGCAGCCGCGCCCGTGCAGGGGACAAAGCCTGCCGTATCCGAACTGCAAGAAAAGGCGGAACTCGCCGCCGCAGAAGCAAAGGCGAGTTTCGCGGCTGCCTGGATCGCTCGGCCGAAATTTCCGTTGATGAAGATGATGATGCTGCGGATATCGAGGAGTGGACCTCACGGAGCTCGAATCGCGCCCTGTGGCACGCATAAAGGCTGCACAAACTTGCGAATAACGGGGGTGTATGCGCAGGTAGCTGACCTGGCTGGTTCCCCTTCGCCTCTTCCCCTCTCCGCAGGGTGCCGAGGTCCATTCGTTCGACCCCGACGCTACTCCCGCAGAAAAGGGTGCCCAGGCCTTGAAGACTGCCCAGACGAAACTCGCACCGATCGACTTGTCGAACGCGCCCTCGTTGCGCGGCCAAGAGCTCAAATCGTTCAAGCAGGACGGCGGCAGGGCCGTCGCCTCTGACATCGGAACGACACCGTCCCAAGTCGCGCTCACGACCGGGACCAAAGATGCCGAGACGGCTACTCTGCAGGAAAAGGAAAAGGAAGACAGCAAGACCGTCGCCGTTGGAGGAGCGGGCGCTTCCTCGGGAGACGACGCGCTCACACCGGAGGAGAGGGCGAAACAGATCGCCAAGGATGAAGGGCGGCTGAACGACGATGGGACCGAGAACCCGCCGGGTGCGATGCCGAACAAAGAGGCAGACAAGCTTCAGCCTCGCGAGAGTGAGTCGAGGCTCGTCCGTCTGTTTCATCCTCACGCTGGTGATATCTGACTCGGCGTAAAACCGCTACCAACCGCAGTCCCTTCCTGGTTCGCCATCGGCTGGACCTCCCGAGACCGCACCCTGTTCCTCTCCCCAACCGAAGCCGAAGAGCAATCGATCCTCGCCGACTTCCTCAACGACATGTACTACGGCCAGTGGTACCACAACGCGGGCATCATCGTCTTTGCCGTCGTCGCGTCCCACTTTGTCACCTTGTTCGGCGGCGGGTTCGGCTGGCTGATCATCGTCATGGCGGTCTGCGCGACGTACTACGAGTTGTCAATCAAGAGGGTCAGGAGGAACGCCCGGGACGATCTCGCGCGCGAAGTCGCGAAAAAGGGGCTCAAGACGGACGTGGAATCGGCAGCGTGGATCAATTCGTTCAGTACGTTTGCGGCATGCCAGATTCGCTCATATTCGCAGCTCGGACAAAGAGCCTGGATAAGCCAACTGACCCCTTTGATGCCGCCTTGCAGTGCAGCGATTCTGGCTCATCTATGAACCGGTCCTCTCAGCTACGATCGTGCGCCAATGCTCGTGTAACTACGCTAGGAGCACATCATACTGACTGTTTCCTCTTCGTCGAACCGCAGGTCGCCTCCGTCGATCAGGTTCTGCAAGTGTCGACCCCGGCGTTCCTCGACTCGGTGCGCACGCTTCGTCCCCTCGAACCCGTCAAATCCCTGAAGCTGATGCTCCCTTTCCCTGTATAGCTCCGTCTCACGACGTTTACCCTGGGCACCAAGCCGCCTCACATTGACCACGTCAAGACCTTCCCGGACACCGAAGATGGTACGTTGTCTCGTGCGAACGCCTGGCGCAAAAGGCTCTCGCTGATCACAAGCCGGCGCAGACGTCGTCCTCATGGAGTGGAAAGTCTCCTTCACGCCGAACGACCTGCTCGACATGACGCACCGTCAAGCTGCGCACAAAGTCAACCCCAAGGTTGTGCTCGAGGTCCGGCTCGGAAAGGGATTCGCCAGCGTCGGCAAGGACATTATCGTCGAGGACATCTCGTTCAGCGGCACCATGCGCATCAAGCTCAAGCTGATCAACAACTTCCCTCACGGTGAGTATCGCGCGGGCAAGAAGCAGTGATCAGTCGGACGGACGGTCCTGACGCAGCCTCGACTCCTTGCAGTCCAAACCGTCGACCTCTCGTTTATGCAGCCGCCGGCGTTCGATTTCGTACTCAAGCCCGTCGGCTTTGACGTTTCGCTCATTCCGGGCCTGCAGCCGTTCATCCAGAACCAAGTGCACGCCTCGCTCGGCCCGATGATGTACGATCCGAACACGTTCACGCTCGACCTCGCGCAGTTGCTCTCGGGCGCACCGGCCGATACGGCAGTCGGAGTCTTGGCTGTCACGGTTCACAACGGACGCGGGTTGAAAGGAACAAAGCTTGGCGGAGGGAGTCCCGACCCTTACATCTCGTTCAACATCAGTGGCCGTGCCGAACTCGCTCGGACGTCGATAAAGCACAGCACGTGCGTTCTGCCCTGCCTCCCTCTCCAGCGATCGGGTGCGAGCGCGTGCTGATAGACGTTTGACCGCAGCTCATCGCCGCGGTGGGAAGAGACCAAGTACATCCTGCTCAACTCGCTCACCGAAACGCTCAACATGTCGATCATGGACTTCAACGAGCGCCGGAACGACTCTCACATGGGTACGACGACGTTCGACCTCAAGACGCTCGCGGACGACGGCGAGCAGACGCACATCCTCGGCGAGGTGATCTACAACGGCCAACCGCGCGGCCGCATCAACTACGACGTCAACTACTACCCCGTCCTCAAGGCGAACAAGCTCGCCGACGGTACGGTCGAGCCGCTGCCCGAGACCAAGGCTGGAGTCGTCCGTGTGGTCGTCCACCAGGCAAAGGAGCTCGACCCTCGCGGTATGCAGATCAACCCGTTCTTCAAGCTGCAGCTCAACGGGAAGACCGTGCACCGGTCTCAGACGCTCAAGCGCTCGCCGAACCCGATCTGGGAGCGACCGCACGAGATGCTCGTGACGGCGAAATCGTCGGCCGTGATCGGGCTCAAGGTCCTCGACGACAACACGCTCAGGCCGGACGAGCCGCTCGGTTCGCTCAGCGTCAAGCTGGAAGATATCCTCGCGGCCAACGAGAAGGGCAACGACTGGTTCCCTCTCTCGCACGCCCGGTCCGGGAAAGTCCGGATCACGGCAGAGTGGAAGCCCGTTCTCATGGCCGGCGCGATCAACGGCGCCGACGCGTACACTCCGCCAATTGGAATCATCCGCCTGTACCTCAAACGGTCGCGCGACCTCAAGAACGTCGAGGCGATCACGGGCGGCAAGTCGGACCCGTACGTGCGCGTGTTGCACCGCGGGTTGGTCGTCGCCCGCTCGATCGTGCACGACAACGACCTGGACCCGATCTACGATGAGATTGTGAGTGGCCCTGTCTGTTATGCGTGCTTGAGCATCAGCGCTCGCTGACGAGCAACTGTGGGAATGCAACCAGATCTACCTGCAAGTCCACTCGCCAAAAGACCTGTTCGTCCTCGAAGTCATGGACTACCAACACAACAGCAGGGATCGCTCGCTCGGTATAGCCGACTTTTCCGTCGCGAACCTCATCGCCGAAGGTCCGGACAAGACGAACAAGCCGTGGGTCGGCACCGGTAAGGTCACCCAGACGGAACGGCTCAAGTCGGACGGCCGCAAAACGGTCAAGGGTGACCTCGAATACGAAGCCGAGTTTTTCCCTTGCGTCCACCTCAGCGACGTGTCTTTCGCGCCTGCCGATCAGGTCCAGACGGCGACGCAGACCATCGCTGAGAGCTCGGAAGAGTCGACCCCGGCCAATCAGTCGGTCGAGGACTTGGGCGGCGCCAGCGCAGGAAACGCGACCCCAACGACGTCTTCCTTCGTCAGCTTGCCGAACTCGCCCAAGTCGAGCGCAGATTCGGCTTCGGTCACTACCGGAACGGACGGAACGAACGGTACAACTACGGCGAAGGAGAGTGACAAGGGTGTCACGCTTTCACGGGAGCAGCTACTCAAGACGCAGACCGGCGTACTCGCCTTCCAAGTCATCAGCGGACAGCTCGCCAAGAAGGGCGCGCGCTTGGAAGTCCTCTTTGACGACGGGTGAGCCTTCTGAACGCCACAAGCCGCATCACGTTGCTGACGAAAAAAAAACACGGCGCAGCTACTGGCCCGCCTTTTCGACCGAGCACTCTCGCTCGAAGCACAACACCTGGGACGAGATCGGCGAGGCCCTCATCCGCGAGCTCGACTTTTCCTCCGTCACCCTGCAGCTCAACACGGCCGAGAAGGACACGCGCGAGGACGTCATTGCCAGAATCCAAGTCGACATGAACGAGTTCCTCGAGAACACGCTCGACAAGCCGTTCACTTTCTCGCTCCTGCCTACCGACGGCGGCGGCCCGCGTTCGACCGTGACCATCATGAGCAAGTACATCCCGGTCGAGATGCAGCTCCTCAAGCGCGAATCGATCAACAATACCGGCTCCATCCGCGTCGACTTGCTCGACGGCAAGGGTCTCCCTTCGGCGGACCGCAACGGCAAGTCGGACCCGTACTGCGTGTTCGAGCTGAACGGCGAGCGGGTCTACAAGAGCGAGATCTGCAAAAAGACGCTCGCGCCGGTCTGGAACGAGAAGTTCGAGATGCACGTTCCGTCGCGCGAGAAGGCCGAGTTCCTCGTCGAAGTCTATGACTGGGACCGCGTCGGTGAGTGGCTCTCTCTCTCTCCCTCTTCGCGCGTCCGAAGCACTTCCAGGCCCGAAGCTGACGGCGCGTCCCCGCTGCGCAGGCACTCCGGACAAGCTCGGTCGCGCGCTCATCAACGTCGACGAAGGTATCGAGCCGTTCCAGGCGGTCGAGCGAGTCGTTCCGCTCCAAGACTTCCGCGACGCGTCGAAGGCAGCAGGCGAAATCCGGATCCGGATGGTCTTCACTCCGCAGTTCTTGCACCGCTCGCGGAAGGCGACTTCGACCTTTTCGGCAGCAGGTCGGATCGGTTCGACGCTTGGTGGCGGAGTCGTCAATGTTGGAGGTGGGGTCTTGCAGGCGGGCGAGTTTGTCGGGAAGGCGGGTGTCGGCGCGGTTGGCACCGTCGGCAAAGCAGGCTTCGGCGCCGTTGAGAATGTCGGGAAAGTCGGAGTCGGCGCTGTCGGGACGGTCGGCAAAGCGGGCATCCACGGTGTCGGTTCGGTCGGTAAGGGCGTGTTCGGTGTCGGTCGCCGGCTCACTGGCCGCCGGGACTCGTCGGCGCCGTCGGAATCGATCGATTTCGCGACGGTCGACGGGGGCTCTGCGACTCCGACCGCGGCACCGCACGGAGCGTTTGCCTATCCCGAAGGTGAGGGCGGCTATGAAGTTCTTGCGAACGGTGCAGGCGCAGGAGCAGGAACGGGCGCGCTGGCAGGGGAAATCGCCGGCCCGCACGGCGCCGGCGCCCTGACCGTCACCCTCGGGGAGTTGACGGACGGCGGCGAACCGGGCGAGAAGCGGGCGATTGTGGTCAAGTTCAACGGCGGCAAGACGTTGCTCGAGACGCACTCGCACAAGGGCGGCGACGGCGACCACAACGTCATCTCGTTCGCGGGCGAATCGGTCACGATCAAGACTCCGCTCGAACCCGTCGGAGGTAGCGCCGGCGCCCCGGCCGATTTGCAGCTCAGTGTGGTGCACAAGAAGGCGATCGGGAGTGACAAGATCCTCGCGAGTGCGACCGTCCCCGTCTGGCAACACATCTCGCCGACGTCCCCGACTGCAACGCTGCCGATTGCGCTCGGTGGCGCTCATCCCGGCCAATTGACCGTCTCGCTTTCGGTCAGTCTCGTCAGTTTTCTTCTTTTCGTCTCTGCCTCGCCGTGCTGATCCGAGAACGGTACCAATCTCCAGTGGGCACCGACGTTTGACTTTTTGTCGCATTCGCCTTCGCACTCGACCCTGGATCCGGACCAGCATTCGATCGCGGGCGGGTCCATGACGGGTGGCTCGCCCTCGATGAAGCGGTCGCGGTTCTCGACGAGTCGGTTCGGACGCCACCACAAGGAAGCGTCGCCTGCGCCCGCGGCGTGAACTCCCTGAACTCTAGATGCCCCGTTTCCCTTGCTTCCCTCTGTGTATACCCATCCCTTCTCGCCTTCTCCTGCTACATGCTACGAAAGATCTGTCCTATCAGCGCATTCTTCCAGCAAGAGTTGGTCCATTCTGTCATCCGCAGCTGCGGGCTCTGGCGCGGAACGAGGCGCGGCTTTCGAAGTTGCGCGTGACAGCGGTTGTTGTTCTCGACTCTGCACTCGACACGCCCCGGGAGCAGCTGGGACGCACAGCAGAGCGACGCTAGATTAGCTACAACGAGGCCTACACGGCTCGGCACTTTGGTCGTCTCGAAAACTCGCACTCGACTCGGCGGGTGCGCACGCCGACGGACCCGCGCTCTCTCTCCACCCTCGCACGCTATACGGTGGAGCGCGACGACGACGGTGGAACAGGAACGTACAGATGGTTCTGCTCGGGTACGCGACGGCAGCAGCCTCGACGGCGGGTTCGTATGCGTTCGCAGCAGGTGCGTCTTCTCGAGAGAGATAAACGTTTGATGCTCTCATCCCGAGTCTGTGCACAAGGCTGCCCGTTTACAGTCAAATGACCGGGCAAAGAACGTCCTCCGCAGCCTCGTCATATGTCTTTCGATCGGACGCCTCGACCTCGAATGGCGCAGGTTCGACCGCTGAACGAGACCAACACCACCGCGACCGAGCCGACTCTGGACGGTCAACCTTTTTCGACTCGAGCTCGACCGCCGCCTCTCCCAGTTCGCCGTCGTCGAACGCCAGCAAGCGCCTCTCGGTCCGATTGACAGACCCTCCGCATGCTCGTCTGCCGTCCGCTGCATCGGCTGCGCCCTCCTTTGCCGGACTCTCACGCGGGGATGCAGAGGACCTCGTCGACGAGATCAACGTCGAAGAAAACTTGTACAAGATCCTCGGCGTCAAGAGGCGCGCAAAAACGGACGAGGTCAGGCGGGCGTTCCTCGCTCGGAGTCGCATCATTCACCCAGAGTGCGTCTCCCCAAAGTTCCGAGTAGCCTTCTGCACCTCCAAGCACCCCGTTCGAGTACGGGGCTGTAGATTGTTAACCTGGCGGTGTGCCGCACAGCAAACTACCGTTCTACGCCCCTTCGACGACGGCCTTTCAGCGCCTCTCGTTCGCCTACGAGACCTTGTCAAAACCGAGCTCGCGGCGCCTGTACGACCTTCGGGGACCTCGTGAATTCGATCCAGGTGAGCAGCCTTGCATCCTCCACCGCGCATGTGTTGGCCATTCTTCTGTTCCTGTCGAGGAGGGTCCAACTAAGTGCTTCCGGTATTCTTGGCTGTCCACAGCGAAACCGAAGCATGGCCCGCCTGGCGCCGCGGACGAGACCTTGAACGGGGTGCTCCGGAACGTCATCAGCGAGGTAAGTCATACCTGATCGAGGCTCTCGCATCACCTGTCGTTGACGAGCGGATTCCTCCAGTTCTTGAGCGGCGACTTTGAGATGATCCGCGTTTTCGTCAGTGAGTCTCGGAGCACTTTTTTTTCGGCGACGCGACTGGTGGCCTGGAAGAAACTATGCACTGATGAGTTGCAACTTTTGCACTACACAAGCCGTATTGAATGAAGGCAACCCCGGGCTCAACGTCGGCGATGACACGGTCGAGAGCATCGAAGGCGTCTTTCGCAGACTTCGAGAAGCTCTACTTGGTGCGCATTACCATTGCCTCTTCATGAGTGGTAGGGACTGTTGTCTAACGCGCACGAAATTGCCGCAGCCGGCCAACGCTATCTCCGCCTGATTAAGTTCGAGCTCATCCGGCTATACGAGATCCAACACTCGCTCCGGTCCCTCTCCTACTTTGACGTCTACGGTCGTTTGCGACTCACGCTCGCACTGACGAGGGTCACGCTCGAGATTCCGATGGTGCTCGACCGGGCGATGAGGGATGAGTTGCCCGCGCCGGTCAACAGCAATACTACCGCCGCCGCCAATGGTCGGTCAGATACGACGCGTCCGGAAGGATCTCGACAGCGCGCCGGCGGCTCCGGAAACCAGAGAGCGCCTCCAACGACGCCACCGTCCGAGTCGGGCAGCCCAGGCCAACTCGAGAGGCGAGGTTTGCTCGGGGTCAAAACACGGGGGATGCTCGTCCTGACGTGCAAGATGCTCGAGCGAGCAGAACGGTGGGCCGGTCCGGGCTCTTCCGCTGCTGGTGCCGCCGGCGCGGCTGCGACTGCGCCTCCGTCGCAAACGGCAGCGGCAGCGCAATGATTCCACCCTTTTCGCCTTCCCCGACTTTATAAGGTCTCTCCTACCTGTACCTTGCCCCGCCCTTTTCTCCTCCGATCTCTCTTCTGTACGTGCTCCTTCATGTCGTTGCCATTCGATTCCTTGTTCCAGGCTCTTCGAGTGGTTGTCGGCTCTCCGGAATCCTACAACGAGAAAGCGACCTGTATGAGAAACGAAAGCGAGAGCTCTCCTGAAAGTCGCGACCAGGGCCGTCCTCCCTTCCAGGCATTCTATCAGTTCTTCTTGTCCCGGTGCGCGTGTAGGGAGCGGCAAGCGAGCGCACTCTCCTCGCTAGTTCAATAATTGCGAAAGGGCAAGACCTCGTCGCGCATCGACGCTTAGAAAGGTTCATTGCCTTCTACGGCAACGCGATGACAGCTGCTCCTTTCCAGAATGCGTCCCTGTGGCGACCATACCTAACGCCCAAAGAGGCCACTGCTCTCAACTGGTCCGGCAATTATTGATCGGTTTCCGCTGTCCGTTCCAGCGGCCGGAGCGCATCTCGGAGATGCGTCTGCTTGTAACCAAGGACTCCAACACAGTATTACTGTGAGGTATGTTACGCCAAACGCTCGAAACGCTGCGTCACACCAAGCCACCGCTTCATCGCACGTCGCTCGGCGTTCGCGCTCGGACCCCGGCGACACCAACTGGTCCGCGGACATGCCGGCACGTCGAGTTCGCTTCGATTTGCGGACGCCTATAGGTCTCTTCTCTTCCCTTTCTGCCTTTGAAGCAAGGCGTCAAAAGATTGTGCTCACCGTCTCATACGTGCCGCTGAAGACTCCCAAGTCACCTCAGCAGACTAGAGAATGTTGCCGTTCAGAACGGGGCCTGAACGGGGTACGGGGATTTGTACGGCGGTACGTACGGGACGCACGGGCCCCGTACGCCGTGCCGCACCCGTCGCGACGATCAAAGTCCCGTCTGACGGGAAAGTACGGGCTTCAAGAAACTTGTAGCATCTGTAGAAGATTTTACATTGCATAAATAGCGTCTCTGAGCATTTCGTTAGCCTCAAAGAGTAGGTTTCAAAAAAGGCTTGCAAGCTCCGCGGCGTCGAGCGGCCTGAGCGGCAAGAGTCGGCCTGAGCGAAGTCCGCCTCGTCTCTTTTGCTCTCTCTGCTCACTGGCAACGCTTGTCCTCATGCTCCCGGCGCCAGCGAGAGGAGCACTGCTACCATGAACTCTCCAGCAGCTCTCGGCAACGCTTGAATGTGCCTCGAGGGACCAGAATTGGGTGGGAAACATTGGGCACGTCGAGTGAGTCTGCTGTCCCCTCTCCCCCGCTCCCTCTCTCTGGGCTAGCTACCTCGGCCACCAACATGTGCTTGTATCGCCGACTCTCGGAAGGCTGCCGATATTGTGGACCGCCCACATGGGCTGGGGGCGAGAGAGAATCCCGGGTTGCCCCTACTCTTGTTGGCACTGGCTGTGAAGACGGCGACGGGTCCGAGCATGCAGCAGCCCACGCGAGATTTGTGAGCGCCTTATGAAGTGGAGACATGCTACGCTACACAAGGTGTGCGATGTGGACTGGCGCAACCGCTGCTGACCTTGCTCTCTTTTTCATCCCCATCTTTCCTCACACCTCGCGCAGAATCACTCTCCAGACACCGAATCTACGCTACACCCATGATCCTCTTTCTCCTACTTCAGAGGCTAGAGCCGTTTACGTAGCTCTACAACGCCGCCGCACCAATATCGACTGCTTCGTCTTCCAACTCGCCATCTCCTCCGACTCGAACGACTCGTTCGTGGCCATCGGTCGCTATTTGGGTGAGTTCTGCTCTTTCCTGTCACCACTATTTCCTGCTCTTCCTTCATCCGTGATGCTTCCTTTCCTCGGCCTCCTCTCTGCCGACGCTCCTTCCACCACCTGGTTATGGGAAGCTGATCATACCTTGCTTTTGCCTGTACGCAGTCTTCCTTGATGCGGAGGGTTCCATGTGGTCACCTTTGGGAGAATGGCTCCAACCAAGCAGTCTCGGTTATGCCGTGACTTGGGAAGCCGTCGGCGGCAGAGAGGGACTTGCCGCGGGGAAGCTGAAGAGCTGTTCCTCAGCGCCTCAGCTCTCGCTTCTCGTAGTCAGTTCCCGCAAGTAGAGCAGGAAGAGATTGGGTCACAATGATAGGAGATTCCCTTGCGCTACAAACTGGCGAGTCAGAAAGCGAGGAGAGCTCTTGAAGTGAGGAGAGATCTTGGACTCGAAAGCAGACAAGTCCGACCCGTCTCCCCCGTCACACGGGCCGTACCTCCGTACAGTACGGGGTACGGGGGGCCGTGCCCCGTGCGCTCCCCCGTCGAGCAAAAGTCAAAATTTTCACGCCCGTGCCCGTCGCACGGGAGGTCACGGGCACGGGACAACATTCTCTACAGCAGACCCTCCATCTCGTGCCTGTCCTCAACGCTTAATCACCGCCATGCCTTCCCCCTTTTCGGCCACGGGCCTCTTCAGAAATCCAGCGGACGCTCGCAGTCAGGACAGCGAATGGCGGGTGGTAATGTCGTACGCCTGGGCTATTTTTCGTCATGCGACCGAAAAGAAGAAGGGTCGTGGTGCGGCAGAAGCGTGGGACAAATTGAAGGACAAAGCACATGAATGGGGCAATGACTTTGTGCAGTCCTTCAATCCGCCATACATCAATATTGTACTGCCTGCGTGCGACCATAATTGTTGGAGAGCTCCAGACTCGCCTTGTCGGCCACCTCACCGAGCTGTGGCGAACAGTTGAACAGACCGTCGATGCTCAACAATTGGAGCATTACCTGGCAAGCCTGCATAAATCTTGATCCTCCGATGAAGTGAAACTGAGTATACCACTGCCATCACTTGCAGACAGACGCAGAACCAGAAAAGCTGCGACAAAAGTTGGCAAGTTGGACCAATCCCCTCACCCTCGCGCGAGTCTGTCCACCTTCTACTTACATACACAGCATACAGGGACTCCCATCTTTCATGCGTGGCCCATTGCCAGAAGAGGGTCTGCAGCCCGCATGGGATTGCTTGAGGGAAATGTTCCGGATGCGGCGGTTTTGGGAGCTTGCACAGCCAGCAGTCATGGACGGCATGACTGCATGGGAACGGCATACATGGGAGGTTCTCGAAAAATTCAGCGAAATTGATGCCTACAGCCTCCTGAGTCAGAAGCTGCTCAAGTTCTACAAAGAGCTCTATGAAACCGCAGTCAAGTGGACGCAGCACACTGGCAACATACCACCTGACTGCCCCATCTGTCGTCGAAGGGAGATGGCGGGTTACAATCTGATTGTAAGCACCTGTGCTCCGGGCAAAACCTGCATGCTTTGGCTTGAACTGACCTGGTGGCCTTCATTCTTTGCCAGAAATCCTGGCCGGTCGAAAGCGTCCTGCAGTACATTGCAAGTTCTCATTCAACTGGGTATAGCCACAAATCATGAACTGACAAAATGTCAACAGGCTACTGGCTTTGGAAGAGAATATGACGGTATCGACGGAATGTTTATGAGAGTCAGATGTGATCCGGACAAGGTGTTTGCTTTTCTCCCTCACCACCGGAGGTGCCAGCTTCTTGCCTACACTGACACAGTATGTTTTGCATACAGCCGCTTGACTGCTACTTGAATCAAATCACTGTTCCGCCTGGTGGCTACGTACCCTGTCCACCGGGCCGCCACCCTCCCCAGCTCCATCAGCACCATGTGCTTCATCCGGATAACAACCCTCCTGACCAGGGATCGGGTGGGCGTTATCCAGAACCAGGCCCTGCAGGCGCTCCTTCGCGAACACATGAGCTCGGACAACTCGACCACGAAAATTCGCGCCGTTTCCACGGAGCGATCGGACTGCGCAATGCGCGCCGCTACGGAATTGATCTGCGGGATGCGTGGAACTGAAGACAGCAGGCTCTTTTTTTTTGGCGGTCTCCCCTGCATTTACGCAACGGAAACAGATTCGAGATTCGTGGTGCTTCGAGAGGGGAGCGGCGGCCTCGAGGCAGTGAGAGCGGTTCCTTCCATGTGGAAAGCTGACAAGAAAGCCTCATTCAGCTGCAAGCTGACCATCTCCTTTGTTTTTCTCTATATGCGCTTGGTCCGAACGCTATAAGGCGAAGGTTCCAACTTGGCCACCTAGCCCCTCGACTTCGGCCCTCCGGCACATCACTTTTCGCTCTAACAAAGATGGTAAAGATGTGGCCACAGCCGATTAAGCCAGAAGAGGACAGGCTCCACGAGTCAAATGAAGGGAGCTCGAATCCGCAAGGAGGGGAAAACACGTGGTCATTGACGGTTTCACCTCAGTAGAAACGATAATGCGCTACAAAAGTTCAAGCACAGAACAATAACTCGAGACAATGCAAATGCAGGGAAAGCGGGCGGATGAATGAGCGTGGGTGGTGAGGAAAGACGGACCGAAAAAGCGAAGGGCTCTGGAACCCGGACTTCGCACGACAGACAGATTGCCGTCCTAGACGACGCGAAGCGTTTTCTGGTCACGAAAGAACGGAAGCGTTAGTCCGTTCCAGCTGAAGAGAGTGAGACCGGATGGATCAGGACGCACACTCCACTCGACGACCGTATCGTGAGCTTTGACCTTGCTCGGGTCGAAGCGCAAGACCTGCAGTCCGTCGAGAGAAGTCGCACGGGACAGGGCGACGTAGGATTGCCCTGGAAAAACAGATACTCGGCTCAGAGAACGTCTCGCGACTCGGAGAGGGAGAGGGACTGGGCAGAAAGCGGGCGCGCGCGCGAGAGAGGGAGACAAGCAACGAACCTTTCTCAAAGACCCTGCCGAGGTCGACCTTGACGCAAGGAATTGTCTGTCCTTGAGACTTGTGGATACTGCGCGGATGCCCTCGTTGTCAGCGCAAACGAAATAGCGAAAGTCAGATCTAGTCCAGGTCCTTACCTCATCGCCCAAGCACTGCGAGGGCAGGACGACGAGAAGAAAACGAAAAAGAATCAGTCAGTGTGAGTACATGGAGCGGCGCGCTGCGGGATCCGGAATCACGCACAGGATAATGGGGTACTGGAGAGACTAGCACAGCGTCAGCGAAACCCAATCAAAGGCAGGCAAGAGAGTGCGAGCAGGGAAACGCACCTGTTTCCGCGAAGCGAGCTCCTTGCCCGCGTTGTCCTCGACCTTGAATTCTTCACGCGTCATCCACCTGGACTGAGGCCCGGCCGGCGTTTGCCACTCGACGTAGGGCGCGTGCTCGATCAAGCCCTTCGCGGCATCGGCAGCAATCTTTCTCCTCCGGGCGTCGTCCGGCTGGCGGATGCGAGCGCCGGTCGGGTCGATCCCATCGTCCAGAAGCCTCTCGTCTTCGTCGTCGTCGTCCTGCAGTTCGGGAATCCCGACCTTGATGACCCTGCCGATCGTGCCGTTGACGAGGTCGGTGTCGAGATTCTTGATGAGCATGACTTGGGCGCCCTCCTTGATCACCAGCTTCTCGGCCGCCATAAAGTTCTGGAGGTACGTGCTCTTGCGCAGGTCTTCCGGGTTGGACGAGCCGTAGACTTTGTCGTGTGCCAGGTACACCGTTTCCACCCCTTTGAGCGCGCGCAAGCGGTTCTGATTCGCGCGTTCGACCTCGTTGCGCATCGGGAAGCTGTCGCACAGGCAATCTCGAGGTCAGAACGCTTGACGGCTGGCTTCACGCGCATAGGGACAGAGTGCTTACAGTTCCGTCGGTTCCATGCCGTTCAGCTTCGGTTCCCGCGCGAGCGCGTAGAAAGCCTTGATCGACGCTTCCGACAGTTGACCGAAGCGCATCTCGTTGAGCATGTCGATGAAACCTGCATCAGGTGGACGTCGTCAGCTTGCGCACGGGACGACCAGAAAGAGGGCGTTTGCGGCGGACGCACGAGTATCCTTCTGACGGAAGACTTGCGTCAAGTTGACCGTGTGGTCGATGCACTCTTTCCAGGCGGCCGCTTGGAACGCGAACGACGGACTCGAGCCCTTCGTGACAGGCGGGAGCTGGAAAAAGTCGCCCGTCACGACCAGCTATTGGCGGGGAGGGAAGAACGGTCAGAGAGGGCAATCGAGGCGGGTGAACCGCATGGGCAAGGATCTCACCTGGATCCCCCCGAACGGTTTCTTGGCCGCTTTCGAGCCGACCTTCTGCCGAAGCTTGTTCGCGATGTACGCGAGCTTGTCGAACAACTGACCGTCGACCATCGATACTATGCGGTTGCAAAAAAAGTCTTGGTCAGCTCGTCGTTGGCTCGCATCGTGCCTCTTCAGTCCGAGCGGCGGTGCTCACCTTCATCGATGACGAGGACCTTGACCCGCTGCCACTTGGTCTTGGCCGTCTTGTTCCTCATGACGTTACTGACGAGCTGATCAGGCGTTCCGACGCCGAGGCCGATCCCAGCGAAAGAGTGAATGGTTGTCCCGCCGATGTTGCACGCGGCCATCCCCGTCGAAGCCGTGACGGCGACGGCGTCGCCGCTGCCGCGGTACTTGCGCTTGAGGGAGCTGATGATTTCGCGCAAGAGGACAGACTTGCCGGTTCCTATAGGCAATTGACGCGACGCGCGAGATAGTCAGCGGCGTGAAAGCGAACGCAGAGACGCGCCAAAGGCCAACGCACCTGCCGACCCGGTGAAGAAGACGTTCTTGCCTTCCTCGACGACGAGTTTGAGGACGACCTGCTGCTCCGGACTGAGGACGACCTTTTGTTTGATATCGATCGTGTCGCTCGTCAAGAGCTTGCCCTTCATCTCGGACGAGATCCTCCTCTTGTTCCCGTTCGCCGCGCCCGCGGGCCCGCTCAGCTCGTGGAAATTCTTGGTGCCAGCGCGCGGACCGCGGGATGAAGTCGCTTCGAGTTCCTCCCACGGAAGGGTACGTTTCCTCGGCAAGGCGGACCCATTCGAACCCGCCGTCGCCGGGTTGTTGAGCGCAAAAATGTTGGACCCGTGCGCGATCCGGCTTTCGGACGCGTTGGAAGACAGCGGGCGCGAAGTTGACGAGGAAGCGGCTGAAGAGGTGACAACGGGCCGTTGCCTCGAGAAGACCGGCGCGAGGGGGAGGTCGATCACCGGCTGCGACGTCCTCGCTGGCTCGGACTGGCGACTGACGAGCGGTCTCCCCATGGCGGTACCAGAGCCGCTCGCGCGACTCGACGACGCCGTTGTTCCCGAGGCGGACGAGTAGTTGACTGATCCGACCTTTACGCCCGCGCCGCTTACGACGGTTCGCGCGACGGCCTTGCCCTTGTTGACGGTCGTCGTACTGCTCGCAGCGGTGCTCGACTTGGCCGGGCGTGGTTTGGGCGGCGTCGGCGGCCAGTCTTCCGAGTTGAGGACGAACTCGGGTCGCTCGTTCTCGTCGTCCGAGTCGCCCCAGGAACGCTGGGGTTGCGACGACAGCATCTTGGGTCGTCCACTCATGACGTGCACGCTCTTGCTTGACTCGCTGGTCGGCGTGAGCTGGCAGAGACGAGAGAATGTTGGCTCACTCGCGACGAGAATGTCAAACCTTTTTCGCGCCTCGACGTGCAAAAACAAATGACGTGGCACCTTTACCCCGCATTTCTCGCTTAATCCGGTTCTGTTCTCGCAGCTCGGACAAACCAGAACCGCGCCAGCAGCTCACGAGCAAAGCAACATCGCCCGACTGAAGGCTCTCCTTCTTCTTCTTCCACACACGCCGACTCTGCTCGGCCCTGGCTGGCCGGTGTCACAACCGCTGGCTCAGTGCCGCGCGAGTACTGCCCAGCTGCAAGCAGGAGCATCGAGCGGGTGGCTCCGCTTCTACGGACCCAGCCCGCCGTTCGTCTCGATGTCTCGTCCTCTGCTGGCGGCGTGCAGATCCAAGTTCCCCTCTCCAAACCTCCCGCTTTCGCCCGTCCATACTCGACTACCCTCGCGCTCCTCTCGCGGGAGCAAGGAGGCACGGCGTCGCCTCGCCAAGGGGCCGTGACTCGCCTTTCACCGGGCTGAGTCTGGTTCGGCGGCGGGGGCTACAACGACTCGCGCTTCTGAGGGCGGTCGAGCGTGGACGGGCTTGAGAGCGGGATTCAGGTGGGAGAGCTGGACGACCGGGCGATTCCTCTCGCTTTGCCGACGTCGTTACGCGGCCGTGACGGTACTAGACAACCCGCCCGGGAACATTCCATCCCTCTCCTCTCTCTTACGTGCAGTCTATACTCGCGTGCAATGATATCCTTTCTCCACGTATCCTCCCGTGCCGTGCTTGCGTGAGATTGGATCGCGGGGCGGACTTTGTCGAAAGGCGACCGGGGGCGTGCTGAAAACGAAGCGAGTGCAAGACCAGCAAGATCGGGCTTCGTTGGAGGACAGTTTCTGCGGCTGTTGCAGCGGATGTTCTGCTCTCCTCGTTATACTCTGACGTGACCTCCAAGGCGGGTACCGCTGGACAGGAACTCCCGAGGCGAGGCGCGAGAATCAATGGCAGGACGGAGTATTCGCGATTCCTTGGAGGACTCGGTCCCGATTCCAGGAAAACGCGTCGCGATTCGTATATGTCCTACGAGGGGGCTTGAAGCGACTCGAGAAGAGGTAGTCGGCGAGGGCGGACCGGAGAGGAGCGAAGCGGCAGAGAGAGCATCGGCGTTGACTTCGCTCGCTCATACCGCACGCCGCGCGAGCTGATTGTCAAGACTCTGTGAACTCGAGCAAGAATCAGAACAGGAGACGAGAGACTTAGGGAAGAGCGCAACTGACCAAGAGTCGGAGACTTGCGGCGCAGGCAGCCTCGACTTGACTGGGTGGCGGTCGGCGCTCGACGGCGGTCATCGAGGACGACTCGCCCTCTCGCGGCCTGAGCGAGCGGAAGAGGGAGCCTGTTGTTGCCGCGAAAGGTGGGCGCAGCGAAACGTCGGGTCGTCTGTGCCGTTGAACACTCAAGGCGCCGCGCCGTTCGCCTTTCCTCCTTCCCCTCCTGCACCAGACCCCGCCTCCGATCCATTGCCGCCGCCGCCGAGAAGCGTCTCCCGTTCCCTCCACTCGGCCCACCTCGCCACCATCTTGCCCGCCCATTCCTGCGCCATCAACGGTTGCTCCCTCCAAGCATTGCGGAACGATTGCCCCGCCGGATCGGGAGCGGTGAGGAGGCTCAGGTGCTCGAGCGAGGAAGGGTATTGTAGGAAACGGGAGTAGCGGGGGTCGTCGCGGAAGTAGAGGAGGTAGCGGAGGTAGCTGTTTCAGGTTTAGTTCGCGGGTGCGGGTTAGTGAATTTTTGCGAAAGTTGGGCAGGGCAAGGGGAAAGGAAGGGAGGGAGAGCGAACTTGAGAAAGGTCGGCTGGTCAAAGAGCCCCTGCTGAGCGAGCGCTGCAGGTTGAGGATGTAGTATCAGCAGCCTTCTTGACTTACTCAAGACACCGCACCGGTCATGAGCACCCTCGACGGGTGACGATCCGATCCGGGTTGGAGAAAGGAGCTGCCGAGACCGACATTGGAGGTAGAATGGGTTGGCCAAGCACTGCACAAACTGCATGCATTGATCTGTCAATGCCAATTCCACAAGGCCGGCCGTAGTGGAGCAGCAGAACGGACCTCGAGTTCCGTCTCGAAGCGGATTCGGTTCGCGTCCCGCTCGGCGGGCGTGGGAACCTGTGTAACCGTAGCCGGCGCAATCGTAGTGGCAACATTGCCGGACATTGTAGCCTCTGTCGTTGGCGGTTCAGCGATCGAAGTCATCCCGGGCGGGCGATGAGTTGTTGCTTGAGAGAAGAAAACGGTGAGGGCGAGGGGTCTCTTCATCACACACCAACGGAAAAGCCAGACTCCGAGGACAAAAGGGAGTGTACATGATACAAGAATGACTCCACAAACAGGCAGGCGGAACAAGCCGGCACACCAGACTGCACTTCTAAGACTCGCCCGGACATTTGGCTTCCCTCACGCCTTTTTCGACTGCATTGACGCCTCGTTCTCCTTGTACCACTGCGAATCAGGCAAGCGTCTCAGTACAACAGAAATGGAGCGGAGCGGAGACAGGAAATGGAGAGAGAGAGCAAGAAACGCACTGCCACGGCGCGCTTGACTCCCTCTTCGAATCCGACGATCGGTTCGTAACCGAGGAATCTTCGCGCCTGCGTAGTTGTACCGACAAGTAAGCTCGGGTCATGAATGTGTGTCTCAAAAGCCACGGCCCGCGGCGCACCTTTTCAATGTTGTAGAACCGGTTCACGGTCGAATAGACGACCTTGCCCTGGGTCATGTTGGGCGTCTTGCCGAGCAAGCCCATGACCCCTTCGGCGAGGGCCGCGATCGTCAACCCAACTGGAACCGGCAACGGCAACACCCACGGGGCGACGTGCCCATTGTACTCTTTCCAGACGGCGCGGGGGAAATCCCAAAACGCGATCGGTTCGCCGTTCGTGACAAAGTACGCTTGACCCGCCACGGCCACTGTCTCCTTCTCGCGATCGACGGCCCCGTTCGGGCACGTCTGTTCAATGTTGGCGTTCGCGAAGGGGTCGAACCGGTTCCGGATCGCGGGCAAGGGAGGGTCCGGTTCCGTGTAGTTTTCGAATTGCGGGTCGGCTTCCTTTTCGCGTTCGACGAGCGTAGGAGGGCGGAACCTCGACGTCGGCAGTTGACGTCTCGGGACGGACAAATCGATCGGCAGCAGCCGGTCGTCGAGGACCGAGAGCGGGACACGGTCGGCGAGTTTCTCGGCCGCGAGGAGGTGCGCGTGGACGACGTTGTCGACGTAGGTCCAGTCGAACAGGTTCTGGTTCGACCCGACTTGGAATTTCGTCTTGCCCGATTTCAAGACTTCCATCACGCCCGGGACGGCTTGTCGGTCTCCAGGGCTGCGCGCGCGCACGCACATTCAGTCCCTCCGCGGGTCAGGAGAAAGGCCGCGAGGGGAGACGAAACTCACCCAAAGATGCCGGCTGGGCGGATCGCCACGGTCAAGAGACCGTCCTTGCCGTTCGCTTCGAGGACAATCTGCTCCGCCTTGGCCTGCGGGAGTCGAAAATGAGTTCACAAGCCAAAGAGCCTCCGCCGCACAGATGACCCCTTTACCTTTGTCTCGTTGTAAGGGTCCAAAGGGTCGGTCGGGAAAGGCATGCGCTCATCGACGTTGACGAGGTCGATGCCGTCGTAGACGGTTCCAGCCGACGAGGTAAAGACGAGCCTCTCTACGCCTTGCTGAACGCACGCCTCGACGACAGTCCGGGTGCCATCGACGTTGACTTTTTCGCACACTTCCTTGCCGGAGCCGGTCCACGGCGAGGCGGTATGGAAGACGACGGTGGGGGCGTGTTGCTTGAAGGCGTTGGAGAGCGAGTTGAGCGAGGTCAAGTCGGCCGAGTAGAAAGTCCACTTTTCGCTTGAGTCGGAGGGGAAGTGACGTTGCACGATGTCGAGCGAGGCTACGCTCGCTTTCGGGTAGCGTTCGAGGAGGAGTTGGACGAGGCGATGTCCGAGGAAGCCTTCGCCTGCGTGTTCGAGACTGCGGGTCAGTTCTGCTGCGAACGAGGGTGGATCTGAGGGAGAGACTCGCCTCCGATTACGAGTAATGACTGCCCTTCGAACATGGCGAGTGCAGTGAGTGGCAGCTGGACAGAGAGACGCGTCGAGCAGCTGCTGCGCGCTGCTTTCGTCTCGCTCTCTCAGCTCCCCACTTTGCAAGGTCATTACAGCTCGCAGCCATATCGAGACCTCCGTGCGCGCATCTGTACTGCTCGGAATGATACCCGATCTACCCTGCCCGCTTCCCGCTCGCTCGCTCGGTCCCTTGCTTCTACTTGCCCCATCACAGCGTCGTTCGATCACTCCCCCCGTCCCACCTCGCCTCTCACGCTGTCAGCCTCCCTACGGAATCGACTCTGATCAGCCGCTTGTTCGAACACCGTCATGACTCGCAGTCGACTGGACCGTCAACCGCCTCAGCTCGAGCCTGACCACAGGCTGGTTCCGCCGTAGCGCTCTGTCTCAACCGCCGAGCGAATGTGACGCAGACGGGTACCTCAAATCCTGCAACGTTTTGTTCGACTCGACCATCGCTATGTGCGCAAGAAATGGAACCATGCCGACCTCGCCGGGAGGATTCAAGGCAGAGACGGGACCGAGTGCGTCCGTGGCCGGGTCTTTGCGTCGCTCGACTGAAGGCGCTGGGACGAGGCCGGCGACAAACAACGGACGACACTCCGCCTGCCTCAGAAGGAGGAGAAGCAGGTCCTGTAGTCGATGTGGTCACTGTATTCCGTCTCGTCAAGACCACCTGCCCGTCTTTGAGAGAGCAGAATGCCCCTCTCCTGGGCATTCATTGCGGTCCGACAGCACAGGCCCTTGGTTCCGTACCGCGAGATTGTCATCCCTTAGCCGCTCCGCTGCCTAGCGTGCATAGATTCTTTTGAAAAGCTTCGTCGACTCGCTCCAACGCTCGCCGAACTTGCAGCTCCACTTCCGAAACCTCACTCGAGTCGAACCGTGCTATCTCTACCGTCTGAATGTCATGTCTATACAGGGTGAGTCCTGCGTCCCCATCCGGCCTCAGCTAGCCCCTCAGAGCTGACCCTAGGCCTGCTCTCGCGTCGCGTCGCCCCACTTCATCCTGTCGCCGCCGGTCCATGCAGCGATTGACCGCACCAGCGTGCATCGCCTGACGAGCGGACAAGTCATCATCGACTTGCAGACCGCCGGTGAGTCACTTACGGGTCGAACCCGTCAGGGGAGGAGGGATTGACATCGCTCTCTCAATTTTTTGCGCGACGACAACTTTGCAGTCAAGGAGCTGGTCGAGAACGCCCTTGATGCCGGTGCCACCACCATCTGTGAGTGTCTTCCTCACTGTGTCCCACATCCGGACCGAGGCAGGATTGACCGAATGCTCCCGTACGTATGTAGCCGTCAAGTTTCGCGAACACGGTCTCGACGAGATCGAAGTCGAGGATAACGGACGAGGGATCGAAAAGGAAGATTGGCCAGGCTTAGGTGAGCGTCTAGGAAGAGGAAATCAACCCGAGGAAGCGACTGATGCTCCTCCGCCGCGCAGCCCTCAAGCACCACACGTCCAAACTGACTTCGTTCGACGACCTCGCGAGCGTCTCGACTCTCGGCTTTCGCGGCGAGGCGCTCGCGTCCCTCTGCGGCGTCGCCACCCTCTCCATCACAACCTGCACTTCCCCCTCCCTCCCACTCGGGACCGCCCTCTCCTTCACTCACGCCGGCGAGTTGCGCGTCGACGGATCGAAACGCGTTTCGCGGTCGAGGGGGACGACGGTCAAGGTCGAAAAGTTGTTTGAGAACTTGCCCGTCAGGAGGAAAGAGTTGAGTAAGAATGCCAAGAGGGAGATGGGCAAGGCGATCGAGATGGTGCAGGCGTATGCGTTGATCAAACTCGGCGTGCGGTTCGAAGTGCGCAACGTCGTCAAGGGGTACGGTACCCTCTCTCTCTTCCGGATAAGGTGAGGGAGGTGGCTGACCCCTGCTCTCTCTCAAATTGTTGACGCCGCGCAGCAAGAGTCAAGTCCTCCTGCAAACCCCGATCTCGACGACCCTCCGCGCCAATTTTTCCAACCTCTTTGCGCCCAAGTCTCTCGCCTCGCTCCTCGACCTCGACCTCACGCTCGAAGTGCCGACCGAAAAGACCGTCATGAAGCGGCTCGAAGGAGGAGCAGTCGAGAGGTGAGCTCGCTCCGCTTGCTTCTGGGGTCCGCACGTTCGCGAGTCCCTTTTTTTTCGTCTCGCCGGGTCGGGTCGGGATCGAAACGTCGAGCGTGTTCACCAGCGCGGAGAGACTCATGCCAAATAAGATGCGACGCGAAAACAGCTCGACGACCGTCCGCGTCAAAGGCCTGATCTCGAAACCCTCTGCGCCGCATGGCCGACCAGCGGGGAATCGCCAATTCTACTACATTAACGGCCGACCTTTCTCTCCTGCCAAGGTCGGTCTCTCCACCGGCCTCCTTACCTCTCCTTGCCGGCGAGCAGGTGTGCTTTGCTCACCGTGATTGTGACGGGATCAAACAGGTTGCCAAGGCTGTCAACGAGTCTTACAAGTCTTTTAACGCGAACCAGTTCCCGACAGTCGTGGCGGGTTTCCAGCTCGCACCAGGTGAGGCGCAATGTGACCCACTCGCGTCAGTGTCGGAGAGTTAATGCCTCTCCCTCGCTGACACGTTCTCCAAACCGTACGTGTCTTGCAGATGCCTACGACGTCAACGTCTCGCCCGACAAGCGCACCATCTTTCTACACTCGGAAGGGAACCTGATCGCGTGCCTCAAGGACGCTCTCGCGCGCTTCTTTGAACCCGAAAAGGGCACTTTTCCCATGCAGGCGATCGGGCCCGCTGTTCCTCGAAGTACGGCGGCGGCCGAAGGGCGCAATGGACCGGCGAGTCCCACCGTCAAGCTGGACGACGACGAACAAGGAGAAGAAGTGCTGCAGGAAGAAGAAGCGGATATGGAACCTCCGCGAAAGAAGAAACGACGAGACGAGGACGCTTCGCCTGGACCGAGCCGGACCCGAGCAACCGCTTCGTCTCCTTCTGCTCTATCTCCTTCGTCTTCGTCGCTCCGCGCCACAGCGAGCAGATCCTCGTCGATCGTCGTCGAGGTGACGAACCCGATCCCGCCACTGCAGGATGACGAGGTCTTCCTTCCCGAACCGCCTGCACATTGCTACGACGACGCCGACGAGGAAGAAAACACGAAACCTGCTGTTGCCGAACTTTCCGACGACAAGAGTCCCGCCCCGCAGGCTGCAGTCTTGAACGAAGACGAAGGAAACGGCTCACCGTCTCTGTTCCGGCGCGGATCCCCAACGCCCAGACCGCCGCCCTCACGTAATCGATCGCCTGCGGCAGACGAACCGGACGAGCCAGACGATCTCTCGACCCATGCTGCACCGGGGCGTCCAGCTCCTCGTCTCGCGCAGACGAAACTCACCTTCCTCGGAGGCCGAGGCGGAAGCGAGGAACCGGGAACCGGCGACCGCGACTCAAGAGGCAACAACAAGAGCCGCACGAATTCCTCCTCGACGACGACGACCAAGAAGGTTGTATCGTCCAATGGCGGAGGTGAGACGTCCGCCGGGCGTATGCAGGGGATCCTGCGGCAGTTCCTGAATGGCACGCCGCGGACTGGCAACGACAAAGCCGGCGAGGTCGACGAGCTGGAGGACGACGACGTTGTCTTCGATGACGAGGAGGAGCCGAGCGCCAGCGGCGAGGAGAATCTGCTGCCGGACCGCTCTCTACCTCGGTCGCGGAGCATCACGCGAGCCGCTTTGGGCGAAGAGAGTCTCGACGACCATGACCCTGCACCTGACCAGGGCGAAGATGTCCCCGCCGGCATGGAACTACTGTCGGATGAGGATGGTGCGCTCGTGGAACAGCCGGACGACGTGATCATGATGGTCGACGAAAGTCTGAGCGCAGACTCGCCGGCGCCGATCGCTGCGAACGAAGACGAGGACTCGGACGACCTCGAGGTGATGGCGGCTTCGTGCGCTTGCGCACACGGATCGCAGGACAGCGACCTCGAGGTCGAGATCATGCCGCCGCCGCCGCCACCGCCACCACCACCACCGCGAGGTCCAGAAGAACCTGCGCCCGTTCCGACACCTTTACCTTTCGGCGCCGCGGCGTCCGAAGTGGCCGGAACGCTCGTCGCAGCCGACGCGCAGCTCCAAGTCGACCTCGCCAACCTCGAGCAAATCTGGACCGCAGCGGGAGTAGCAGCGGGGACGTCGGCCCGGAACAGCGCGCCGAACAAGCCGACCGCGGTCGAGGATGACCCGTTGGCGGGCGCGGGCATCGACGAACGCGACGAAGCGGCCGAGGCGACTCTCTCGCGCGTCGTCAGCAAGGCCGACTTTGAGGCGATGCAAGTCGTCGGCCAGTTCAACCTCGGCTTCATCATCGCTCGTCGGCGCGTCGAGATGGCCGACTCTTCCGAAGTGCACGACGACCTCTTCATCGTGGACCAGCATGCGTCGGACGAGAAGTACAACTTTGAGCGGTTGCAGGCCGAGACGGTCATCCAGTCGCAGCGACTTTTGGCGTGAGCAGCTTTAGATCGAAGTTTGTGTGGCGCGCGCGCGAAGCTGACTCTTTTCTTGAAAATGCTCACCACGACAGACCTCGCGTTCTCAATCTTCCGTCAGCAGATGAGATCACGGCGATGGAGCACCTGGACGTGCTGCGGTTGAATGGTTTCGACGTCGAGGTCGACGAGAATGCCGGCGTCGGTGAGCGGGTCAAGTTGACGGCTCAGCCGGTCAGCAGAGACACTGTCTTTGACGTCGGAGGTGAGCACTTGCCGCCGGATCCAGAACCCGCCCAGCCGAGAAGCTGATGACTCGCGGAGCGCCGGGCGCAGATCTCGAAGAACTCGTCGAGATGATTGCGACGAGCGGAGGAGCGGAAGTGGTCCGGCCGACGAAAGCGCGACGCATGTTTGCCAGTCGTGCATGCCGGAAAAGCGTCATGATTGGCAAAGCGCTCAATCACAAGCAGATGACGACCGTACGTAATGAACTCGCTCGCCGGTCCTTTCTCCGTTCTTCTGCACTCGAGCTGTGCCGAAAGACTGACCCGGCATGCAACTTGTGGCGGCGGTGACGCAATCTACCGCGCAGATTCTGCGACATATGGGCGGTATGGAGCAGCCGTGGGTGCGTCTCTTCCTCGCTCAACAGCTTGTCCAAAGGCGGAGCAGTTTGACTGACGCTCGGCGCGACTTTGCACAGGCATGTCCTCACGGTCGTCCAACGATGCGCTGGGTGAGTCCGGTCGGCCATCGGTGGTTTTCAGCTGCTTCTTGTGAACCGAAAAAGCGTCGAAAGTGCCCTCCCTGGAAAGGGTTCGGCATCATGACCGCACCGAACCCGGAACGGCCAGCGGCAGAAACTGACGTAATCTGGCCTCCTCTTTTTTGCACTTTCGGACACGCACAGCTGGCAGCGGTGGGAGGTGGTGCGAGCAAGACGCCGGCCGAGGCCGTTGGTCTGCGAGATGCGGTCGCTGTGTTGGGTCATGCATCCATGTAGAGGTCCGTGCCATCGAGCGAGCTTGACACGAGACAGAAGAGCTGTCGTCGGAGTTACCTCGCCCCCACGTTTTTAATCGCGTGAAGGGTGAACTTCGATCATAACTTGAAGTGCGAAACCCTCAGATCATCTCGAAGCGGAAGTTGCGGGCCAACTCCACGGGCGGTCGTCTCTCCGCTCTCTTCCTCTCTCCTCTCTCTCCTTCCCTCACTCGCTGCGGTTTCTCGTCTCGAAAAGAAAAAAGGATAAAATGAAGTTCTCCCTCGCCGCCGTCGTCGCCGCCATCGCCTTCTCGGCCAGTGCCCAGGGTCAGCTTGTTTTCCGCTCCCCACATGCGCGCCACTCGCGCCCGAAACACACGCGGTGTCACGCCCAAAGCCTGATCGAAGGCGTCTTTTTCTGCCACTCTGCGTGCTTACCACCACTTGTTTCGACGCTATGCAGCCCAGGAGGTCCCGTCCGAGATCGCTGCTCTCTCGTCGCAGTTCAGCGGCATCCTGAACGGTGGCGGTCTCCCGACCGGCGCCGCTCTCCAGTCCGACATTGGCGTGAGTTCACACGCCAGCTGAACCCGTATAGCGGCCGTTTCTAACGCGACTCCGACTCTCACAGGTCCTCACCTCGGCTCTCGCTAACCCGACTGTCTCGAGCTACGGTAAGCCAACTCATTTTCCCCCCGTCTTTCCCGCGATCGCAGCATCGTTCCTGACCTCTTTCCCGCATTCGCGCACAGTCTTCAACAACCCGTCGCTCTCGGCCCTTGCCCAGGGTGCTCTCGCCCTCGCCGGTGCCAACGGTGGTGCCAGCTCGGGCGCTTCGTCCGCCGCTTCCGCCACCTCGAGCGGCTCGGCGGCCTCGGCTACTTCGATGGCTTCGTCGGCCGCGTGAGTCCTTCCTGGCCCGCGTCTCTCTCCGCGATCGTGCCACTAACATCTCATCTCGCCCGCCCACCTCCTGTGAAAAACCACCTGGACAGCTCGGGTGCCTCGTCGGGTGCCTCGTCGGTCGCTTCGGGCGCCTCGTCCGCCATTGCAGGTGCCACCTCCGCCGCTGGCTCGGCCGCCGCGGGCGCCAGCTCGGCCGCCGCTTCGGCCGCGCCCAAGTCGGGCGCCGAGTCGCTCCGTGGCGCTTTCGCCCCGGTCGCCGTCGCCCTCGGTGTCGTCGCCGGTGCCGTCGCCGTCCTCTAAACGGAGAACTGCTTCGAGACCCCAATCTCCATCGCTTTCCGTACACGCTCCTTATTTCCCCCTTCGTCATCAAAACCTTCGTCCTCCGTCTCTCGCCGTGTTGTGTCTAGTGGAGGCGTCGCGTGCGTTTTTTTACCGTCCATTTTGACAATTTGAGTCCAAAGCAATCCAATCTACGATCCCGGGCCGCCTTGGAGAGCTGCTCTTGCGGGCTCGACTCCGAGGGCATGAGCTGTAACGTTGAAAGGAGAGACGGCGACCTGTTCGAGGAGCAAGTACATCTAAAACGTCTCGTGCCCATCTAGTCGTCGAGCACGGCCACTTTCGCGACAACAGCAGGAAGCCGATCCAGTGCCTAAACAGTAAGGCTACCGAGAGCGAGCGGGACCACAGCTCGCCACCGGCGAAAGCGGGGGATCACGCACAAGCGCTCGAAGCACTGGCCGACGGATCTAGACAGACGTCTATCTGCAGGTCGCTGCAGTCGAGTGGCGCGAAGCGGCGCAAAAGATTTCCGGAGTACACACGATCAGGATTGATAAAGCGTTTCGAAAGAAGTAGAAAAAGCTTCCTTCACAAAGAGGTGTCGAAGAGGCTGGGGGGGAGAAAGTGCGCGCCGCACCAACTCCTACTCCTCCTCATCCGACTCGATGACCATCCTCCTCCTCGGAGCTGCAGCCTCACCCTCACCCTCACCCTCGCCCTCCTCAGCCGCACCCGCACCCGCCTTCGCAGCGTCATCACCAGCGCCATCTTGCCGCGCGCGTTCCTTCCGCCGTCGTTGGGCCCGCTCGGCCGCCTCATCAGCCGCTTCAATCTCGTCCAGCACGCCGCCGCCGTCGTCCGAACCTTCTTCCATCTCTCTGTAGTTCCCGACCAACCGAAACAACTCGTCAGCAGGCGCGCCACCTAAGAGAGAGAGAGAGAGAGAGAGAGAGAGAGAGAGAGAGAGAGAGAGAGAGAGAGGTATTCGAAAAGGAGAGGTAGAGAGAGAGAGAGAGAAAAAGGTGGTGAAAACGCACTCGTCACTCTTGGCGACAAAGCCCTCATCGTCGTCGTCGTCCGAGTAATCGCGCGCCGCGAGCGGTCCGCCTCGTCCCCTCCGAGGTTGTGACCTCCGCGCATAACCGCCGTAACCATCATCGTCTTCCCCAGCACCCGTATCCTCGTCGTCGTCGTCGTCGTCCGACAAGCCTTCGAGCCTCGTAGCCTTTTTCGTGCCCGCGCGCCTCGCACCACCGCTGCCGGACTTGCCGCCCGCCTTCTTGGCCGCTTCCCTCTTGGCCTTTTTGATCGCCTCGTTCTTTTTCCTCTCTTGTTGTTGCCTCTGCAACTCGGGATCCATCTCTGGCATCGCGGCGGCAATGGTACTCCTCCCCTTTGCGGCCGCCTGTCGTTGCGCGACCATCCCGGCGAGGCGTTTGTGCGTCTGACTCGCGATGGTGGCGGGACGGAAGGCGATCGCTCCGTGGACCGAGGCGTGCGCTTCGATGACGGAACCGGTGTAGGCGTGACGGGCCGTCAGGTAGGTCAACCCGTGTCCGCGCGAGGTGTCGAACGAAGAGGCGGTTAAACCCGCCGTGACGGAATTGAGAGGAGGGGGGACGGGCAAACCCGACGCGGTGGAGGAAGAGAGGACGGCAGAGTGGTCCAAGGTGAGGGTCATGTCGAACAGTTCGGAGCCGAGTTGGAGCGAGAGCGAACCGTCGGACCAGCGCACGATCCGAGCGTTCGATTGCTTCACCACCTGTCCGAGTTGGTCTTTGGTCCACCGCCACCGGATGACATTCTCGTCCGGGACCATCCTCTGCTTGACTTCCTGACTCGCGCCTTCTCCTCCTCCTCCCTGTTCACCGCCGGCCCCCTCTCCCGCCGCCTCGAGATCTTCCTCCTTGGGGTCCCATTCCTCCTCATCAAACGGTTTCGACCTAATCTCGAGAAAGTTTGGCATCCGCGCGTGCCAGATCTTGCCACCCGAGGGGACGGGCACGTTGGCGAGGGGGAGTTCGGCCGTGACGAGGTGTTGGTGTTCCATCTGGATGCGGTCCATGTCCTCCATGGGGTCGCCCGTGATCTCTTCTTCGTCGTATTCGAGCGCGCGTCGCCGTGCGCGTTCTTCGGCGGTGAGGCCGTCGTCTGCTTCTTCCTCCTGGGGCTGCTGAGCCGGTTCTGCCGCCAGCCTGTACGTGACGAAGGGTGTGTGAGCCGCAGAGATCCGGGGTGAGAATGCCCAAGAGATTAGACGACGCACTCTTCGTCGTCGTCGTCGTCCCCTGCATCTCCAAACAGGTCGTCGCCCATGTCTTGATCGTCGTCGTCGTCGTCGTGGTGAAACTGCGGCGGCGGTACGGGCAACTCGTCGGGCTGAGTGTCTGCCCTCTCTGGCTCCAGGTCTTGCGCGCCCGCATGCTTGACGACGTCGGCTTCCGCTTGCCCTGGGAAAGGGTTGGCCGCGGCTGGTTCGTCTACTGCGGCGTCGGGAAAGAGTTCGGGGGCGAGTTCGAGTGCTCCTGGCTGCGCGCCGAACGCGTCTGCCTCTGCGCCTGTGGGCTGGACTGCGTTGGGCATGGCTTGGAGCGGGCCCTCATCGTGAGTATCGACGATCGGGTCCATCCCTCCGTGGCTCGCTGTAGAGTGGAGACGAGACGAGCGGTGATCGGTCCGGACAGAGGCGACGTCCGAGTGGAGCGCGTTCTCGTTCAGCTCCCGCTCACTGCCTATCGCACAGTGAGGCCTTAGATAGGCTTCAGCGCTCTCAAAGTGCTTGTCATTGCGCGCCCCTTTTTGGCCGCCGGTTCGAACGACTCCCTTCTCGCTCCTCCTCGGCTCGACTGACCGGAGACTCACCTCGACCTCTCGCCCCTCGACGCTTACTACAACCACGCTATAGACTCGGAGATACTCTGGGCTACAAGCTTGGTACACCGCGTATTGATCCGCCACCATGGGTCACGGCAACAGCGACAGGCTCTACATCACTCACGTCAGTCCTCCCTCCTCCTCCTGTGGCCCTCTCAACTCAAATCCATCACTGACCATCCCCTCCCCCGAAACAGGCCGAGCACTCGGGCGCACTGGGCCAACACTCGGCCTCGTCCCGCGGCGCCCAGTCGAAACACACCGTCCTCGCGAAACTCCCCTTTGACCACTGCGCCCTCACCCTGAAACCGTTCGAGACGCCCGTCTGCACCCAGGACGGAACCGTGTACGAGTTGCTCGCCATCATCCCCTTCCTGAGGCAGCATGGCACAGACCCCATGACGGGGAAAAAGATGGCCCCGGGCGACTTGATCAAACTCAACTACGCTCGCAACAATCAAGGCGTCAGTCGGTCCCTTTCTTCTTCGGCCACGGGGGCCAGAGATATATCTGGGTCTCCCCCCGACAGCTGCCATTGACTGACTCGGGACCGTTCCCCCTTAAACTCGCCAGCAATACCACGACCCGATCACATTCAAAGTCTTCAACGACCACACCGCCATCGCCGCCATCAAGACGACCGGCAACGTCTACGCGCGCGAGTCGATCGACCGGTTGAATCTCAAACCCAACAACCTGCACGACGTGCGTCTTTCTCCTCTCCTCTTCTCTTCTCTTCTCTTCTGGAAGCCATTCTGGCCATCCCTTTTCGTGAGGTCATGGAAGCCTTGGGCTCCCAGCTGACCCCAAACTTGACCCTGCAGCTGTTGACGGACGAGCCGTTCACGCGAAAAGACGTCATCATGCTGCAAGACCCGCTCAACCTCGACAAGAAGGACGGTGCGCCCCTCTTTTCCTCCTTTCTTTCCCCCACGTCGCCTTTTCACCTTCCTTTCCTAGGTGGTCTCCACACTGACGCCAGGAAAACACCGAATCAACTCTTCAGTGTCTAAATTCGACTATGTCCGGAGGGCCCTCAAGGTCGACGACGCGGACGGAGGCGCTTTGAGCGGGATCAACGTCGAGGCGAGCGGGATCGGGCGCGTGCTCAAGACGATCGAGAAGGGCAAGCAGGACAAGCTGGACAAGGCAGCCGAGGAGGTGCGTGCGAGTTGACCCCTTTGATTGTGATTGACTGCTGAGGAGCGATTTTGATCTGACCTAGTCACGAGTTTTTGGGCCTTTTTTTGTTGTCGCAGCAAGCTGCAAAGGCCGCCGCCGCTGACACTTCGAAACCCGCCACTTCCACTTCCAACACTTCCACCGTCGTTGCGTCAACTTCTTCCGGCGCCACCGCATTCCCAGCCTACAACCAAGCCCCGATCAGTACGAACCGTACCGCCGCCGCCTTCACCTCGACGAGCGCAGCCGTCTCGACCAAGAGCGAGAACGCGAAATGGGACGAAGAGTACTTGATGTATGAGGAGGTCAAGGATCGGGCTGAAAAGGGGTATGCGAGGATGGTGACGAATTATGGGGCGCTCAATTTCGAGGTGGGTGGGTGCCCGCGCGTCCCTTGCGCCTTTCCCCCGTGCGCATTTTCGAAAGGCAGATCATTGACGAGCTTCTTTTCCTCTCTCTTTCTCTCTCTCTCTCTCTCTCTCTCTCTCTCTCTCTCTCCTTCTCTCTCGCATGGATCGGACTTGGGCCCCACCCAGTTGTACGCCAACGTGGCACCAAAGGCATGCTACAACTTCCTCAGCGTGCGTCCTCAACTTCCGCACGTGCAGAATCCCGGTCGCCCCCAACTTATACTGACGTATGGACGCACCCCCGCAGCTCGCTCGTGATGGCTATTACGCCAACATCAAGTTTCATCGTTTGATTCCCGGTTTCATGGTGCGCTTTTCTCGTCTTTCGATGCTCCTCCGAAAATCCGCGACGGGCAAACTGACTGTACTTTACCGTCTCCAATGCGCACAGCTGCAAGGCGGAGATCCGACGGGGACGGGACGCGGAGGCGAGTCAAGATGGGGCAAGCCGTTCGAGGACGAGTTTCAAGCGAGGAATGCCTGTCAGTTTCGGTTCCGTGCCGTCGACCCTCGCTTTCGGCCTCTCCCGAGCGGCCGCAAACTGATCAAGACTTTGAGGTCGTACTCCCTGCAGACAAGCACGACCAGCGCGGGGTACTGTCGATGGCGAATAGTGGGCCCAACACGAATGGAAGCCAGTTCTTCATCACGTTCCGGGAGCGTTGCGACCACCTGAACGGTGAGTTTCGAATTGTCGGCGACATGTCTGTTTGCTTTACTGACTCGTCCAATCTCTCGGTGAAGGCAAGCACACGGTCTTTGGCCGTCTCGTCGGAGGTCAAGACGTCCTCGACAAAATTGAGCGAGTCCCGATCGACCCGGCGACAGATCGACCCCTCAAACCCGTCACGCTGATCGACGTCGAGGTGTTTGGAGATCCGTTCGAGGCTTACAAGGAGAGGTTGGCGAAGCGGTTGAAGCGACAGGAGAGTGATCGGTTGGGGATGGATGAGAAGCGGAGGAGGAAGGAAGAGCGGGACAAGGACCGGACGACGTGAGCAACCCGTCTCTCCTCGCCGTTGATGCGGATTCGATGCTGACCTTCGTGAGTGACACAGATGGTTCGGCACCAACCTCGAGACAACCGGTCCGAGTGCTCTCGCCGCCCTCGGCTCTTCCTCTTCAAGCTCGACCGCAGGAATCGGAAAATACCTCGCCTCGGGTGCCCCAACTCCAACCATTACGGGAGCTGGTCTTAAACGCAAGGACGCACCTACGCCGAGCGAGTTGGTCGAGCGGTTGGGAGATCCCGATGGGGGAGGCGGAGGAGGGGCCATGTCGGCGGCGGCGGCGAAGCGGAAGAAGAAGGCCGCCGGAGGTGGTGGATTCGGTGATTTTTCGGCTTGGTAGGTGGTGGGGTGGCGCAATCATGGACGTTAGAAAGTCGGCTCGAGGCGCGCGCCTCTTCCAGCTACCGGGGTCAGCTCTGCCCACATATCGCCATTCCGGCGCTTTCAAACACATTCTGGAGCGCCAGCGAGGCTTATCGATTCCGCCTGATTGGCTACGGTTCTCCGCACCGCGGCATGTCCGAGCGGCTCTTCCCCACCGGCGCACGCGCACGGCCCTCCTTCAAGCTGGGCGGCTTGGCTCGCGCCTTTCTGGCTGACGCTTCTTGATCCGTCTTCTCTTATCTTACGCTCCTCTGGAACGACAAGCTGTCAGAATGCTCTCCTACCTGGCTTCGCTCCTCAGCCGCAGCGCTGCTGCTGGCGGCGGCGGCGTCGAGCATTCGACTATGCCCGCGAGCTTCTACACTTCGGACGCCGTCTTCAACTTCGAGAAGCGCGCCATTTTCTCGAGGATGTGGCTCTTGTGCTGCCACGAGCGGTTGCTCGACGAGCCGGGCAAGTACCAATTGATGAATATTGCCGGGCAGTCGTTTTTCGTCATCCGGTCAAAGGACGGTGAAATCGTACGTGCATGCACTCCTTCCCTCGCCCTGGACGACCAAGAAGCGCACAATGCAGAAGCGCTCTGAGCTAAAGCTGCGCTCGAGCCCGCAGCGCGCCTTCCACAATGTCTGCCGCCACCGAGGATTCCCCGTCGTCGACCCAGTGGCCCAGGATGCCTCTGAGCCGGCCGAGTCCAAGGGGAAGCGCAACATCCTCGCGTGCATGTACCACGGCTGGAAATACAACACGGACGGCACGCTTTTCCGCGCGCCGCATTTCCAGGAGGTACCCGGCTTTGACCCAAAGGCGCACAGCCTGTTTCCCCTCCGCGTGCACGTCGACAAGAATGGTTTCGTATACGCGAATGCCGACATGTAAGTGCCAATAATCGTCCTCTGCGCTTCACAGTGTCCTGACCCTTTTCGGGCGTTCAACCAGGTCCGACGACGCGGTGACGTGGGAAGCGCAGTTTGGCAAATTCGACGAGCAGGAGCGGCTTCAAAAGGTTAAGTGGGGAGACTACAACTACGAGCTGAGCTGGTCGATGGAGAACGCGCCCTACAATTGGAAGGTCCTCGTCGACAACTACAGCGAGTGTTTGTGAATTTTGCGCTTCTTCCTTCTGGGCAGACTCTTCTACTTGTGGCACTTTCGTCATTGATCATTTTTGTGGCGCCCAGGCACTGCCCTTTCACGCACCCAGACTTTGTCCGGACGACCAACCTCGACACCTACCGCGTGGAAAGCGACAAGGGCATCATGGCCCATTTCGTCGATGCGAAGCCCGGCGCGTTGACAACTGAGGGTGCCGACGCTGACAAGTTTGCCTTCAACTTTATCTTTCCCGCTGCAAGCCACACGGTCACCCCAATGTAGTGAGTGTCCCGTCTCTCTCCCATACAAATCTTCGTCGCGAGCCGTTACCGACTCGACTGCGTTGCGCAGCTGGTACCACATGCGCATCGTTCCGATCACGTCGCGGTCTTGCACAGTAAGGCTACCTCTTTATTCCTTCATGTTTCTCGCTACCTTGTAAACTGACTTTGTTGATCCCTTCAGGTCCTGTACGAGGTGTACCGTCACAAGGACTGCAGCGACGAAGTATTTGCCGAAAATCACGCCTTCTTCATCCGCGTCGAGTCCGAGGACAAGATGCTCTGCACCAACGTGCAGAAGAACCTTGAGCGCGGTGTGTACAACTCTGGACCGCTCCACCGTACGTCTTCTCCTCGCGTCTCATCGCCTGATCTTGGCTTCCGCCACTTACGCTCGGTGCCCCTCATCTCTGCTCTGCAGCCGGACGCGAATCCGGCGTCATCTACTTCCACAAGATGTATCTGCAGACCCTGAAAGAGCACTTTGAGAAGGAAAAGGCGGCTGGACACGAGATGCGAGGGGGCAGGACCTCTCTCTACCGCGGGAAGGAGACCAAGGCGGACAGCTTGGCAAGCGAGCTTGAGAGCTGCTGTGGCAGCGGCGGCAGGGGCGGGGCAGCTGCGGAATGGTGAAAGGGGATAGCAGTTAGACTTCAGCTTCATGTCATTTTGCACTGGATGTTCTTCTCTCGTGTCCCTTCTGGCTTGGTGGACTTTCTGACCGAAGAGGACGGCGAAACAATCCACCTGAAAGACCTGATCCCCCAGGTGCGCTTGCTTCGTTTGCAACCACCGATACGACATGGGGAGAGGACTGAAGTCGATTGTATGCGTAGGATCGACCACCAGACGTTCAGGAAGCTCCTTCTTGCGGTATCCTCTTCGGGTGAGGCGTGGGAAGTCTCTGCTTGCAAGCATGGAGCATTGGCTGACGAGTCTCGCTCTTTTTCTTTTGAGCGGAAGACAACTTGTTTCATTGCAGATGTTTACACTATACCGGACCGGACCTAAAGTGACAGCAGCGCTTCAAGACTCAGCGGACCTTTGGTGGATGTTGATGGATTTTCTCGGTCGACTTGTTGGAGCTCCTTTGCCCCCTCTTCTTCTTGTTTAGCTCTCATCACCTCTTTGCTCATTCCTCTGCAAAATCCTAAACTGCTCGAGTCCAATTCCAGTTTATCTTTACAATAGAAACTCCGAAGAAGATCCGCTAGTCCTCAGTTCAGGCACACCGCGGATCAATTCCGTAGCGCCGTGCACTGCGCCACCCAATTGGTGCAGGGAAGCGGCGTACCTTGACCTGCCCAAGCTCTTGCACCGGACAAGAGGTCTCCGCAGGCTCCAGGATCTGATTGACCGGATGAGGGGAATGCTGGCGAAGATGACGATGGTACTGGCCAGGACAACACGGGCCAACACCTCCAGGTGGGACCTCCTCCCTATCGAGGTAGGACTCGAGTGGCTGTACATGGCAACAGAATCTGTCAGCTTGTGTTGAGAAGGGCTAGAAGCTCACATTTCTTGTGGGCACCCTTTGAGGATCACCGCGTCCCACCCTCTCAAACATTGCCTCTATACCGTCGTCCTCTCTTCCAAAGCCAATTGCCTGTTCAGACATCATCAGCTGGTGGCACTCTGACTCAACATGTGAGACTCACGATGTATTCCAGTACCGCTTGAACCGGCCAGGACAGCTGCAAGAATGCACAGTCTGCGGGTCGACTTTCCAGAACATTGTGCGAGTCTTGCCGAGGGTGCAATGTGCTTACAATCAGCTCATAACCGGAGTACCAAGTTATGTGATCGGTAACGTAAGTGGTATGTCCATGGCGGCGACTGTACTTTAGCCTGGCTGATGTGCACTTGACTGCGGTTTGCTGCAGTGCATGGTAGAACTTGAGGAGCTGATGACTCAGCACGCTGTAGCCACTTCGCAGTGCAAAGTTTTGAAGGACTCCCCAAGTGTGCCGGCCCCATGAGAAGATCTTCTTATTGATGCACATGAGCTCAGGCAGTTTGGTAATCAGTTTCCAAAACCGATTGTGTTTGAGCATGTCATCAATCTCCTGCCATGCAGGTGGTGGATTCGGCTGCCAACGCAAGTCAAGCATGAAAGAAGGGAGGCACTGCATTGTGCGCGTTTCTCTCCTGGTAAGGGCAGGTCGAAATGGCAGTGACAGCAACTGCGATCACCGGCTCACCAATGCTTCGCGCACTTTTTCGGGGTCTAAACTTGCCTGCATTGGAGCTATCAGTTTTTGCTTTGCCATTGAGTGAAGGGCTGTAGACTTGCCAGGCATTGCAACTGTTCATGCACGTTCTTTGTTGCTTTCATCGTTGACAATAAATCTGCAAGGTGGCGGAACAGCCGGGCTTGTGTATCTCCAAACACATTGTCGCACGCAGGCAGCACAAGATTGACGTAAGGAGGCGTGAACGCGTGCAGGAAAGTTGCACCGCAGTCACATGCCGCATCACAGACTCCGGCCTGGCGAAAGATTGCCCAGGCGTACGACGTCACCAAGGACCAGTATGTCTGCAGTTGGTGGGCGTCCTCTGGGTCGTCGGGCGTCCGAGTGAGCTGGTTTTTATGAACAAGGAAGGGGTCGTGCTTCGCAGGCATCTGCGCAAGAGGCGGTCAGCTCGAAGAGCACACGCGTCGAAGAGCGGCAAGTTCTGCAGGGACAAGTGCGCCGTAGCCAGCAGCACTCTTGACACCTTGCTTTGGTCCGCAGCGCAAAGGAGAAGACAAGATAAGCGCCGAAGTTCAAGGGTGGGAAGCGAACCGGCATGTCCGCGGACCAGTTCATTTGCCGGGTTTGAGCTCGAGCGCCGCTAGATAGCGCCGAGCGCCGCTAGATAGCGCCGAGCGCCGATTCACGACTTGAGTCGCACAGCAGAGAACTTGGGTTCACAGACTGTGGTAACACTCCGCCTACGATCCCGGAGATTTCGTCTCAGCGTAAACCGCCGGCGTAGCATTTGCTCAGGAATCCAAAACTGCCCATGCTTTTGTGTCGGGTTTCCCTGAGTAGGCACAATGCAAGGGGCTCTTCCCTTGTGTGCGCACCTTTCACACAGATCCAATCCTGTTACAATCATATGGGCCGACATCAAGGGAGTACTGCTGTTCTCAGATCCAATTGTCTTGCAAATCAAATCCATACCGGCGCGCACTGCGCCGTCCGATCGGTCCGTGGAAGCGGCGCAATCCCACCTGCCCCAGCTCTTGCATGTTCTGAGAAGCCACTGCGGACTCAGGGGAGTGGGTGTCTGGAGGATACTGGCGAAGATAACGGTGGCGCTGGTCAGGAACACAAGGGCCCACTCCACCGGGAGGGACCTCCTCCGTGTTCAGGTAGTATTCGAGTGGCTGCACATGCGATCAGAGCATGTCATTTTGTAAAGATGTCCTCATTCTTGGTGCGGCGGAGAGAAAAGCGATACCTCGCTAGGATTGCGTCTGATTCTTTCAAACATGGCCTCGATACCGTCGTCTTCTCTGTCAAAGCCTGTTGCCTGTCAAACTTTTGTCATTCGACCACTGTGAGCTTATTGGCAAAGGACACACAACTCACAATGTACTCCAGAACTGTCTCCACCGGCCAAGACAGCTGAAAGGGAAGAAGTGCAACAGGTCAGGCCGAGCGTGCGGGTGCGGCCAGGGGCCCTTGTACTTACAACCAGTTCGTAGCCGGCCTTCCAATTCCCATTCTCTATGCGGCACCGAAGCTGCCAGCCGGGACTGAACTCCAACTGAGTCGAAGCGCATGTGGCTGCAGCCTTCTGAAGCTCGTTGTAGAACTTGAGCACCTTCTGACTAAGCCTGCCGTAGTAAGTGGATTTGCAAAACTGTCCAAGCACCCTCCAGGTATGCTCTTCCCATTGTTTGATGACCGAATTCGCTTCTGCCTCCCCAGGCAACTTGACAGCGATTCTGAAGAACCGGTCTTGAGTAAAGATTTTGCGCACCTGCTCCCATATGACCCCCTGGCATTCCTCTGATGATGGGTCCAGCATGAAAGACGGCAGGTCCTGCCCGCCGTGTCTAGAAGTAAGGGCCAGCTGTGAAAGGGCACTCTAGAGAAGTGGTCTCGTTTACCAGGATTTTGCGCAAATGCTCAGGTTCTGCGCATAGCTAGGGGGAAAAAGACCCGTCATTTCTCTCTTGCTTGTGATGCAGATTCGTAGACATACCAGGTACTGTTTCACTGTTTCATCGTCTCGGGCCATGCGAATTGATTCCAGTAATTCTTTGAGGTGGCGGAGAAGGCGACCGAGGGGATCTGCCAACATCTCGTAGCACGCCGGTAGGACAATGTTGGTGTATGGCGGTGCGAATGCCCGATTGAATGCAGCGCCCCATTCGCATGCTGGGTTCCACACACCGACACGTGCCGAGGCCGCATGAAAGATATCCCAAGCGTACGACATCACCCGTCGCCAATCCGTGCCCGGACCGCGAGGCCCTCGATGCGCTTTCTCGATGATCCTTATGTATTCCGGAAAGGGGTGTTCCAAGAATCCAGTCTCGAGCCGCGGGGGAGGGACGGCACAGGATGAGGTTGAAGGGTGTGCCATCGACCTAGAAGCGGTGTCTACCCGGCGAGGGCAAGACAAGTGAGCAGGACCGTTGAGGATGCCTTGCTCTGAAAGGGGCAGTGAAGAGAAGGAAGCAGACCCGCGCGTTCGTGAAATTCCTATCTCGGCATGTCGTCGGCGTGTCCGCGGACAAGCTCCTAACGTCCACATGATCCACAGAGGAACACGGTGGCGGTGTCCGCGTCCATAGTGAGGCTGATCGAGGAGATTGCTCGAAAAGATTGCAAGTAGTGAAGACGAGGAGTACGGCATTGATCTAGGACTTGCGTAGTGCCGGCGGCAGGTCCATCAACTCGCCGTTCTGCCCGACTCGATACTGAGGTTTCAAAGCCTCGCTGCGAATCCTCAAGGCTTCATCAGCTCGGGTGCAATGGTACGAGCGCATGCTCAGAGCAGCACCTGCTTCGAGGACGCACACGAAATCTTGGTTCTCTTGATTGTTCTTGAGGAGGTTGCGGATCGTGAACAACGCGTGCTCGCGCATTGCTGATAGTAGACGGAGACCCACCCAGAGAGAGCGATGTCAGCTTTCGGCAAAGAGGCATGGACACCTAACAGGAAGGGAGAACGAAAACGTACTCGGATTCCGCTCGTCGATTTGGCACATCCCGAGAACGAGTCCCAGCCCACCCGCGACACGAACCCGATCCTGCGCCGCCTTGACGCGCGCTTGGATCCTCTTTGCTGCTGCCGCTGTTGATGAGGAGGGAGAGGCAAAGGACGCGATCCCGAGAAATTGGACGGAGGTGCGTTGAAGTTGCGCAATGGCGGCGGTGCCTTCAGGGGCGGTAGGAGGGAGGGAGCTATCTGCTGCCGCCGCGGGTGGCGGTCGTGCAGAGGCGGCATCTTTCGCTGGATGCGGAGGGGAGTCGTCTGCGCTCGGTGGCGCCGGTCGCGCAGTCGGAGGCGGCATCAAAGTCTGTGCGAAACCCAGGAGACCTGCATGCGAGCGTCCGGACGTCATTCATTCAGCCACCGTGCGCGCCTTCCTTCCTTCTGCACGCTTCGTCGCTTCCCACAGCATGCGGGTGGGGGCAAAACAAAAGCGCAAAGGGAACAACTCACGAACGACCGACTCGATCCCTTCCACCATCTTCTCACTCGCTTCGACTTGATCCGGCGCGATTTCAGACGCGACCTCTTCCTCCTGTTCAAGAGCAAGCCCAATCGAGCACAAGCAATGCAAAATGAGGACCACGCCCTGGAACGTCCCCGCATCGGCGGCGTCACGCCCGCGGGCTTGAGTCGAGTTGTCGTCGATCAAGCTGTTGGTGAGGTGATCGAGTTGGCGGACGAGGAACGGGACGAGCGCAAGGGACGAGGGCGAGGTCGCGTGAGCCGAGAGGGACAAGTGCCCGTCGAGGAACTTGAGGAGGGTGACGAGGGTCGGCGAGATGGCGTAGCCCGGCATGCTGCGAGTAGAGAAGAAAAAGTCCGTGTGCTAATGCGTCAGAAATTGCCGTCGAGTCTTTCGAGCAGGGAACCCGATTCGCCCGCCCGGGGAAAGAAAAATAGGAACGAGAGCTCACAGCGCGTGTGCCTCGTAAGCTGCCTCGAAAGCACCCTGTCGTACCAGCTGCTGCACAATGAAGAAGCTGTGTACCAAAAAACAGTCAGCGTCTCTCCATCGCAGGAGAAAGGTGCGTCGACGACTCGACTCACGAAAGGCCAAACAGGTCCGAGGTAAAGTGTTCTTGCGTCATCGCATCGGCTTTCTCGTCCTCAAACATGGTCCCGACGACGATCATAATGCGGTCGAGCACTTCGGCGCCTGCTTTCGACGTGCCCAGGAGATGACTGTCGGAGGTTTCGAAGAATCAGGATCGGCGAAAGGAAAGGAAGAAAAAAAAGAAAAGAAAAGCGAAGGCAATGTGACGCACGCGCGCTCCGGATCGCCGTGAATCGAGTTGAGGATGAAGATGAGAATGGCGTGCAGTGTACCATGGTCCGGACTGGCGAGCAAGCGTCTGTGGGCCGAAACATTGTCAAAGCGTTGTTTCTCCGAATCCGGCCTGGCGCAGATAGCTCGGTAGGGACGCCCTGCGAGCTTACTGGAGCAGCTTGTCATTCTCTTCGAGGCGTAGGCGCTCTGGGAAGTAACTCGCAGCGAGGTCCGGGTTGGCCGTGACGAGATTGGCCATGGCTTGGCAACAGATCCTGGTCATGTCGGTGTCTGCGCTTGTGTCCGTGGTGAGCTCTCGAATAGTAGCTTCCCGATGAGACTGACATACACTTCGGATCCTGCAGGTTGACAAAGGATGAAGCTTCGAGGAGAACTCGACGCAGCTGCGGCTCAACAGTGGCTCTGGATTGAAGAGGAAACGTTAGCGGCTACGTAACCGCTCCGAAGCGACGAGGGGAACGTACACGGCAGCAGTCTGATTTTGGGGCGAGTGCGTGCACAGGCTCAAGGTGAATCCTGCGAGCGCCGCGATGGCCGGAATGGCGGCCTCTGCGTCGGAAGAAGCTGCCGCGAGCCTGTCCGCCTCGACCTTCCACACTCGAGCGAAAGCAGGCCAGAATTCATCGCCGGCGGTGTAGGCGGTCCTGTTCGCCAATGAAGCACTATCAGCCTTTACTCTGGCTGTATAGGAGCGTGCAGAGGAGAGCACAACCTGAGGTCCGAAGTGGAGCGGAGGGCGAGCCGGAACGGGCGCAACTGCTCGACGAGACTCGCGGACGAGGCGGGATCTTCAGCGTAGCGTTCGAGGAGCTGCACGAGCGCTTCAGGGCTCTCGCTCGAGGTCATGTCGGGTTCGAAGTGAAAAGTCGAGATGAGAAATTCTCATCTCTCTCTCTTTGAACTTCGACGACTCGCTGCTCCGAGGCTAGACTCACTGAGATGAGCTTGGATGAAGTCAATACAGCATCCACTAGCGTACACGTTCCACGCGTGCACCCGATCGCAGGCTCAGAGCTGGATGAACGCGCTCCAAAGCGTCCCCGCCTCGATGCAGGTCCATCTCACCAACCCGAAACCGTCACGCCGGACCAAGAACAGCTATTCAGAACAGCAGGACCAGCAATAGAGCACGATCCGTCGAGGCAAGCGGCGGCGCGCGCCAATGGAAGCGAGCAGCAAGCCCATTCGGAGGCCTTTCCCAGTTACGGGTTGAGATACACCCTCACCGGACACAAGAAATCCGTTTCGAGCGTCAAGTTCAGCCCAAACGGTCGATGGATCGCTACTGCTTGTGAGTCCGTCCCACTCCGGAACCTGGGCGGGGAAAACGACGGTCTCTCTGACCCCCGCCCTCGCCTCCTCCAGCCGCCGACACGCCCATCCACTTGCACGCCTTGCCCTCCCTGACTCTTCACCAATGCTACCACTCGCACCGGAACGGCGTCAACGACATCTCGTTCTCGGCCGATTCGACCCTCCTCGCCTCGGCGTCGGACGACAAGTCCGTCCGGATCTGGGAAATCGACCCCGCCTTGTCAACCCAGCCCTCTGTCGTTCCAACACCCGCTCCCTCTGCTTCGTCTTCAATAGCAACAGAGGGCGGCGAACCCGAGCAAGCCGCGCGGGTCTTGCGCGGGCACTTGAGCGCCGTGTTTTGCGTCGCGTGGAGTCCGAGAGGGGACGTGGTCGCCTCCGGGGGGATGGACGAGACGGTCCGACTATGGGATGTCCAAAGAGGTGAGTCCCGAGTTAGTGTACGTTTTGCCGAATGAGAAACTCGGCTCATTCAGGACGTCTTGCTCGGATTCGTTGTGCAGGCAAAGTGCTGCGAGTTTTGCCGGCACATTCGGAGCCGGTCAGCTCGATCCAGTTCAGCCGGGACGGGACCATGCTCGTCTCGGGCTCTTGGGACGGTTACATGTGAGATCATCACTCTCCCTGTGCTTCTCTCCCAGTTCCGTTCGAGGCGAAGGTGCTCACATCTTGTCACTCTTGCCTCCTCCCGCCTTCTCTCCCCCCGACGAAAAAGCCGAATCTGGGATACCTCGACGGGTCAATGCCTCAAGACGCTCGTCAACGAGGACAACGCCCCCGTCGCGAGTATCCGCTTCACGCCGAATTCAAACTTCCTCTTCACGTCGACGCTCGATTCGGCGATCCGGTTGTGGGATTACCAGACCGACAAGGTCGTCAAGGCCTACACGGGGCATACGAACCGCAAGTGAGTCTTTTCTGGTCTTGCCTCTCTCTGCCTGTCTCGCGCACGGCCAATTCAGGACTCTGATTCTCCAACTTGCCTGGACAGGTACTGCATCCCGACCGTTCTCACCCCCGACGGCCGCTTCCTCCTCACCGGGTCAGAGGATCAAAAAGTCTACGCCTACGACATCCAGTCTCGACAAGCAGTGCACAAATTCGCGGCCCACAAAGGTTGGTTGGTCCTCCCTTCCCCGATATGCCCCTCGTCCGGAGAAGTCGTATTCTCTCTCCTATTCCACGCTGCTGAAAGATTAATCGTGCACGCCTGATTCTTCTCACAGACGTGGTGGTCGCGATTGCGCACCATCCCACCATTGGCATGTTCGCCACCGGTGCCCTCGAAAAGGTCAGTCGGGGAACGCCGTGTTCAAACAGATCGGCAAGAAGGGCCTCTCCTCGACCCAAGAATTGCGGACCTGTTTTTCTTGAGCAGCAGGTGCTGACTCTCGAAAATGGAATCGGGGTGGACAGGACCCGGTCGTCAAGATTTGGGTCACGGCGGACGCGGCCGCGCAGCTCGACAGCTGGATGGAAGAGAGCGCGGCGTCAAATCATGGCGGCGGCGGCGGAGGGCGGCAGGAGAACGGAGGCCAGGCACCAGTACCGGCCGGACCGGATCATGGCTCGCCCATTAAGATGGAGACGGAGTCGTAGCGCGTCTTGCTTTCGTCTCGAGGACGAACTCGGTGCGCAGTTGATCCTCGCAACGAGGCGAGGATTCTCGCCCCACTTTCAAGCGACTCTCTCCGGGTTCGCGCCGTCTCTCTCCGATGCGAAAACGCCTCTCGAGTGTGATGCTCGCTCACAAGAAGCGAAGAGCGAGATTGAAAAAGGTTTCGGGCTCCTCTCCTTCTCTATTGGGTTACCAGTCGGCATCTGCGAGAGACAAGAGCGGGCAGGACGGAGGGCAAAGGAGTCAGAGAGGATCTTCGCTATTTCATATGACATCGTTGTTGGCAAACGGCGCCTCCTCGTCTCTCAGGGATCCACCTTCTCGTTGCGAACTCAGCCACCCCAGAGCAACCCTCCGTTTCTTTGTATGCGTGCAGTCTTTTAGAGATCCTCACGGAGCGGAACCTCCTTACCCTCAGCGTCGACCGCGTTCTCGACGGGGAGTTCACCCGACTTGGCGATCCTGACCGTCTGTTTCGGCTTGTCGCCCGGACCTTTCGGGACGTTTTCGACCGCGGTGACGACGTCCATGCCCTCGAGGACTTTGCCAAACACGACGTGGCGACCGTCGAGCCACGAGGTGGTCACCTTGAGCGTGACAACACTGTTAGCGTCTCGGAGGTGGCAGAGCAAGTGGGAGAGGAGGGGTTTGGCTCACGGTGGTGATGAAGAACTGGCTGCCGTTCGTGTCGGGTCCGGCGTTGGCCATGGACAGGACACCCGGACCGGTGTGGCGCAGCTTGAAGCTGTTTGGCAGGCAGGAAGTCAGCGGTAAGCCACGACGAGAAGGGCACAGATCGTCTCAACGTACTTCTCGTCGGCAAACTTGTTGCCGTAGATGCTCTTGCCGCCAGTGCCGTCACCGCGAGTAAAGTCTCCGCCCTGAATCATAAAGTTCTTGATCACCCTGATCACCCGAACAAAGTCAGCGCTGGTCCTGTGCGACACGCTGGGAAGAACGCCCTGTCCGAACGCACCGGTGGAAGGTCGATCCCTCGTAGCCAAAGCCGGGCTCGCCGGTTGCGAGTGACCGGAAGTTCTCGACCGTCTTGGGGACCGTCTTGCCGTACAGACCGATGACGACGCGTCCCATCGGCTGGTCGCCATGTTCGATGTCGAAAAAGACCTGTGAGGTGGAGGTGGGGCACGAGGTGTCAGCCTCGCTCGCCTACACTCCGCTGGACCGGTCTCCGTCTCCCACTGTAGCATAGCTCCAGGATGTAGTGCTCGCCCTCCCGCTCCAAGTTCTTGTCGCCCTTTGTCCATGTTCCGACGAAGCCGCCACGATGCAACGTGTCGCCGGTTTCCGCGACGCTCACCGTTCGAAGCTGCGGTAAAATCGCACTACGAGAAGATGGCTCACCTTGTGCGTGATCACGGGGCCCTTGGTGGCAGCAACCGAGTGTGCGAACAAGGCGCAGACGAGTGCGAACACGAGCGCGATCGAGGAAGAAACCGCCTTCATCGTTGAGCTGCAGGGCGGTATTCAGGGCGAGTCAGCGGCCGCTCAGGTGTAGGCTAGAGATCTACACGCGCGACCAGGGCGACTCACCGTGAAGGAGAGTGAACGGGTGAGGCATGAACGACTCGGAAGCGGCTCTCTCCTCGGTCACGACTCACTTGGTCCAACTTGGACGAAATTTTGGAGCAGGAAGCACAGAACTGAATGACAGTAATTGCAAAAGGGAGCCCATCTTGAAAGGGCTGGAACCCAAAAATGCCTACCTTCAAAACTGGTCTCACGACGATCTCGTTTTCCACGCTCGCTCCGAGCGTCAGTCTCGCACATACTTCCGGACCACCTCGTTGACCTCACCCGCCGTGGAATCCGCCTCTCCGAGTGCTCAGAACGAGATGCTCCGCTGTGTCCCTCTTCCTTAAAGGTCGAGAGGCGAGCACGCCACCGCAAGCTTCGCATCCTCTGGCACGCTCACGCTGACGCGGCTGGTACTCCTGCTCCAGCAAGACATCGTCAAAAGCGAACTGCACAGGAGAAGGCTTAGCCGACCCTGCGGCGGGTCCTCCTCCGGTCGAGGTTGCTAAAGCCAGACGCGTGATTCCCTCTCCGATCTCCTCGTCGTCGTGAACGTCCACTTCGGCCTCCTCGGACGAGCGGAACTTGCAGCCCGAATCAAAGTTGACCACGAGACAAAGCAAGCAGGTGACCACCGCTGTGTCTGCAGAATGAGAGAGGTCGGGTCAGCCGAGGTCTCCGTTTGATTTGCGAGCTCATCGGAACCGTCGCCGCGGAGTCAGTGCACTACGGGTCACTGTGCACACGCACGATTCGCGCCGCTTCACGCAAAGAAAGACGGTCGGGGCAAGAATGCAGTGCAGAGGCTCCGTCGAAGAGCCGGGGGTATTCAGCCTACCGATGAACGCGAGAGGCGAGCGGGAGATCTATCGGACAACAAGATGAGGACGTGAAAATAACGAGGGAAGAAGCGCCGGGGAAACGGAATGCGATAGACTGCCGAAAGAGGGAGGGAGGGGGGGGGGGGAGAGCGAAACGACGCGGCGAACAACGGGTGTTTGAAGCGCGATTAGATCATGCCAGGAACGGGGCAAGTCCGGCCTGCTGGACCTTTTCCGGCTGCGTCGCGGCGAGAGCCTTGACGATCTCGATCACCTTGGCCTTGTTCTCGGCGTTGAGCTCGGCGCCCTCGTTCGGGTAGAAGATGTCCGAGCCGTCCGCGGCACGAGTCGACGCGAGCGCCTTGGCAAAGACGGCGAGGATGTGGTCGAGCGAGCCGAGGATGATCGGGTTCTGCTGCTGCAGGAGGACAAGGAGAGCGTTGAAGACCCACTCGGTCTCGGCCATGTCTCGTCGGAGCGGGAGAGCCTGGAGGAGGACGGGGAGGACCTGGTCGAGCGGGACGGCCTGCTGGTTCTTGATGATCAACCGGGCGACGGCACCGCAGGCATTGTCGATCGCGTTCTCGTGCTTGGCCTGGCCGTCCTTCGGCAAGCCAAACAGCGGGTGGAGGGCGCTGAGCACGGCGAGGTATTGCGGGGAGAGGTCCGTCGACGAGTGGTAGACGAGCGAGCCGGTCGCAAACGCAGCGTTCGACTGCACCTCGGGCTCCGGGTCGGACAGCGCCTGGACAAAGAGCGGGAAGAGGCGGTCGGTGAACGGGGTGATGGCGCTCTCCATGCCGTTGACGATCTCGGCGAGCGAACCGATCGCGGTCGAGCGGTCGGCGGTCGAACGCGCCGGGTCGTAGTACTTGACCATGTCGGGCAGGAAGCCCGAGAAGAGCGGCGCAAAGTCGGCACCGAGAGTGGTCGCGAGGGTGCCGACGAGGTCGGCCGCCGCGCCGATGAGCGCAGCGTCGTACTCGGACTGGTCGGCGCCAGCCTGCTGATCCCGCTCGTCGTCCTCTTCCTCGTCGTCGTCGAGCTGGCACGCCGCCTTGCGCTGCAAGATCTTGGAAACCTCTTCGCAGATCGGCTGAACGTACTCGGGCACGATCAACGCCGGACCGACGGTCATGAGCGCGGCCGAGAACGAGTTGCACAGCTCGTTGGCGACGTCGCGCTCGTCCTCCGAGACCCACATCTCGAGGATGGGCGGCACGACGACCTTGACGAGCTGCTGCACGTCCGGGCCGAGCGAGTTGCCCTGCGCGCCCTTGGTCCACTTGGGCGGCTCGGTAACGCGGTTCAGAGTCGCAACGAATCCGAGCAAGGAAGCGACCGAACTCTTGCGGATGCCGTCGTGCCAGGTGTGGTCGAGACCGGGCAGGAGAGCCTTGACCGATGCCTCGACGTACGGCAGGAAGGCCTTGCCAGTGTGGTCAAACACCTCGGTGAGGGCGTCGGCGGCGCACTCCTTCTCGATCGCAATCTGGGTCGAAGCCTTGAAGAAGGCATCCTCATCGTCCGAATTGATGTCCTCGTCAATGTCCTCAAAGTCGCCGTCCTCGGCGTCTCCGTCAACACCGGTCGTAAAGTCGGCGGCGGCGTCACCTCCGAGGAACTCGGCCGCGTCGGCCTCTTCCTGCGCGATGGCGGCGAGGAGGATCGGCATGACGATGGGGAGGTACTGCGCAAACTCGTCGCGGTACACGCGCGAGATGACGGCAAAGAAGATGTACGAGCACTCCTTCAGGTTCGGGGCGTTCTCGATCCCGACGGCGGCGATCGCCTGCTGCATCAGCGGGGCGTAGTACGGGCGGAACTGCTCGGCGCCGACCGCCTCGGCGAGGGTGCCGACCGTGTCCTGCGAGACGCCGCGGAGGTCGAGCTCCTCGCCCTCAGTGGTGAGCTGGAGGAACTGGACGAGGCGCTGCATGACGGCGTCGAAGTACGGCGCAAACTTGGTCTTGGACGCGTGAGCGGCGGAACCGATCGCGCCGACGACGGTGGCCTTGAGCGAGAGCGGGGCCGAGTCGAGCAGCTGGACGAGCGCGTCCATGAGGGAAGGGATGTACGGCTCGATGTCGCTGCCGAGCACCTCGAGGAGGCAGTCGAGCGCGACGCAGGCCTGGCGCTGGGTCTCGGCATCGCCCATGAGCTTCGAGATGAGCGGCAAGAGCATCGCGTGCTGCTTGGCGCACTCCTCCTCGAGGACCTCGCAGAGGCAGCCGAGCGCCGTGCACGCCGCCTTGCGGACAATGACCTCCGGATCCTGGAGCCCGTTCTGGATCAACGGCCACATGCTGTCGAGGTGCGGCTGGATGAAGAGCGAGCATCCCTCGACGACGACGCCGAACGCCATGATGGCGCTCTTGCGCAGGTTGGGGTCCGGCGACGCCGAGAGCGCGCGGACTTGCTCAAACAGGGGCGGGAAGACCTGCGTCGGCGGGAGGCTCGTCGCGAGCGAGTCGATGACGCGGAAAGCGGTACGCGACGGCGCGTCGTCTTCAATGTCGGTCGGTTCCGGCTCGGCGCCGATCGGGAGCAGGGCAGTGATAATCGAGCCGGCGAGGTTGAGCTGCTGGATTTTGCTCTTCTTGAAGCGGACGAGGAAGAGGAGCGCGTTCAGGCACATGATGCGGAGGTCGTTGTCGTACGCGAGGTTACCGGCCGACCGCAGCAGGAACTCGATCAGGCTCGTGATGTGCGGAGTGATGATGGGGCATTCCTGCGGGTGGAGACGTTGTCAGTCCCTGTCTCCGCGCATCTCGAGGAAACGCAGAATTTTACGCACTGAAAGGCTGATGGTGTCGAAGAATTCAAAGATCGACTTGGCCGCCGGCTCGTCGTTCGCCTCGAGCGCCTGCTGGAGAACCTGGACAACGGCCGGAATCATGCTCTGGAGCGTAGTCTGTTGATCGCCGATAAAAGATGCGTCAGCCTTCGGATGCGTAAGAAACGCCAGAGAGGCTACTATACTCACAATCTCGTGCTCCTCGCCCGGCTCGACGTATTCGGCCAATTTGCCGAGCGACCTGACACTCCATGTCCGGACCGTCAGGCTCTCCGGGTCTGCGACCGTCTTGCCGAGCAACTGCAACAACGCCGGGATCTGGTTCGAAGGCTTGTCGCCGGCGCTGGTCGGGGCGATCGCGATCGAGTCGAGGAGCATGAAGGTGGTTTGGAGGGCGACTTCGCGGTGCGAGACGGTGCTGGACGAGGCCATGTTCCACAGCCACGGGAGGAGTTCGGGCCAGACTCCCTTGTCGAGTTCGAAGCGGGCGATGGTCGAAACGAGACGGGCAGACGCTGTCCGGGCCTGGGAGCTGCAGGCACCGGCGGCGCGAGTCAGTCGCAGTGGCGCGCGCGCGACTGCGAAAGAGGAGAACGCACTTGGTCTCGGAGAGGAGAAAGTCAAGGAGGCGGGCCTTGAGGGCGGCGCGGACCTCTTGCGGCTGCGCGAGCCACTGCTTGTGCTTCTTGGCGGAAACACGCTTGCGGAGCTCGACGAGCGCGAGTTGCCGGATCTGGGCAGCGCGCAAGTTCTCGTTATCAGCTGTCGTGTCCTTTCCCCGAGATCTTCGCGATTCACAGCACCCCCTGGCGGACGGTGCCAGCTAGAGGTCGCGTCGTCGTTGACATCCGGGAGAGGAAGGCTGCTCACTCCGGCGTTGGCACCGCTGGTGGCGATCTCGAACAAGGCGGGCACACATCGTGCGTCGGTGTAGAAGGTCGTGTTCAATTGGACAGTGGCCTGTACATGGGGACGCGGAGAAGGGACGATCAGCTCTCGTCGCTCGGCGATTGGTTGTCGTCACGAGGAAAGGCCACGCACCGCCTTGATGACCTGCGTGTCGGGAGCAATGGTCTGCTCGAGGGTCGCAAACAGCGACTGGGTGAATTGTTGCTGCAAAGAGAGAATCGGCTTGGGTGAGTCTGGCAATTGTCCGAGCGAGTGCCGACGCCAGCAGGGGTACGTACGTCCGCCATGGTGGAGGTCAGACCGCGAGTGAGAGGCTCTGACGGCGTTCTGTTGGCCTGTCGGAGCTCGTGCGGCTGTGCGCGAGTGTAGCGAGTTCAAAGTCAAAGTCGACAGCGCTGCCCCAGCTCGACCGCGCTTGCACCGCCTCCTCGTCGCGCTTCAACTCGCCACGTTCATCGCAGGTTGCCCTGCTTTCCGTTCTGCCACACGCAGGCCTAATCGGCTATGCTCATGCTACGAGGCTGTGTGCTCAAGGTGGGACACTCCGCGTACTCCCGCTTCCTCTCCGCATCTTGCTTTCCTGCTCTGCTCGCGCGCGCACCTCGGCGGCTGATCGTCTGTCCGGCTGCTGCCCCTCGTCGTCATGCTATTCAACATTCATCGCCTCGGACGGGATTTACGCTGTCTTGGCCTGAGATACTTCAAGCAGCGCTCGCCGCGGCGACCTCGCAGCTCGAGAGGCGTTCCATGACCTCCGCCACTTCACTGAAGAGTGTACGGCTTCAGCTCCGGTTCGGCTGCACCATTCAACGGAGTGATCCTCTCTTCCTTGCGAACACTCATCCTCGCTCTCAGCCGACGGCCTCGGCGCACTCGGCTCGTCTTCGTTCATGCTTGCCGGGACAGACCGTGCTTCCAAAACCCGTTTTGATCGCCCATCCGGACTCGGGCTCACACCCTTCGCGAGGCGTTCTTTCGCATTGACGGGCCGCTGTCGACTCCGAGGCGCTCTCCGCAATCGCCTTATTGCGATTCGACGAGGGCTCGAGGGCTCGCGCGGAATCAGAGCCCACGAGGGGCCGGGACGTCTGTCTGGCGCAGGCTCCATCTTCCTTGCGGTGCGTCGCTAATTTAAACAGCCAAGGTGGATCGCCAAGACATTCCGGATAACAACGCAGGCCTCCGTGTAGCTGTCTAGCTGCGCTCTTCGTCTGCTTTGGCGCCGTGATCGTCGCGCGATACTCGTTGTGCGCAGTGCGCAGGTGGGCGATGCTGCACGAGCTCGCGTCTGTGGAGACGGCTGGCAACGTGTCTGATGTACGAATTCCCCCATTATGCATATGCAGAATGTGCCTAGGTCGTCACTGTATGGCAGAGACGGCTGAGAGCAAGTGGGTAGAAACTCGCAAGATGCGCATGATCCGTGGACTGGCAGAAAGGCGGTGCGAAACCTGAGGGGCGGGACGTGCAAGTTGACGTCCTCTGCAACGGGCTGCTGGCTGCTGTTGCTCTGCATCTTCCAGCAGCACCCTGCAGTGCGTCTGCCTGAGCCAGGGGCGGGCACGGAGCATACATAAAGCGGCAGCTCGCTTGCTTGACTGCGCCCCAGGCGACGGACGACGTTGGCAATTCGAACAACCCGCAGCGACGCAAGAGGTTTCATCGCGACGACGCTGCTGCCTCGTCCTCCCTCTCCCTCGAACATGCGACCGAGCGAACCGTGGTCCTCTTCGCTGTCGCCGTCGTCGAGGCCCTCGCTGTCCTCGCTCGCCACTTCGACCGCGCCATCTTCGGTCGTCGGTTCAGCCGCCGACGAGGCCGCGACGACGAGTACGAGCAGTCCGCCGACGAGCGAAGACGGAGGCGGAATCTCGCCCTTTGCGTCGCCTTCCGTGTCGCCACCGAGAGGAGGCCCCGCATTCAGCAGCAGCAAGTACTCGGCGTCCTCATCGTCTCGAAGCATGGGAAGCGAAGGCAAGCGGTTCGAGGAAGAAGCGGCGCTCGCGTTGGCCGCAGAGGAAGGGACCCTGCGCATCCCTCCCATGCAGCAGCAGGGAGGAGGCGGCAACAACCATTCACTCCGCAATGCTGCCACGGCGCCAGCCTCCTCGGCGAGACGGTCCGCCGAGATGGAACGAGGAGGAGGAGGACCGACCGCTCGAACTCGCGCTTTCGCTTCCAACGCGACTTCGGAACCGACGTGGGACGACGTGCTCTCGCGAGCAAAACTGGTTCTCAAGCAGTGGAAGCGTGTGTACGAGACGGAGGGATTGACAGGGTACGTTTGTGCCGATTCTGGAGCCCAGACGCGGGAACCCTGTGGAAGGGAGTCATTGATTCGTCCCTCTCTCTACGCTTGCAGTATCGCCAACGATATTCGGAACCGTTCGCTGTTCACGACTCGGCAAACTCTCCGGTCCGCCCCGGCTTCATCCCCCCTCGACTCTCTCCGAACTCTCTTCGCCGTGATCCCCCCGCGCCGACGGTTCCTCCTCCTCGCGACTGTGACCCTCATCGCGCTCTTCCTCCTCCTCTCCCCCTCGGACGCGATCGGTTCCTCGAGGCGATTGGGACCGGGGCGAGGCAGGAGAGGCGCGACGGCCGCGAAATCGTACGAGGTGCTCAAGTCGAGCAGCAGTGCGGCACTCGCGTTGGTCCCGGAGGGGTATCCTCCTTCGGCCAACAAGGCCAAGATCCTCGAATCGAGGTCGAACCCGTATGGCTTCATGGTGAGCACTTGCGTTCCCGTGCCTCGACGCAGAAACGCGGCTGATCGACAGGTTGCATGTCGCCCTTCTCGTGCTCGGGTACCATAGAATCTCGTCGACCCTTATGTCGGAGGAGCGTTCAACCCGAGTATACTGGTCTTGCCCGATCAGGCCGGGCTCGGATGGCGACACGTGTACGTTCCCGCACGCTTCGTCCCGAAAAGGATGGCGCGGGATCATCCTTACCTTTTGACTCTTGCACCGCCGACAGGTTTGTATCTCGCGGAGAGGAGAAGTACGAAGTCATCCAAGGCGAGGATACGCGGTGGGAAAAGCTGATCGGGTATGTATTCTCGATCCAGAGCGTGCTACACCCTTGCAATTCGGTAGGCTGACGAGGCTAGCGCAAATTGGTCCAGATGCTTCCTGCTGCCGATGAAGCGCGCGCATCTCGAATTGCCGTACCTGGCTCGAGAGTCGGAACTCTGGACTCTAGACCTGCCCGCGAAGCGCAAAGTCGAGTACATGCGGTGCCACAATCGTAAAATCTCCTTCCTCGCCTTCTCTCCTCAACAGTCCTTCCCTTCTCTGACACCCATCTTTATCGCCTCGCAGCCGACTATAACCAATTCATCGGTCCCGAAGACCCTCGCCTGTTCTTCACCAACGACGGCCAACCGCTCCTCATCTACTCTCAGAACGGGAGGATGCCGAACGTCTGCCGCGCCTTGTATGTCATCGACGCGAGGATGGTCATTCCTGGCTTGGACAAGGCCCTCCAAAGGGCGGGATGGAACGCGCCGGTGCAGTTTAGGGAACAGACGGGTGAGCTGGGCGTGGCAGGCTCCGGAAGCAGGAGTCACCCTTCTACCAGACACTAACGTCTCTGGTCCCCCTTTCCGTCGTCCCGGCTCACAGACTTGATTCGCGAGAACCAGTACAAGTATGTCGGCAGGTCCTTTACCTGAGCTCCACCGTGCGTGTGCTGATGCTTCGCGCCGTCCACGCAGCATCGAAAAGAACTGGTCGCCCTTCCTCGGCGAAAACGACGAGCTCTTCTTCCACGTCTCGCTCGTCCCGCAGCAGATCTACAAATACGTCCCGAACCTGACCCTACGCCCACTCGACCCGCTCGCGCCCTCGCACAACTGCTTGACCGACCTCCTCGGCGCCGACATGAACCGCGTCCACTTGCACCACGCGACTCCGCTGCTGCGCGCGACGTTGTGCAAGCGCGGCGAGTGCGTACCCGATGTACACAACACGGTGCTGATGTCGATCATTCACGTCAAGTACCACCCCCTCGTAAGTGCACTCGGGCAAAGATTCCGAGCAATCCCAGACTGACCTGACCTACCTTTTCTGCTCCTAGCCGTACCTGCACTACGTTCGACACGTCGTCACCTGGAACGTGACGGCGCCGTACGAGTACATCTCGGTCTCGAAACCGCTCACCTACTCCGGAACGAACCAGGCGGATCCGATCTTCACGGTCTCGATGGCGTGGGAAAAGCCGTCAAAGCGGCACGGACTCGGCCTGAACCACGGCTTCTTGGACGACACGGTCCTCATTTCGTTCGGCGTAGCTGACTACGGTTCGGCTTACATCGTGCGTTTTCTTCTCCGCTTCTGGCCGTTTCCGAACGCGGAGCTGACCGACGACGGAGCGTTTTCTTTTGCCCAGGACGTACTTGCTCGCGACCTCTTGACGGACCACAACCTCTGCGCTGGCGTAGGAGGCACGTCGCTCTGGCGGCATCCATAGACAATCAATAAGCCCTGTACGGGTGCAGAGTCAGCGGTACCGATTCTCACCTCCGGCCTCTGAATCCCTAATAGAAATAGACAGTCGAGTGTTCCTTTTATCCCGTGTACTGTGCCCTAATCTCGCCGTCTGCCTAGCTGCACATAGCCACTGCAAAGCTCGTACCAGTCGCTCCCAGAGCTCGTCGGAACGGAATCGGTACAACACGAGAGAAGAGCTCAAGAAATCTACCAAAAGTCTCCTCCGCGACCGCCTCCCTGCTTACTCGCAGCTCGCGCCTCCCTCGCATTCGCATTCTGCTTCTTCTTCGAGCCTTTCTGTCGCCCGAGCACGTTCGCGCTGACGGGTTTCTTGCCGTGGTGTCTCCGGTCCTGCTGGGCTTTCGATCGCGTCAAAGACGCCGTCACGATCGCTTCGACGTCGCGCTGGCCGCTCCGGACTGGTCGACGCCCGATTCGCGGCGCCCGCTCCTTCTTGGCTCGTCGGTCGCCTTCCTCCTCCTCCTCGCCGCTCTGCTCATCCTCGGACCCGTCTTCCTCCTCGCTGTCGTCTACCTCCTCGCTGTCGTCTCCCTCCTCGTTGTCCTCTTCCTCGCCGGCCGGTTCCGCTATCCGCAGCTCGCCGACGTTCGGCAGTCCCGCGTCAGCACCGCCCTCCACCGCTTGAGCTCCGTCAGCCTCCTCTGCCACCTCCTCCTGCTCCTCGTCGTCGTCGTCATCCCGTTCCGATTCGTCGCTGTATTCCTCGTCGGATGCCACCTCTCCGTTCGCAGCGTCGTGAGCAGCAAGCTCGGCCATGTACTGTCACCGAGCAATCGAGCGCAAAGGTCAGCGACTGCGAAACATTTCTGAGTGAAGTCTGAATCGCGCACATCGTCGAGGGCCTTGCGGTCCTCGCGCTTGAACCCGCTCGCCGCGACCTCGACGTCCAAGTCAAACTCGCGAACGCCGTCGCGAATCGTGCTCGAGAACTTGGGATAGACACTCGACTCGTACTTGAAGCGGCGAGAGAAGAAGGTCCGAACACATTCGACGTCGCGGTTGAAGTAGCTGTGGGGCGAGAGGTGAGCACATCGCCGAATACGGGATGAATCCGAGAGAAGATCCCAGGCGAATGCGAAGAGGGACTCACTATTCGGCATCGGCGTGATCGGTGCTGACCATCTGCGGGAAATCGATCAAGACCGGTTCCAACAAGGTCCCCTCCCTCTCCCTTCGCCGCCTCTCTTCAAACTCTTCTCCCTCCAGCTCGACCTTGACGGGGAAATCTCCGCCTTCGCGCTCTATCCGCGCCTCGCGGTCATCGACCGTCTCGTCGTCGCGGTCTTTCTCGGCATCCGTGCGGTGGTCCCGGATCAGGAGGTTGAACTCGTTAAAGTCGCCGTGGATGAGTCCGGATCGGGCGAGACGGACAATCATGTCCATCAACGAAGAGTAGAGGGCGCCAGGAGACGGGACGGACGCGATTTGGCGACTGACCGACCCGACCAGTCAGAAGGACAGGGTCAGTGGCGCGGTCGGCGACGGGAATGTCGAGTCTGAGGAGTCGAAGCGAACTCACAGAGGGAAAGCGTCAATGAGTTCCATGATCAAACAATGCCGCGACTGGTCGATAGGTTGCGGGACAGGGAAGCCGTGCTCGTGCAGAACCTGCGAGCGGGCATATCCCGTCAGTCTCGCAAGAGGTTCTCCCGGCAACCTTGACAGCGTCGAATGGACTTGTCGGGACTTGAATGATTGTCGCACCTTCATGAAAGCGTACTCCTTGATGGCTGCCAACCGAGACATGTACATCCAGCTGGCCGATTGTCCCTTGCGGAGGTAATCGCGCTTCGACTTGATCGCTCGGAACGACATGCGACCGAGTCTGGGTCACAAATTATACAGTAAGCATATCTCTTTCCGGAGCAAGTGGTCAGGAACTGTCGCGCCGCACCGGTGAATCTTCATGACCATCTGCGCACCATCTTCGTCCGCGACGACGTAGATATCTGCATGCGCGCAAACACAGTCCCGCATGAGACCCCCTATCTTCTCGATATTATCGCGCCCGTGGGGTGGGTGAGCGATGGGACAACGCACCACTCTCCTTGCCCGTTCCGATCTGGTTACCGACGCTGTAGATCGTGTCGCGCTTGGCGAACGTCCGGCAAGCAAGGAAATCGTACCCTCCGTACGTCAACCGGTACCCTTCATCTGCACGGTCACCACTAGTCAGCTCAGTAGCAGGGACCGGACGAAGGCGCCGACGTACACTTCGCGTTCTGGACTTTGGCGACCAGTTTCTTCTTGGCGAGTTCTCCCAACGCTTTGTTGACGCCTCCGGATCGGGCGCCGGCGAGCTGAGCAATCAAGGCAGAAGGGACGATTTCGTGGTTCTTGCTGCCTTGCTCGACCTGGGTGAGGGGAAGGGAGGATCGCGATTGGAGGAGAGTAGATGCCGGAGTGAAGGCGCAAGAGCGGGGCAGCCGTCGGTGCGTACGTTTGCGGTACAGATCGCGTAAGGCACCGTGGGGACAGTTGCGGCGAGGGAAAGTTGATGTTGGCAAGAAGTCTCATCAGCTGCAGGTTTGCGAGGACGGCGCAGAGCAGGAGGGAGTGCCTACCGCTGCGAGCACTCGAAATGCATCGGAGCTGATATACCGCAGATCTGCGTTCCACCATGAGCGTATGAGCGACTTGATCAAGAGGTTGAGCGAGAAGATGTCGAGCTCGAGGGAGAGAGACCGAGCCGGGGCACTGGAGGGCTAGCCGGCTTCCAAGGTCAGCGTAAGCGGTTCCGACTGACCTGTCGCATCCAATTTCATGGTGTTTGAGCGAGCGCAGGAGAGTCACGGTGAGATGAGCAGCCTCGACCCGACGAGGTGCACAGCCACACTCGAAAAGTGCTGATGAGAAACAAGCCGTTCCTCTCATGCTCACAGATTGACGTGTACGCGTATGAGCGACAGGTCTGTGCAGCTTCCGTCTAGGTGTACTCCCGCGCACTCGGAAAGAGGGGTTCTGGCCCAAGTCAAGTCGACCGCCACCCTCGCCGGGCCGCAGAGGAATTACCATCTTTTTGCAGCCCTCGATACGGTCAAACCGCTACAGAGCTCCAGCGATGGCGCCACTCTGCCGCGGGAATGTTGTAACGCTGCTGCGCACGCAATCCGAGACGAGCCAGCGAGCGTTCCCCCGCCTCCTCCACCCGACGGAATCGAATCGCAGACAAGTCCACGTTGGGTGGCAGGATCCGCGGACAACGGCAGGCTGTCTCATCGAACCATCCGGTATTGGCTTCATTCACAAGGGCGGGATCTTCTCCGGCCTGTCAAGTTTGCACATGTAGCAGGTGCTCTTGTGAGCTTTGTCAAGAAGCACGCAAAGTGCAGGACATACCATGCGGTGGACAATGGTTGGAAGCGACCAGTACGCCTGCGAAGCTCAGACAGTGAGCTCAAGCAGTGGAACGTTCTTCTGGAGGTGTCCTTACCGCAATGGATTCCGCCGTCTCCGTTCCGTGGTTGGAGCCGCCCACATCTAGCATTGCGCAGCCACTTATGCCAATGACAAGCAGATTCAGGATTGCTTTGAGTGTGTCCCGTTGTACATAGGTCAGCTGTGCATCTTTAGCACTTGCGCATTCTGTGAAAAGGATGACTCTTTCACTCCAGGTCTTGCAGGAAGTCGACGGATTGGTCCCAAGAAAAGATCCGAGTGACCGGGCACTTGACCTGCACTGGTGCAAGATGTGGTCCTTCTTTGGCTCCGGAAGATCCTGTCTGCTCTCAGTACTCATCTGCATGGCATTGGAACACAGGGAGTCAAGGTGACTTTTCGAGACAGACCAAACTCGGTGCATCTTTTCTCGAAATTCTGCCCGCGCTTCTTGCTCTTTGTCGAGTCCATTCTCGGGAACCTGTTTGGATAAAAGAGACCTGCAGTTCAGCTGTGGGTGGAAGACTGCCTGGAATGGCATAACGTATCTACCGCACAAGTCCTATACAATGCACAAGGTGAAGGTGCTTGAGTAGGATGTCGATGTCAATCTCCATCTGTTGAGGAGATCACTGAGTTCAGCTAGACACTCTATGAGCAGATGCTGAAGCCTGATCGCGACGTACAACCTGATCCGCAATGTCGATTGGCAGCAGCCTCTCTGAGCTAGACACTTCGCACGCTGCGCCAGCCTTCTCAAGTGTTTCAAGTTTCGACTCGAGCCACTGATAGAGTGTGGTCCGCTGTGTATTGCGTTCTTTTGGGCAATACGTGGCGAAGTAGAGTTTGGTCCGCTGTGCCGCCCATTCATACCACAGTTCAAGCTGACATGTGAGCAAATCCTTCTGTGCATCTCCCCATTGCCTGCGCTCTCTCCATCGACTTTTGTTGCCAGCAGCAAGCTTTGCTAGATTGGTCAGTGGGACTGTGTAGTGAGGAAGCTTTGATGGGCCACGGCAATGCCGACCAGCTGCACGCTTTTCGACGTGCGACATGTGCCCAAGCGACGGGGGACAGGGTACGTGTCTTGAGTCAGTGGGGGACAAAGGGAAAGAGAGGAATGAAGTTCTGCCTGGCAGGTCTGCCGGTCCTAGTGCTTAGACCCGAAAAGGCTCCGCGGACATCCCGGTTCCGTCATTTTCGAGCTCCACCGAATTCCACCATCGAGCCGAGCTCTGCGGGAGGCGTGCGCCGAATTGATCATGACCTTGTGCAGACGGGGTATCGGGGAGCGCGAGCACATTTGTGCAGCTGCACCTCGGGACAAGAGACAACCTGGGCCGTGTCACCACAAGTTGAACAAGGTACGTGCGTCTCTCAAAAGCTGCTATCGGTTCCCCAGCAAAGTGTGTCAAACCAAGTCAAACCGCGGATGCCTGATTTTCAGAGGGTTATTGTGTATGTTGCAGCAACAGATAGCGTAATCCGGCAGTGAGGCGTGAGAGAAAGTTGATGTTGGCAAACTTGAAAGCTTCACATCTTCTACGGCCACACATGGATTTCAGAATTGCTGATGTGAGATAGGTTGTTACTCCTCTGTGCTTGCATTGAGCTCTACCCCCCAAAGTGATAGGCATAGGGGTATCTGTACCTGGCGCCAGGTCCGCAGACTTGTAAAAAACAGTCGCGCATCACCGCTCTCCCTCTCTTCATCTCGCATTAGAGCCCGCAAAGCCTACAGTGTCTGTACATCTTTTTGAAGCACCGACATTTGGTTACGCTGCTGCAGACCTCCAGCGCCGCTGCTACCCTGCTGCCGAAATTTTGTAACGCCTCTGAGCTCGCAATCCGAGTCGGGCCAGCGAGCGTTCCGCCGGCTCCTCGTACATGGACAACGGAATCGCGGGCAAGTTGACCTTGGGAGGCAAGATCCGCGGATCTCGGTAGGATGTCGAGACGAGCCACGCGGAATCCGCGCTCTTGTCGAAAAAGGCCGGATTTTCTCCGAGCTGTTTCCCACAAGGAGACTCGAGTGAGCTTGGTGAGGAGGTGAGATATTTCCCATGCAAGACACACTATACGGTTGGCAATTGTTGCGCTTGTCCAGTATCTCTGCAGTCATAAAGCTACAATATGTCAGATTCCGACATGCAGCCTTGCAGAAGAGTGTTTCACAGTGGACTGACTGCAATTGACTCTACCTTGTGCCCTTCGTTGGATTGCACAGCCATTATGCCATTTTTAAGCCGGCTTGGGATCTTGTAAAGTGTGTCTCCCTCAGGGAGAGCCAGCTCCTGACTTGCCTGGTCAGTGAAACGCGTGATTGCTTTGCTCCAATTCAGGCAGGAAACGGGGACCTCCTTTTTAAGGCTCTCGGCAAGCTCCCTACATTTGGCCATGCGAGGGCGGTTGATGTAGACCCAGCGCTCTCGCCCAATATGTTTCTTGAGGAGAGCGTGTAAATGCTCTTGTTGAGCTTGCCACGCTTGGAGTGCCTCGGCTTGGTATGCTTCACACACTTCTGCGGCTCCCTCTAATCCAGGCAAAGGGACCTATCACGCAAAGAGTTCACTGGTCAAACAGTATGCTCAACCACATGCAGAGACTATCGCCGCATCCTAGGCAGAAAAACACACAAGCTCAAGGTGCTGGAGTAGGATGTCGATGTCGATCTCCATCTGCTCAAGTAGTCTCGGAGCTCTATGCATCAGCCTAAAGACAACTTGACCCAGCCTGCCAGGGACGCACCACTTGATCTGCGACATCTACGGGCAGTAAGTGTTCGGAGGCAAGTGCTTTTTCCAGGCTTTCGAATTTTTGTGCCAGCCAGTTGTGGAGTCTACCGCGCCGCTCGGCGCTGATTTTGTAAGTGAAGCGGTCACACCAGTTGAGAAAGCGCTCCACGCGTGCCAGTGCCCACCCATACCACAGCAGTGCCAAGCAGACACCCGTATCGCAACTGTACATTTGTGTACGGTGGCTCCACCGATCTTGGTTACCAGCGATGAGCAAGGCGAGTTTTCTCACGTCGGGAACAAGATTGATACGTCCGAGTGGCTCAGCGTTGGGTTGGTGCTCGGACGGCATGTCGGCAAACGCTGAGAAGAGATGAGCGGTATCAGTAAGCGGTATCAGTACACTCTTTGGACCGGAATGTACTTAGAACAAGAGGCAGAAGTACTCGGCAGCGTCCGAGCTCGCGCCGCGCGTCCGGTCAAAGTGGTCCGCGGACGAGCCGATGCAATGCTTCGGGGTAAGGTGCGCACATGCGCATCGTCACGACAGCAAACTCCGCCCGAGCGCCGCAAGCTGCAGGAACAGTCCCATTGTCCATCGTAGCGCTGCTGAAATGAGAACGTGCTCAGGTATTCTGCGAGGAAGGCTGTGAGAGGAAGCGGCGCAGAAATGAGTGGCCAAGCTCGCCTGTGACCCATCTCGTACGTATTCCTTTCCTTCTAAGGATCCAAAAGCACCCGCGGAAGCTGAGGAGGTGAGAAGGATGACATATACTGGTTTCACACCGCTACATGACCCCACCGACGCTCCCATCTCCTCGCGCTGATTCCGTACCGCCACTGCGCACGCAATCCGAGGCGGGCCAGCGAGTTTTGCGCCGCCTCCACGGAGCGCTCGGTCAACTCGAGTGCGAGTGACGAAATGTGCGCTTGACAATATTTTAGCATCAAGCCACTCGGCTTCCAGGTTGCCGTCGAGAACAGGTTCCTCTCCGATCTGTGTCCGCCGACGGGTAAACTAGGTGAGCTCGTTCAAGTAACGGGGCACTTGACACCTAGTACATACTGTGCCTTGGATGATGGTATGAATTGACCAACTGTTCTGCAGGTAGAAGGTTCGGCATGTTAGCCGCCGGCAGAGACGCATTGCAAGGAATGAACTCACCGCAATCGATTCTGCCTTTTTAGTTCCTTTAGCAAGTTGGGGCCGGCTCAGATCCATGAGAGCGCAAGTGTGCATGGCGGCCAATAGTAGGTTCAGTATCGTCCGAAGGGCCGTTTTCTCACTGTAACACAGCACCTTGACTGCCCGACTTGTGAATTGGATGATTCCTTGACTCCAATCCGTGCAGCTAGCCGGTGAGATGGCATGCAGTGACTTGGCGGCATCCGTGCAGTTGCGAGTGAGCTCATCCAAAGTGTAACGAGTTGCCGGAGCATCCTCGCTCGATAAGGCTGCAAGCAACTTTTGTCGATCTCGCCACACTTTGACAGCCTCAGCGAGGTATGCATTCCGCTCCTCTGTAGCGCCTGGCAGTTCAGCCATTGGAGGCTGTTCAAGGTAGGAGAACATCCGTGGTCAACCGTATCTTTCCAGAGGTGGGACAGATGGCCAAAACACAACCACCCTCGAGCAGAAACACGTACACAGTACTTGGTTATTAGGACGTCAATGTCAATGTTCATCTGCAAACAGCCTCGTAGATTCTATTAGTGTCTGTTCACCGGTTCATGTGCCTGCGGGCATGATGAGGACCTACAACCTGATCCGCAACGTCAACCTGCAGTAACTGGCCCGAGGTGCGAGCCTCTTCCAGGGTTTGATGCTTACGAATGAGCCAGTCAACCAACTTGGTCCGTCGCTCATTGCCTCCCCTCCGCGGCAGGCTCCGCCCGCGACAGTAATGGCTGATGAACAACCTAGCGCGGTTCATCGCCCACGTGTGCCACAGCTCGACCCGGAAAATCATAGGATCCGTCGCGGCGTGCCCCATGCATCCACGGCTTTTCCATCGCCTCTTCTCACCAGCAGCGAGCTCTGCGAGTCGCGTCAATGGCACCGAGAAACTCAGTCTTTTTTCCACGGGATTGCGCCGATCCGAGGAAGACATGGTGCATGCACCAGCGACGAATGAGACAGAGAGCGAGGTTGATACACCCTCTGGATCACTTTGAGGGACAAGAGAAAGACAACAAAGGGGCCCGTGCGCAGCCAGGGAGCGCAGTTCGAGCTCAGGGTCACCTGGGATCAGTCAAGTCATGACTTGATGCAAATGTGTGACTAGAGCATGCACCACAAGGACCCAAACCTGAGGCATTTCTCATTCCAAGGTCCCTACACGGACAACTTTTGGCTTGGGAAGGCTGCAAACAGTCCACGGCGGTTCTTCCGCCTTTCTCTCTCTCACGGGCATCTTACCCCCTAATCAGGCCATCTATCTATCTACATCCCCCAGCGACGGCTCCACTCTCCTGCAGGTATGCCATAACGCCGCTGCACGCGCAGACCGCGTGGGGCGAGGGAGCGGTGCCTTACCTCCTCCGAATGGGCGTTTGGAATCTGGCTCGACAGGGGCAGTAGGGACGACTGGAGCAGCGCATGGCACTCAGGGTCAAGCCACCCAGACCTGGCGTTGACATTGAGAACGGGTTTCTTTCCAACCTGTGTCTTCCGAGTTGTAAGTCGAGCGAGCATGTCCGATGGTCAACAATCAGCCATGCGCACCATGATGCGGACAATGGTCGCAATAGGCCAATTGTTCTGGGTGTGTGTGTGTGTGTGGTTTCAGCATTGTTGTATCGCAGAGGAAGTCCGTGCGAGGCAGTGAACTGACCTTAATCAATCCGACCTTTTTGTGCCAAGCATCAGGTTGCGAGGAAATTAAGTCACGACACTCTTGAACGGCCTTTATGAGATGGGTCAGTATGACGTCGAGCGTGTCTGCCTGATAGATGGCCAGGGCTTTGGTGGCATTGAATATGAACTTGTAAATAGCGTTACTCCAGTCACTGGCAAAGAGGCCCAGGCGGACACAAGTTCTGAAGTAATCTCGCGAGACTGAGGCAATTCCGCAACCGATTCTTGGTAGAGTGTTCTTGAGTACCCTGCAGGATGGCACCAAAGAGCTCGTTTTGAGCTTCCCATACTCTGATCGACGCTCCTCGGTACTCGTTGCGTCGCTCCGCAGTATTGTCGGTGCTGCGGCATCCAGCCGCAACCAGGTACTTTCAACCTGCCCAGATAGCGAGATGCCTTGTCAGCTGCATAGTCAGCTTGAGGCCAACAGAGGCGGACAGATGCGGAGCAGAAACACATACGACCCCAAGATGCGCGACGAGGACATCGATGTCGATCTCGGCCTGTTGCGCAACCGGCCGCCGATCTGTCAGCGCAGCTCAACAAATACAAACCTGGGGCCGGGCAATGAACAATCTCATCCGCGATTTCGACCGGGAGGAGCTTTTTCTTCGCGTTTTCCAGGGTTTCGTACTTCTTCTCGAGCCGGCTGCGGAGCGCAAGGCGCCGGGCATAGCTGTCCTCGTAAGGAAGTGACCGACACCTGTCTTGAAAAGTCATGAGGCGGGCTACGGCCCAAGCGTGCCACAGCTCCGCTCGGCGGACACCCGCGTCATTTTTGTAAGGTTCGAGAGTCCGCTGTCCCCACGACGGCAGGTCCCCGACCAGCGATGCAAGCCGGCGAAGGAGACGGTCGCAGCGAAGTTCCTGCCCTGGCCCGGCGGCCCCTTGACGCGCCCTCGGTTGCGCGATACGTGGCGCCCTCTGTCGCCCCGTATTGTCGAAATGCTGCGGTAATATATGGGCGAAAGTGACCACAAGTGTGCGGGCGCGAAGAGGGCGAGATGCAAGAGCAGTGAGAGGTGAGAGCAAGGGAGGGCACAAAAGCGACAGTCTGGACATCCCGGTCGGTCCTCGGACAACCCGGGAAGAAGGAAGCGCGAGCGCAGCCGCAGCGTTGCGATTCGGATATGTACGCGCGTAGTCGGACGGAAGCGCGTGAACAAGCATGCATTGAGAAAACAAGACATAGTGACCGGTCTACCGTGCCCAGACCCTATTCGGACGACTTTTGGTAGGAGGGCTGTCGACAGGTGGGCAAGAAAGGCGACATGTCAGTCCCGCCGCCGGGCGTTTCGCGTGACCATTACGAGTGCACGCGTCCGGCAGATGACTGCGAAAGTGCAAGGGCTAGAGGATTGGGTACTGACCGTCTCGCCTGCTGCGGCCATCTTCTCCTTGGCCTGCTGCCGCGCCCAGCCGTCGATCCTGTAGGTTCAAGTTCAAGCGCCAAGACATCAGCCGCAGCTCTGAAGCTGTAGGGGGCCGGGTAGCTGTAGAGCCGAGGGAAGGACGTACGAAGTGTCGGGCTTGTAGTAGATCAGGATGGCGCCGAGGAGCATCGAACCGCCAAAGCCGTAGTAGTAGATGTTCTCCCAGTCTTCCTTGGCGCGCTTCTGGCCTGTAGGTTTGTTCTACAGTCAGCTGCGTGTTCTGCCGATGCGTTGGAACCGAACGGGCGCCTACCTGGTGCAGGAGGCTGTGCGGAAAGCGGACAACGCAGCGTAGCGAAGGAATCAGCTCGCAGCACGAATGAGTCACCCCTCGCGCAAAGCAGATGGACCATACGCACGTGTTCTCCGAACAGCCTTCCGGTCGGCTCGTTGTAGTGGACGCCGCCCGAAGCGAGGCGCCTTTGGGATGTCGGACCGGCGACGGCGAGCGCGCGGCGGGGGAGGGCGGATCGGAGCAGAGCGGCGGACATGGCTATACTGGGTTCGACGAAGAGGGTCTGGAGGGTGCTGCAAGAGTCGCCGCGGAAGATCGAGAGGTGCTGAGCCGAGGTAAGAGGCGAGGCGGGGAGGAGAGAGCAATCGAGGACGAGTGTCCAGAGGCGAGGCGAGGAGGGTGATTTGGAGGACAAAAAGAGGCAAGTGAATGTCAGCCCTGCACCGTGCGCGTATCCAACTGCACCCTCTATGACCCCGACTTCTCTCGGACTCGAGCCGATGAGCCCAATCTTCCTCGCCACGGTGGTCGGGCAGTCCAGCCAGGAAGGGGGACCCGTCGCTGGATCGAAACAGTAGAGCTCTTGTACGTACAGATGGGCGCGGGGCGGGTGACTATGCGGATCGAGAGACGAAGGCGCCTTCGCAAAGCCGACCGACGGGTTCGCTCTCCCTCCGCGCCAACCGCTGTTTTCCTCTCGCGTGACAGTAGACGGAGAAGGTGCATGCTCATAAGAAGAGCTGAATTCTCTTCGCTGTGCAACCCCCGTCTTTGAGCCGTCCGGTCACCCCTCCCCAATCCGTCTCTTTCACAGTCAAGTGTTCTCTTTACCAACTTTCCCCGAATTCCCCGTCCTGCCCGGGCCTCTCAAGCTCCGCAAGAACGTGCGACACTGCGCTGTTGCTAGCCGAACAACTGCACGCGAGTGTCGACGAGGCAAACAAAGCAGGTCTTCAAGTAGAGTGAGCGGCGAAATTTCAGCTATTGCGCCTGTACGCTCTTCGGGAACAACATCCTCCGCACTGTTGGACCAGCCATACCCGAGAGGGAGATTGGATCAGCATTGAAAGCCACAGCCGACGGACGGATCAGCAAAAGCACCCTCCCGACTCACCGAGTTCAATCGAGTACTCATGCGTCCCGATCTCGTTGTGCGCGCCTTTCAGTGCCTGATTCACGAGTCACGTGCAATCAGTGTCAGTAGCAGCATCGTCTTCTCCGGAACGGAAACAGTGAGAGTTACCTCTGCCCAGATCACGGGCCCGAACCCTTCCTGCCTCTCGAACCGACTCACGACCCCCCACCCTCCGGCCTTGTATTCGCGCACCAGCTCCTTCCTCCCCTTCCCGCTGTCGTCCCCTACCTCGGAAGCAAGAGCATCAGCAGGTCGGAGCAACAACGGCGCGAGGAGGTGGTCGGTCAAGGTCCGCGAATGCGAAAGCGGAATGACGGGGTCGTTATGAGCATGCAGGATCAAGATTGGCGCGCGGATAGTCTGTGGGCACGCTCCGAACACGCGTCAGTCAATTCCGAGCCTCTCCCGTTGTTATTGTCCGGGTGAACGAGTCGGAAGTAAGCGAAAGAGCGAGGGGCGGCTCACCTCGATCACGCCTCGGGTGTCGAAGCGGGTCCGGAGCAAGCGCAAGACCGACTCCAGCAAGCCCGGAACGATCCGTAATGGGGACAAGAGCGGGATGATGCTGCCTGCACAGTCAGAACCATAAACAGAGGAATCAGCTTTTTGCCGACTGCTGCGGGTTTGGCTCGAGCGCCCAGAGAGAGAGCGAGTCACAGAAGCAGCCAACGCGTACCTAGCTTGTACGTCTCCAATAGGGCTGCTATGGACGAGAAGGGTGCCACAAGAATCACCGCTCGCGGCGTCATACCTGTCGGTCCAGCAGAGAGGGTCAGCGAGGGCCTTGCCCGGCCTTGCGTCCCGTAAATGAAAGCCCCCCCCCCCCCCCGCGAACAAGCTCTCACCTTCTTTTGCCAATCTTCCCGCCAACCCGGCACTGACTCCCGTCCCCAGACTCTGTCCCATGATGGCAATCCGCTCCGCTGGCACGCCTCTCTCGCGGTTCACATAATCCCACACGCGCCTCGCATCGACCAACAACCCTTCTTCCGAGGGAGGAGGCGACCGCGTCGAGTCGGCAAAACCGCGGTAGTCGATGATGACAAAGTTGGCGCCGAGGTCGGTCAGGTGCCGAGCGGTGCGGACGCGGTTGCTCGCGGCGCGGGTGGCGGTGTTGCCGTGGAAGTAGATCACGGTCGGCCGTGCCGGGTCGCTGCAGATATGAGCCGAGTCGGTGTTCAGCTTTCACACACTTCTTTAGAGAGCAAGAAAGAAGCAGAGAGAGAACTCACGCGAGAGCGGCGTCAAACACGCTTTGGGGTAGTGGCCCCTCGGGCATACTTTCCCAATCGCCATACGTCTCCTCGACCGCCCGTTCATACACCTCCCTCGGCAAAACCTGCCACGCTCCAAGGACGGCGCCGTCCTCGGTGGTGAGATTGAACGGGAGGACTTTGCCCGGCGCAAAGCCGACGAGTTCAGGTTTCGTGAAATCGGTGTTGAACGGGATCCGGACCGGATGGAGGTAGATCAGGGCGCGTTGGACTGGTTCGGCGATGAGGGAGAGGAGGAAGGCGACGTAGGCGACTGTCGGGACGGTGCTCGCCCGGATGTTAGTCTCGTGAGCGGATCTCGAATGAGGTTGGGAGAAGGGAGTGCCGGACTTGCCTGTGCCTGCCAACAACCAGCGGTTTGCGCGCCGCCACAATCGAGCGAGCATAGCAGTAGGTTGCTACCACGCGAAGGCTGTTGTCCCCGGTTTCTTTGCGCTGCTGCTGTCTCGTTTGATCGAACTGGCGAGGAGTCGACAAGAGAGAAAGAGCTCCGATAGCTCCTGCGTGGTCGCCGGCGAGCTTCTAGATTTGCGCTGGAGCCTTTTTGCACCTGACTGCTGGCTGGACCAATTTAGGGATCCTATCGTGCGAGAAAGGTCGGACCCAACCGCGAATGACGGGGGACAAGTCGAAACGGGGCAGCGTTTGTTGCTCTCTCGCCTGCTCACTCGACTCGCCGGAGCATTCAATTCGAGCTACAGGAGTGCGGCAAGAGATAGCCGACTGGCGACCGATCAGATCTGCTGCTCTCCGCCTCGTCTCGGGCAGCAGCTTCCTCCTCCGCAAAATGTCATCATCTTCATCATCGCCGTCGACCTCCTCGGCTGCCGCTGTCCAGCCCAGTGGTCCGTGCATCGACGTATTCGTGACTTCGATCCTCTCCAACCCTGCCATCCGAGGCAGGCACGAACGCACTCGCCGCGCGCTCACCTCGGCTCGCGTCCCGTACCGAGAACACGACGTGCGTCTTTTCCCCGCTCCTCCTCCTCCTCCTCCGGGCTGACAGAATTACTTTAACGGACGATATGACACACGCAGGTCGCAGGAGATGAAGAGGCCAAGAAACTCTGGAAGCGCAAGAACGGCGGCAAGAACGAGTTGCCGTTTGTCCTCGTCGACGGAGAACCGGTCGGGTCCATCGAGGACATGGACGAAGCGTGAGTCTTGACATACAGAGGAGAGGGGGCTCGATGACCGGGAGGTGCGAGGCGGAACGATCCCATCATTGACCGAGGGGGGACTCGGGAGGCAGGGTCGAGTTTGGCGAATTGCGACAATTCCTCCGGCTCGATGCGCCTCGGAGCTGCCCTCCCGCCGCATCTTCCTCCTCCTCCTCCGAGGTGACACCCAACAACCTCTCTACTACGACCTCGCACGCTGCGACTGCTCCCTCAAGCGGACCTCCCTCGGCCTCGACCACCTCCGCTCCAAACTCGACCTCGAACTCGAATACAAACTCCAACCGACTCGACGCAGCCTTGTCGAAACCGAAACCCTCAATCGACGATTTTGCGGACCTCGACTTGACAGAGGAGGAGCTCGCCTCTCTCGCCCGCGAACTGACTTCCACCTCGCCCGAAGAGACCTACTCGTCTCTCCTCTCGGCAAGCCAAAGTCGACGGCAGCCCGAAGAAGACACTAGCTCGGCGACGATGACTTCGACGTCGAACCACAACCCTTCGGGCGGCTACCAGTTCTCGCACACGCAGCAGTTCACACCCTCGTACCCTTCGACGGCGCCTCTCAAACTCGAGAAAGTCAATTTCGTTCGACCGATCCGGCGCCCCTTGGCGAGCGAAGTCGACACCGACTTATTGGAGGGGATCGACCAGGACGATCTGGACGAGGATGCGCTCGAACGATTGGCGCGGGAGTTGGAACTGGAGGAAGAGGAGCATCATCGGAGACGATCGCCCGTGCCCCCGAGTGGGTCAAGCCGTGGTGAAGGGGGAGAGGCAAGCGCGCCCACAAAGACGACGACGGTCGAGTCGTCAATAGCTCCACCACTCGGAGACGTCACCGCCGTCGAAGGCGACGGCGGCGCCTCATTGTCGAAACCGCTCAAACAAGTCGAGGCGCTCACGATCCCCGCCGCCACCGTCGTGGATGCGGGCGGCGACCGCGATCCCGGATCATCACAACAACCACACAAGGACCTCGAACCTCAGCGAATCCAGATCGAACCGGTCTCGGAGTTTGAGACCCGCACGCGCGCCGAAGCCGAGCGAGCGGCGGCGGCACCCTCCCCTTCTCTTCCTCCTCCTCTCGGAACAGCAACGTCCGCCGAACCTTCTTCAAGCCGTCGTGCGACCGAGTCTTCCACTTCCTCCTCAGAAGAAGCTCGCAGGCTCAAGACGGACGCGCCTACCAGGAGTGGCGAGAGTCAGATGCCGAATTTCGGCGTCGAGGCCATGATGTCGCCGACATCGCAGGAGCGGCACCAGCAGCGAGAAAGGGAAGGAGGAGGGGGAGATCACGCGGGAGATGGCAAAGACTCATTGGATAGGCGGGTTGCGGGGGCGATCCGGGATGGCGAGCTCTAAGCTAGCTGTTTTTGTTTCCCTGGCCGGAACCTCGTCTTTTCGTCTCCTGCAAGATCCATTCCAGGCGGCCATGCAGACGCTTCCCCTCACGCTCTTCTCCTTCCGATCGTGCCACTCACAGGACGATGGACATTTGGCCCGCCACCAAGACCTAGCCTGGGAAAAGAGAAGAACGAGAGAAAATGACAACATGGAAAAGGAGGAGGAGGACAGCGGAACTCTACAAGCGACTAGCGATGTACATAGAGAGAGTTCATTTATCCTGTGCATATACCATACATCCTTTCGACGACGGGGAGACCGAAAGAGGAAGAAGAAAGCCGGGGGGAGGAGGACGTAAAAACAGAAGTGCAGCTCTCTTCTATGCCGTATCTGCGGACGATGATCCAGGTTAGCCTTGCGCAAAGACGCTGGTAGGGATCCGGGAAGTTAGACAACTCACAGTAGTAATACTCGTCGATGAGCGGGACGTAATCTTGCAGCAACGTCGAGACGAACCCGATCAGCGGCTTGTCCTGGAACTTGCCCGCGATCGCTTCGAGTCGAGGTCTGTACTCGATGCGGAAGAGCGCCACGCGGGAAAGTCATAGTAGATTGAGGAACGTCAGTTCCTTTTCTCGTAAGAGAGAGAGAAAGACAGGCAGGAGCGCACTTTGTCCAGCCCTCCCACACCGGTCCCCGAACGAGGTACCACCAGAACTGCCTCGCCCTCTTGCTCGTCTCTTGCTTCTCCAGTTCGGTCTCGGTCTTGACGGGCAACATCGGTCCCGAAGCCTTGTTCGTCGCGAGTCGCGACGTCGACGAACACCGGAGCGAGTAGGCGAGGTACTCGAGCGCGAGGGAGAGGAGGTACGGGAGCGTGTGGCGGCGGCCGTACCTGCGCATCGCGATCACTGTCGTCGTGCGAACAGTAGCAGTCAGCAGTCAGTTTACAGTTTGTTCCCACGACGCTCGAGTGGAAAGCAAGTTGCGCCGCAACCGCGCGAGGTCCAAGAGGCACACACGTACCGTAGATCAAAGGTCGGAGGATGTAGATGATCTCTGCAAGTTTTTTGATCCCCTTGGCTTTCGAGACGAGGTCCTCTGGTCTCCGGACATCCTCGACCGTGAGCACCCTCGACATGAGGTACTCCTTGCCGACATCCTTGGCCATGTACGATGCCGTCAGCGTCACAGTCGCGTCTCCGAGTGGGGTAGCGTCGCCGTTTCGTCTCAAGGAAGCCAGCGTCGGGCGAACGTATCCCGTCCTCGGGCCCGTCCAGAACTCGGGCTCGTCCTCCCGTTCAGTCTCGACTTTGGCCATCCCGATTTGGAGGCTCGTCTCGCCATGCGACTGCCTGAGCAAGACGTCAGCCGCACTGTGTGGTGGTGGCGCGGCCGTCGCTTCCGTTCCATGGTGGAGTTTCGTCGCTGCGCGCTGCATCTTGGCGAGCCGTTCTTGGTTCATGGCCAACAGGGCCGGGTCCATCTCCCGTTCCGCGACGGGGGGTTGAACTCCCGTCCTGCCTTTGGTAGCGCCCATGAGTCCGAGGCGCAACGCGGCCTTGATCGCCTCGATCGCAATGACCGTCTTTTCCGCCTTGTCGCGCCCGCCTCCGCGTTTCGTGACGGCCATCTCGATCAGCAACTCGAGGGATTGGACGACGCTGAGTGTGTGGGCGAGGATGTTGTACGGTTGAGAGTTGGTGACAAAGTGGCGGGTGTAGCGGGTGTGGGACGACGAGGGAGGTCGGAGTGGGGCCGGGAGGGACGACGCGGCTCGGTGCAGGACCGAGTCATGGTAGAGGCTGATCAGGTTGAGCACCGAGTACACTGTAGTGGTGCGGGATGGGCGGTCAATTCCTCGTCACTCTGCAGGACAAGAGTCGAGGCGGAGACCGGAACTGACGGCCTTCGGACGCGACTTCTGCATCCTGGAATCGCCCTGTTTGCGCGGAATCCAGACGCGTCAGTGGGAGCTCCCCGGGGTGTTCCCCCTCAGCGGCGCGACAGAGAGACGCACCGGGTAGGAACCAGGTCAGGGTCCGGAGGGACGACTCGATACTTGCGATTCTCGACGAGTTGGAAACGAGCGCCTTTTCGTCTGCGGGGGGGAGTCAGCGGGGGGTCCGGCATGCATCGCGAGGTTGAGAGTACTTGCAAGAGTCGAATGCGTCTGCGATCCCCATTGTCGTCGTTGTTTGTTGGGTCCGGGAGAGAGCAGAGTGGAGCAAGCCGGCGACTTTAGCGGGTCAGAGTTGCCGGACCCACCTAGCAGTAATTGCGCTGTCACTGCCAGTAGTTCTAGTATGTGCTAATACACTAGTTTGAGATACCTGGACCCCTTCACGATGCGCAGAGGTCGAGCGACCAGCGAGGGAGCAGCAACTGCAGCCGTCGCGCTTCGACTTGCAATTGGGAACAAGGAACGACCCTTACACGCTCCCCAGTCCGCTCCGCCTTGCAGAGAGAGACCAGAGTCTAGCTGAGCAGAGCCATGTCGACCAACAAGACCCTCGCTAGCATCGCAGCTCCGGCGCCCGAAGTCGTCGAGCAGGTCGTCGAGCAGAAGCAGCACCAGTCGGCACAGCAAAAGGCGCGCTTCGACAAGGGACTCGCAGAGACCCGCGTCCAGCGCGTGCGCGTAGATGGACTCGTGAGTCACCCGCGTCTACCTGTCTCTTGCCCCGGCTGCCCCTGTGGCCGGCACACGCTCTCAGTCCTGTCGATCAAGGTCGAGCTGGCGCGGAAGGGCGAACCGTCACCGCCCGCCTGGTGCACTGGACAGGGACTGCTAGGGGTCCCGTCTAACGTCTCCAGGTCGCTCATGCTATGAGTCGGCGGAATTTTCAAGCGCGCGACAGGCGCGGTGCACATCGATCGAGACCAGCAGCAGCACCGAGACATGTTGCAAACCCGTAACGCCGCGACTGACCCTGTGGTGGTGGTGAAACGGCTATTGTAACAGGCCCTCATGAAGATCATCAAGCACTCGCGCGAGGCGCACACCGTCAACCCGGCTCCGCCCAACACGTCCAACGCGACCGTCACCTTCACCCCTGCCGTCGGTCAACTGTTCGGCATCGACGCAGAGGGCACCCTCGAAGTCTCGAACGCGTTCGGTCTCCCCGCGGGTACCTTTGCTGGCCCGCCGACCGACGCCAAGGAGGAGAGCAAGGGCGTCAAGGCCGGTGAGTCGGTGGCGTCTTTGGTCTGCCTCGATTCCTCTGAATGACCAGGTTGATCTGACCTTTGCCCCTCCCCGACGACAGCCGCCAAGTACACGGCTCAGCTCGTGAACCGCATGACGGACGTCAACGCCGACGCCTCGGTCGTCGGATTCTACACCTCGACCAACAACGGTCAGGTGCTCGCCACGGGAGGCTTTGTCGAGGCCCTCGTCGGCGCCCAGCTGAGCGGCGGGGGAGTCGGCAGCGGAGCCAAGACCCAGCCGGTGGCGCGACCCGGGATGGGACCTCGGCCGGCGGGGCAGCTCGCGAGTGGCGATGCCAACAAGAGCGGCAAGGGGATCGCGCTCGTCTACGGTGCGCTGCTCTCCGAAATTCCTGTCTGGCAGAACCTTGCTGATCACGTCATGCGCCTGCAGACATTGCCAGCGCAACACAAGGCGCCGTCGCACTCAAGGCGTACCGCCTCTCGCAGGGCTTCATCGACGCTTACCGCGCCGGCAAGTTTGACACGGCCAGGTGCGCTGCTCCAGACACTCGTGTTTCAATACCACTGTCCGGCTCCTGACTTGGGTCCTATGTATCCCGTCCGACACAACTCTCAGCCTGATCGAGAACAAGTTGATTCACTCGACGATCCTCGAGGAGGTTCCCGTCGTCGTCCACTCGTCCGCCCTCTTGACCGCCTTCCTTGCAACCCTGACTGCCCCCGCCTCCTCCTCTTCTTCCTCCTCCTCAACCGCTGCTTCCTCCTCTTCGTCCTCGCTGTCGACGCCTTCGTTCGCGCCGCTTTCGCTCCCTTCGCCGTCCTCGACCGCGCACGTTCAGTCGGCGGCGATCCCGGCCCCGCTGACCCAACCGTTGCAGCACCTCCTGTCCGCCCTCGAGACGCACCAAGCCCACCTCTCGACGCTGCAGTTCCAGTCGCGCCAACTCGCGCGCGAGCGGACCCGCCTCGAGGCGATCCACCCCAACGTCGCGAAACGGCGACAGGAGAATGAGCAGCGCGCCAAAGACGGGTTGCCCCCTCTGCCGTTGACGGACGAGGAAGTCCGCGCGGGGTTGAAGGAACCGAGTCGGCTCGAGACGATGTGCGCCGTGGCGGCGGTCGAAGGGGCGGCCAAGAGCCTCAGCGAGGCGACTGGCGCCGGAGTCGTGCGCGCTTTCGGAGCCAAGTCGGGCGTCACGTCGGCGGCGTGAACGGCAGCGTCAATGATCCTCGTTCTTAGCTTCTTGGATCGCACCGCTCGAGAGGCGTCCCCCGTTTTGTGTGTGTGTGTTTTTGTGTAGAATTTCCCCCAGAGCCCGCCTCACATGCGGGTTTCCTTCCCTGCCGCTCTCGCTCGGCGGTCAAGGAGAAGAAAAAGGTGCAAAGCAATCATCGCAGCACCATCAGCTACTGTATGCGAGGTATGTGGACCTGTGCAAATTGCACAGACAAAGTTGCCGGAATTGCCCGAGGCTCTCGACTGGCCTTGTGTTGGATCGCGGCCTCGAGGAGCATACTTTGCAGCGGGGGACGAGTCCCACAGCCTGTGTGTCCCGTGTAGAGTCGCTCTACTCTGGATCGGAGCGAGTTGTGAGGGCGCGAGATCTGCCGGACCGGGGATTGGCTGCCGCGCGAGGCTTGTCGTCCGAAAAAGCGAGCGCGTGTTGCTTTTTTCTCTCTTCTCCGTCGTCGCACTCCACTCCGTCCGCACCACAATCAAAAAGTGAGTACCATCGGCCGGATATACTCCGCCAGACTCGCGCATGGCTGACCCTCTCGACCCTCTGCGCCCGCAGTGCCTTTCGCTGCTGGTGAGCCTCTCAAGACGGCGGCGGCGTCACCAGCTCACTCTCAGTCTCGCGCGGTGATGGCTTACACATACGCTGGCCTGGTGAATAGGTAACGCCTCCAAGGGTGCTGGTCTCTTCAAGACCCGGTACGTCGCTCCTCCCTTCTCTCGTGGACGGTGCTGGTCGAGTGTGGCGTCTCTGTCGGACGGACGCGATCGTCCGCCGACCTCCGTTTCTCGCGTCGTCTCGGCGCGTCACACGTCGAGTGTACTGGACAGGGAAACAGGAACTGACCTATATATCACCCCGTCACTGCAGCTGTGCGCAGTGCCACACCGTCGAGGATGGTGGTGGTGAGTCTCTTCCCTCCGCGTGCTACTGCGCCCGCGGTCATTGGCCGAGGGCGTCATGTCGTCCCCCCTCTCGTACATAGTGTACTGACACAACCATACGTCCCTATAGCCAACAAGGGTTAGTCAAACCATCTGCGCCGTCTTTGCGGGCCTTCTCGCTGTGCCGATCTCGAACGCTCGGCATGCCCTTCCCCATTCTTCTCGAGTCCGGTTGACTGACTCCCGGGAACCTGCATTACTTCGCTCGATGCAGTTGGCCCCAACCTGCACGGTCTCGTACGTTCAACACCCCTACATTACACTCGCGCATCCCCGCGTGTACGGGAAGAGGATGTGGGAAATTGCCGGCCGTGAAAACTGACTCGCCTCCTTTTCTTCGTCATAACAGTTCGGCCGTCAGTCCGGCTCGGTCGAGTCGTTCTCGTACACCGAGGCCAACAAGAAGGCTGCCGTCCACTGGTACGTTCGCGGTGACTCGAGAGTCAAAGCCAGCGAAACAGGATGTCGTCGATGCGGCGGATCCTTTTAGCTGACTTGATTGGTTGCTCCGCCGTACAGGGACGAGAACACCCTCTTCGACTACCTTGAGAACCCGAGTACGTACACACTCTGTGCGAGACTTTTCTGCGAGTAACGGAGCCGATGCTGATGTCGGTTTCCCTCACTTGCAGAGAAGTACATTCCGGGTACCAAGATGGCCTTCGCCGGCCTCAAGAAGGTCCGTACAGACTCTATGGCGATGTGCTGCTGTCCTACCCGTGACGGGAAGCTGACCCAAGACTCTCGAAACTCACCCATCCCGAATTTTCGCCTCCTTCTTCGCCATCGAACGCCTTGCGCCTCGCCACCACGCTATACGTAATCTTATCGCAATGCAGGAGAAGGACCGCAACGACCTGATCACGTGTATGTTTATGCAGTATGCGTGTATAGCCGCCTGGAGACTGTACGCTGACCTTGTCGTCCCCCCTTTTTTCTCGCACGCAGGGCTCAAGGAGTCGACCGCCTAAACCGTCGGTCCCCCCTCGACTGTTTGTTTGCGAATAGACGTAAATTCCCCCCTCCGATATAGGCAATGCCGTGTCGTGTAATCACCACCCCTCCTCACACACTCTCTATGTCTCTCTCTGGTTCTTTTTCTTTCGGATTGCTGTCCCGAGAGCGGGAGCTAGCAAGATCAGAGTGGATACAGAGGGGCTGATTTTCATCGTTTGAGCAGAGCTGCTACACCAGTGGGTCGAGTCTGTGTCTGTCGCGGCGGCGGCGGCGGCGGTGGTGGTAGCTGGGACGATTCTTGGTGCGACGGTGGCGGTGGCGGTGGTGGAGGCGGCGGAACAGGCCGCGCAGGTGCACCTGCAGCGGCCGCGCGACTGCGTGTGTAGAGTCGAGATCAGGGTCCGCCGTCGAGGGAATGAATCGACGTGCATGGACCCTCAACCGCAATCAACTCACCCTGTATCTGTGCCTGATGATGAAGAGTTTGGCGGACCGTCTGCATCGCCATGGCCATTGCCGCCCCCGCTCTCGCTCGCCCTCGTCACTTTGTCTCCAACAGCAACAGCCGACGCCGAAGCGGTCGTCGTCGTCGTCGTCGTCGAGAGTCTTTTCCTCCTCTCATGCACCGCTTCGACCCACCTGCGAGGTAAGAAGCCGATCCGATCCCGACCCGTTTTCGTCGTCGTTGTAGTTGTTGTTGTTGTCGTCGTTGTTGGAGGAGAGCGGACCTCTTGCTTTCCTGCGAGGACTTCCTGTTCGATTTCTTCGCGACTGAGGAGGCGGATCGTCACTGCCATGGGCGAGGACGTCGATGCGGAGAAGGCGTTACCGGAAGAAGAAGAAGAGGAGGAGGAAGAGGGACCGAACGAGACCCTAAAAACGGGATAGTCGTCTTGTTCCCGACCTTCTCCAGAGGGGACAGTCGAGGCGGGATGGTGGGACGCGAGCGTCTCTCGAATGAAAGCGACGAGCGCCTCGGCCGAAGCGAGACAGGCCGCCGGATCCCACGCATGAGGCTTGCCGCGAACTCTGTGTGTGTGTGCAAAAGCTAACCGTTAACCTCGAGCTCTCTCTCTTTTTTCTTTTTCTTTTTTTTGTTTGCCCCTCGTTTCCTCCGCGCCGGACTCACAATCGCGGGGTTTCGAGCGTGTTGAAGCTTTGCAAACCGGCGAGGAGACCTTGTCGAGTCCGGAACCCCACGGTCACAGTCGGGACGCCGAGGAGGACTTTTTGATGCGAAGCAGGTGTTTCGAGTCACAACGACGACGACGACGACGACGGTGACGAGCATGCGAAGAAGTAAGAAACGGAGAAGGGAGGAGGGGGAAAGGCAGGAAAGAAGTCAGCCGCGCCAGAGAGGCGGTCCGGGCGCGCGGCCGTATGGAGAGAGCCAGTCAGAGGTGTTGATCGAGCTCACAAGACTGGACGTAATGCTTCAGAAGTTTGTGTCTGTCGGCGGGTTTGTTTCCGACCCAAGGTGCAGCACGAGTCAGCACTGTGCGCGCGGGGTTTTCGGTAGTGACCCTTCTTCGTCCGCTTTGCAAGCGCGCGCGAGAGAGAGAGAGAGAGAAAGAGGCACGCCGGCGCACCTCTCAAAGTTGACCTCGTCCCTCTGACTCTGGATGACCAAGTTGGTCTTGAGTTCGACAAAGTCCCTCGTCGCGACGAGGTGGCGCGGGTCTGCGCCGGGACGGACGCAGTCGACTTCGCCGCCGACGAGGGTGCGGAACGAACCGAGCGAGGTCTTGACCACCGAGCACCACTGGACGTTCGTGTTCGGAATGGAGAAGTCTTCTTTTTCCTCCGGTGCGTTGCCGTTGGAAGGGGGACAGCTTGAAGTGGTGCAGTAAGCTTCGAACGCGTAGCCGTAGTAGGACGGTAGGGCGCTCGGTCCCGAGCGTTCCGAGGCGGTCTTGGCGGCGAGTTTCGCAGGCGGGTTCGACTCTTCCAAGTAGAGGCAGTCCTGCGCGTGGTGGCGAAAGTCGTTGTGAGTTTCCTGCGGCCTCCCTTTCTCTTTCCAAGGGGGAGACTCACATCGACGAGCATGGCGTTCATGTCCCATCCGTCTGCCCTCCTCCCGTTGTTGACGTTGTCGGCTTCGTAGACGGCGAGCAAGAGTTTGGTGAGCATGCCGCGCCAGGTGATGACGGCCGTCTTTGCGAGTTGGGCGTCCGCCGCGCCGGTCGGGTCCTTGCTCGCCCAGGTTTCGAGGCTGCGTGGCGCGAGTCATTTCCTCGTGTGCTGCTGCAATGGAAGTCTCTCTGAGCGGGGACTTACGCATAGAGCAAGGCATCGAGTCCCTCGTCGACGGTGCCGTCCCTCCAGACCGCGGCTTCGAACCCCTTGTTGAGGTCGCTCCCTATACGTGGTGGGCGGTAGTAGCTGAGTGAGCTGTCCTTGTCCTCGTCTCCCAGGAGGAGCTGCCTCGTCGGCGAGTACGAGAACGAGGTCAAGTGGAGCGGTTGCTGGAACCGCGTCGGTGGCTCGTGCGAAGCGTAGCGCGCGGGAGAGTCGATCGTGTAGCTCAGTATCTGATCACTGGCCCGACGCTGTCGCTTCCGCGGCGGTTCAGCCATCGCCGAGTCGTTCAAGTCGACGAGGAAGAGGAGAGCGCGACTCTCTCTCTCTCGTCGTCTATACACACCCGCTGAACCAGATAACGAGGCAAGTAGTGCTACAGAAGGGAACAGGGCGCCAGCATGCCCAAGGCAGAACCCGACAAGATCCCCGTCCGTCTCTCGCTCCCTCTTTTCCGGCTGCCCCGTCTGTTCACTCAACACACTCACTCAACACACAGATCTCGACGCTGAGCGATCTGCGCAGCGAGGGAGACGCCCTCCAGGCTACACTCGCCCTCAACGAGACCGAAGACACCTGGGAAAAGATCAACCGCGCCCTCAAACGCTTCCAGGCCGTCGTCCGAGGAGGCGCCGCGACCAGGTTCCCCGACGACTTTGTCGCCCTCTTGCGCGACCCGAGAACCGCCAAACCCTTGGTCAGGTCCATCGTCACAGAGCGCGGTGCCCTCAGCGGAACCGCGCTCGAACTCGTCGCCTCGTGCACCCGCCTCGGACCTCAATTCGAACCCTTGTTGCCCATTTACCTGCCCCCGATCCTCCGCCTCTTTGGCCGTCCCAACAAAGTCTACACCACCCGCGCCGCCGCCACCGTCGCCTCGATCGTGAAAAACACCCGCCTCGCCAAGTGCCTCCAGTACCTCGTCGTCGAATGGCGCTCCGAGGCCGGCAAGAGCGCGAGTTTCCGCGAACACGCTGCAGCGACCGTCGCGCTCATGCTCGGGACCGACGCGGGCGCCCTCGCGGTCGACAAGGACGCGCTCGAGCGGAGGATCCAGGACCTCGAATGGGTCATCAAGACCGGCGCGACCGGGCGGGAACCGAGCGTCAGGAGTGACATGAAAAAGTGCTGGCTCGTCTACAAGCGAGAGTGGCCCGAACGCGTACACGCGTGAGTCACGCACGGCTTTTTTGCTCTTTGCGCCGTGACCTGGTCGCCGGGCTGCTGACGCACGCTGCTAACCCGCTGCTGAATTCCGTCTCGGCATGCATGCAGATTCACGGCTCCCATGTCCCCGACCACGCGCAAGTACCTCAAAGTGGACATGCTCTCGTCATCTACCTCGTCGGCTCCTCCCTCCTCGGCCGTCGCCGCCCATCCTCCAGCTGGTCCTGCTGCTGCACCGCCGGTCCGGCGTGCGGTGCATCCTGCGCATCCTCCTCCTTCAGCGAGCACCGCACATGGCGCTTCGGCTTCGGCTTCGTCTTCTGCTCACGCCGGTCCTTCGAGATCGGGTCCGCTGTCATCATCCTCGAGGTCGCACGGACCGATGTCGTCAGCAACAGCAGGCACCCTCGCTTCTTCTGCCTCGTCGTCCTCGACCCGAGCGCACCACCTCCATGCCGCTCACGCCGCGCCACACGCATCATCGTCATCGTCGTCGCAGCACCATCATGCGAGCTCTGCCTCCGCCATACAACCATCGCTCGGAATGGGACCTCCCCCTCTCCGAAGCAGTACTCGCTCCGCCGCCGACCCCTCGGCAGCCAGGTCTCACACGCGCACTGTCAGTGGGTCAACTACCACTTCCTCCTCGTCGCGATCGGCATCGCGGACCGAAGCGCGCCCGCCGACGACGACGGAACCGACACCAAAGGCGACGACAGCGGGCTCGCACGATGGGCTGCAGAATTTGGCGAGCTCGACGGGTGGAGGAGGAAGTACTACTACTAGAACGGGCTTCAAACCGATCGCGCACGGTGCCGGCGCCGCCGCCTCCTCGAAATCGGCAGGCTCAACAACACTGACGACGACGACGGGAAATTCCCGACCGGCGGGACGAGCTCTGATGACCTCTTCCTCGACGAACTCAAACACGCTCGTCAGCGGCGCGAGCGCGAATCCGAACGTGCTGGCTGAACCGCGGAAAGCGAGAAGGGTCGCGGTCGTCCCCCCGCCCGTCACTTCCACCTCATCCACCGCGTCGTCGTCGACCACCACGACGACAACAACAGCAACAACAACGACCGCGCTCGCTCCCCCACTGCCGCCGGCTTTGACGTCGAGCGCTTCTTCGTCTTCTTTGACGGCTGCAGCAACAGCGACGTCGGGATCGGGGATGGGGTCTGCGCCGGCGCCGCCGCCAATCTTGGCGCGCTCGCACGGCAGTTCGACTTCGTCGTCCGCCTCGCTCGCTCGGTCACATGGCACGAGGGATGTCAGTGCACCAGCAGCAGCAGCGGGAAGTGTCGCTCCGAGCTCGGCGGCTGCTCCCGCGACGAGCCTCACCCCAGCAACAGCAGCGCTCGGTCCTTCTCACGCTCCCTTCCGTCCCACTCGTCGACCTCAAAACGCCTCCGGCACCACCACTTCGACTGCAGCTCGTGCTCGACCCGGCGTGGCCCCTTCAGCTGCGACGCTCGCTTCGCGAGAACGACGCGCGGCGAGGGAACGAGAACGCGAGCGCAAGCTGGCGGCGGAGGCTAGTTCGGCGACTGCGGCGGGGAGGAGACGACGCGCGGATGCGACGGTGGCGGTGGCGGTGGAGGAAGAGGAAGAGAAGAAGCAGCTCGAGGAGATGAGGAAGAGGGAGGAGTTGAAGGAGCTGGCGAGGAGGGTGCCCTTGCCGCCGCCTGCTCCAGAGGAGGAGGAGGAGGAGGAGGAGAAGGAGGAGGACAAAGCGCTGAGAGCGATTGTCGAAACACCCGCAGCCGCAAACGTCGTACCTGCAGAGAAGAAGGGCGAGGAACAGCAGCAGCAGCCGTCGGTGGTCAACGAGGGTCCTGCCGCCGAAACTCACGCCGCCACCGCAACCGCAACCGTCGAACACTCGGACGCGCCTTCAGAAGAAGAAGCAGCAGCAGCAGCAGCAGTTGTCGTCGCCGATGCTCCGATTCAAGCAGATGAAGCGCCCGCGACTGTCTCGACGCGAGCACCTTCCCCGGAACCGGAACCCGAAGTCGAAGTCGAACCTCGCCAGGAGCAAGAACACCGCGACGAGCCCTCACCCGAGAGGGCGAGCGATGTCCATTTCGCCGGTGTGGCAACCGCAGAAGAGTCTGCTCCTTCGCCGTCCGCTGTTGAACCCGCCGATGCCGACATGGTCCACTCCGGAGATCACGTCTTGGAAGCGGAAGCAGCCCAGCACGACGTTGAGGAGAGCGTCGGCATGGACAGTGATTACCTCGTCGAGTCGCAAGGGACCGAGGCGGACGCAGAACCACCTGCAGCGGCCGATGAGCCAGCTTGGGGCGAACCTGTCCGCCACATCGAGCAGATCGACCATTCCCTGCCGGTGAGCGACGACGCGGCTGAGGAACCGGTACGCGTCACTATACTGACGGACGAATGCATACAGGGCAACCTCGACCTCGAGGAACAGGACGCCATCGCGGCGGCGATTGAGAAGCCGGAGCCTGTCGAGGCAGAGAGGGACCAGACCTCGCAGCGCGAGGAACCCGTAGAAGCCGAGCAGGAAGTGCGGGACACGCATATGGTCGAGCAAGCGTCTCCGCTCGAGGAGGACGACAACGCCGCCGAGTACGGCGACGAGCCCGCGCCCGCGAAGGAGGAGATGCCCGAATCGGATGATGAGGAGGAAGACCTGCCGAGCCGACGCCACGATGAGCTGCCACCATCTCCGCTGCTCTCGCATGCGACTCCAGCGTGCACCGCATCGGTCATGGCGACTCCGTCTGCTCCTACCTCGCCCGTTCAGCCTCCCAGTCTTCTTGCCACGCCCACCCGAGCCGCTCCTCCGCAAAGCAGCGTTCACCCTGTGGGCTACTATCCCTCTCCCTCTCCCGGTCCTGTCTCGCGTCACGACGCGCCCTTCACACCCATGTCGCGCGGAGTTCCGGTCCGGTTCCCGCTCGCGACGATGCCGTACTCGCCCGAGCCGTTCCAGACGCGGTCGATTATCCTTGATACGCCGCCTCGCTTCGAGCAGTATGCACCGGTACGGCTGCCGCAGCGTGCTGTAGCGCCCCAAGCCGCCGAGGCCGCGCAGCTGGACGGCGCCGCGCCGGTCGAAGAGGGCCACGCGCCGGAATTCTCGGTGGACGAGTCTCTCGACGAGGATACCTTTGCAGCGGCGGAAGCGTCCCAAAGAGGAGACGACTCTCATTCTGCTCCACCGCTCGATCGTGAAGAGACTTTCGTGGACGAAGCGAACGATGTTGCCAGTCCGCCGGAGCATCCGCAGAACAGGCTCGCCGAGGACGCAGCCGACCTCGTCGCCGACGCCGATGCCGAGGCCAGCTTCAACAACGATGTGGACGGGGAAGAACAGCTGTCAGCCGAACTTGCTGCTTCCGAGATGGACCGCACCGTCGAACCTGACGCGGACGTCGAGTCGTCGGGCGAGACGGATGGATCCACCGAAGACGACGCCGGATCGTCGTCCGAAAAGGAGGAGCAAGCTGCTCGCGTTCCTTCCAGCTACGACGATAGCGCCGTCGACGCCGCCGCCGCCGGGGAGCGCACGGAGGAGTCCGAGGCAGACTTGACCGCGCACGAAGACTCGTCGGCTCTGACCGAGCTCGCACCTTCGCCCGTGGCCGCAGTCGTTGCTGCTCCGCTGCAAGACGAAGAGACTGAAGAGGACACCGATGATGAAGAGGAGGAACCTGTCAACGCTCCTGCCTCTCCGGCCGGCACCACCCTCGACTTTTCCGATTTCAACGCACCGCCGTCGACCAGTACTCCGTCTACGCAGGGACGACGACCGTTCTGGGACCAGTCACTTCTGGGCGACGAGAGCGCCAACTTTGAACTCGAGCAGCCCGAACTGCGCTTCCACGACGAGACGGAATCGGAGCACAGCATGGCTTCGACCCTCCTCGGCGATTTCGACATCTCTGGTCGCGGTCCCACGCATGCATTCTCGAGCCACCGTCAGGTTGAAGCAGAACGTCCTGCGATCGAGGAGGCGCCTTCCGTCCTGCAACGCTCGTTGCGTTCGCGCGTCGTCACCGTCGACCTCGCGGCCTCGACAAGCAAGACTCCAGCTAGAAGCACGCGATCTGCTGCCGCCACGAATGGGCGCAGGGATGCGCTGATGGAGCTGCAGCAGCAGTAGGCGACGGCGGCGGCGGATTCTCCCCATTCTTGTTCGTATTTCTTTGCGCCTCCGTTGTGTTGCTATTGAACCCATCTTTTCTCCGTACATACGCTGTCCTCGGCACTTTCTGCGGTCCCTGGTGCACTGCTGCTCCTCTCCCCTAAGCAGCAGCGAGCTTGTGTCGGTCTCGTCGCTTTGCAGCCGCTCGGCTGCAGGCGATTCGTGCGTGCCCTCCGCGGACAAGCCGGGCCGTTTCGTCCCTTCCTCGCCAACTCTTGCAGTGCCATATCTCTGCAAGCTGCATCCGTGTCGACTTGACGGGAGGAGGAACATCTCCAAGCTGCCTGTTTGCATGAAGCGACTCTTTGTCCTGTGTGATGGAACGTGAGTGGCGGATGCCGGACCTCTTCCCCATCGACAACAGTTGCGCTGACCGAAGACCTTTTCGCAGGTGGGAGAGCGCACTCTATCAGACGGACGAGCACAGCTTGACGAACATCGCTCGCCTTGCCAACGCGATCCTGCCGGAAGATCGACGCACAAAGCCACCGACAACGCAGCTGAAGCTGTACCTCCCCGGGCTCGGAACGGGCGAAGAGCTGCTCGTGGGTGCAGTGAAGGTGCGCAATTTCACCGTTTCTTCCCGTTCGTTCCGTCCAAGCTGACGCGTTTGCCTGTACAGGGTGCTTATGGCGATGGACTGCTCGAGAAAGTTCGGCTCGCGTACTATTTCCTCGCACAGAATTGGGTACCAGGGGATGAGGTAGGCTTGCTCTTGTGGTCGGGGACCCCTAGGGGCTGGAGAGACTGACCACAAGTCGGCTGCCGCAGATCTATCTGTTCGGGTTCTCGCGTGGCGCGTACACAGTCCGGCTCTTGTCCTCCCTTCTGGCGGTGATCGGCATGCTCTCGCCAAGGCAGGACCTCCACCTCTTTCCGAGGGTGATGAACGCCCTTTGCAGTCGGCGAGACGGGTCGTCGGCGCAAGCGAAGAGAAATGCTCTCGAATTGCGCCACTTGCTGGAAACGATTCACGGCTCTCGGACGGGATCGAGCGGCTTTCTTGTCGCTGCGATGTGCCTATTTGATACGGTGCGTGTCGAGCAAGGCGTCTTTGGGCAAGGCTGGGGTCTGAACGACGCAGATGGCTGACGCCTGGCTCAATCTGCAATGCTGGCGACAGGTTCCGCTTCTTCACCACTTCGACAAGTCCCCTTTGGGCAGCGACAATTCACAACTTGAGCCAAATACTTGCAAACTAGTACTTCAAGCCCTGTCAGCCTACGAGGACCGGCCAGCTTACCGCCCTCTGATTCTGAGCCAAGATCCTCGAGGAGCTGCTCGGGGACAGATCCTCCGGCAAGTATGGTTTCCGGGGTGTCATACAGGCAAGTGCTCGTTCTCATACGCTCTCTCAGGGTGATCTGCGATTGAATCAGCGCGGTGCAACAGATGTTGGTGGCGGATACCCGCAGCACGACCTGTCCGATCTCTCCTTGCACTGGTTCATTGGTCAGCTCGTCGATTCGATCGCGTTTGACCTGGACTATGCGGCAGCCATTTCACACGACCCGGACTCGCCTTGGGGAGAAGCCCCTGCGCACGGTACGCTGGCCGTGAGCATCTGATCCCGTCTGACCTTCTCAAGCTTGTCTCACCTTCGCTCTTTCCGCTGCAGTGGGTGTGCATTTCGGCACGGGGAAGCAAGCTCGGACACTGCCGATAGAGCCCGCTCGGTATCTGAATCCGACCTTCGAATCGCTCCACCCCTCGCTCCTTAAGCAATTGCCTTCCCTTTGGCCGAAAAGCTTGCGCCAACTGATGTCCCAAATCGAGGCAACTTATAAGTTGCGAGCGCAGCTCGGAGGTTGGTGGCAGTTGAGCGAGTGGGAAAGACAGATCAAGAAGCAGTGGCCCCGCGATTATGCGCAAGGCTTGAATCCGACCGCGCCCTCACAAGCTGCCAGAGCAAAAGTCCTGGTCAAGCGTCGATCCAGCAGCCTCCTAACTCTCCTGGAGCACGAACACGCTAAGCTCGAAGGCGCAGGCAACGCCCCCCGTCTTGCACATGCACGGTGATCAAGCATGAATCATGTCCGGACTGGTCCGTCCGGAACCTGTCCGTTTCCATAGCCCTACGATCACATCTATCTAGTCATGATAGGTCTACATCAGTTTTACGAGTAAAGATCCCACTCTAGCAAACCGCGCGGTCGTCGACTCGAGAACCGCGTCACCAGTTTGAGCAACTCGAGGTCGACCGGCTCCTTCAATCCCAGGAAGACATGCGACGGGTTATGGCGAGCGAGAGTTGACGCATCACGCTCGACGAGACAGGGTCGGCAGAGATCGAACGAGACTGGACAGTGGCCTGTTAGAGAGGGTGGTGCACACATCAGTCGCCGGCCCAACGGAAAAGAAGAACCGGCCAGCTGAGCTTACAGCACAACATCCAAGCGTCCGTGATCTTCTGACCGCACGCATCGCAGACAATCATCGCGTGCTTAGCCCCCTGCGTAGTCCTGCCGGCCTGATCGCGAGACGCGACGACGCCATTTTTCTGGCCTTCAGCTTGCCCATCGTGGTCGTCCTGCTTCGGAAGGTACAGAAGCGGTACGAGCCCGGAATTGAGGCTCGGTAGCGGGCGACGCAACCGGTGCGTGAGGCGGAGGAAAGCGTGTGAGGGATCGTGGATCGAGGGCGACTCGAGCTCGCAATCGGAGCACTGTCGCACACGTTCGTCAGGCCTCAAACGCTTCGGGAGAGAAACTCGGAAACTCACAAGGTTGTAACCAGGTACGGTCGGACAGTTCCCACAGAGCCATCGGACCCCTTCTTCTCCCGGTCCAGTCGGGATCAGCTTGCCGCAATGCGAGCAACCGACTCCGTGATTCCGCTCGACGACGTTGTCAAAGCGTCGGAAGGAGGCCGGCTCGATAGCGACTGGCATGACGCGAGGGGGCACCGGCGCTGCCGCGGGCGTGGAGGCCGTAGGCGTCGTCGAGACGGTTGGGCGACCGATGGTCGGGAAATCGACTGGCGGGATGTTGATCGCAGGAATTCGGACGGGCGCGACGTTGGCACCTAGGACCGAGAACCCCGGTATATTGACCGCTGGGATCCGTATCGGTGGTACCAACTGTGAGCGAGAAGGCCCAGTCGACGACGAGGAGGACTCTGACGCTGATGCTCCTCCTCCTGCTGAGGATGCATGCCCGAGCGGTTCTGGTCGCGTGAGTCGAGTCGGACCATCTGCCGGAAGTCGGACAGGAATCTCGCGCGCTCGTCCGATGTAGGGGAGTGGTGTTGTCGGCCTCGATAAGGGCGGCGCGGGCGGTGCGATCGGTGCGGGAGGAGTACTGCTCGAGCTGCTGCTGCCGCTGGCGCCGCCGCCGCCAACAGAGCCAAGCCGACCGAACCCGCCCGGGAGAGTCGCTCCAGGTTTGATCTTGAGCAAGACGTGGTTCGAGTCGTGCAACATGGGGATGTATTCGTTCTCGCGCCGGGTCCTGCCGCCGAGGGTGGAAAACGCCGAACCGAGCGTGGACGAGTTCTGCTTCCTTCGCCGAGAGGCCAGCTTGGCATTCGGGTCGGTCTCGCACTATACGGGGGCGAGGCAGAGTCAGAGAGGTCATCAACGGGCGCCGGAGGCATGGATGCGTGATTCACTCACAGTCTCGCAGAGGTTGTACCCGTCGCACTGGATGCACAAGTACCGGACGCCGTCGATCGCGTCCATACAGACGGCACAAGTGAAATCGCCCGAGTCGTTTTCAGAATTGACGACGGTGGCGGACGCGGTTGGCAGAGTCGAAGGCGCTCGACCGGCAGGCGGTGTCGCCTGTTGCTTGTCGTTTCTTGCCGTGGGCTGCAGCGGAGTCCTCGCCTGAGAAGACTGTGGTGTCGCGTCGCCAGGAACCCGGGTTGGCGTCACCGCAGCGACGTGATGATCCGCTGCCGCCGACATCTCAGGTCCATCCCTTTCGCCACCGCCACCGCCACCGGCGCTGAACGCGCTACTACTGCCGTACTCGCTCGGCGCGAACAGCGCCTCGACCCGAGCTCGCTCGCTCCCCGTAGGCTTGTACGCCGAATCGACTCCTCGCCCAGTCCCGACCGAATACATCGACGAACCTGGCGACGAAAACATCGGCGACGAGTCCCACTGCTGCTGCTGCTGCTGCTGCTGATAAACGGGGATCGGTCGTTGATGCTGCTGCGAGAGTCCGATCGACCCATTCATGCCCTCCGTTGCCGGAGCAGGCCAGAAGGGCTCGGCGGGTTCCGCCAGCACGAAATGGGAAGCGAAATTCGGATGCAGAGCTTCGTCGTCGCGAGGACCGAGTACATCCGCGCCGACGGAATCGCCAGTCCCGTTTGGCACACCGGGAGGCAAGCGCGAGGCACCGCCAAACGGGACAAAGGACGAGACTGTTTCGCGGTCCCAATCGTCGTCGTCATCGTCCTCCGTAAAGGCGGCCGCATTATTGTCGTGTCCAAGGCCGGCATCGCTGACGCTCAGCGTGTCGGTGTTGCTGCTGCCGCCGTCCAAACCGTGAGCGACGTCGTAAGCGCGTTCTCGGACCCAATCTCCCATGCTCGACGCATCATTGCTGCTGTCTCGCCGACGAGTATAAGCCGCGTGATCCTGATCCCGTCCGCCTGCGAGTCCCGCCCGCGCCGCTTGCAGCGTGAGCGCCTCTTGCTCAATCGTCCACACGCGCCGGTCCCTGTTTCGTTCTTCGGCCGCGGTCAAGCGTTCATCCTCCGGCGGGAATCGCTGAGCGGTTGGACGTGAGACCAGCCGCGAGAACTGGACGGCGAGGGCGTCCTGTTCGGCTTTCCAGCGCGCGAGGGCGCCTTCGCGGTCTGTCGCGGCGGACGAGATGGTAGTTCCTGCCCTCGAGGCGGAGGCGGAATTCGCTCCCTCCGTTCCGGTGAGCCGCTGAGACCCTCTGCCTCCCGTACCGGTGCCGGTCCCTGCTTCACTGAGAGCCGGTCCTTCATACTCGACGATGACCTCGATGCGGAGCGTGACAGTTTTGGCAACTGCGCCAGCACTCGAAGGTACGGCGGACGAGGAAGCGTTTGATGACCCGCCGTACGAGAAAAAGTCGATGCACTCGCTCAAGTCGGCGGCGGTTCCGAGTTCGATCAAGTCGTTGTCGTCGTCGCGGTCTGCAAGGGAGGGCAGATTAGCTTCATGAAGCAGTTACTCTGTACAGTGGGTGGGCCTTACAAGCGAGTCGAAAGGAACCAGGTCGGAGAGCGAAAGCGTCGGCGAGCTGTTGTCGGGCGTGTCAGCGCTGTCCTTCTCCTTGGCGGAATCAAAGGCAGACCGCACCTTTCCGGCCAGGATCTCTCTGTCCAACTGCCGCGACGAAACGGGGTCAGCGGAGAACTTAAGTGCAAGTGGGGGTCGTCGAGGCTCACGAGGGTGCGGTCTTGGAACGAGACGCGGCGAGGGTGCGAGAGCCAGCCTGGCACCACTGCCTTGACCACGACGGCTGCAGCCATGCCCTAGATACACGTCGCTTGCTTAGTCAGGGTGGGCGATATCCAGGTCCGGCGATGAGAGAGAGCCGCAGCTTAATTAGTGACGTGGTAATGCGAGAATACAAGCCGGGTAATACAAACGCGTCGCGTCTCGTCCCGAAATTCGCCAGCTCTCGCATCTCCCTCATAGCCGGCGCATAGACTGCTTTGATACCAGGAGGACATGTCTGCTGCTACGGACAACGACCACCTCGCGCGCGGGATCCGCGCGCTCGCCCTCAAGCACTGGAACGACGCCAGCGACCAACTCGCGCAAGCAGTCGAGCAGGCGTGAGTCCCACGACCATAGAGCGCATGTTGCACTTGCCTGTTGGTGCCGAGAGCTCATCCTACGCACACGCAGCACGGCCAAGTACGGCGACCTCGCTCCGGAGAACGTCGAGCCGCTCATCCTGTACGGCAAAGCCCTCCTCGGGAGCGCCATCGCCCAGAGCGCCGTCCTCGGAGGCGCAGCCCCGGGCGCAGACGAAGCAGCGGCAGCGGGTGGCGCTACGAACGGGTCTTTTGCGAGTGCGGGCGACGCGGCGGTTGGCGGCTCTTCTTCCTCGGCTGCGGCTGTCGCGACGGCGGGTTCAACTACAGCAGGACCTTCAAAACCCAACTTTCACTTTGGCGGCGATGCAGACGATGACAACGACAATGACGAGGGGGAGGAGGCGGGTGCAGGCGACGATGGAGGAGCAAACGACGACGACGACGACGAGGAAGACGGTGCGGCGGCGGGTGGAGACCGCGAAGACGACCTCGAATCGGCCTTCCAGGTGTTCGACATGGCTCGCGCTACTCTCGAGAAGGAGATCAACGCCGCTGGGGAGGAGGAGACCGGTGCGGACAAACTGAAGGAGAAGAAGGAACGGCTCGCAGAAGTGCACCGCTTGCTCGGAGACGTAGCGACAGAATCAGGTGCGTGGCATATTCGCCCGGCGTTGCGCTGAGGCAGAGCTTGACAAGCCTAGACTCTGACGCGTGTCCGTCCGCGGTGCTCTTTCACGCACAGAACAATTCGACAACGCCGTCGAAGAATACACCTCGGCGCTCAACCTCCTCACCTCATTCTACGCCCCCTCGAACCGCGCCCTCTCCGAACTGCACATGCTCATCGCCCTCGCGCTCGATTTTGTCCCGAACGCCAACGACCGCGCCGTCTCGCACGCCGAAAAGGCGAAAAAAGTCTTGCTCCTCAAGTTGGACGAGCTCGAACAAGTCGGTGAGCCGGAGAGGGACGACAAGACGAAGCGCGAGATTGAGGATATCAAGGGCTTGATGGGAGATGTCGATATGAAGGTGAGGGACTATCCTCTTTCGCTCAGCCACGCCCTTCTCCCATATTCACCTCTACTGCATCTTCGGAAAAACAGATCGAAGACCTCAAGACCGTGCCTGTCGCCCCCGCCCCAACCGCAACCGACACCGCCCTCGAAGCCTTCCTCCGCCAATCGACCGCCACCATGTCTTCTGCTTCTGCCTCCGGCGAGGTCAACGACCTGACTTCGCTCGTCAAGAAGAAGAAGAAACCCGTCCCGGCGCCGGGAGTCGTCCAAGAGGAGATCAAGCCCAGCCCGGACGCGACTGGTGGTGCTGCCGCCGGCGCCGAGGAGAACACGATCGTGATCCGACCGGAGGAGGAGGAACAGGCGGCGACGAAGCGGAAAGCGGACGACGAGCCGAAAGGGGAGGAGGGAGGTGCTGCGGGTGGCGAGACGGCGCCTAAGAAGGCCAAACTCGAGTCGGATGCGGCTGGGTCGGCTTGATGAGAATGAGGGAGGAGGGGAAGGCGTCGCTTGAACGAAGGCATGCAATTGCATGCAATCTCCTATCCAATCTTTTTCGATACCGATTCCGTTCGGATTCTACCTCGCGAGGCATTGGTCGTATTTTGTATCGTGATCACATGGACGAGGCCGAAAGTCCGATCGCGCCCTGTAAATCCTTGCCCTTCAACAAAATTGTCGCGCACCGTTACGGTTCTCGAGCGCCCGTGATGGATTGTAAATTGATGCATGCCAGTAGCTACAGTAGGTAGAAGGTGAAGAACGAGGTGCGCGCAGGAGAAGGGAGAAGGATTATAATCGTCGTACAACACCAGAAAGGGAGGAGACCGAAAAACCCGGAAGGAAGGAAGGAAACACGATGCGCGTATGATGCGTGGGGGAGATGGAGGTACACGTTAGGGGATGATGTCGATGGCCGAGGGTAATGGTGCTTATGCAGGAGGCGAAGGCAGACGGGCGCTGTTCGTGAATTCAAAGGCGGCGTTGACGCTGTAGGATGAGAAGGTCGAGGTTCCGATCAGCGCATGTTCAAAGAACCTGTAGCCCGCAGTTGAGCATATCGAAAGGGGATACTCACCTTGGAAGACTGCTGGAATAATGAATCGGCCGGAGCCAGAGGCCGCGTCGCCCTAGTAGTCGGCGAAACGAGCTGCGACGGCATCGCGGTCGACGAGGCTTCGAACGCCGGCAGCGGCAGCATGCGCAGGTGCGCCCTCGGCGATCTCGGCGGTGTCGGCGGCTGAGGGTGCAATCCCGTCTCTGCCGCTCCTGAAAGCGAGACGGGCGGCAAGTCGACGATGCTGTTTTTCCGGATCCGGGGCGGCTGCGTCGATTCGGGAACCGAGGGGAGTTCAAGGTGCGATGGCGTGGCGCCGACGGGGGTCATCGACAGGCGGTGAGCCCGATGGAGAGGGTGAGAGGGAGCGGGCGCGACGGCCGGAGCGGGAGGGAGTTCTGGCAGAGTGGCCGGGATGGGAGGAAGCGAGAGCGGCACGAGTTCCGGAGACGGCGGCAAGGCCCGCTCGGCTTTGCGGCGTTCTTGTTCCTCGTCGTCATCGCCGCCATAGTTGCTCGTGTGGACTGAAGTTGCGTTCGAAAGTTGGCGAGGACGTTGATAGTCAAAGTAAGAGTCGGCCTCGGAAGTGGCGGACGAGGTTGCGGGCGAGACGTTGGACCGGAGGAACAAGGTCGTCGCGGGCGAGACGGGCGAAGGGTACGGTCGCGAGAGGGGACCTTTGCCGTCCGACACTGAACAGGACAGGATGAGCGACTTGAGGTCGCGCAGGTCGAGTGCCAAGCCGAGAGAATTCTTGCGGCGAGTCTCGGCGCCGGGGCCATTGTCCGTATCGGGCGACCCCGCGTCAACGTCCATACTATCGCCGCCTGTATGTAAGGTGTGCCGAGGTCAGTGGTTGAGCTTACCAGCGCGCGTCTGCAAAAGAAGAAGGAAGAAAGCAAAAAGCGAAAACTCACGGACGACGTCGTCGTCGAGCATGCGGTCGTCGTCGAGAGAGAAGTTGCTGTCGAGCGCAGCCGTCTCTAGCCACTCCGAGACGGCTCCGGCATTGTACTTGTGCAACGGCGCAGGAGACCTCGAGGTCGGCGAGAGGAGGTTATCGCGCGGCGTCTGGGGCACCGACTTGTCGCCGCGAGCAGGGTGGTCCGCGTTGGCTGCGACGGACCAGCTGTCGGTCCACTCCATCTGCGGCAGGCGAGAGCGCGTACGGATGCGTGGCGAAACCATGAGTGTGAAGAGGTGCTCCTCTCTCGAGCGTAGGGTTGGAAGGCTTCGGAAGGGGAACACGGCAGGCGCGTCCCGGGGATCAGAGCTCTTGTGTGGATGATCGAGTCGGGTGTCGCTCAGCAAACGACTGAGAGGTGGTGCAGGTTACTGGGATGCGGGAAAGGATGGGAAGCGATACGAAGCACCCAGCTTACGGAACGAGAGGAGATCAGGCTGCGAGCTGGATCCGCCTCGCCAGCTGGCCACAGGCACGGCGTGCGAGCGATAAACTTCTCAAGCTTCTCCGGATTCCGGGACGCCCCTGCCCGATCCCGGGCCGAATTGGAGGATCGACAGAATTCAAATTCAGAGCCTGCAGAAACCTTGACAATATTGGGGGCAAGGCAGAAACCATTGCAAGGCAGGGCATTTCGCGCGCCTGCCGTCGGCTTGCCACTTCAAAGCTTCAACGCAAGCAGCTGCCGCCGCGACTCGCCCCGCTGACGAGTGGAGTCCCAGCTGCTGCAGCGAGAGCGCGTCCGCGAAGGAACAACAGGCATGACCAAGCCGTCTAGACAAGCATACAAACCGCTTGCCGCGCTTCCGCAAGCAGCTGCGCAGTGCGCAGAGGCTGTGAGTTTCCTCGTCCCTCTCGCCCTTCGACCCTTCCACCATCGCGTCACTGGACCCTGCAGGGTACTGACGATCTCTCTCTCTCTTGGGGAAAAGGGCCGCGTGTACGGCAAGTGCATCGGCGCAAAGTACATGGACGTCGAGCGAGGCATGTGCGAGCGCGAGTTTGTCCAGTTCCGTCAATGCATGGTCGAGGCGGTGCGTTACCACCCCCCTTCTAAAGTGGTCTAGGCGTTCCCGCTCGCTATGCCCCTACCGGTGAACTGACGCGCGTATTGCTTCTCTGTAGATGAAGAGGGCTCGCCGCAGTTGATCGCTGCGGTCGCCCTCCCCTGCCCGCAGCTCTCGCCGCTGGCAGTGTGGGAGGGCGTCATCTGCGCGCCCGGCCGCCGTACCGCGTCACCGCGTACACTGCAACGGACTCGCCCGTTCTACCGCCGCGCACCGCCACCCTTGATCGCCCGTTCGGAACTGCCCAAAATTCAGACCCCGACCCCTTCAAGGAACAAGCTGCTTCTTGTACTTCGACCTTAATGATTCTTCTCGCGTCGGGCTCGCCCCGAAAACGCCACACCTCGCGGTCTTGGGCCCGTCTGCGACCGTTGCGCCTCATATGTAACGCCACCGGCATCCCGCTTCAGTACCGTCCTTTTTCAGGGCCGCGGCATCCGTTTCCCTCCGCATCATTCCCTCCACATCGGATTGTTCTTGCAATATATCGCACGCACTTTGCATCACGCATCTTGACGTTGCTGCGTCTGCATTGACTTTCGCCACAGAGCACGCTCAGACCATCCGCCACGGCGCGCGAACGTTCTTGCCCGAGCTTGATCTTGCAAGAAGGCAATTTGCCCCGGCCGTGGTTCGCTTCGCTCTCTCACGCAAGCTTACGCATTCCACTGTATCTACGTGTAGCTGCTAGCGCACGCCGCGTCGAAGCGGCGAGTTGCATCCTGAGGCTCCGAGTAGCAATTGGATGTCGATCACGTTTTGGGACGGGTCGACGGACGTCAACACCGTCTTCACGGAAACACGCACGGCTCGGACGCGGACGACACTGTGAATCCCAGGCTCATGAGTCTGTGAGACCGAGTGGAGCTTTGCCTCGGAACGGAATAGGACTAGGACAAGTCGAGGCAAGAACAGTCGAGATATTGAGCTCTAAGTCGGTTTTCGTCGCCAAGCAGGAGGAGCCGCACCTTACAGAAGGCAGAGCTGGTGCGGCGCACGTCAGTACTACTGAAAGTAGTTTTATCACGACCGCACAGGCCCGCGCGCATCAATCGTAGCAGCTTTTCTGCCTTGCTGCTCTTGGCGTCGGCCCCCGCAGAGTTCCCAATGCATCAAGCTGACGAGGGGCCGGGGATAGTCGCAGATAAGTTACGTTCGCCCACGCCCAGACAATCGATGAGGTCGAGCGTGGTCGAAACTCTCGTACGGACGGAGAGAACGGGGGGAGGGGTAAATCTCTGGGGGAAAGCGAGGGGGGCGGTCTGATCCGGAAACGCCTGTTTCAAATATCAGTGCTGCATTTGTAAGTCAGTCTACATGTATAGGGTCAGCCGTACCATACATGACTGAACCGGGCGCCTGCGAAACCTCGCAAAAAGCAGGCTAAAGCTGGGAAGGCAGGTGTGCGCAGCAGCTTGGTCATGCGTCTGCTCCGGATTACATAGAGCAAAGCTGGCCCAGTCCTCGGTACAGCGCTAGCGCTGATGCCGAGACTTGGACTGCGAGCTTATGCCGTTAAAAGCTTATTCTGGCTCAATGCTGCGCGCGCGACGAAGCCGCGATGTTGGAACGAGAGCCCGCGGCGGGAAGGCACGTACGGTGATTTGGAAGCAGCTGTAAACGCCACTTTGAACCGTTGACGACGCATACGTATGTGCGCGCTGGGCGATACGCACAGCTAGGCCCAGTCGAGGTCAATATGGCCTCGCCGCGCTCGCTCGCAGCGCCCTGACTCTGATAGCAAACCTCCGACCCGACCCGTTCCGTCAGCCTGAGCGAGAGGCCGGCTAGCCGCAGCGGTGGTCGAAGAGCACAATGCCTTCCGTGTAAATTTCGCAAAGACTCGGCATCCCATTGATAAAGACACTTCGGAGCGGACAGTGCGCAGTCGTCGAGGCGTCGGAGCTGCGCATGCAAGAAGAACGAGTTTGTAGCGAGATCCCACCCGCGATAGCGCGCAGTTGGAGCTTGGTGTGCGTTGATGCGCAGGTCGAGTCTTCCGAGGCCATGGTCGCGAAAGCCGTTCCCCGCCGCAGTAGCGCGATGCTCCGTCGACGGCGAGGAAGCAGAAGCATCGTTGATGAAGGGCAAGTGACGATCCCGCGTGCCGTCGGCGTCCGGTATACGTGCAAATAGACTTTGCGTGTTTCTTGACCTCCCGAAGAAGGGCAGGGACGCCCGGCCTACCACTCGTCTTCTGCCCAAGTGGACGTTGCGCCACCTGCTCCGCCATTAGCGCCCGACGCGGCGCCATAAGAAGGCGACTGTCCGCCTCCTCCCGCGGGCGCACCCGCTGCGCCCATGTATCCTCCCTGACCTCTCGGACTCGCCGCGTATCCACCGTAGCCGCCTGCTGCCGGTGCGGGCGCCGCGTTCGGGTAAGGTCCGCCGTAGGCATTCTGGCCGCCATAGCCGCCGTCGCCGACTCCGAACGCTGGCGCGCCCGTGCCATCCATCATCACGCCGTCCATGTGGGCGCCCTCGGCGGCTTGCTGACCCTCGTTGCCCTGGTTCGTCAAGTCGAGGATACCTTGTCGCAGTTGACCCATCTGCAGAATGAGCGCGTCCAGTCCCTGCAGGTGGAAAGCCGACAGTGAGCCGCCTGTGCGTGGTCGCGGAGAAATCGCAAGTCCTCGCTGTCGTACCTTCAACACGATATCTTCTGGCTTGAGCTGCCCGACCGCTTCGACGTCGTAGTAGAACCGCGACGGCTTCTCGTTGAAAGGGAACGGATCATTGTCCTCCGGCTTCTTCTCAAACTGCGCACGAAGAATGCATGCTGCGGGTCAGGTCGCTGCGACAGGCAGAGACGGACGGAAGAAGGCAACGAAGAGGACATTCGAGAATGACGACTTACCCTGCCGTTTTCCGAGATCGGCCACTCGTCCTTCGGGTCCGTACCGACCTCGAACCACAAATCCGTGTGTTTGAGCTTGTTGTACGGATCGTACTCGAAGCCGACTGCCGAAACGGGTGACCACTTGGCGTGCTCGAGCGCGCGACCCTGTCGAGTAGAAGAACTGGCGTCAGTTCCGTCACGGACTAACGCGCACAACGGCAGCAGGGTCGGAGTTCTCGCGTGTATGGCTCGATCTGGCGAGCCCCCTCATCGCGCGCGCCTCACCTTTGTTGCAATGCACCTCAAGTTGATCTCCTGCCCTCGCGAAAGTTTCGCCAGCAGAATGCCGTCTCGCAACTTTGGATCCGGATCTGCGTTGGCAACGTCGCAGCGTCAGTCCTGGACCCTTGGAAGTCGAGGAGACAGCCTGGTGCGTCGGTGGAGTCTTTGGTGCTCACTTTGGGCGGGCTTCCCGACATCGCTCTGCATGCCGCCTTCCAGCTGCAGATCCCGCGTCGTCACCTCCATCGTCTGGTCGCCCGTACACCGCGCGTTGAGGGTGAGAACAACAGAGCACTTTGGGCAATAAGAATCGCAGTCGCACTCCTGCCAAACGGACCAGGCACAGGAGAAAAATCAGCACCGCCTCGACTGAGAGAAAAGTGAAGCGGTATCGGGGGACCGATCTGAGCTGGCGCGCACCTTGTTGTAGTTGATGACCTGCTTCTCCATGCCTGTCGAGTTGAGCGGGACGAGGCCGAGCCGATGCGCCAGCATCTCATCGGGCAAGACGGACGAGTTGTCGGTGATCTGGACCTGGTCGATCGCGAGCGTGTCGATGCGCGAGATCATGGCTCTTCGTAGTGAGTTGGCGAGACTGCCATTGTGCATGCCTGTCAGCACACGCGCACCGACAGAGAGATGTGCTGAGAGGGTGGGGCAAGACAAGAGAGGGACTGACCCGAGGTGAACCCCGTCGAGGACAAAGTGTATCCGCCCTTCTGAGGCCTTGAGCTCTGTAATCTTGACTCGCAGGTCGCTGCCGTCCTCCGACTTAGGCGGCTGCAACGGCAGCTCACCGACCGTCGTCTGCATCGCGAGCGAGTTTGTAAGGTCGGTCGGGGTGGAGAAGTCAAGCGGCAGGCGGGGTTTAGCGGGTTAGCTAGGTGGGCTAGGATTCGCTGTGGCTCGCAGCGCTCGCTCAGTGCGTGTATAGACAGCAGTAGACGGGAAAGGCGAAACGGTCATCAGTTCCCAGCGGAAATTGGCTCACTTTGTAATCAGATTACGAATGCTTCAATATTGGCTTGCGAACCTTCCTGAGAACGCCACTGCGTCGAATCTGCAGCTCTCCTTTCGCGCGCTCATAGTTCTCAAACCAACTACCTTTACATACACACAGGAGACACTGCACAAGGGATCCTTTCCGTCCTCAGTTCCAGGCGTCCCGCGGATCAATCCCATAGCGGCGCGCACTGCGCCGCCCGATCGGTCCGTGGAAGCGGCGCAATCCCATCTGCCCCAGCTCTTGTGAATACCGAAGTGTACCGCCTGCGTGTGTATGCGGAGGTAGACCAGATCTCTCGGCGGGAGGAGGAGGGGGAGCAAGCGCGGGCAAAGCCAGCCAGTGGTATTTACTGTTCGGGGCATTGACGGCGTCATGGCACTGTCGCTTTAGCTGTAGGTGCGCAAGGCAAGGCAAGCAAGTTCAGTGCTTCTGAACCCGAAGTCAGCCACAATCTGCGCAAAGGATTCACGCTATTGACATGATGTGCTGTGCGCATCTCTTGGAAGACGCGGTTTATGCCGTCCTCCCCGTCTTCAAATCCGCTGATCTGTCAACAGTCTTGGTCAAGCATGGAGCTATGCGCTCATGGCAAGGTGCAGTACTCACGACATGCTTGAGCACCCGACGAACAGGCCAAAACATCTGGGGATCCAATGCTGCAGCTCAATCGGGGTGTTTCTGATCCTGTGACCGCTTTTCCTGCGAGGAGGCAAAGGATGTACTCACAATGAAGAGGAAGCCATAGCGCCAGCCGTTCTGACCGACCAACATGGCAGTCTCCCTCAGCTCATGGTAAAACTTGCGCAGCCGCTGGCTCAGACCTGCGTAGGTCGCGCTGTGGCTGCCGCTGGTATCAAATCGTCCTAGATAATTTCTCGTTTCTCGAACCCAGGAAGTCAGTTCCCTCCCTGCCTTATATCTCCTTCCCTTGTCGGTCAGCACTCCGTTTTCTTCCGTTGGTCCGACCCCTCCGGTACTGAAGTGAAAGAATTCCCTTCCGCTGCGAAGATCTCCTTTGATGAGTTGTACCCATACAGCTGCGCAGGCGGGTCGGTCCGTCATGAAGGATGGCAGTTTCTGTTTCACAAGTGCCCAGTGAGCAAGAAGATTACGCTTCTGCGGACTCAACTCCCTCATACCAGCTCTGTGCGAAGGGTTTCTGGTTGGATGTATGCCTGCACGAACAGTCTATGAGCCCACAATGGCTAGACTCGCACAGGGTCGCCGAGACTCACTAGCTGCTCAATGACTGCTCCAGTTGGATCGTGGTGCATGTTTTGGATGGCAAAGAGCACTGTGCTAAGCCAGCTCACGACGTGGGTGGCAAGCTTGATCTCTCCATCTGCGTGCTTGTCAAATAATGGCAACACGTCATTGACATATGGCTGCGTGAACATTGACTCGAATGCGCGACCCCACTCGCCCGCCGACTTGCGCGCGTCTGCGCACTTTGAGGCGTGAAGAAAGATGAGCCAGGCGTAAGACGTTATGCATTGCCAAGGCGTTTGGGTGTCTTCGGCATCCCACGGCGTCCGGGAGAGGGAAGGCTCGTGCACTGCGAAGGGATTTGGCACCGACATGACAACCTGGCGATGAGGGATGGGAGAGGCTGAGCGCTGTTGAGAAATTCGGGAGCCTGAAGCTCAGCTGTGTGGCAAGCGTGAGACCGATGTCAAGGAGTCTCCGAGCGTCCTGCCGGAAAGAGCTGAGGAGAAGCTCATCGATGCCAGTTTACGCCCGCCTGACGCGGACTCGGCATGTCCGCGGACCGCACCGTGCCAAAGCGCACAGGATGGAAAAAAAAAAAACCCTTGACCCTTGAAAACGCTGTGGCGGTGTCGGTCCATACTCTCGCGCGGCTAGCGCAGCGTAGACAGTGGTAAGTTCGCAACACTCGAAACTCTCACTATGAGCAATGTGGTGTGCGAAAGTGTGAGTGCGCAAGAAAGCGTTGGATTTCTGCAGACGCGGACATTGGCTCACCAGGCCAAGGGGTCCTCTGTCTGTAGTGTTTAGCCTGCGGACATCCAGGGAGCAGCAGCTGCATACACCTGACCAGCTGAATAGAGGCTCATCTTGATTGCCGGCAGGCGGCATATTCCGCGGCTTTGTAATAGCCAGACTACAAAACTTTTGTAGGGTGTTTCTCACGAAGCGCCGCCATTGCGTCGCATCTTCTCTCACCGGCTCACACTGCACAAGTCCAACTCCATTACATCTGCACAAGAGAAACTCTGAACGCGCCCCGTAGTCCTCAGTTCCAGGCATCCCGCGGATCGATTCCGTAACGGCGCGCACTGCGCCGGCCAATTAGTCCGTGGAAGCGGCGCAACCCGACTTGCCCGAGGGCGTGCACGCGTGGAAATGTCTCCTCAGCATGTGGATATGCGGGATGCCACGAACTCTCCTCTTGCAAGAAGGAGATGTCAGGAGGCGACGGCAGCCAGCAAGAACTGCGCAGAGCTTGCGAGCCATTGAGAGCATCATTGAACGCCCGTGTCAGCTACAGGCATGTACGCCAAAAGATCATCAGCATTTCTGTGTTACATCTTGGTAGAAGAGAACAGCCAACACTCACCTCGTCACGCGCTGCGATCATGTTATTGAGGAATGCTTTTACAGCGACTTCCCCATAATCAAAGATGCTGATCTGGTTAAGCAAGGTTTTGGCGTTACTTTGCACAGATCAAGGCAGTTCACGGTACGCACCACATATTTTAGCACTTCTTCAACCGGCCATGACATCTGGAACGAGTGAAAGCCGGATAAGTGAAGAATTGCTTGGCTGACTTCAAAAAGCAAAGTTTGTGCGTACGATCAGAATGTAGCCATACTGCCAGACTCTTCTTGAGGTAGCAGTGGCAATGTTTTCTGCGATATCCTGCAGCTCCTGGTAGAACTTGAGCAGCCGGTGACTTAGACCGGCGTATGTCGTCTGTCCAAATGGTCCGAAATGGTCTCGAGTCTTACGACACCAAGCAGTCAGTTGCTTGTTTGCTTCGCATCTTTTACCCCTGGAGGTCAGGACTCCGTCACGTTGGGATACTTCGGGGCGTCCGAGAGCAATGGGGTAGAAATTGCTTTCGCGGCTCCGGGCAACGAGTTGATGGATTTGTGACCACAGGGCGGGTGTGCTGCGCGGCGGGTCAAGCATGAAGGATGGCAGTTCCTGTCGCACAAGCGTACAGTGAGCGACAAGGGTAGTACTCTTCTAGCGGAGTCAAGCTTCTTGCACCAGCTTGCTGCAGAGGGCGTCTGGTTGGACCGTGTTCTGAACAACGAGTCAAGCAATTAGTCACAGTGGGGAAATGACACCAGGTTGCCAGGACTCAACTAGTTCTTCTTCAACGATTGCTGCTGGAGAAGCGTGCAGGTGTTCTTCAAGAATGTTTTCAATCGTGAGGTGCACGACGCTGAGGTGGCCAACAACTTGCTCGACAAGCTTGGCATCGTGTTGCTTGTTGAACAAGGGCAGCACAACATTCACATACGGCAGCGCGAACGCACGTTCGAACGCGCAGGCCCATTCGTGTGCCGGTCCCTGAGCGCCGCCGCACTTTGAAGCGCGAAGATAGATGAGCCAGGCGTAAGATGTGACGCATACCCAACTTCCCCGTTCAAGAAGCCACGGCGTCTGAGAGAGAACTGGCCAGTGCCTTTCGAAGGGAACCTCTCCAGACATGACTGTCTGGATGCGACGGGCGAGGGGGGCACAAGCTGTGCGAGAGCTTCTCTGGCCCCTGCTGGGCAAGCGTGAGACAGGCGAAGAGCGTGATCCGGACCGCCCGAGTGTAAAGAACGAAAGAAAGCCAGCAGACCACGGCCGCGTACATACGGACTCGGCATGTCCGCGGAGCAGGAAGCCGAAGCAGCCACGTCGAGTACCGAGTCAAGACGTCGACAGCTGAGCTAAGCGCTGCGAACGTCCAGCGCGACAGCAATGTAGATATAGCTGAACCATAAGAGCAGCTGGAACCTGCGAGCCTGGTCGAGCATCGGACTGTACGCCGGGCGGAGAGTGGAGAGTCGGAAAGAGATGATCGAGATGACGAGTTGGACGACGTCGCCCTCTTGGCTGCGGCCACTCCTTTCGCACAGTCTTGTACGCTATACGAAGCATGCTCTTGAAAGCAACAGCTGCTATCGCCCTCCTCTCTTCGGCCGTCCTTGCCGCTCCGGCGGCGGCCGTCACCTTTGATGACGCCGCCGTCGCTCGCCCGCAAGTCGTCCTGAGCGGGGCACGACAAGCTGCCCTCAACTGGGGCGCCGACAAGCTCTCGCGGATCGGAGACGATGACGGTCAGGCGCACGCTATGACCCAGTGGGGCTGGTCCGATTGCGGTGAGAGATCATTTCCTTCTTGGGTGGGGGTTGTGTTGTCGCGTCGGGGGAGTCAACAAAGAGCTGACATGTAGGCGACACCGCGTGCAGGCCTCGTCAAGGAGGACGACCTCCAGATCGAATCGCTCGAAGTCAGCCCGGACCCGCCCAAGCCCGGTCACAACTTGACTATCAACGCCTCTGGCCGCGTGAACCGCCGCATCGAGGCGAGTAGCCTCTCAGTGCCCTTTCTTCAAGGCAGTAAACTGATCGTCTGCATTGCACTCTCTGCAGAAGGGGACTTCGGCGGACGTGACGGTCAAACTCGGCCTGATCAAACTCCTGACAAAGCGGTTCGACCTCTGCGACGAACTGTCAGTCTTTGGCTGTCATACCGCACTCGCGCCAGGGAAACTGCGTGAGCTGACTTCGACATTGGCGACTGCAGTGCCAATATCAACTCGAGCCTCGCTTGCCCGATCGATCCGGGCGTGTACTCGTTCACGCACACCGTCGCGCTGCCGAACGAGATCCCTCGCGGTACGTGCAGGCCTCGGCCCCGGTTCGCAGTTGACAAGAAGCTCGGGCCATATGGTCGAATAGCAACAACTGAACAACGTCTGCTTTGTACCACGTACAGCCAAGTTCCAGGTCAACGCTCGCGTGGTTACGCCGGTGGTCGAGGAGGAAGTCGGCTGCCTCGACTTGTGGAGTACGCACGCATCTTCTCCGCTCGCACGGGACCAAACCACTAACCAACATTTTCATCGCCTGCCCGTGCAGTCAACTTCCTGGTTCCGGACCAGCTTTAGACTCGGCTCCTGTTCGCGTGATAACCCTCGCGAGACGGGTTTTCCGCGTCTCGCTCTGCACACGGTTCCAAGACGGGCTTCCTCCATGTTGACTGCACTCTTTTCTCCCTCTCTCTGCCCATATTGATCTCATGTCCTTCTGTCTCGCTGTCCGAACCCTGTAATCACTCTCTCACTGCCTCTCGCCTCCTGTCGCGCTCCCTCCGAACTGAGAGAGTGAGCCCACAGAAAATCTCGCCCTGGGAGTGATGTTACAAGCACTGCTGCGTGAGTCTATGGATGAGTGATCGGGGACAAGATGCTGGCGATGAGAGCGAGCAGGCGCGTCTAGTCGGCCTTGATGATCGAGTACGAAGGCGCCGGGAGCTTGTCGACACCCTTGAGGAACTCGATCTGTTCGCGCACCACCGCGTTTGAGTCAGCAAGGTATCAGGGTTGATAGTTGCTTCTCCCCGCGCGAGCGAGCAAGCCGGGCGAAATCCCGGCGAAAAAAGGGACAGAGTGAAAAAAGGGGCGGAAGACGCACGTCGACGACAAAGAGGTTCTGGATGACCTTGGCCTTGGCCTGGTCGACGAGCTGGTGAGCAGCAAAGGCCGAACCGCCGGTGGCGATCAGGTCGTCGATGACGACGACGTTGGCGCCGGCGGGGAGGGCGTCCTCCTGCATCTCGAAGACGTCCGTGCCGTCTGCGTCCCGGAGCGGGGAAGATCAGCGCCGTCCAACCACTTCCAAAAGAGCCGAGAGAGAAAGAAAGTATAAAACGCACACTCCTTCTCGTACTCTGCCTTGAAGCACTTTCCGGGCAGTTTCCCCTGCTTCCTGACCGCGACAAACGCCGCGCCCAACCGACTCGCCAACACGGGGCCGAACAAGAATCCGCGTGCGTCGAGGCCGACAAAGGCGTCGATCTTGGCGTGCGGGTTGCCGGTCTCGGCGCGGAGGCGCGGGAGGGTGGTCGAGGTGAGGTGGTGCAGGAAGTGGGTGATCAAGGTCTGGGAAACGGGGTACGCGGTTACGTGTGAGAGCGCCGGGTTGCGGATATGGCAGAGTGGGAGGGTCAGCCGGGAGTCTCATGTAGGCCTGCGCTGTCTACGAGGCGAGCGGCTGACCTCGAAGGCGATCGGATCCCGGAGCAGAGGAAAGATGTCGAGGAAGACGATGCCCTTCTTCGGAAAGTCTGTGGTTGGGCGGTCCAGCAAGCAAAATGTCAGCTCGATGCTTACATCTGCCGCTCCGGCAGCCTGGCGAGTCCGGCGAGGCGTAGATGGCTCGGCAAGGTCAAAGTCGCGAAAAAAGTCGGCGAGCGGTGCAAAGTGCAAGGCGAGAGACGAGCGAGCGTAGAGACTGACCGGGGTGGACGCCGAGCTGACTCCGGAGGTACTCGATGTCCGACATCGTCCAGCGAGTGTCACGAGTGTAGTGGTCTGACCCGAGTTGCTCTTTCTCATCTCTCCGCCAGCCGGCCGGCCGTGCTTTCGCGCGAGTGTCGATCACGCAACTTGAAAGGTCAATTCGAGTGGCGTTGTAAAAAAAGGACAGTCTACTATGGATATATATGCTCAAGAGATCTCTCCCTCTACTGCTCCGCATGTCCGGGAGGAGGCGCCGGCGTCACCGGAACGTGGTGCTTTCCCGCCTCGAGGGCGATCCGGATCGGCGACGCTGCGTCCGGGTACAGCTTGCGCTCGAGGCGGTCAAAGGTCGAGTCGGTCAGGTTCTCGACTGGCTCGTCGAACAGGAAGGGGAGGAACGGGATCGTGCCGAGGCTGTTCGTTGGATCGACGGCGAGAGGATGTCAGCCGCAAGAACCTCGATGGGGATTCTGAGCCAGGAAAGGCGTAAGGGGACGGAGATCGTGCAGCAGTGAAGCCAACAGGTCCGGCAGAAGTGCTGTGCCCGAGGGGAAGCCCTAAGAGAGAAACGTACCCAAGTGCGGACGGCAACCACTGCCGGACTCGAATGTTCTGAATGCCCTGCTTCTTGATGAAGAGTGCAGTGTACTTCACGATGCTGTGAATCGTGAGAGACGGCAACAGCATTGAAGCTGTAGCCTGGAAGATGGCGCGCTTTGCGAAACTGTGAGTGCGCCGCGCGGCCGGCGAGAGAAGAGCGAGGCCGAAGGAAAGACGCATGGAGCGGACACAGAGGTTGTCAGTTTAGATGGCACTCGACCTGAATCCAACACAGGCACGAGCTGCAATCCCGGAACTCTAAAAAAAACAAAAAACGCACGTCAATCCGACCACTTGGGAAACATGATCCGGCGCCATCTCGCTCGCCCTTCCCTTTGCCTTCCACGACTCGTACACGACATCGCCGATCAAGTAGGCCCAACTGATCCCATACGCGGCCGTGACGGTCTTGGGTGCGACCACGGGGCGGAACGATTCGCCGACGTCGCTCGTGTAGGCGAGGTAGCGAGACGAGGCGATCAAGACGGGCCGGAAACGGGCGAGGTAACCTGTTCGTTTCGAGTGGGACACGAGAACACACACACACGCACAAGATCACAAAAGAAGTGTCAGTCCAGTCGCTGTGGGGAGCGAGGTGGTATGTGGCCTTAACTCACCGAGGTAGCGAGCGTTGGTTTCAGTCGAATCAATGTCGCCTCGAGCGATCTGATCCTCGAGCTTGTCGAGGCTCTTCTCGGCCTGCTTCTCGAGGTCCTTGGCTTGTTGCATAGCCATCTTTATTCTTGCGGGGGCGGGGAATCTAGTGACTCCGAGGCTTGAGTCTATTGGCGTCGGCGGCGGCGACGGCGGAGGTGGTGGTGGCGGACGATGAAAAAGAGCAGCGGGTGCTGTGTAGCGCCGAGAGGGAACTCGAATATCTCTAGCGGGTAAGATAACAAGCTCTCCGACTGAAAGCAAGGCTATGGTCGAGCGCAGGAGGGACGACCTCGCGCAGCCAGCGGCGTCATCGCTTGCGAGACTCGTTCAGCGTCAACTCATGTCTTCCACAGGAGCGGCGTATGATCGAAAAAAAGTCTAACGAGCACTCGACGTTCTTCGGCGGATGAGGAGACTGACTAGCGCATGATTAATTGATTGGGAGCGAGAAACCCGCGCCGGGCCGCCCCGCGACGAGGCAGGTCCTCATTCGAAAAAAGGCGATCCCCCGGGTGCCTTCCCCCCCCCCCCCCCCTCGGCACCAGCCGGCGCCCCTTCCAAGTCTTGCACAAAGGCACCGCCGCGCTCTTGGAGCGCGAGTCTCCGGCCGTGAGCGAAGGGAACGAGCAAGAGAGAGCGGCTGGGTGTGTGTGTGGGTTGTTGCATTGCGAAAGGAAGTGTACATGCGAGAACGGGTGCCCCTCCTATCGTCCGACACTGTTGCACACAGAAATGAATCAGTCATGGGCACGAGGGCCTCCGAACGCCAGCAGAGAGCAAGGGGGACGCACTTTGCCCTGCCGGTGACACCCTGTTGATGCCTGCCGACGAGGCTCTTGTTGGCCTCGCTCTGTCCGTTCAGGACCGCGAGGACCTCGAGTGCGAGCCTGCGTCCGAAATCAAACTCCTTGTCGCCGATGCGCTTGTCGCTCGCGTCGACGATCCACTTCCACGCCTGCCTCGTCCTCTGCTTGTCGGTCAACGGCTGCGGAGTCTGCATGACCTTGGTGCCTTTCCTCCTCCCGACCATGCGAATCTGCGGACTGACGACCTCGATCGCTTTGCGGAGGATGGGCAACGGCGGCGACGAGGTGGCGAGGTGCAACTGGGCGAGCATCGAGTCGAGGGCCGAGTGGGCGCGGGCGAGTTTGCCGTCGCGCATGATCAAGCGGGCGAGGTAGGCGAGCAAGTCGGTGTCGGGATCGCGAGCTGCCGGGTCTGGTAGTGCGACCGGACCGGCGGCGGCGGCATGGGACGGCGAGGCGGTGCTGGAGGAAGATGCGAGGGAAGTGTGCTTGATGGAGGGCGGCAGGGTGGACGAAGTGGAAGCGACGGGCGCGTGCGGCTTCTGGACCAAGTGCGAGTGGCCCACGCCGACTCCTGCTCCGGCTACGGCGCGCTGGCGGAAGGGTGCGGCGGCTGCCGAGTTGGCCTCGAGCGCGGCATCGAACGCCGACAGCTGCGCGATGCCGGCGACGGGCTGCCGTGGCCGGACGTGAGCGTGCACGAGTCGCGCGACGGTGTTGCGTGCGTACGACATTCCCCCCGCTGTCTTCTTGGACTGTAGAGTTGTCGGCAAGAGAGCGAGTCTGGCTGGTCGCGACGACTCGGCGGCGAAAGACTCGTTCGACCGTTTCCATTCACACACGCGCGGCCAAGTCCCGAAGTTGAACGCATACGCTGCACAGGCAATCACACACTCGCTTGCAACTCCTCACCCACCGCCTGCTTCCGAGTGCCCACCCGCGAGTCGGCCGATTGTTTTCCCAGCAAACACAGAATGGCTTCCACTGCGCCCCGTAAGCACTCTCTGCCCGAACTGGACGACTAAAGATTGTAAGCTGACCATACAGGACCCCGCACATCAGACACGATCACGCTCGACCCGACAAAGTATGACCCCGAACAGATCAACCTCATGGAGGAAAGGTTGATCCGCCTCGACAACGACGACAACGCCATCGGCGAAGGCTCAAAGAAAGACTGTGAGTAGCCACGAGTACGGTCTGCTACTGGTCCGGCAGCGCTGATCTCGTCGGCACACATTGAAACAGGCCACCTGATCCCGCCACCCGGATCGTCAGAAACCCGTTCGCCGTTGCACCGCGCCTTTTCCGTCTTTCTGTTCCACCCCGAAACGGGCAAACTCTTGCTCCAAAGACGAGCCGACGAAAAGATCACCTTCCCGGGCATGTGGACCAACACGTGCTGCTCGCACCCGTTGACTAGCAACGGAGAAATGGACGAGCAGGACCAGATCGGTTCGTCTCTCGTTTGCTCCACAATTCCCGCGTATCGAGTTTCGCTTACTGATACTTGGACTCTTCATTGCTTGGTACAGGTGTCCGAAGAGCCGCGGCACGGAAACTGACTCACGAGTTGGGCATCCCGCACACCTACCCGCTCGACGACTTTGCCTACCTGACCCGGATCCACTACTACGCCCCTTCGGACGAGATCTGGGCAGAACACGAGAGTGAGTCTCTACCATAAGCGATTCAGACCGCACCGAGGAGCCCGGGGAAACTGACGAGTCGTTCGTTATCCCCACAAGTCGACTACATCTTTTTCTTGACGCTCGACCCCAAGTACGAGGTCAACCCGAACGAAGTCAGCGACACCAAGTGGGTCTCGAAATCCGACCTCGAAGCCTTCTTCCAAGATCCCGGTGCGTAGCATTTTTTGACACCCACTTCAAAATAAAAGACTCTCTCGCCACCCGCCAGTCGGAGGCTAACCTATACTTGAACGCGCCGCGCAGCCTCGACATTCACGCCGTGGTTCCGACTGATTGCCGAATCCTTCCTGTACAAATGGTGGGACGCTCTCCTCGCCTCACGGCCACAAGACGGATCCGGAGCGCTCCTCGATGCGAAGGCGCTCGTTGCTGAGGTCGAGAAGGACAAGGAGGCGATGGGTCAGATCATTCGGATGTGAGGAGGCGGATTGGGGGTTGGGACTATGGTGATAGGACTGGGGGGGACGGGGGCAGCGATACCCGGGCTTGCGATGTCAAGACTGCGCGCGGAAAATGGCATGTCGGTCAATGTCGGTTTCCTCCGCGTCCTTTGATCGTCACGGCTCGAGTTGCTCCCGAGAGCGATATTAAAAATGGGCTTCCATTACTCTTTGCTCGCAATTCCGGTGCAGCTCTAAGCTCTCAGGCTGTTGTTGGCTGTCGTGATCTGCGCCCCACTTTGCACCATCTCTTGTTTCTCCCACTCTCTCTCTCTCGCTCTCCTCACCGGCGCCATGTTCTCCGCCGCCCGATTCCGCTCTCCAGTCCTCGCGCGCCAGTTCTCCATGTCGACCGCCCGCCGTTCAGCCCGCCCCGTCTCCCTCCTGACTCCGAAAGAGCTGCACGACCTCGTCCAGCAAGAGGACGGAGCACCCGTCGTCCTCGATGCGTCGTGGCACATGCCGGCGGCCAAAAGGTTGCCGTTCCAGGAGTATAGGAAGAAGCGGATCGAAGGCGCCGCCTTCTGGGACGTGTGAGTCCAGTCTCATGCGCCTCGATCTCCTCATCGATGACATCTTGGTTGCGCTCGAGATGGGCCGACCACTGTCGCCGGGATACTTACTGACGCTGCATATCGGACGGAAACAGAGATCAAATCGCTTCGACTTCAGATGTCGGCGTGCCTCGTCAGTCTCTGCTCCCGTCCGAGGCGTTCACGACTCGCCGGATCCGCTGACAATCCCTCGTCTGTCCACCCGCGCATTGTGGAACAGACAACATGCCCTCTGTGGCTCAGTTTGAGGACGCTTGCAGTCGACTCGGGATCGAGCGCGACTCGCACGTGGTCGTGTACGATACGGTCGGCGTTTTCAGCAGTCCGAGGACCGCTTTCACCTTCAAGGTTGGTCTTCTTGTTCTTCTAGCACTCCCCCTCCATCGACGCAGAAAGTCCTGCGACTCTTATGGTACCACGCTGCGGAGCTTCGGAGGGGAAGAATTGGCGGCGACTAGGCCTCGGGGAAGAGAGGCCAAGGAGAGCTGACAGAAGTTCGGAGTGGCTGCGCGCAGCACTTTGGTCACGACAAGGTCTCGGTCCTCGACGGCGGTCTCCCTCGCTGGCAAGCCGACGGTCTTCCCCTCGACACGACCTCTCCAACGAACCCGAACCCTCACGCCGTCGCCGAAGACGGTTCCGCCCTGCGCGCCTTGTACGGCCCCATCTTTTCCGAACTCCTCTACGCCCACAAACCCAAAGTCGAGAGTTACTTTATCGCCGACATTGAGGAACGGTTCAGCGACTACAAGGTCGCGGGGGGAGAAGCGGTGCGCAAGGAGGATTTGAGGCAGTGGGAGGACATGAACAGGATTATCAACGAGTCGGATAAGGAGCGCGAGGTCATCATCGATGCGAGGGCGGCTGGTCGGTGCGTTGATTTCTTGGACAAGGCTCTTCCTGCGAGACAAAGTCGCAGGTCGCGCGCAGGCGCAGGCGCAAAAGAGCTTCGTCTCCTGCGGATGCGGGTACCATCAACCCGCGCGCTCGACATGCTGACTTTGCGTTGATTCGCGCCCGCGACTCGACAGCTTCCACGGTGCCGAGCCCGAACCGCGCGAGGGCCTCTCGTCCGGCCACATGCCGCATTCGCTCTCGCTCCCGTTCCAGTCCGTCTTGACGCCCGAGTCGTCGACGACCCCGCCGTACCGGACGATGCTCAGCCCCGACGAGCTCGAGAAGGTGTTTGAAGGTGTGATGGGCAGGGAGATGTGGCACGAGGTCAAGAGCGGCAAGAGGGGGATCGTGTCGACTTGCGGAAGTGGAATGACGGTGAGTCGGGGCTTCTGGCTTGATCTGTTGTTCCGTCACGACACCGGCACTGTCGGGCTGTACATACGCGTTTTGAAAGAACGTCTCGCTCACACTTGAATTGCCGTGCACCTAGGCCTCTATCCTCTGGCTCGCTCTGCAGCGCGCCGGCGTGATCGACAACGCCGCCATCTACGACGAGGTGCGTTTCTTACACCGGTTCGACTGCTAGATTATACTCAGCTAAGCAGTGTCTGTTCTCCGCGCGCAGAGCTGGACAGGTTACGCCTCTCGTCCGGAGAGTGTGATTGAAAAGTCGTAGATCAAACATTGGATCAAAGACGTCCGCCGTTTGATCCGCTTGTTCGCCACTCGCTCATATAGATTCTTTTCGACTAGAAATGCACTACATACAGTACACTTGCGCGTGCCCGCGAGTGTATGCGCATGCTTCAGGCACGACTAAGAAGAGCTGGGTCTAGAGCACAAGGGACTGCTCCCGAGGGTGCTGCAAGGAATCCGCAGTACGAGTATCACGTGCAGCTTGAAACGCAGGCTCTAGATTGCTCGGCCCCCCCACACTTTGGTTTCGATCGCTCCCCCGCTCGCACCTTCGCCTGGATCTCGACGCGTTCCTCCGACTCGCTCTTTCCACACACCCAAAACGCGTTCAAGTCTCTCTGCCAAACTCACGTCCCAGCAATGCTCTCCAAGGCCGGACTGTCGGCCGCGCTCGTCCTTCTCGCCGCGTATGTCGCGTCGGCGCTCCCGCTCGCGACTCCGCTCGACGACCCAACCTCGTTCGCCGACTTGGAACGCCGCGCCGAGTTCGACACGATCCCGACGGGCGTCTCGCTCATCGACTACTTCCCTCGGTTCACGTCCCCGACGAGCTCGAGCGTGTTCCAGGCGGGTGGCAACATCGAGATTAGCTGGTCAGTCCTCTCGGCGTTTTTGTTGATTCATGACGACGGTCGCCTCGGCCTCGCCGGATCGTTGGAAGACTTCCGAATTCGTGGATCCGCCCGGGACAGTCGCGTTCTGCTCGTACTCAAGAGGGACCTGCGAGGTCTAGGGCGCCTGTGCGAGGCCGCATGTGATGGCGGACAATAGGGCTCGCGACGCGTCGCCAGCCCAAGTTCGCGTCCTCTTTTGCGTCGGCACGACTAGCTCAAACAACACAGAGTATAAGCCCTCTTGCCGCCAGTTCTGACTGACGCGGTATTGCCCTTGGCAGGAACAACACGAGACCCGATTACCCCGACGAGCAGCTGCACAAGTCCGCCCTCGTCATCCTCGGCTACCTCGACGATGCAGACCCGAGCGGAGGCTACCACCTCGACTTCCGTGCGTTTAGCGTTCCCACCAATCGGTTCAGAAAAGGAACTAATGGACGGAACTTGGCCTCCTCGCAGAAAACCCGCTCGGCAACGTCTCTTTCTTTTCTGGCTCCGGCTCGGCCTCGCTGCCTCTCCCCGCCAACTTGAAGACCCGCTCGACCTACCTGCTCACGATGGGTTCGACTCGCAACATCTCTCCGCTCTTTACGATCGAGGCCACTTCGGCCGCATCCGCGACCTCTGCCGGCAGCAGCAGCAGCAGCAGCTCGTCTGCGTCCGCCGCAGCGAGCTCGTCCGCCTCGCCCCAGATCGGCTCCAAGCCCCTCACGGTCTATTTCCCGGACGGGTCGACCACCGTCATCGGAGCGACCACTACTGCCTCCTCCTCCTCCTCTTCCGCCGCCTCCGCCTCCGCAGCCGCCGAACCCAACACGAGCTTGAACGACATCGCAGCGGCCGCGGCGACTTCGTCGTCCTCGGCAGCAAACGTGGCAGCGTCGAGTGCCGCTAGTGCGAGTGCCGCAGCCGGCACCCTTGCGCAGGCGAGTGTCGCTTCCTCGGCGGCACCTTCGGCCTCTTCCACCCAAACGAGCTCGGCTTTGTTCGGTCACAGCCACGGCGGCAATGCCGGACTCGCACTCGGAGCCATCACGGCCCTGGTTCTCGCCTTCTAGACGCAACGCCACGGAAACGCAACGAACGCACGCAACTTGCAACAGTGACGATAAGCGCACACATATTCGCACGAGGTGGCGCACCGGTCTGGAACCGCGGCCGCACACTTCAACAGACACTTTCTCAATCGTACGTCCCTCGCGAGTGGCAAGATGACCTGGTTACGCAGGCTGATTCTTTCACGCGCCGCGCAGACTGTCACACGAATACGAACGAATCCCTTTGTCAGAATCATCAGTCTCTTTTCTCTTCTCCTATCGTCGTACCCATTAATTTCAAGTAACCTCCTGTAGTTGTACCATCACGAACCTCCCCCTCTCCAAACAGCTTTCCGTCACATGAGTCCCCGCGCACAGCAGTACTACTTCTCTCCAAGTCTAAACCCTCGCAACTTTGCAGCATTTTGCCTGGTCTCCATCGCGCGTCGCGCCTTGGTTCCCGGAAGAGAAAAGCAGAGCTGTTTTCATAGGACTGCCTAAGTTACTTGCCCTGGACGATCAGGCGAGACAACCGAGCGCCGGCTTGACCGATCGCGGCCCGTCCGAGCACGCTCGCAACGTCCTTGACCTGTCCCGCTCGCTCCAACACGCTCGCCACCGCGCCCCACGCGCCTGCATCGTGATGACCACCGCTGCCCGTAGCAGTAGTAGTACCCCGATCCGCCGCCGCCGATCCGGCCCTGCGCATAATCAGATCCTTGACCGGTCCCAACTCGTTCAACACTTCGACCCCGGTACTCCTCGCCCAAACCGAGACGGGATCCGTCCGGGCATACAAACTCGCGAGGTGGTCGCACGCGCTCAGGACGGCGTGGTTCGCGAGGTAGCGTTCTTTCGGGTAGGGTTTCAGGGAGAGGTAGGCTCCGAGGTCGGCGCCTTGGAGGGCGAGGCGGGTGAGCAAGGTCGAGAGGGAGCGAGAGTCGGCGAGGCCGAGGTTGAGGCCTTGGCCGGCGAGGGGGTGGACCGTATGCGCCGCGTCGCCGACGAGGACGGTGCGCATGTCCTGCGCAATGTTGGCTGCTGCCACCGGCGCCATGACGGTCGCGTGTTCGTCCGACGTCGAAGGCGAAGGCGATGGTGCGGGTGGCGGCGGCGGCGGCGTGGGCAGGCCGAGGTAGGACGAGGTGTGAGAAAGTCGAAGAGGGAACGAGGCGACGCTCGAGGGCTGTACAGAGACGACAGAAGGCGGCAACGGCGCGGCAGGGTTCGAAGGATCATAAGTCGCTTGCGAATGCGCGACCAACAGTCCCTGCAACCGATTCACGAGCGCCGGCGCGTCGATCGGGGCAGCGGCGGGCGGCGAGGTGGTCGTCGATCCGGCAAGAGGTTCAGGAGGAGGAGGTAGAAGAGAATCGAGGAAGGAGGTGAGCTGGTCGTGCGGGAGGGTGAAGGCGGCGTCGACGAGCGGGGCGAGCACTTCGAGCGGGAGCGATTTGATCAGGGCGGCGTAAGTTGGGGTGGTCGACCACACGAGCGAGGCGTGCGTATCCGAGACCTGCACACCAAAGAGGGTTTCGAGTCAGTACCCACGCTGAGCTCGCACACACGAAGAGCAGTCCAGCCTCGCAGGCCACGAGAGCTGCTCTGTGAAACATCGCCACAGCGCCGAAACTCACGGGCAAGAAGGCGATCGGACCCTCGGGCAAGAACCGCTGCCAGCCCGTGTTCATGCCTTGACCGGGGACGATCGGATCGACAGCGAGAGTCGCGACGACGCCGTGCCGGTCGTAGGCCCAGCCGAACGAATCAATGTTGGAGTAGGCTTTGACGGGCGAGTTGGCCCCGTCGGCGCCAATCTATCGAGCCGAGGAACTTCATGTCAGTACTAGTAATCAAAGAGAGACAAAGGGCCTTACGAGCAACCTCGCGCGAAGTCTGCGAGTCCGACCGGATTTGCTCCGCAAGTTTAAGACGGGCCACCCTCCTTCGCCCCTCTCGATCGCATCGACGCGGTTGCCCTCGAGCAATTCGATCCTTCTTGAGCCCGAGCGATCGCGAGCGCACTCGTCGATTCTGCGGAGTGCGGCGCGCTGCAGGTTGAGGTTCTCGACCATGGTTGACATGTTGGCTCGGCGTGGTCGCATCGCCGCTGCAAAGGCGGCGTCCCAATCATCGCCGGAAGGTGGAGCGGGTGTTGAGATAATCGAGGACTGGAACTCGATGCGGGCGTTCGAGAGGCCGTCCCAGACTTGGAGTTCGGACAGCGGGCGAGTCCTCGCCTCGTCGAGGTGTTGCCAGATGCCCGTCTCTATTTCACGGGGTCAGCCATTGGACGCGGGCTCGATACGAGGGTCCACCCGACACCCGACTCACGTATGAGCCAGTGCTTGTTCTCTGCGGTGATTGAACTGACGCGGTTGCTGTACTCGTTCTCCCGCGGCGCCCACTCGCGCGTCTGGTCGAGCGAGCCGCCTTCGACGAGGGTGATCGAGTGCGTCTGGGCGAGGGCGTCGGACTGACTGAGCGCGGCGGTCAACGCGAGCCCGGCTGGCCCGCCTCCGACGACGACGACATCGTGCTGCTCGACGTCGGGAGCGGGGGCGAGACTCGTCGATCGGGAGAACCAGCCGAGCGAGCGGTTTGCAGCTGGTCTCGCGCGGGCTGTGATGGACCTGCCTGATCGGACCAGCATGTCGGCGTAGTTGTCCCTGTGCAGACTCGAGCGAGTTGAGTCGCAGCCGAGTCGGAGGAGTGGATCTAGTGGATGAAAATTCTCTTGCGTTGAAGCATTTGCTTCCGCGTGCGTTGTGGTCGATTGAGTCAATCTCTCGCCGCGGTTTCCCTTTTCCTCCGTCCTCTCTCTCCTCCCCCCTTCTGACCATAGCCGTACCGCACAAGATGTCGCCTGCTACTGCCCCCGCTGCCGGCTCAAAGGGCCGCGTCCTCCTCGCCTACTCCGGCGGGCTCGACACCTCGTGCATCCTCGCCTGGCTCATCGAACAGGGCTACGAGGTCATCGCCTTTATGGCCGACGTCGGCCAGGAGGAGGACTTTGAGGCCGCCCGCGAAAAGGCCCTCAAGGTCGGCGCCCTCAAGTTCGTCCTCGCCGACTGCAAGAAGGAGTTTGTCGAGCACCTCATCTACCCCTCGGTCCAGGCCAACTGCATCTACGAGGGCGTCTACCTCCTCGGCACCTCGCTCGCCCGTCCCGTCATTGCCCGCGCCATGATGGACACCGTCGTCGAGGAGCAGTGCCAGTACGTCTCGCACGGCTGCACCGGCAAGGGCAACGACCAGGTCCGCTTCGAACTCGCCTTTTACGCCCTCCAGCCCGAGGTCAAGGTCATCGCCCCGTGGCGCGACCCCGTCTTCTACGAGCGCTTCGCCGGCAGGCAGGCCCTCCTCGACTTTGCCGCCGAGAAGGGCATCCCCGTCTTCCAGACCGCCGCCAAGCCCTGGTCCACCGGTGAGCATCGCTCTCGCACCTCGCCCTCTCCCTCTCCGTATCGCCCCCACTGACTCGCCCCGCAGATGAAAACCTGTTCCACATCTCGTACGAGGCCGGTATCCTCGAGGACCCGGACACGACCCCGCCCGCCGACATGTGGAAGCTGATCAACGGCCTCGACAAGTGCCCGACGACGCCCGAGCGGATCTCGATCACCTTCAAGAAGGGTATTCCCGTCTCGCTCCTGATCCACCCCGAAGGGACCGAACCCGTCGCGAGCAAGGAGGGCAAGGAAGTGACCGACCCGGTCGAGATCTTCCTGACCCTGAACGCCCTCGCGCGCAAGCACGGCATCGGCCGCATCGACATTGTCGAGAACCGCTTCATCGGCGTCAAGAGTCGCGGCTGCTACGAGTCGCCCGGCGCGACCATCCTCCGCAAGGCCCACATGGACCTCGAGGGTCTCGTCGTCGACCGCAACGTCCGCGCACTCCGCGACCAGTTTGTCACCACCGAACTCTCCAAGATCCTCTACAACGGTGCGTTTTGCTTTTTCATGAGCTCTCGATCATCCATCAGGGAAGTGCCGTGAACTGACGCCCGACTCCCTACAAATCTAGGCTACTGGTTCTCCCCCGAGCGCGAGTTTGTCCAGTCGTGCCTCGCCAAGTCTCAAGAGACGGTCAACGGCCGCGTCCGACTCGCCCTCATCCTCGGCAACGTCATCGTCGAGGGTCGCATGTCCGAGACCGAGGCCCTGTACGACGCCGAGCAGGTCTCGATGGACTCGGTCACCAACTTTGACCCGTCCGCGACGACGGGCTTTATCGCGATCGAGTCGATCCGGTTGAAGAAGTGGGGAGAGGCGCGCCTCAAGGCCGGCGCGACCGTCAAGCCCGAGTCGGTTTACGCTCCCATGACCGACCTCTAAATCCGTTCCCTCCGCATTCCGCGGCTTTTTCGTGTGTCTTCGTTCGTTCCCTCTCTCTTCCTCCCTCTTTTACCCTCTTCTTTGTGTGTCCCTTCCTCTCCTTGGTAGATTGTACTTGCATAGCACTCCCCCCTGCGCAAACCTGTGTGGTTATTTTCGCATCCAATCTCTCGAATACCACCGTACCCGGATTCTGCGAAAGAGAGAAACCAGTGATCATACAGAGACGAGGTTGGAGGGCGACTACAACAAGCGAGAGAGCGATGCGAAGAAGGTAGATCTAGGAGACACTGGAGGAACCGACTCGGAAACAAAGAAGGGTGACTTCTGCCTACTGGCCAGCCTTCTTGGCCTCTTGCCGCTTGCGCTTCTCGAGGTCCTTCTTGCGCTGTTGCAGCTTGACAGTCTGTTTGGATCGTCCATCGTAGAGAATCAGCAAAAGGAGCAAATCGGAAAAGGTGGAGGGAAAAGAAGAGAGAAGAAAGGCAACGCACCTCCTCGTCCCTTCGGTCCTGCGAGTAGGTCATCTTCTTGTACAACCGCCTCTGCGAGTTGGACATCATGCTAGCCTTGATCTCGTCCTGCTCCGACCGCTGCTTCTTGCCAACCGGCTGAGCAGCACCCTGCTGCTGCTTCTTCTGCGACGCGCCAGCCTTCTTGGTCTCGGCGGCGAGGCGAGCCTCGAACTGAGCGGGCGCGACACCCTGCGCTTCGGCTTCGAGTTCGGCGGCGTGGCGGAGAGTTTCGTTCGAAGGGTCGGCGGCGGCAGCGAGCAAGGCCGGCGTCTTGTGGTCGTCCTCCATCGCGACGTCCTCGTCCTCCTCCGCGTCTTCCTCGTCCTCGTCTTCGTCATCTTCCTCCATATCGTCGACCGCAGCCGCCGCTCCAGTCGCTTCCGCCGGAACGTAGCCGCCACGCTCGCGAACCTCGTCCTCGTCAACGAACGGACTCAGATGAGGCGGCAGGACCGAACCGGGCTTGTACTCGTCCGTCGGGAGAAGGGTCTTGCGGTTGATGCAGTCGATGACCCACTGAGGTTGGATGTAGGCCCGCTTGCCCGGGTGGGAAGCGAACGTCTCGGGGAGGACAGGTCGGTCGAGAACGTGATGCGTGATTCGCGGGTCGTCCTCCTTGTACGGGGAACCGGCACCAAGCACGGGGTCCCAGCCGACACGGCCGCCGAAGGACCGGATGACAAACTCGAGAGTCGGGCGGGTCACCTCGCGCGAGATGTAGAAAAAGTAGGGCGCAAAGAGGTCGGTCGAGGCGGTGAGGGACGACGGCTGGGTGACGCTCGTGGTCGGGTCGGAAGCGTCGGTGCCGGCCGGAGTCGGGAACACGTCCAACTCGATGGCGGCGTCGGGCACAGTCGCAGCAGGCGCCGTCTCCTCGTCTTCGGTCGTCGTCGGCGCCGCACCAGCCTTCTCAATCTCGTGAATCTGCTTCCGGACGTCCTTGGCGTAAACGCGCTTCTTCTCCTTGGCTTCGGCCGCATCGCCGTGCTCGCCGCCCGCTTCCGGCATCTGCTCGACGACGAGTCCTTTGGCGCCCGCTTCCTCGAGGAGGAGGGCGCCGATCCCGGCACCGTTCTCGTCGAGGACCTGGTCGAGTTTCGGCGGGTACACGAGGTTGATGTCGGTGTAGAGGCGGTAAAAGACAAAGCCGAGGAGAGTTTGGTACAGCTCGAGGAAGGTGAGCATGATGCGGTAGTCGAGGTCGGACGGGATCGTCTGCGTGAACTGGTACGGGACCAGCCACGTGATGGTCTGGCCGTGAACCTCGGCCTGGAAGTAGATGCCCTTGATTGAGAGGAACACCTTGCGGAGCGAGCGGGTCCGCATCACGTAAAGCTGCCATTCGGCGGCCAGGCGTGCGCAGTTGGCGATCACCGGAGCCGGGATCGTAGACGTGGCGGGGAGAGCGGCGAAGAGGACGATGAGCGACAGCGCGTCGTCGAGGTCACGGAGAGAGTCGACGAAGGTCGGGTAACTGCAGCAGCAACGGGATTCGTGAGTACTTGCGAACGGCAGGACAGCGTGGCGTAGACTGACCGCTCCTTGATGATGTGGTCGAGGCGGTAAGTCGGCTTCTGCTCCTCGAGGTTCTTGGCGAGACCGTACTCTCCACGACCGACTGCCTTGGAGAGCTTCTTGGCGAACGCCTTGTGCTCGCGGAGCTTGTGCAGGACCGGCTCGTGAAGGAGGTATTGGATGTCCTTGGCGTAGTAGAACGACGCCGGCGCCGAGGAGCCCTTGTTGGCCTTTTTGCGGTTCTTTGGCTCGCGCGGGTAGATACCTGGTGGTGCTATAGTCAGTGCGAGAGTCGTCCAACTTGAAGGAGAACAGAGAACTGACCCTTGAGGATGCACAGACGACGGAAGTCACCGAGCGTGCACTGGAGCTTCTTGATGGCTTGGTTACGCGTGATGTACTGCACGCCAGTCGCATCCCGTCAGCAATCGCCCTGTACAGCGCCGGATGAGAGAATGCGGCGGTGCGCTCACATTCTTGGACGCTCCTGCCTCGCCCTTCTTCTTCATGCGGTTGTGGTGGCTCTTCCGAGGCGGTCCAGTCTTGCCCATCTTGCCCTAGTTTCGCGGTAAGCGTTGGGTAAGGCGAGTGTATAGCGAGCGAGCCACCGCCTCTCCGCGACTTCCGAGCTTTCAGAAATTTTCGAGCTGCTTCCGCGTAAGCTGACCCATCTCCGGGCATATCCGCGGACCTGCTTGCATAGGCGCTATTCTCTCCGGGATGAGCAGAATAGGCGCAAGTCAGAGAGAGAGAGAGAACAGATTGCCACAGAAAAACAGAATCTACCACGCCCGCCACCCGTTCTGCAGCAAGCGAGCCTGCTGGAACCCTGTCCGGCGTTGTTGCTTGGGCGCAACCCGGCCTGCCAGACAAGAGACATACATCAGCACTGAGCGCTGGAGAGCAACGAGCAGAGACAAGACTCACCGCCGGTCGTCCGCATTTCCTGGCAGACAAAGCTCTCCGGAGCCGTCCGCCACTCGTCGAGCTCGTACTTGCCACCCTCGTGCGGCGTCGGTTCGCGGTCCTCGCCCGAGCCAAACAGGTCGAGCGCGAGTTGCGTGTGCGACACACCCGCGTAGGTCGTGACGCACCGCGGGTTGACGAGGATCTTGGCGATCGCGTACGGGAAGTCGCGGTTCGGCAACGAGCGCGGGCGCCGCTTCTCGTGTCGGTGTCGCGCAGGTTCGGCTGCCTCGTCTGCGTCCGCGTCGGCAGCGGGAGCTTCTCCCGACTTGACGGCGGCAAAAAGGGACCGCTTCTGCACGCCCTTGCCGCCTGCCGCCGCCGCCGCCACCTTGTCGTCGTCGACGGCACGCTCCTTCGCCGCGGCGGCAGGCAAGTCGCCATCCGCTTGCTGCCACGCCGCCGGACCCGAATCAGGCTTGCCGGCAAGAGGTCGGCCTCCCGCATCTTTGACGGCGTCCCACTCGGCCGCGTCGGGGCCGTCGGCGGCAGCAGCAGGCTGCTGCTTCTTGTTTCCGCCCGCGGCAGCGCCTCCTCCTGCGGCGGCTTGAGCGACCTTGGCGCCGACTTGAGCAGCATCCTGGACGTCGTCGTCGTCGACGAGCTTGACGGCGAGATCGATCGGCTGACCTCGTCCGTCGACTTCGTCGTCTTCGGACGCCGCCGCACCGCCAGCGAGGACGGCCGCGTCACCCTCGTCGTCCTCGTCTTCTTCCTCTTCCTCGCCTTCCTCTTCCTCTTCCTCGTCAGCAGCAGCCTGCTGAGCGGCGGCAGGAGCGGGCGCAGCAGCACCAGCACCAGCAGCAGCCGGTCGACCGACTGTGCCTGCACCGGCCTTGCGAGCACCACCCTTGAGCGAGCCGGCAGCGTCATTGCCAGTCAAGCCCGCACCAGTCTCGTCTGCGATGTAGTCACCCGAGTTGGGATAGCCGCCGGGGTTCGGCACCGTCACCGGCGCGTACGAGGCCAACATGGCCTGAATCAGCTCGTCCATGAGCGGGTGGACCTTGCGCGACTTGCCCATGCGCTCGTCGGCGGCGACGCGCTTCGCCTCTTCCTTGATGCCCTCGCGGAACGACCCCATCCACATGTCGCGGCAGAAGTGGAGCTGCGCCGAGTCCATGCAGGGGCCTTCGGACCACCGCGGCGCTTGCCGGTCCGAGGCCGCCGTTGTGTTGAAGACGGAGTCGATCGGGGCCGAGTGGTACGTGATTCCCCAGTAGTACGATTTGTGCGGGTCGACAATGTGGGTGCCGGACTCGCAGCAAAAGACCTGGAACGGCAGGTGGAGCGCGTACCGGGCTCCGCTCGCCGGGTCGTGCGGCGGCGCCTCGTCGATCGGCGACGTCGACTTGGACCCGCGGAAGAGCGAGCCGTCCATGTCGCGGGTGCGCCACCGGTCATTGTAGATGAAGAAGCCGTTGTGCTCCTTCCAGTCCATCGAGCAAACCATCGATGCCTGGTTGACGTACGAGACGCGGATCGTCTCGAGGATGTCGTTCGGGCAGGTGAAGCCCTTGAGCCAGATGACCCGCTCGAACTGGACCTTGCGGCGCTCCCACAGTTCGTGCAGCGGCTCAAGGGCGAGGTTGCGCGTGTACGCCTCCTCAAGCGGGTAGTACGACGCGGTCGGGTCGGCGGTCATGGCGGGAACGTGACGGATGCGGAACGAGATCCCGAGCAAGGTCATGACCGCTTCGGCGAGGTCGCACAGGAACGGGGTCGAGTCGGTCGAGGCGTAGTCGACGAGCGAGACAAACACCGACTGCGGGCCGAGTCGCTTGGCGAGCTGGACAATGACGGCCAACTGGTCGATCAAAAAGTGGTCGGCGCCGTGGACGACGAGGGCAAAGTAGTAGAGCGCGCCGGGACGGGCGAGGTCACTCCAGTCGTCTTCCTTCTTGGACGCGCCGAACGGACGAGTCAAACTCGAGCACGCGGCCGCCGCCCAGCCGTTGAACCCGAGGAGTTCGTCGATCGCGCCTCGGACGACCTGCTCGTCGAGGTGCACGGTTTCGGGTCCCGTCATGAACGGTTTCTGGAACCGAGACCAGAAATCTTGCATGCCGGCCTGGATGTCGTTGTCGAACACGTCGTGGGTCTCGTCGCGGTCGATGCGTGATTGCAGGAACGAGTACTTGCGCGTATCGAGCGCCTGGCCCGAGAGTGGGCTGCCGAGCGTGATCCGCTCAAAGATGGCCGGATGAGCGATCTCTCCGGCAGCACTTGCGGGCTATAGCGGGTGCACGGGGGCGTGTCAGCTCGGTATCTTTTTGGCGAGAATGTTCGCGAGCAAAAGCTAAAAAGTCACCCTCGAGTCGAAGAAGAACCACTTGAAGACGAGCAGGCCGATGACGGCTGCCGCTATTCTTGCCGCAAAGCGCTGCTGGGGCGATACAATGATCTGGCGAGGCCAACAGAGCGGTAGTCAGTGGCTGTCCCAGGAAGTGGTCGTGGGGAGAGCGGGCGGCTCTACTCGCTGGAGACGTACCGAGGCCATGTTTCCCGACCCTAGACCTTGTTTCCACTCTGATCAGACCGTGTCACGCCGCGTCGCTTGCCTGAGTCGCCCTGCAAGCGCACACTGCCGGGGATTCGTGGTGCCGCGCTTGCCGTTAACCACCAAAAGCCCGTCGGGAGCCGTGTATAGCCGGATAGAGCCAAAGAGCGTGATTCGCAGACCCGCTGCAGCAAGCGTCACAAACTGAGCCGAGGATTCGTAGAGAGCGGTCGGGCAGGAGCTCTCCGTCGATTTGTCGCGTGTTCGCGTCCGAGAGCGAGAAATTCGATCTCAACTCTGGCCGTGCCACGTTCGAAAGTGGCCAACAGAACTGCTTACAACCAGTAAAAAAAAGGAGAGCGTCTACAAGTGTAGATTCCGCAGCTTGCGGAAACTTGGGAAAGGAGAATTAAGTGAAGGGCGGGAAAATTCGCTGTGATGAGAGGTGACTGTAGCCATGCAAGAGGGACAGGGGAGATTCCGTTCATGGACCGATTCCGAGGTCTTCGTATAAGCTAAGAGAGGTATGCCGCTCGCTCTCAAGATCGGTAGTCTGGGAAAGGAAGAGCTTGGTCAGGGGAGCGTTCTCCTGCTCAGGCGCAACCAGAAAAAGGACGCACCGGCATTGATCGAGATGTACTCGTGCGAGAGGTCACAAGTCCAGTACGTCGCGCTCTCGTCTCCGAGGCCCAACTCGACGCGGATCTCGAGGTCCTCCTCGGCGAGGATCTCGCTCGCGCGTCCCTCGTCGACATTCTCCGGCTCGCCATTGACGAGGAGCTGCAAGGCCGGGGTGCCGTCTTGCGGGACGAAAGAGACCGAGACTTTGGTCGGGTCGATCTCGAACCCGGGTTGGGAGTAGCCGACGGCGCAGAGGATGCGGCCCCAGTTGGCGTCTTGGCCGTGCAGGGCGCACTTGACCAGAGACGAGGTCGAGATGGTCGAAGCGACCTTGTGCGCTCCCTCGTAGGTGGGCGCGCCCTACAGCGTAAGAAGGGAGGGTTTAGCATCGTCCAAAAGGAAACTCGAAGCGCAACCCGAAGAAGAGGAAGGAAACCAAACGCACATTGACGGTCACCTTGACAAACTTTTCGGCGCCCTCTCCGTCGCGGACAATCAGCTGAGCCAACTCTGCCGCAAAGTCGGTGAGCTCGTCGCGGAACTGCTCATACTCGGCGGGCGTCTTGTCCTGCGAGATCTCGCTGATCCCGCTCGCGCCGTTCGCGAGGACGACGACCGTATCGTTGGTGCTCATGTCCCCGTCGACCGAGATCGAGTTGAACGAGCGGTCGACGGCGTGCGTCAAGGCCGTCTGGAGGGAAGCCGGTTCGATCGCGGCGTCGGTCGCGATGACGCCGAGCATCGTGGCGTGAGGAGGTCCCGGCGGCCCCATGTTGGGATGGATCATGCCGGCGCCCTTGTCGATGCCGACCATGCGAACCTCCTTACCGCCGAGTTGGATTGTCCGCGTACGGAGCTTCGGGAACGTATCGGTGGTCATGAAGGCGCGCGCGCAGTCGCTCCACGCGCTAAAGTTGGTCCCGAGAGTCGCCGTCGAGGTCTCGATCCCCTGCAAGATCTTTTGAATCGGCAAGTGTTGTCCGATGACTCCCGTGCTCATGACGAGCGTGCCGGTCCCGTCGGACGAGGACGAAGCGGACAAGAACGAGTCGAGCTGGTCGCTCATGGCTCGGGCATCCTCGAGCCCTTGGGCGCCGGTGACGGCGTTCGCGCACCCCGAGTTGACGACGAGACCGCGGGCGATGCCCTTTTGCCGCGCGAGGACGTCCTTGCTGATGGTGACGGGTGCGGCGACGAACGCGTTCCGAGTGAAGCAGCCGGCGGCGGAACACGGTCGGTCCGAGATGATGACGGCGAGGTCAAGCTTGCTCCTGTCCTTTTTGACGCCGCAATGCAATCCGGTTGCGAGGAAGCCGTGCGGGAATTTGGGAGGCGCCGAAGACGAGGCCGGGTCGAGGGTGAATCGCTGAGCCTTGGTTTTCGGGGGCGGCGGCTGCGAAGTCGAGGCTGAGGAAGCAGCAGCGGGAGCAGCACTCGCAGAGCTCTTGGCTGCAGATGGGCTGGCGTCTGAAGAAGCCGACGATGACGGCGACCGGATCGGGGACGACGAGGCGGAGAAGAAGCGCGCCAGCGCCGGAGCGAGCGCGGCCTTGAGCGGCGAGGCCGATTTCGAGACTGCAGCCATCCTCTGACTGCCTCTACTGCACGCCTGACCCACGTGAGAGGAATGGACGACGTCAACCTGCGGAAAGCGTCTCCGCCTCGGCAGCTTGACTCGCTCTTTGTCACAACTCAGCGAGGAAGCCCGAGAGAGCTACACAAGCTCAGAGTGAGCGCTTAATAGGTCTTCATTCGTCTTCGGGGAGCTACAAGGGGCTGCTCGCCAAGTGACGCCGTCTCACCCTCTCCTCGCCTCCCCACTTGCAGCTCGGCTCGCTTCTCCCACGCCGACAACGCTTCGTTCCGGCTCGCGTAGCTTCCTAGACGGCGTCAGAAGCAAATACCGTCCTCTCTCTGCGCGATCGCGGGCCTTGGGCGAGACGGAGGGGAAGCGCAGGCTGAGTTCGTCTCGAACCGGCGGGCAGCGCGTGTGCGAGGAAGACGCAAAGACGGAGGCGGGGCAGCGTGAGGCGGACGCAGTCAACGGCGAGAGAGAGTTAGGCGACGACGCAGGGTGAGCGCCGAACCTCGATCGTACGCCGTCCGTTTCTCTAGTCAGTTCGCGCACTGCCCGTCTCACTGACCCCGCCGTCATTCGCAGACCGACGACGCGATGACGGCCTTTCGCGACTTTCAAGAGGTCCTCGTCAAACTCGAGTCGGACAAGATCAAAGAGCGCAGCGAGGGCGTCGCACGATGCCGCGCCTTTTTCGGTTCGAACCGCAACCTGAACGCCCTCAGCCAAGACTCGCGCCACTCCTGGATCCAAGCCCTCCAGGTCATGTTCGGCGTCGTCATCAAGGAGCGCAACACGCTGGTGCAGAAAAAGACGGCCGCGACCGAGAAACGGCTCGAAGAGGCGGCGCAGATGGTCCGGTTGGCCGCCGTCAAGCTCTACAAGGTCGTCAATCGCAAGACGGCGAAAGCCATCATTGCGCACTTGACCCAGCTCACGGCGGTCGCGGGCAAACTCCAGCCGTTCGCCCTGACGTACATGAAGGCGCTCCGAGCCGTCTTGAGCTACCAGCCCCATCTCGAGCACCTCGACGAGCGCGCGTGGACCGACATTGTCATGCTCTGCTTCTCGGCCGTCCTCGGAGACAAGATCCGCATTGGTCAGGACTTTGTCGACGACACTGTGCTCGACATTGACGAGGACGGAGTCGGTCCGACCGGAGCGCTTAGGACCAGCGCCGAGGAAGAGGTCGTCATGCCGACCAAGACGAGAAGAACCGCCACCGCGACCGAGATCGAACTGCTTGGCGTCATCGAGGTTGTCTTTCGCTCGCGGAGCTCCCCCTTCCTCACCTACGCGCAAGCCATCTTCCGCAAATTCCTCCGCTTCTTCCGCCTCTTCCCGAGCGAGACGAGCGCGCACCTCTCGGCCGTCACTGCCCTCAACCGCGCCTTTGCCGAAGTCGACCTGAACGACCAGCACTCGATGAAACAAATTGGCCGGCACCTCTGGCCGCATCTCGTCGCGCTCTGGTCGACCAAGAACGCCTCACTCAAGGAACAGCTCGTCATGGCGCTGCGGTACCTCTTTCCCTTTGTGGTGCCAGTGCACGCGCACGCCAAGCAGCACGAATCGGAGCGCGACGTGCTCGCGCGCGCAAAGGAGCTGTACGACGCCGTCTTGACCGAGCCGACGATTCGGTGGCGCGAAGCGTACGAGATCGACATCGACCACCTCGGCCTCGGTATCCGCGCCAAGTCGACCACGACTGCGCCCTATCATGCCAACACCTTTCGGATCGGAGCCGACTTTGATGAGAAGGATGCGATCGCCTGGAGCGTCGTCGAGTTGGGCGCCGACGCGCTCGCAAGGATCTATGAAGTCGACGATGCCGTGGTCGGCACCTCGGAACAAGCCGGCGCGGACACGCTGAGCCCTGTACAGCGAGGCAAACGTCGCAGGGTTAGGCTCTCCTCCTGTTGACCCATCTCCAGCCTCGAGAAGACTCGCGCTCACACTTGTCCGTCTCGCAGCTCGAAGACCCGCTGGCTGTCCTCCTCGACTCGCTCACGGATCCGTCCGTCGCGTCCAACGTCGTGACCTTCCGGCTGCAGATCCTCCTGTTCCTTGTCGACCGGCACTGGCAGACGTTGACGGCTGAAGCTCGCGCTGGGATCGGAGACGCGCTCGTGCCGCTCTTGAGCCTGAGTGACGTCCAGATTCAGCGCTGGACGTGCCTGCTCGCGGCCTCCCTTGTCAATACGCGTTCCGAAAATCCGGTCGGCTCCGGAACGGCCCAGACGCCGGGAGGACGAGGTCGCCTGCCGTCTGGATCTCGATGGGATCAGGTGTGGCAGCTCGCGTTGCGCAAACTCGCGGTCAGCGAAGTCGCTCGGAGCGCAGCGCATCTCGCCAACGTGCTTCTCGCGCACGATCAAGTCGGCACGGCAGTCTTGACCGACTCGGTCGAATCGTTCGTCAAAGACCTCGACGTCCAGTCGGCCTACTTCCCGTCCGACACCGTCTGCCTCTTCTTCGAGTGGTGCATGGCGATCGCCACGAGCGATGCTCGACTCGCGTACCTCAAAGTCCACGACAAGATGCTGGCGTGGCTCACGACTGGCTGGGCCGCCCTGGACGGGATTCATCGTCTGCACGCGTTCGGCCAACATCGTCCTCACGCCGATCCTCTCTCCGTCCCCTGCCTGACCAGCTTGATCGGACGCCTCACCGGAGTGTCGACCGCCCCGACTGCCCCGATGCCGTACCTCGTGCCGGATTGTCCGATCGCGACGATGGCTATCGAGCTCAGCGAGACCGCGCGCATCCGCGACTACATCAACGCCAAAGTCCCGCCGTACCATCGCGACGGCGACGACGACGACAAGGCTGTCGTCGAGGCTCGACTTCGAACGCCGGCCGACTTTGATGCGACCGGAGGAGTTCCCGAAGACCTCGGCCATACAAGGCCGCGAAAGATCGCCGCCTGGCTCCTCAAGACGCTCGCCTTGCTCCGTCAGCAAGCAGCGGGGAACGAGCAGTACTGGTCGAGCATGACCGCGGAACAAGCTCGTCGCCATCTTGATATCGCTTGCCTGACACTCGAAGTCGAGGGGACCTTTTCGGCGAGCGACATCTCGCCCAACAGGCGTTTGTCTCGCGAAGCGGTCGACCTCGTCATCGACCTCGCCCCGACCTTGACGCTGAAGCGGTGGACGTCTAGCGATCGCGCGCGGGTCCTCTGCGCTCTCTCACCGATCCTGGTCGGACGGCCACGGAACATGCAGGCTGTCGAGTACCCCGTCCTCCTCGATCCCGGCGTCGCGTCGGACATCTCGCCACGACGTCTGCCGAAGAAGCATGACAGCAACGGCGGATCGACCTCGAATCGCTTCCCCGTCTTGCTCACCATCTGGAAAACCGAAGAAGCGCGACGAACGCTGGACGAGCTCGCCACCGTGGCTCGCTATCTCCTTTCCGAGAACGCAGAAGGATCGCAGGCTTCTGCAGAGTCGGGACCCGATCCGACGGGTACGCAGGCGTCGCAACGCATCAAGGACCTCGAGCAGTCCCAGCGCGCGGACGACTTTGAAGACATCCGCGTCGGCTCGAGTCGGTCTGCAGACGTAGGCGACGGTACCGGCCAGAGCGCGTCTCGCTCACAGTCTGCCGTCATCGGCACCTGCGTCGAGATCTTTGCTTCAGTCGAGATGGCCGGCGCCGCTTCCGCCAAGCCTGCGCGTCTGCGTGAGGTTCTCGACGCGGTCGTCGCTGCGCCCTCCGGCGAGGAAGCGATCGCCATCGCCGAAGAAGCGTTCGCTGCCGCGCGGAGTGGAACTGCGCAATTCGGACTCGCCCAAGCCGAAGCGGTTCTTGAGCATATCGGAGGCGAGCTGCTGCCGGACTACCGCTACGCGCGGAATGAGCGCTTCGCCCTCGTCGTCCTGCAGTTCCTCGACTGCACTGCTCACCTTTGGGTGGCCGCCGACGCATCGCACGACGATCTTGCGGCACGAGCTCGCGCGGTCATCAGCTGGGTCATCGACATGCTCCGGAAAAAGACGCTCACCTCGTGGCGCGTTCGACTGCAGGTGCGGAGACACAGCTCTTCATCGAGCTTCTTCCTCCACATTCATTGACTCTCCAAGACCTCCTATACACAGTTCACCGCTTTCCTAGACCGCTACCTGGTGCGCGATCCCGGTCAACGACACTGGGACCTCAACGGCAGTGCACCGCGGAGCGATGACGGGCGCATGATCACCCCGACCACGATCATCCCGTACATGCTTTCGGATGCCGACTTTCGCGTGCGATTCCTGGCGGCGAGTTCGACGGCAAAACTGTTCGAACTCTGCGCAGAGCTCGGCTTGTCCGAAGACGCGCTCTTCAACGATATCCGCGACAACACGATCACGAACGTCGTCGAGACGGAGCGCATGTTGACGCAGATACTCTGCAACGCCAATATGGTCATCATGGCCGGGAGCCGGAGGCGAGCGCCGTATCAGCTGCTCGTCCGCATCAGCGGACAGAGCCCCGAGCTCGCCGAAGTGGCGATCGTCACCCTGCAAGGCGTCGCGACCCGCCTCGGCTTCAAGAGTCTCGCGCAGTTGTACCTGTACTACGCTCGCTACTTCACGTGGTCGGACCTCCGGAACGCGCAGACAAAGCCCGCCTCCGAGATCGCGGAACGGTTGCCGTACCGAGCCTGCGGTTTCGACACCTTGCGCGATGCCCGCCTCGCCGACTTTGGACGCACCGCGAGCTGGATCTTGCAGTACAACGAGGCGAACGATGCCTTTCTCACCATGTGCGAGGTCATCGGTCGCTCGCCGCAAGAAGTCCGCCGCGACTGCTTTGCCGAGTCTTGTGCTCTCGCCATCGTCCTCGGACAGACGGACGTCGTCCAGGTCGCCAATCGCTTGAGCGAATTCGCCTACGGTGCCGGAGCCGTCGACGTACGTCAACAGGAGCAGCTCTTCGACTCGGCGCTCGACGAGATCGTCGCCGAGGCCTTTTCCCTCGTCTGGTCCCGCGAATGGCCGATCGGCGCGCCCGCCTTTCTTCAGCACGACCCGAAGGCCGGAGCTGCCTTCGCAGATCTCCTCAAGTTGGACGAGCCGTACATCTCGTATGCCGAGCCGCCGCCGCCGCATTTCCAGCCGGAGCAGATCATCGCCGCCGCAGAATGGCTCGATACTCAGCGAAGAGTCTTCAGCACGAGCGCCATCGTCTTCTCCGTCATGCAGCGTCTCTTGAGCGCAGTCAGCGACGCCGTCTTCGTCTCTGACCGGTGCAGGCGCCTGCTGGCCTTGGCCATGGCACTTGCCCTCGCCCACCGCGCCACCCGCGACTTGACGATTCAGGCTTTCCTGATCGACGGAATGACCAGTATCCTGGCGGAAGGAGATGTCGTCTGTCTGGCAGCGCCGATGCTCGAGTCGTCGTTCGCCGTCGCGTTGCAGCTCGTCGGAAAGTCAAAGCCCGGGGCCGCCGCGTCACGACGCCTTTGCGAGCAGCTGCTCAATGCGGCACGTGCGTGTGAGAGCCTGCGCGGCGTCGCGCTCGATGCGCAGGAGGAGGCCGCCGCGCAACGTCTGTACGCCGCTCTCGAGGCCGGCGTGCAAAAGTTGACCCTCTTCGGAGAGGCAACGGTCGCCGAAGCGGCGTTGCTTTGGCCCCGTCCGACTTTCGCGCTCGCCTCGATCAGTATCGATCAGATCTGTCAGGCGTTGGCTTCCTCGTTCGCCCCTATCGACAAGTTCCCGATCGCGACGAAACTGCTCGCGCACCCGCAATACCCAGAACTACTCGGCCGACCTGACCGCCGAAAGGTCGCATGGCACCTCATGCAAGCAGTGCGGCCGGACGCCCTACCGAGCTCCGAGGACAGCCTGGCGTTTGCGCGCATCGTGTACGACCTGGCGGGCGAATACGAACCTCCGAGCGTTGGCGACCCCGAGTGTACGAAAATCGAGACGCTGGGCGTCGCGAAACCCGACAACATGGATGGGGCGCGCAAATTGATGGTCGGACTGGTCCTTGACCAGCTTCGGAACGACGATCGCAGGACGGCCGACCTGGCCTTCCAGGCCGCACGCCTCGTCTTCGGGATCGACGGCACGGCTGCTCTCTTCGCTGACGACGCGAAAGACGCCGAAGGAACCGGCAACCTCGTCGCAAAGCTTGCCTGGCCCGCGCTGCAGCGTCCTGACCGCCGGCGCCGTCCCGGTCCTCGCACCTTGAACGAGCTCGAGTCGCATGATTGGGTCCGCATGTCCGCCGACACCGATCCTTGGAGCAAGAATCTGGCCGAATTGCTGGCCGACGTTCTCGCCGCAAAAGATCCGCTCTTCGGCCAGGTTGTTCCGATTGCGCGGGCGAGTGCCTCCTTCGCTCGAGCCATCTTGCCCCCTCTCTGCCATTCGCTCTTACTGTCTGGCGCCGTGGCCGACGATGGCGTGCCGACCGCGGCGCTTTCGAGCTACTTCCAACGCCTCCTCGGTTACGCCGACGCGGCGGTCGAGTCCGTCGGCCTGGTGGTCGACGTCATCGTCAGCTTGCGCAAACACGCACGACCAGAGATCCGGTCGTCGCAGCCTTCGCGCTTCGACACGTGGCTGTCGATCCCTTGGATCTACGTAGCCCAGGGTGCGATCAAGACCGGTCGGCATCTTACGGCTCTGCTGTGCCTCGACCTCGCGCACGAATACGACCACCTCTTCGCCGTCAATGCGCAAGGCCACCCGTACTCGCGAGCGCACGACGACAAAGCCCAGCAGCTCTTGTACGCGATCTACGAGAACATCGACGAGCCGGACGGCTTTTACGGGCGCCAGTCCTCTGATGTTCGAGAGGCCCTCCTCCGCCGGTACCGCCACGAGGGAAACTGGGACGGCGCTTTCAAAGCCTGGGGCGCGCGTCACGAGGCGCAAGTCTACCATCCCGATCGTCGGGACTCGGCGGCCACGGGCGGCGTCGTCGCCGCGCTCGCCTCGTTCGGCTTCAACCGCCTCGCGTTGGACGTTTGGCAGCCAGCTCGTCTGAGCGGGAGCCTCACCGAGAAAGACATCGCATCGGACTTGCCGTACGAGCTTGCGTGGCGCACCGACGTGTGGGATCTGCCGGTCGAACGTGCGGCGACGAGCACATCCAGCGCGACGCTCTACACCGCCCTGAAAGCTTGTCGCACTTCGCGCTCTGCCGATTCAGCCCGAACTCTTACGATCGACGCTCTGACGTTGGAAGTGCAAAAGTTCGGCCGTGTCTGCCTTGACTACCCGAAGCCAGATCCGAACACGACGTCGACCTTGCTCGCCCTCCGCGAAGCGGTCGATTTCGGAACGGTCACTTCCGAGCCCGGCCTCGTGGCGCAGATGGCTGGCGTGCCCGAAGAGACCAGGTGAGCAGCGCCATGATCAAACGCTCGGCAGTTTAAAGAGTCGCTCATCATTGCATTCTGCAGCTTTCGCGACGCGGAGAAGATTCTGGCCACTCGCAACAGCCTCCTCCGAGGGCTGCGCGCCCGAGAACAGGTCGACCAAGTTGGAGACCAGTTTGTCAGCGAGCTCTACAAGGCCGCGACCGAAGCGCAGAAGGCTTGTCTCGTCGAACTCTCCAGGCTCGGACGGCAGCGCGGCCACCTGCAGGAATCCCTCAACGCCATCACCGTCGCGCGCGAGATTTCCGGTACGGATCAGGCTCTCGACATCGATGAGGAGCTCGCACAAGTTCTGTGGGCGCAAGGCGAGCACAAGACCGCAATCACGCTGCTCGCGAACGTGCAGGAGGCTTCCACCAAGAGACTAGCAGTGATCTTCTCCCGCCTCGTACGTTCTGCCATTCTACCGCGATCCGCCGCTCTGCTTGACTGACCGCCGAGACCGCAACAACAGGGCGAATGGACGGCCGAAGCACGCCTGCACAGCTCGAAGGAGGTTTTGGACCGCTACTTTGAGCCCGCCATTCGCGCGCTCGACCGAGAGGTCGACAACAAGGAGCGTTCTCAGGTGCACATCGCCTTTGCACGCTTCGCTGACGGCCAACACGAAGAGCTCCGCGACATGGCAAAAGAGCGCAATATTCGCTTCGCCGCCTACGAAAAGCGCAAAAACCTCGAGCTCAAGGAGATGGAGCGGCGCCTCCAAGATGGTAGCCTCGAGAGCGGGGACATCAAGAGGACTCGCAAACAGGCCGAAGATCACCTCGAGGACGATCGTCGTCAACTCATCGAAGCGCAGCAACTCGCAAAAGACATGCTGTGGCGAGCCTTGCACAACTACGCGCTCGCCCTCACGACGAGCGATGCTCATGACGACCACGTGTTCCGCTTCTGCGCCCTCTGGCTGTCGTGCGCCGACGATGACGATCTACACGGCAAACTCAAGAATCCGCTCGCCAACGTCCCGTCGCACAAGTTTGTCTTCCTCGCGTACCAACTCTCGGCGCGCTTGACGAAGAGCCCGAAGCCGACCGCCGCTGCGAGCAACATCCAAACTCTCGTGTACCGGCTCTGCACGCAGCATCCTTTCCACTCGCTCTATCCCGTGCAATCGCTCAGGTCGACGGAAGGTGGTTCCGCCCCTTCGAGTCGCTCCAGCCGGAGGTCTTCCACCATGAGTCGAGAGTCGAGCGTAGGCCTCGGATCCAACAACAGCCGCGCGCAGGCGGCGGACGACCTGCTCGAAAAGGCCAAGCGCAGCGATCGCCTCCGACCGCGCATCGAGGCGGTCGAGCTCGTCTGCTCTGCCTACGCCGAATGGGCATCGTTCAATCTCAAGTCTCACAGCGCTTACCTCGTCGACTCGTCTGCCGACTCGCGTCAGCTCAAGAAAGGTCCGCTGCCGATCGTTCGCACTCTCAAGATCAAGGCGCGCGTGCAGAATCTGCCGATCCCGGTTACGACCTTCCACCTCCCTGTCGATCCCACCGGGCGCTACGACGAGTCGACCTTCCCGAGCATCGCCAAGTACGACGACTACTTCGAGACGGCCGGTGGCATCCACCTGCCCAAAATTGTCGTCTGTCGAGGCAGCGACGGTGTCGGATACAAACAGCTGGTGAGTGGTCGGTATGCCGGCAGGATTATGGACCGCTTCCGATCTGACCACATCGCTTCCCTCGAAATCAGCTCAAGGGCGACGATGATATCCGCCAAGACGCCGTCATGGAGCAGGCTTTCGATCTCGTCAATTCCCTCCTCGCCAAGGACGAGGGCGGCCGCCGACGCAATCTTCGCATCCGAACCTACAAAGTTGTTCCCTTGCAGAACCGCAACGGGCTGTTGGAGTTTGTGCGGAACACGGTTCCTCTCGGTTCCATCCTGGCCAGTCTCTACGAGTGCGTTGACTTTCTCGACGGTAGATCTGGACCCGCCTGTGCTTCTCCAAACTGACTCTGCCCCTTCTCTTCCAGCAAACTCGCCCCGAACCTACCGAAAAAGGCTCGTGACTCGCTGCGGCAGATCGAGCAGCGGTACAAGTCTTCGTACGACCGCCAGGTCCCGCTCAAGGACGAGACCTTCCGCAAAATCCTCAAGGACACGCCTCCGCTCTTCCGTCACCACTTCTGGATGAAGCACAAAGTCCCGGCGCTTTGGTTCGACATGCGACTCAACTACTCTCGCAGCGTCGCGACGACCTCGATCATCGGTCATGTTGTCGGTCTCGGCGATCGTCACGTCTCGAACATCCTCATGGACGAAGCTCGCGGCGAGTTGGTCCACATCGACTTGGGTATCGCGTTCGATCAGGTGCGCGCCCATGTTCTCTACTGTTGTTCTGTGCATGGGACGCTGACGAGTGCGCGCGCGTATACACAGGGCAAGCGACTCCCGATCCCGGAACTTGTCCCGTTCCGCCTCACCCAGAACCTGGTCGACGGGTTCGGCATGACTGGCGTCGAAGGCGTCTTCCGCCGCTGCTGCGAAGAGACGCTCCGAGTCTTGCGGGAACGATCGAGCGTCATCATGACCATCCTCGAAGTGTTCAAGCACGATCCGCTCCAGAGCTGGTCAGTCAGACTCTCGCAACCCTCGCGATGTCGGAGCTTGCCCTGACGCCTCTCGTTTGGAATTCAGGGCCGTCTCCGCTGAAATGGCGAAGCGTATTCAAGGCTCGAGCGACGCCGACGCCGAAGCGCTCGAGGAACTTCCGGACGATGCCGATCGCGCACTCGGGATCATCCGCGCCAAGCTCGACGACCGACTCAGCGTCGAATACACTGTCAATAAGCTCATTCAAGAAGCGACAGAAGTCACTCACCTTGCGCGGATCTTCTCGGGTGAGTTTCGTTTCGTTCCTTTCCTGGGGATTCTCGGCTGGCGACTGACTTCAATTCGCGAATCAGGCTGGCAACCCTACTTTTGAGAGCCCCAGGAGGGCATCTCCGCTTACCCTGCATGCATGCATGTACTCTCTATACCCTTTCGCAACTCTCTGCATATACCTGTAGCATCCCTTTGCAAGCATACTGTCCTTTTCCTCGCTGCTTTGCGCCGGTGATCATCTCTCGCGAGCCTTGTGCCCTGCAACCGCGGAGCATTACAGTCTATACACAAGGTTCTATGTAAAAGTGGTACCGCGCGGCGGTGTGATCTTGAGGCTACGACGACTGCATCGAGTTTTGCTGCTGGTCGCTGTCGAGTTTGCGAGTCTGCTCGAATCGTTCCTCCCACTTCTTTTGACCAAACATCTTTGCCGAAACCCAGGCATTCGGGTTACCGAGGAACGGATTCGCTCCTCCGGCGAGGAGGGCCTCGATGACCTGGCAAGGGGAGGGCCAACAAAACGGGTCAGCGAGGGAGACGCGCGTCGTCTGGCGTCAGTGCAGGTTTGGGCCGCACCGCTTCTTCGTTCTTGTACACCGCTCCTGATAACGGGGACTGCCCTCGGTCGTTCAGTCGGCTGCGTGGCGTCGACGGATCAGCCGGACGCGGTCATCCTCTTTGTGGCGAGACACTCGGGACGTACTTTGGGTCGGCACCGTGCTTGAGCAGGAGGGAAACGGCTTCTGGATGACCGTGATATGCGGCCAGCATGATCAGAGTGTCTCCGCTCTGTAGGGTCGTTTCGTCAAGGGCACCGGTGCATGACAAATTCCTCATCAGCGGAGGTCTCAGGTTGGAGGCCAAGTGTCCCGGCTCGCAGACTGACTGAGTTTGTGAGGTTGGCCGGCAATCCGGCCTTTAGGGGTTCCTCCATGAACCCGACGTCTCCCCTCCGTGCGGCATCGAAGAACTGCAGGCATACCCAGATGTCGTCAGAGAGGCAACGCGGCGAGAGTGAGCGAAAAAGGGAGCGGCGCACCTGACGAGCATACTCGATCGCCTCCTCGCTGAGCTGCTGCGGTTCCTGCTGTTCTCCGGTGCTCATCTTGTGAATTTGGAGAGAGTGTAGAGCCTCGACTCGGCCGACTCGCCGAAGACTCGACCGAGAATTCTCGTTCAACGCACGCTTTGCATTCCCGCCTACACTCACCGGCTGATGGGCGTGAGTGCGGTTCAAGCCACGTATAGATTGAACGAGCGCTGACACGGCCTGCATGCAGGACGCGCACTATTCGTGGGTGCAGATGCCCCTCGGCCGGGCGATGCACTTGCTCGACGACCAGGACCACGACGACGACGACTGGGACTTGCCAGGCGATGGTGAGTGGGTTCGGGAGACGGTATCTCAAAGGCCCTCGGGCTGACTTCGCTCGTTCCCCGACAGACATCCACGTGCCGGCGCACCTCCTCCCGCCGTACCAGGACGAGGACGATGAGAGTGCGTACGACGAACCGTGTAACCCTGGGTTATTCACGAGCTGACGCAAGTGTTTGCAGCCGCCCTACCGTCCCAGACGCACCCCTCGTACCCGTACGGCAACCCGTACAAAACCGACGCCTTCACCTCCCCCGGTCGCGGCCGCCCTTCATTCCACTCGGCGGCGTCTTTCGCCCACCCGCGCACGCACTCGGCCTCTCTCACCACCTCCTTACCCGCCCTCGAGCTCCGTCAACTGTTCGAACGGACCACGTTCGGCGATCCGGCAGATCGACATTGGGGGGAGCTCAACTTGGCCGCCTTGTTTGGCCCAAAAACTCGGATCGAGCTCGAAGAGGACCGGAAATCCCGAGACGCGATGTACAACGCACACGGGGACGCGGGTCCGCCGGCGGGACAGAATGCAGCAGATGGCGGAGGAGGTCAAGAATCGGCAGACGAGGAAGCAGGAGGAGGAGGGGGAGGAAATGCGGTCGCTGCAGGAGAAGCAGTTGAAGGAACCGGGGTCGCTCGCACGCAGGACGAGGTGCGCGAATTGGTGACTGGAGAGGCCATGCACGACGATAACGACGACTGAGTGCGCGAAGGCGGTCTTTTCTCGAGAGGTCTTCTCTTGTTGTTGTATTATACACGCAATCTTCTGCATGCGCAATCTTCTGCATGCTCCCATCTTTTGCTCCTGGGAAGCATAGGCGAGAACAACCTATGCTCTTGTGTTGGGATCTTTCCCCCGCTCACACAAGGTAGTACCGCACGCGGGGGCAGGAGGGTGCTGGGTCTCATTGCCCATTTCTTCCCGACGATTCGCACTCTGTCTGGACAGGTCAGTAAGTCGTCTCTTTTTCCTCTCGGACTGCATTTCGTACAACGCTTTGCCCTCGACAGTACAGCGCGTTCTTCAGCTGGGGCTCTACCGTCATAGGGCAGGCGCTCTCTCGGCGCGGTTGCTCTCGGTCCGCTTCATCGTCTTAAAGCGGATGCGCTCAGTTTCGTGCCGGGCAGGCGCGCGGTTGGCCCTCAGCAGCTCGATTCCACACCCGAGGTTCCCGAGTAGGAAGCGCCGGATTCTATGGGGGTGTGGCGCAGACTGCCTCACGCTCGGACCCCCCGAGCTCGGCTTGTCCGCGGACCCTAACTTAGGCGCGAGGTTGCCCAGCAGACGTACGGACCAGCCCTCTTTCCCTCCTACCACTGACTAAGGAAGCACTGCCATTCTGCGCTTTTAGGCACAACGTTGGGAGTATACAGTATCGCTATTCACGCCTTCGCGCTATCATGCCGCAATCGCAAGTACAACGAGACAATCAGCCCAATCGCGGCATAACGTTGCGCTCTGCTGTGGGCGATCTTGGACGCCTGGCGTCTAACTTAGAAACTACGCAGTGGCGAAGTCTAAGAAATTCGCATCGGGATGACTCTGTCCAACGCGTTGCCAGCTGGCACAGCGTCGCGATAAAAGCAAGCAGCCGCTACAACTCCGTAAAACGCGGCCACGAGCTCTGGGACCTAAAGCAGTCACTCTATCACTGGTTGACTCACAAGCACAGCGTGCTCAAGGATGCGCTCCGCCGGGGAGAGATTCTGCAGGTTGATGTCCTAAACGCGGTGGTATGTGACTACTCGTCTTGTAAGACCTGCCCTTCTTCCTTGTGCTGACCCTGCGCTGCAGCTTGAGATTGATGTCCTTACGGTGGAAGAGCGTTCGGTGACATACCTTCAAGAGCAACAGCAATTGGTGAGATATCTTTCCAGATTAGCCGTGCCCTGCTGAACACAGCTGATTGTCTATTTGGCCTTGCAGGCTGAGGGAAGCCACCCGCGCACACCAAACGATGGAGCCGCGTCCTATCGCGATAAGGAGCAAGAAGAAGATCGACGCGAGCTGACAAAGCGACACGACACAATCGAAAAGGCACTTAACACCACAGAGTGTCAACTTATCAATCAAGCCACAATCGCAGACGCGTTCCAGCTTACAACGCGGATTTGTCAGCTCGCCGCCTCAGCTTGTGTTGATCAGAACATCTCCGAGGCCTGCACCCGGTGGCACAAAGAGATGATCGACATGATCGAGCGAACGTGCCTACACTGGACGGCCATTGAGCACAAGAGCCTCATCTCGTTGCTCACTCGCTTTGAACAGGTCCTCGAGCAACTCCTGAATCCACCTCCCGCGGAGTCAGCGTATCATCCAGCTGCCCGCCAACCTGCGGACCACGCGAAAGTCATCAAGCTTTTCGTAAGTGGTGCCGGTTCAATTCGCCTCCCAGTCCTGATGCAGAAACTGACAATAGCAGTGCAACGGGCGGAATGTACAGGACAACTGGAACGCAATCGTGATCAGGACTAGGGTGGTCAGTCGCAAAAAATTGCAAAGCCAGCTTGGAAACAGCTGACAAAGGGTGTGCGCGTTAAACAACAGTTCGGCCTCGCTTCACCCTTATTCCACACCAAACCTCTCCTTGACGCGGATATCAGTCCTTCTAGTTGGACTCCTGCCTGGTTGGACGCTAATTGGTACCGGCGACTCGCCTTACCGTCGACGGATCCCGCGCGCGACAGGATCACATCCCTGGAGTCCACATCTGGGGATCTGAATTCCATGCTTGAACATCAAAGCAGTACTCAGGCCACAGGGCTAAGCCATCACCAGCCAAAGAATTAGTAGTCAGGTCTGTTTCGTTTCGCCAAACGTGTAATATCCTACAGAATGAGCCTTTTTTTTCGCCTCTATCCTGCACATGGCTTTGCGCCCACCTCGCTCGTCCCTGCAGCCTGCCTAGCCCCGCCCGATACCGCATCACCCTGCCGCCGCGCTGCGAGTCAGGCTCATCGAAAGGATGTTGTCCTCCCTGACGCTAGTCCCTTTGCGAGAGAGCCCAAGCGCGAGCTTTCTCTTGAAGCTACGCGCTTCAACCATCAACCTCTCGTTCTTCCACTAACGTCTTAGCACTTCCGGTGAGCGCGCAAGACGAGCGGTGCCGCGACGTCCGAGGGCTGTTCCGAGCCTTTGCACCAAGTTGTAGCGAGGGAGCACTACCTTTAAAACGGCGAAGCCCCTAACGGGAGTGGTGTGTGGAGGAAAGGCTTCTTGCCCGGACCGGTACCAAAGACAGCGGTTCCGTGCCCCTCGGCGGCTGTTGATCGGACCTGGTACTTGTAGATCACGAGCTGCAACGCCGATGATCAGCTAAAAGAAATCCCGAGACGCAGAGGAGCGAACGGAAGCGCTGTACTCACTCCTTCGAGTCCGACCGGTCCACGCGCGTGCGTCTTGCCCGTCGAGACTCCGACCTCGGTCCCGAACCCGTACCTGAACCCGTCCGCAAAGCGCGTGCTCGCATTGACGTACACGCCTGCGGAATCGATCCCGCGACTGAACGCGCGCGCGTTCTCTTCCGACTCGGTCACGATCGCGTCCGTGTGGTGGGAAGAGTGCGAGTTGATGTGCGAGATGGCGGCACCGAGGGAAGGGACGGCTTTGACGGCGAGGATCGGTTCGAGGAACTCGGTGTCGTAATCTTCCGGAGTCGAGGGGATCACCAGACTTGAGAAAGAAGGGTGGGAGGAGACGTCGGAGGAAGAAGAGGAGAGAGCGGACAGGGTCGCGGCATCGCAGCGAAGAGCAACGTTGGCCGAGAGGAGGGCCGAAGCCAGTTTCGGCCAAAGCGTCGGAAGCAGTGCTTCGTGGACGAGCAGCGTTTCGGCAGAGTTGCACGCGGCGGGATATGTCGTCTAGCAGAGACGGGCGGTCAGTCCACGAACACCTCGAGCCTCGGCCGCAAACACTCACTTTCGAGTCGACCACGACGTTGATCGCCTTCTCTTCGACCGCACTTTCGTCCACAAAGACGGCGCACAGTCCGTCGGCGTGACCCATGACCGGTATCCGCGTACCGTTCTGGATACTCTTGACGAGGCTGTTGCTCCCTCGGGGGATGACGAGGTCGATGTAGCGGTCTTGAGCGAGGAGGGAAGCGATCTCGGACCGAGTCGAGACGGTCTGGATGTAGGCGGACGGCAATTTGGTTTTTGCGAGCGCGGACTGGATGACGCGCGACATGACGTTCTGGGTATGAATCGATTCTTTCCCGCCCTTGAGGATAGCGGCGTTGCCTGCGTCGGACGTGGAGAAAGAGAAATGGTCAAAATTCGCCGGTCAATCTGCAATTGCCACGCGAGGCGCTCACCCGACTTGATGGCGAGGGCGGTGATATTGGCAATGACTTCTGGCCGTGCCTCGAAGATGATCAAGAGGACTCCGATGGGGCAAGTGACGCGGTGCAGTTCGAGTCCGTCGTCGAGGGTGCGCGCGTACGTGACCTGACCGGTCGGGTTCGGGAGCTGGTCGACGTCGAGGATGCCTTGCAGCATCGAGTCGTACTTGTCTGTAGACGATTCGAGGTCCAATCGCTTGAGGAGGGACGACGACATGGCTCCCGCGGCGACTTGCTCCTTGGCTGCCTGCAAAGACGGTCAGTCAGCCTCCGGGAGACCTCGGAATTGGCGGCACAAGGGCGTGCGGGTACTGACTTGGATATCGAGCTTGTTGGCATCGAGGATCTCCTGCTTGGCTTGGGTGAGCGCATCCTTGACGGCGATCAAGGCGAGGTGCCGTTCGGAAGCGTCGAGCAACTGCGAGGCGGTGAAGGCGTCACGCGCAGCCTGGGCGAGCGCAGTCGACGGGTCTGGGGATGCCATATTTTAGGTCGACTTTGCAGATCGAAAGGTCCCGAGCGTAGGCGCGAGGATCGCGAATGCGGTCGAGTCAAAAGTGGAGCGGCATATGCACGATCTCCCTCAGCTCTTTCACTCGCTATCGTCTCGAACCCCGCGCAGGAGGGCTATGTTGTCTCGTGCATCTTCTCCAGCCAAACACGCTGTGCTTGCTCACGAAACTGCGCAACCGAGAGCGGCTTGCCCGAAGCTTCACCATCCGATCGGCGCCTCGAACAAAGTCCCCACGGCAGAGGACCGTGACCACTCCGCAGATCTCTCACATGACGTGCAAAGGCTACGTTATCAGCGATCTCAGCGCCGTCCGCACGGTTCACGTGGTCGGGGGTTGAGCCGGCCAAACCTTGCTGACTGCATGCGAGGGACGCGCCCTCGCCCGCCCCTCCGGTGCTCCACTCGCCCGAAATTTCCATCGTCCGACACGCTTCGGATTTCACCTGCACGGGCAAGGCTTGGGCTGACTACGAGGACGAGCTCGACTACGACGAGGACGAGCTGCCGTGGCCTGACGTGTCGTCGAGTGACACGTTCGAAGCGTTCAAGCGCTGCACCGAGCGCGAGGCAACGCCACACCCGAGCCGCGCGGTCTTCCGCCTCGAAGGTCTCGGCTTTGACGACGATTCAGCGGGCCAAGGCGACGACGAGCTCGACCACAGCATCACCGTCGAGGTCGGCAAGACGTCACCGGGCGGAGGGAGTCCACCCGACGACTTCCACATCAAGCAGGAGGATGACGACGCGGACTTGCTCGTCCTCTCTCGGATCACCCCGGCCAGCTCTCCGTCCGAAACCGCGTGTAACGACCTTGCGGAGATAACATCTACGGTACGCGCACGTTCCCCCACGCCAATCCGCCCTCCGGCGACCAAAGCCGTTGCAGTGGCTGCCGCCACCCGTTCGTCGCGTTCGCTTCTCTCCCGCATCAGCGTCCGGTTTGCCGAACCTACCACCAAGCCGAAGAAGTCGCGACGCCGTGGCCGTGCCGGGGGCAGGAGGAAGCGCGAGCAGGCTCAGCAGGAGGAAGGACGCAAGGAGGAAGCCCGAGGCTAAGTTTGGGTCTTGACGGAGGTTCTTGGTTCTCTCTCCTCCCCTTTCCTTTTCCGGGTTTCATGCCCACGTTCGAGTCTGTGCTCTTTATCTTTGTGCTTCTGTTCAGACGGTCTCTCTTCTCTTTCCTGGAGAGACATCACTTGGAGACCCCTTCTTCCGAGACAGCCCCTCTCGGTTGTCCTAGAAGTTGTAGTATTGTTGCTCGCTGTAAAAGGCAGAGTCAACAGCACTACCGGTCTCTATTCCAAGTTCGAGAGCTGCGCGCTATTTGGCGAGCGCTCAGAGCTGCGCGCTATTGAGGCGAGCGCTCTCGCACTGCAAGGCGCTTCTTCGCTCGACTCACCTGCTCGTTCTGTTCTGCATCTCCCTCGTTGCGATCCTCGAGTCCAGAGCTTCTTGCGCGCGGCACGCGCACGATCAGCAGACGCGATGCCGCGCGTGCCAGCCGATGCGCCTTATCTAGCTGCCACCAATTCACCTCAGTGGAGAAAGCATTGGCGTCGATCTCCCTCTCAACAACCTCGCGAGATTGGCTGCCGGGGTGGGCTACAACACCTGGAACCTGCGGCACAACCGTCTCCGTACCCTCGACCTGTCTGCGCTCCGCGTTCAAAGGTGGAACGAAGCTTCGCGGCAGATGGCCGATCGTTGGACCACCGTCAGGCGCAGCAACCTGCTCATGCAGGAGAAGCGAGACATGTCTTTGTGGCTTGTTCGCAAACACGCCGTACTCTCTCATGCGCTGAGTGTGGGGGAGATCCTTCAGATCGACGTTCTCGATGCAGTGGTACGTCGCTCTTCCTGCGGCTGCCCATCACCTTTGAGTGATCTGACTCGACTTTTCCCCCGCAGCTTCAAATCAATGTCCCGCAATTGGAAGAGCACCTTGTAGGATGTTGGCGGGTTTATGATATGAGCCCAGTCCATTATTGACGCACACGTTGCTCCCTGATCGCAGGGGATACACTGGCCTGAAGACGACGAAAACGCGGACAACTCCGTGTTGATCGCTCACGCTCAGTCAATACGGAACCTTGATCAGAGGGAGCTCGAGGAATGTCACGCCGCTATCCGACATCGACTCGACTCGCCTGCGGTTCACAGGACCTACGATCACGAGGTCTCGACCGGAGAAGGAGTCAGGCTTGCAAGGATCTGCCAATTTGCCACTGACCACTGCTCAGATCCGCGAACTTTCGAGCTCTGTACGCAGTGGCACAAGGACATGGCCGAACTGATTCGCCGCATGCGCAATCACTGGACGCGGGATGAAAAGGCGAGCCTCTTCTCACTTCTCGACTGCTTCGAGGCGGTTTTGCAAGACCTCTTGCAGTCTCCTCCTGCCGGTTCAGTGTATGCACCTACAGCTCGCCAGCCCGAGACCCACACGAGAGCCGCCGAACTTTTCGTGAGTGGCGCAAACCTTCATCCCAAGCTGAGGAAAACAGAGGCTGACGTTACAGTGTGAGCGATGCGAATGCAGATCAGCTGGAATGCACATGTGATCAGAACAAGGGTGGTGAGCGGCGGTGACACGGACTCGGGGCGAGTGATGGAACGGACTGATACCCTAATCCGTGTTTCGCGGCAGATCGGACTCGGGCTTCGCATTTTCGAGACCAATCCTTACTTTGACTATGAGGAGGAGAATCCCGCTCATCAACAACCTGCCTGGCTGGATGAGTACTGGTATCGCCGCTTGGCCTTGCCATCTGTGGTTCCGCAGCGCGACAGGATTTTGTCCTGGGAGCCGGAGTGAGCCCGCCACTGCAAGAATAAAGCGTTCTACTTGCACAGATGACTCAGACCTACTACAAGAGGATATTTACTCTCGATGGCACCGCCAACCCTAAGTTCCTGGTTTTACCTCCGTAAAGTGTCTTGCCACTGGCCTGAGATTTGACACCTCTGAACGGATCCTTTGTCTCTCTGAAGCTCCTGTATTCCCGCATCAGCCAGGCTGAGTCCCGGACTTGGGCTAGAGGACACCGCTCGATGTCGATACACTCTGCTGGAGAGCCAGGGCATGGTCATGGCGCGAAGGCCTTCGGAAGAGCTTGAGTGCGAAGGGCTTGAATGTCCGGTCAATCTTTGTTTTTCTATGTATCGGCGCTGAGGTGGTCCGCCGTCCCATGTGATGCATTGAGGGCTCTTCCTGTGTACGTAGGAGTTAGCGGTTATACACCCCCGAGCAGGGCAGGCGTGCCCTTCCTTCCTCCGTTTTGCTGACGCTGGACGGTCGACGTTGGTCATCTGTCCGCGCTCGACACTTCTTCATGTATCGTACCGGTCAGCGAGGTGACACGTTCCCTTTCATCAATGCAATAGCAAGCCTAGACTGTCCTCTGCAGGAAGAGCCAGACACCACGGCGGTGTGGCGCAGGCGACGCTCGGACCGCCGATTATCTCGGCTTGTCCGCGGACCTCAGGAGGCGAGGTTGCCCGACGGCCGTACGTACCAGCCCTTCTTTCCCTCCTGCCACCCCTCAAGAAAACCTGCTTTGTCAAGCACAACGTCAGGAGTGTGACACCATCCACCACTTTGCGCCATCATGCCTCAATCGGAAGTAGAGCGATCACCTGCTGCGTCAGCAGCCACCGTTCAACAAGCTATATACAAGCTCGGTCATTTGGCCTCTGGTCTCACTGCAGCGGTGTGGCTCAAGCGGAGGAGGCCAAAAAGGGAATTTGATGTGTCTGAACGCCGCGCCATCGAGTGGTGCAACGTTGCGGATAAAGCGGCCGCCATGCATTACAGCGTCCCCCGGACCATGATGCTGCGCTACCAATTGAAGCAAAGCATCTACTCGTGGCTCTCTCACAAGCATGCCGTGCTCCAAGACGCGCTTGAGAAGGGAGACATTCTGCAGGTTGATGTCCTAAACGCGGTGGTACGTGACTGCTCGCCGCGTAACTTCAGCGACTTGTTCATGCACTGACTCTGCATCACAGCTCGAAATTGATTTCATCAAGCTAGAGGAGCATCTGGTGAGCTAGCCTCCCAACTCGTTCACATCAGGCTGCGCGCAGCCTTACAGCTGATTGTCTGGGTGCCGGCGCAGGGAGGCGAAGCTCGCCCCCAAGGCGATGAAGCCGTCAAGGATCGCGACAAGAAGCAGCAAGAAGACAGAATGTCTCTGGAAGAACGACAGGACGAAATCAAGAAGGCATTCGAGGGCTGGCAGGAAAACCAGAGCGCGCGTGGTCCTAAGACGAGGACTGCGGAGGTGAAGGCACTTGCAGGCATTCGAGAGCTTGTGGTTGAGCATCTTCCTGAGGGGGCCCAGCGCGAGGTTTGCGTACAATGGGCCAACGACATGGCCGAAATGATCCGTCGAATGGGCGAGCTTTGGACGGCTGTCGAGCTTAACAGCCTCCACTCGTTCCTCACTCGCTTCCACCAAACCCTGGTCAAACTATCAACACCACCTTGTGTGGAGTCAGCTTATCATCCAGCTGCTCGCCAATGTGCAGCGAACCCCGAGGAAGTCAAGCAGCTTTTTGTGAGTGGCGCCGGCTTCAGTTCTTCCAGCCCTGACGCAGAAACTGATGACGGCAGTGCAATGGGCGAAATGTACAGGTGAAATGGAATGCAGCAGTGATCAGGACTAGGGTGGTCAGTCGCTACTATTGCAAAGCCCAGGACGAAAGCAGCTGACAAAGAACATATGCATCGAACGGCAGTTTGGCCTCGCCTCACCCTTATTTGAGACCAAACCTCTCCTTGACGTGGATATCGATCCTTCTAGATGTACTCCTGCCTGGTTGGACGATAACTGGTATCGGCGACTTGCCTTGCCGTCGACGGATTCCGCGCGCGACAGGATCACATCGCTGGATTCCATATTTCAAGATCTGAATTCCGTGCTTGAAGATAAAAACCTTGCCGGGGCCACAAGGCCAATCCATCAACAGCCGAAGAACCAGTACAGTAGTCAGGTCTATTTCGTCCCGCCGACTTTGTGATATGGACCCTTGAGTCTTTTTTTTTCCCGCTGATTTCCTGCACATGGCTTGCGCCCCCTCGCTCGCCAGTGTAGTCTCCCCCGCCTCGCTGGCCGCCACGTCCGCCCCCAACGCCACCGCTGCGCTGCAAGACGGGATCGGGGAGAGCATGTTACCTTCCGTGACCCACGCTTGTCCCTTGCGAGAGAGGTTCAGAGAGCCCAAGCACGAGCTTTCTCTTGAATCCATGCGTTTCACCATCAACCTCTTGTTCTTTGTATGGCGTCTTGGAACTTCCGAAGTACGCGCGAGACGGGCAGTCTTCTCACACTCGAGGTCTGTCCGAAGCCTTTGCAAAAGGTTCTAGCGAGAGAGCGCTACCTTCAAAACGGCGAGTTTCCTAACGGGAGTGGCGTGTGGAGGAAAGGCTTCTTGCCCGGACCGGTACCAAAGACAGCGGTTCCGTGCCCCTCGGCGGCTGTTGATCGGACCTGGTACTTGTAGATCACGAGCTGCAACGCCGATGATCAGCTAAAAGAAATCCCGAGACGCAGAGGAGCGAACGGAAGCGCTGTACTCACTCCTTCGAGTCCGACCGGTCCGCGCGCGTGCGTCTTGCCCGTCGAGACTCCGACTTCGGTCCCGAACCCGTACCTGAACCCGTCCGCAAAGCGCGTGCTCGCATTGACGTACACCCCCGCGGAATCGATCCCGCGACTGAACGCGCGCGCGTTCTCTTCTGACTCGGTCACGATCGCGTCCGTGTGGTGGGAAGAGTGCGAGTTGATGTGCGAGATGGCGGCAGCGAGGGAAGGGACGGCTTTGACGGCGAGGACCAGTTCGAGGAACTCGGTGTCGTAATCTTCCGGAGTCGAGGGGATCACCAGACTTGAGAAAGAAGGGTGGGAGGAGACGTCGGAGGAGGAAGAGAGAGCGGAAAGGGTGGCGGGATCGCAGCGAAGAGCAACGTTGGCCGAGAGGAGGGCCGAAGCCAGTTTCGGCCAAAGCGTCGGAAGCAGTGCTTCGTGGACGAGCAGCGTTTCGGCAGAGTTGCACGCGGCGGGATATGTCGTCTAGCAGAGACGGGCGGTCAGTCCACGAACACCTCGAGCCTCGGCCGCAAACACTCACTTTCGAGTCGACCACGACGTTGATCGCCTTCTCTTCGACCGCACTTTCGTCCACAAAGACGGCGCACAGTCCGTCGGCGTGACCCATGACTGGTATCCGCGTACCGTTCTGGATACTCTTGACGAGGCTGTTGCTCCCTCGGGGGATGACGAGGTCGATGTAGCGGTCTTGAGCGAGGAGGGAAGCGATCTCGGACCGAGTCGAGACGGTCTGGATGTAGGCGGACGGCAATTTGGTTTTTGCGAGCGCGGACTGGATGACGCGCGACATGACGTTCTGGGTATGAATCGATTCTTTGCCGCCCTTGAGGATGGCGGCGTTGCCTGTGTCGCGGGAGAAAAAGGGAAAGGGTCAAAATTTCGCGGGTCAAACTGCGATTGCAGCGCGAGACACTCACCCGACTTGATGGCGAGGGCGGTGATGTTGGCAATGACTTCAGGCCGTGCCTCGAAGATGATCAAGAGGACTCCGATGGGGCAAGTGACGCGGTGCAGTTCGAGTCCGTCGTCGAGGGTGCGCGCGTACGTGACCTGACCGGTCGGGTCCGGGAGCTGGTCGACGTCGAGGATCCCTTGCAGCATCGAGTCGTACTTGTCTGTAGACGATTCGAAGTCCAATCGCTTGAGGAGGGACGACGACATGGCTCCCGCGGCGACTTGCTCCCTGGCTGCCTGCAAAGACGGGTCAGTCAGCCTCCAGAAGAACTCGGGATCCGCCGGCCCGAGGGCGTGCAGGTACTGACTTGGATATCGAGCTTGTTAGCAGCGAGGATCTCCTGCTTGGCATCGGTGAGCGCATCCTTGACGGCGATCAAGGCGAGGTGCCGTTCGGAAGCGTCGAGCAACTGCGAGGCGGTGAAGGCGTCACGCGCAGCCTGGGCGAGCGCAGTCGACGGGTCTGGGGATGCCATATTTTAGCTCTGGCCTTGCTGATCGGAACGTCCTGAGCGTCGGCGCGAGGATCGCGAATGCCGGTCGAGTCAAAAGTGGAGCGGCACGATCTCCCTCACGCGGTTCACTCGCCGTGGTCTCCCTTTCCACCGTGCTGAGAGAGAGCTATGCTGTCTTGATAATCTCCTCCAGTCGAGTACGCTATGCTTGCTCGCGAAGCTGCGCAACCGAGAGCGGCTTGTCCGAAGCTTCACCATCCGGCGCCTCGAACAAACTCCCCACGGCAGAGGGAATGTGACGTACGCCGAGCGCCACCGTAGATCTCTCACATGACGTGCAAAGGCTGCGGTCTCAGCGCCGCCCGCACGGCTCACGTGGTCGGGGGAAGAGCCGGCCAAACCTTGCTGCCTGCAAGCTGGAACTTCGCTCGACTCACCCGCTCGTTCTGTTCTGTTTTGCTTCTCCTCGCCGCAATCCTCGGAGTGCAGAGCTGCTTGCACGCGGCACACGAGCGATCGGCAAGCGCGATGCCGCGTGTGCCCGCCGATGCGCCGTACCTAGCTGCCACCAACTCGCCTCAGTGGAGAAGCATCGGCGTCGATGTCCCTCTCAACAACCTCGCGAGACTCGCTGCCGGGGTGGGCTACAACACCTGGAATCTGCGGCACAATCGTCTCCGTACCCTAGACCTGTCTGCGCTCCGCGTTCACAGGTGGAACGAAGCTTCGCGGCAGATGGCCCATCGTTGGACCACCGTCAGGCGCAGCAACCTGCTCATGCAGGAGAAGCGAGACATGTCTTTGTGGCTTGTCCGCAAACACGCCGTACTCTCTCATGCGCTGAGTGTGGGGGAGATCCTTCAGATCGACGTTCTCGATGCAGTGGTACGTCGCTCTTCCTGCGGCTGCCCATCACCTTTGAGTGATCTGACTCGACTTTTCCCCCGCAGCTTCAAATCAATGTCCCGCAATTGGAAGAGCACCTTGTAGGATGTTGGCGGGTTTATGATATGAGCCCAGTCCATTGTTGACGCACACGTTGCTCCCTGATCGCAGGGGATACACTGGCCCGAAAACGACGAAAACGCGGACAACACCATGTCGATCGCTCACGCTCAGTCAATACGGAACCTTGACCAGAGGGAGCTCGAGGAACGTCACGCCGCTATCCGACATCGACTCGACTCGCCTGCGGTTCACAGGACCTACGATCACGAGGTCTCGACCGGAGAAGGAGTCAGGCTTGCAAGGATCTGCCAATTTGCCACTGACCACTGCTCAGATCCGCGAACTTTCGAGCTCTGTACGCAGTGGCACAAGGACATGGCCGAACTGATTCGCCGCATGCGCAATCACTGGACGCGGGATGAAAAGGCGAGCCTCTTCTCACTTCTCGACTGCTTCGAGGCGGTTTTGCAAGACCTCTTGCAGTCTCCTCCTGCCGGTTCAGTGTATGCACCTACAGCTCGCCAGCCCGAGACCCACACGAGAGCCGCCGAACTTTTCGTGAGTGGCGCAAACCTTCATCCCAAGCTGAGGAAAACAGAGGCTGACGTTACAGTGTGAGCGATGCGAATGCAGATCAGCTGGAATGCACATGTGATCAGAACAAGGGTGGTGAGCGGCGGTGACACGGACTCGGGGCGAGTGATGGAACGGACTGATACCCTAATCCGTGTTTCGCGGCAGATCGGACTCGGGCTTCGCATTTTCGAGACCAATCCTTACTTTGACTATGAGGAGGAGAACCCCGCTCATCACCAGCCTGCCTGGCTGGGTGAGTACTGGTATCGCCGTTTGGCCTTGCCGTCTGTGGTTCCGCAGCGCGACAGGATCTTGTCCTTGGAGCCGGAGTGAGCCCTCAGCTGTTGTGAAAACAGCTTAAAGCACTAGAAGACTGTTCTTTGTGTCTGTATTGCGCCGCTGTCCAGCCGTTCAGTTTTGAAAACTTGTTACAGTTGAATCCCTCAGATATGACTCCCTGTTCTGTGACCCTCTCTAGGTTATGACCTGTTTTTGTGCAGCTGCAAGAAAAACAGAGGGAAAGCGAGGCAGATATGACTTATGACTTATGACTTTTTTGACCCCAAAATCAAGCAAAAAGTCAGGATCTAGGAGGTGTGTAGAGGCCTTTTCTGTATCACTTGCGCGCTGCAACAGGCCATTTTTGCCTCGGATGGGTGCCCGAAGCTGGGTCGCCGACTCGAGCTGCTCCTCTCCCGATTTGAAGGCGAGGAAAAGCTTACGGAGTTGTACAGAGAGCTCGCACGGACCTTGCCGGCCTGCGGCAACACGGTGGCGGTCCGAATAAACAGTATTTTAAGCGTCAACTGTGTTATAGACCTTACCCCCATGATAATGAGGTAAAATATATCGCACAGACCCGGCTTCTTACACTTATGTATTTTGCGCCCTGCTTGCTCCTCTCTAGATCCTGACCTGAGACACGAAAAGTCAGGATCTAGGGAGCACCTCACTTATGACCCACCCCAGGTTATGACTCCCGGAGCTGCATCTCAAAAGAGTCATATCTGAGGGATTCAACTGTACACTCTTCTGCGCCAGCACGCGCCCTCCTCTTGAGAGCTCCTCTCTGCCACGGTGACTTAGCTTTCTTCACTATGAGCCAGAGGGAGTTTCCCAGGACTGCCAAAATATAGCATCACAGCTTTTAGTGAGGTCAAGGGTCGACGTCGGATCTCTACGCGTGCGCCGAGATCTTCCTCCAACCTGGACGGCCACATAGCTACCTATTACGCCGTACTCTACGGGCGTCGCCAAGCCGGATGAGGCTACTTGATGCAAGCACAGGGCTTGGATCGTCACCGAAGTGGGCAACTGAATCCCTCATCCAGTCGCTTTTATCAGTAGTCAGCCCGTAGTTACTTGTCGCCTCGCGTGACCCGGGCTAGCGGACACGCGGAGGGTCTTTACAGCAAGCTCGACGTGGGGCTAAAATGCCTCGATCCCGCACCGCCCACCGGTCGCAAGCCGATGCCGTCGCCAACCTTGTCGAAGGGCATGATGGTCCGTGCGCTCGGCTTGTCCACGGCGGTGACGCGCCCCAGATCCCAAGTATCTACATTCCAGTCTTCCAGCCGCCGGAAGATTCAGTGCCTATCCGTCTTCCTTCTTCCGTGAGCTGCTGCTAACCCTAGGCCGCTGGCTGGACAAGGCGTAGAACGCGCCTCCTCCCGCACTCGCGAAGTATGCCGCGAGACCAAGAGCCAGAACGGGGTCCGCATGCTCCGGCGGCCGGCAAAGAACGCATTGGTCTGTTTGAGGCCCTGAAAGCTCTCGCAAGGTTGGCATCTGGTGTCTCTGCGCGGGCCTGGAAGCAACGAAACCAGTACCCACAGAAGCTCGACGCGTCTGCGCGCCGCGCGCACCGCTGGTACGATATTGCCCGAGCAGAGCTTGCAGGCTACAGTACATCAGAGGCGAGCATCCCAAAGAAAAGCATTTACCGTTGACTTTCCCGTAAGCACGCCGTGCTCTATCGTGCTCTCCACGCGGGAGAAATCCTGCAGATCGATGTTCTGGACGCAGTAGTACGTGACTTCCCCTCTAGTAAGTGCTCCTCTTCTTTTCTCCACGCTGACTCCAGAATGCAAGCTGGAGATTGATGTCCTTCAAGTGGATGAACGTTTTGTATGACGTTCCTCGAGAATGTCAGCTCCGTTGCAAAAAAAAACTGATCCTCTCTCTGTTCTCTCTCTCTCGATCAGAGACGCGGACCGCAGGCCAGAAGGTTCAAGACGCCTCAGCAGAGGGCTCAGGCTTTATCTCTCCGCAAGGATATGCGGAACCGCGATCAGGAAGAGCTCCAGAAGCGATGAGCCGAAATCAAACAAATCCTCGACGCGCCTGCCGTTGACAGGGGACCAAACCTTGTGGCAAGGGACAAAGTGGACAAGCAGATCAGCTGGATCTGGAAGACCATACTGGCTTGCTGCACTTGCGTGTCAACCGTCCAGGTTTGCAATCAGTGGCACTTCGAGATGACGGATCTGAACTGGCGGATGCGAGGCAACTGGACGGACATCGAGCGGAACAGCCTCGCCTCGTTGCTCGCTTGCTTCAAGAAGGTCCTCAAGCAGAAGCTGTCCACGCTCGCCAAGGGATCAGTGTACGTCCCGGCTGCTCGCCAGCCCGTGGACCATGCGAGAGCCATTGAGCTTTTCGTGAGTTGCGGCAATTTCTTCGCTTCGGGATCTTTCCACGCAGTGCTCATCCCGGAAATGTGCGCGTTCGGCTTGTGTAGCGCAAGTGGAATGCAACTTGCGTCAGAATGAGAGTGGTGAGTACCAGCAGCAAGACCAGAGCCAGCGCTGCAACACTGACTGCGGCGTCTTCCCGTCTCATGCGCAGATGGGGCTCGGGCGCCCCCTCTTCGAAACCACTCCTGACCTAGACATGGATGTTGATTGTTCTCTGTCCGACCCTGCCTGGCTGGACGAGTACTGGTTTCGCCGTTTGGCGTTGCCGTCGGTGGAACCGGAACGCGACCAGTGAAGATCGCGTCACTGCTGCCCACGTTGGAAGATGATAGGATCGCGGGTTGGACAAGGAATGCAGGAGAAGCCGTGTCTGTTGCAGGGGAAACTAGTAGCTAGGCCTATTTCTTGCCACCAAACTTGAAGTTACCACCCTTGAGCGGATCCTGCCTCTTTCCTCCCGCGCCGCCGCGCCCGCCTCGGCCACCACCGCGCCCTGCTCCTCCTCGACCACCACCGCGCCCGCCCCGGCCGCCGCGTTGAGAGCCCGGCTTGTGGAAGGGGACGTTGCTCTCCTTGCCCTCGCCGTCGGCAGAGGCACCTGCTGCAACCGCTGCGGCAGATGCAGCCACCGCTGCGTCGGAAGCTCCGACGGCGGCGATTCGGGGCATGAGGTAGTGCGGGACGTGCTTCAGGTGCGGCTGGACGCGCGAGGGGTGGAGGGGCTTGTCGTGTCGCAGGAAAGCCAGATCGCGTGGGTTGTCTTCGAAATGGGCCTGTCGACACACGTTTCCGGTCAGCGGATTCTTCAAGAGATAGCAGTCTGAAACGAGGGCACGCACCTTGAGCTTCTCCGAATTCAGCACCTCGTTTTTGATCTCCTTGATCCGTGCTTCGCGCACCGCCGCCTTTGTCACACTCCGCAAGCCATCCTCCATTCGGTACCGGAATCCCTCGACCTGCTTAAAGTCAAACTTGTACTCCTTGATCTCCTGCGCCTTTGCCTTCTGCGCCTTCTCGATCCGAGCCCACACCTTCTCGTCGTACTTGGCCGTCTCGAGCGAGACGTCGTTCTTCTTCTGCTTGCCCCACAGAGACCGCGGCACGACGAAAGAAAGCGAAGTGCCGGTCCGGCCGGCACGCGCAGTTCGACCGACGCGGTGGGTGTAGGAGCGAGAAGAGAAGGGCAAGTCAAAGTTGATGACGCAGGCGACGTCGACAAAGTCGATACCGCGCGACACGCCGTACTCGGTCGTCGACGGCTTCGACGACGCCTCTTTCCGTTTCCGTTTCTTCGACGGTTGCGGCGCCGCTTCTGCGTCGGCCGTCTCTGCCGAGTCATCGCCAGCCGGTTGAGTCGAGATCACTGTGAGAGCCGGTACGTCAGATCGCCTTCGACAAATCCGCCAGACAGAAGAAGAAGAACGTACAGCCTGCGGTCTCGCCTTTCTCCTCTACATCCTCCTCGTTCGTATCCCGATCGTGGCCCTCAAGTCCACTTTCGTCCGTCGCGATGAGGTAGTCGAAAACGCCGCGGTTGAACTCTTGCACAGCGTGATACCTGCGATACGGGCCGTCAGAGCGGGCCACTGGGGTATAGTCGCAAGGAGCGCGTCTCACCGAGAGTTGAACGGAAGCTCCGCATTGAGGACGCCAGACTTGATGCCATACTTTTCGAGGAAGAGCTTGACGCGGTAACCCCGATCGGTATCGTTGACAAAGATCAAGCACTTGCCCTTGATGAGCTTGAGCTTCAAGATGACATAGAGAAGCAGGAACTTGTCCTCCTCCGAGCATCTGCAGGACGGCGAGGGTCAGATGGGAAAGACTTTGACGCGCAAACTTTTTGAGAGCGTACCGAACGCTGAACTGGCTCAAGTTTGCGAGCTCGTCTTCACCTTCCTCCAGCTTCAGTACGACCTGTACACGCAGACCTGTCAGAATCTCCGAGCGCAAGCGGCACTGGGTCGACAGCCGCAACTCACCGGATTCCGCAGCACGACGCCTTTCAGCTCCTCCACCTCTCCCGTCAACGTCGCACTCATCAAGAAGCTTTGGTACACCTTTGGCAGGTTCCAAGGTCCGGACAAGATTGACCGGATGTCCTCCGACGAGTGGCCGTAAGAGAGGATGAGATCCGCTTCGTCGATCACGAGGTAGTCGAGGTGCTCGAGGTGCAAAGACTGGGGGGATTTTGAGTCAGCACAGCCCACACAGGCAACAACGCGGCTTGAAGTGGAGCTCACCTCGGACCTCAGGTGAGCGAGAGCGCGAGACGGAGTCGCAATCACGATTTCTGGTCGGTCCGCCAGCTGCATTCTGCGGTGCGGAAAGGCCAGTGTAGCTCATGTTCAGCCATCTTCTTCTGTACACCGCCAAAAGGACGACATGACGTACCTCTCGACGCGCTCTCCGCCCGTCGTTTTCCGCTTCTTGCGAGTGCCTTGCTCGCCGACGACATTCACGACGCGGATCCGGTCTCCCTCTGCGTCCCCGAGCCCGAGCCCTTCCACGAGCCGCCCGATCTGTCCCCTGACCTGTTCAGCGAGTTCCCTCGTCGGCACCAGCACGAGCGCCCGCGTTCCCTCGAGTTGACCTTGATCCCTGCGCTGGAGAATCCCCTGTACGATCGGGATGGCGTACGCGAGCGTCTTGCCCGAACCGGTCCGGGCGCGTGCGAGGATGTCCCTCGCCGACTCGAGTGCGAGAGGGATCAGCGTCGCCTGGATCGGTGTCGGGACGGCGAACTGGAGCGATGAGAGTGCGCGGAGGAGGAGAGGGTGCAGCGCCGGTTCGAGCGAAGCGAACGCTTTCGGCTTGGTGCTCTTGCCTTTAGAGCTCATCTCGTTCTTTCACCGCTGCGCAGACAGCTGGGATGCAGAGCAAAAGCCGGAGTTGAGGGAAACCCAGAAGGAGGCGGTGCTGCTTTTCGAGCTCGCCTCCACCGAGATTCAAGAAACCGTCAATTCGCGTTCTTTGGGCGCCCAAAGTCTTTGAGCAGGTATATACAGTCTATGTGACGTAGTCGGTAGGTGGTCCTACAGCTCCGCGCCAAAAAAGGGCCCTGGAAAACGGATCAGACCTAGTTTTTCTGCTGGGTCTTGACCGAGAGGAAGCAAGTCCACAGAATGCCGGCAATGGACCCTACGGGCACTCGGTAACGGAGGGGAACATATCGGAAGTTGAAAAGCTACGTCCGGGGACGATTAGAGCTTGTTAGAGGCCGTAAACAGCGAAAAAAGGCCAGAAACGGGGGGTATTCCCTCGTGACGCACCTGGAACAGCGGCCAGACCTGCCAGTTGACGAAGAGGATGGCAAAGTATTGGTTCTTGAAGCGCTCCCGGGTCTCTTCGCCGTTCAGGCCCTCCAAGAGGCTCATCGAGAACAGGAAGATGAAGAGCGAGATCGGCGCCCTGTCGTCAAGTTTGTAAGCATTGGCCTTCCACAGCCGAGTCTGTGCGATGCAGCACACTTATGTGGACTCACATGCCGAGTTGGTCCGCTGCCACTCGCTTGGCGAGCTGCACCACGCTAACCGGCGCCTCGACCGTCGGTCCCATCGTTCCCGCCGCCGCCGCACCTCCAGGGTTTCCACCTCCGCCACCAGGAGCAATCCCTCCCCGTTCAAGCCGCGCTCCTTTCGGCAGCTCCTTCTCGAGGCCCGGCATGACGTCGTCGACTTTGACTTTTTGCATGGGCATCGTCGATTGCTTTGCGCCGACTCGGAGCGGGAAATTGACTTCGAGGAACTCTGTCGGGGTCCAAGATTTGCGTCAACATTCTGCTCCTCGTGCAGTGATACAGAGAGCTGGCCGCGAGATCGCGTCGAGGTGCAAAAGGAAAAGACTGACTGTTCCAGGCGCCACCGAGCGGACCCATCGAAGCGCCAAAGATGGCGAACCGGCTCGTCCGTTCGAGGTCGTACGCCATTTGCATGCCGTTCTGTGCAACATTCGGTCAGCTTCTACTGGTGCTCTCGCCCTCCGCGCGCTCTCGTAAGAGAGTCCGCACGGTGCCGACTTACCGACAAGCCCATCACTTGCGCGCTGCAATCACCGAGCGACATGAGGAGGCCGTTGGCAATGCATAGCGTGAGGTACGGTCTCCTCTCAAAGCTGCGCGAGTAGACGCGAAGGAGAGCCGACATCGCTGGCTTGCCGTGGTCGTCGTAACCTCGTCAACGGCGGGGTCGGTTGAAAGTCGGACGAAGAGGGGGTCCCGTCTGAATATTCGAGGGTCGAGCTGTGGCAGTACACACCGTGGTACGAGTCTCCTGGGTCAGTTTTTGATGTGCGCAGCGGTGCTCTGAGCGAGTTGATTCGGGGTGAGCGTACCGAGCCGTCCTGCGATCTTCTGTCGCAAGTGATGGCGAGTTCGGCGGTCTAGAGTTCTTTTTGACTCTCTGCGTCTGAGTCTAGAGGTCTTAAGCTTGTGAGGGCGAAGCGAGAGGCGTCTCCTGGGATGCCGTCATGGCCGTCTCGCGACCTCCTCATTTACACGTCACTATTTAACCATTACAACTGCCCCCGAATTGTTTGGTCTCGGCTCTTGCGTCCGGAATTGCTCGTCGCCGACGCCCCGGACCGACAGAGACTATGCAGGATATCTCATGCCTAAGCTGCTTGCTTCATGTTTGCGCCGCCCGCTTCTGTTGGGGCACGCGACCGCGCTTCCGAGACTCCTCTCGCTTCGGCTTGTCCGCGGAATCGTTGCAGGCCGCTCAGGCCACTATGGAGCCATTGCTGGGCTGGCACGCTTTCCTCTACTCTTGCTTGTTCACTTCCGCCTGTCCAGCTTTCAGCGAGCAGAAGCGTCGCCAGGATGCCGAGCCGCTCTTACCGCGAAGCTCGCAATGCTGCTCAAGCTCGCCCTAGAGACACCGCCGCCGCCCTCACTGGTTCGCTCGGGGCCGGTACCGGGAGCACCGCTTACCAGCGACCGTCTCTCGGCATGTCGAGATCGACGCTGCGCTCCTACGATCCTGGAGACGACGACGACGACGAAGATGATGATCCTGAACCGTACCATCCGATGACGCCTTCCGATTATGTACGTGACGCATACCGTACGCTCAGATATGCAAGCATGCTCATGACCTTGCCGACTCACAGACGGACGAAGACGAGGACGGCGACGGCGATGATTTACGCGACAGGCCGAAGCATGCCAAGCCCGGTAGTCAATCCTACTTCGACGACCTCGCGGTCCCCTCGCGGGTCACGACCGATCCTGTAGAGCCAAAGAGGTAAGCGCGGCGGGATGCAGCATCGTGTCACGGTGCCTCCGTGCTATGCGGGACTGGCCCTGACGATTCCGGCTCCGGGGCAGCAAACTGCTCGTCTGCGATCTCGACAACACCCTCTTCGGACCGAGCGGTGACGGAGTCGTGGCGGTATGTTCTTCTTCCTGTCTCCCTTCGCGCGCCTGAGGTAGGATGCCAACAGCGCTCGTCCTCTGCAGCGACCTTACCTCAAGACGTTTCTCCGTTATGTGATGCATCCGAAATCGCCCTATTCGCTCGCGATCTGGACCTTCTCCGGTCGTATGTATGGGATCGCGCACCTCCGTCAAGTCGGAATGGGATCGGTGCGTTTCTTTTTTGCTCTCATGACTTGACTTGCCTAGTACGAGCAGGCTAATCGATGCCCGGCAATGGTGACGCACACAGCTTCTCTTCGACTCGGATGACAAGATCGCGCCGAGGAAAAAGCCCGGATTGCTAGCAGTTTGGGGCTACGAAGATTCGGGGTTCTTGCCGAACGGGACCATGCCTGGAGGAGCGGCCGTCAAAGATCTCAGCCTGGTGCGTTTCGAGGCACTCGATGCCTCACAATTGGCTTCCCCGGCACAGTCCACAATCTGACGCGCAAGCTGTGCAGATGTGGGAGATGCTCAACATCGCCAACGGCTCGGACTGGTCTCCGTTCGACTCGCTCCTTCTGGACGACCAGCGCCCGAACGGCCGAGCTCAGCCCGACTCGATCGTCAACTGCCCGGTGTTCACAAAGAGATGCTATGACGACGACTTTCTTCTCGCCTGCATCGGTATCCTAGATGAGCTGTAAGTGCTTCCACGCGAACGATCCCGACGGGAAGTCTTGACGCGATCCCTCCTTCGCCCACAGCTCGCACGAGTCCAACTTTGCCGATGCGATTCGTCGTCGAAAGCTGTACCAAGGTGTCCGTCCTTCGGACCTTTTTGACTACGTCGCGAACGGGAAGGCAGTCTGCAAACGTCTCCATATCAAGGTGTCGCGCGGCACGCCGTACTCGGACCCTGGTGAGTCTTTCCATCCCTGTATCGCTGCCAGTGTCTTAGTCCCCCTGACTGAATAAACGGCACAGTCGTCATGGCATCCCTTGGCCATGGTCCGAAGCCCGTCGGACCTCGACACGATGCGGCCCCCGAGCCGACCCACCCTGCGCCGGTGGCGACGCCGCAAGCCGCTCTCCTACCGGTTCCGAAGCGAGTTGCGGACGGGATGCCGCTCGCGCCGACGACAGACTACCTCGCAGATGTCGCGAGCCCGAAGAGCGGCATCACGTCGCTGAGCACGCCCAAGCTTGTCGTATTCGACCTCGACGGCACGGTATGTTTCTTCTTCGTGCCTCTGCTCGCATCATTGCGAGATTCACAAAAACTAATTCTCTACGCGCCGACAGCTGTACTGTCGTCCGCCTCAGCATCTCGAGCACATCCCCGCGGGCGAGCCGGCTGGCCGACCTTACTTGCGCTCGATGCTCACATGGCTGCTCCAGCCCTCTTCGCCGTGGAGTGAGTCGTCGCTATCGCATGATCGCTCAGTGTACGCCGTACTAAGACTTCCTCACAGCCGTTGCAATCTGGACGGGCTCGCAGAAGAAAACCGCTGTCGAGTGCCTGTACGAGCTCGACCTCGGTCTTGTCGGTCCAAAGCTCGTCGGAGCGCACGAGGACCAAGCCGAGCTCTTGCATCCAAAGCTGGTGGCCCTCTGGGCTCGCGAGGATTTCAACTTGACGCCGAAGGATTATGTTTCCTACGTTGCAGTGGTTAAAGACCTGAGCCGGCTTTGGAGGTACTTGGTGCGTCTCGTTTCAAACGCCTCAGACGCTTACCCGAGCATCCCTGACACCATACTTGCAGAACGACACGCTGCACCTTGGTCCGTTCGACGTGCACAACACGGTCATGGTGGATGACACGCCAGCGAAGCTTCGAGCCCAGCCCTATTCGCTCGTCGCGGCTCCGACTTTCGACTACCCGCTTGCGCCATCGGTCTCGACGGTCAGGGTGCAGATCGACTCGTTCCTCCTCACGCTCGTCGGATTCCTCTTTAAACTCGAGACCGAATCAAACATGGCCAACTACATCAAGTCGCACAAGTGGTATCAAGTGATGAACGTGAACGAGAGGGTCGAGTGGCGGATCAAGGGGGTTCAGCTCCTCAACCAGGACGGTATCCTAGTAGCCGCAGAAGGCCGCGGCTTACTACCTGGAATCAGTCCGAGCGTGAACGACCCGGGCTACCGCACCGCCAAATCGAGCCCCGCCACTCCTCTCACTCGCAGCGCTCTCGAGTCGGTCGCGCCCGCCTTGAATGCCGGCGTGTCTTCCGACACGGATCGCTCCGACACGACGTCGGGCTCGGTCGACGGCGAGCAGGACGATACGGAAGAAGAAGCGAACAAGCCCGCGGCGAACACGACCGAGTCGCCCAGGTACACGCAGTTCCGCAGAGACCGCGCCCGGAGTTGGAGAGACACCCCCGGCTCGGTCAAGTATTGATTTCCGTAGCGTCTCGTCGGAGTCACTTTGTATTTTCCCTTTCTCGTGAGCAAAGCAAAGTTGAGACCTCTCGAGCGGTTCCTCTGGCTTTCTCATTCCGGATGAGAGTCGCCCATCAAGGCCTACAGACACGTGCACCGTGCTGGTCAAGTATGAGTCGCCACCCAAGTCTGCGCAAGGGTCCTCGTTTGCTTGCTCGTTTGGTTTGCGTTTGGTCCTCGTCGACCTCGAGCTCAACTTGCACGTGTCAATCCTTCGCAATCACCGGTCACGTGACCTTTCGCGCAGAGTTCCCCCGCGCCTTGCCCGCGCCGCTTTTCGCTCGACCGAAAACGCGCTTGCAAGGCGGGGGCGCACGGCGAGTCGGCAACCTCGCTCAATTGAGCTGCTCGCTTCGCAAGACTGCGACCGTGCTACATAGAGTCGGAACAGACCGAGGCTGACAGCTCAACCGTATCACACGACCTTGCTTGCGCACACGCCCCTCAGCTGTTGCCGCTCTTGTCGCGTGCGGCCTTTCCGCCGCCGGCCCGCGTCCCTCGACCATCGCGTACCTCTATAGAGTCTCACAAGCAGCGTACGACGCGTCAAGCTGTCAGGCGTCAGCGCAAGCGTGAGCCCGCCTGACACGCAGGTGAGTACCGCTGGGACGCGGTGTCGCGCACTTTGGCGAGCAGTCGGCTGACCGTCGCGGTTTCGGTCGCTCACTGCCTGCAGCTACCCTTCGCCCGGATCACGACGCTATGCGATCCCCGACGACTATGCACTTGAGCGTGCAGACGCATGCGCAACCAGGTTCGAGTCGTCGTACGTCTGCAGCGTGCCCTCTCATCGCCACCGAGACTTGTCGGCTGACCGACTTGACTCGCTTCGCTTCTTCTTGATCGACAGCGGTCACGTTCGCGATACCACCGTCTCCTCGCCTGCGTGAAGACGGCCTCTTGGCAACAGGCTCCGGCACGACGCCTCCCGTGACTCCACCCGCTTTCGACCGCTCGAACCCCTTCAACAGCAGCACGAGCAGCGCAGCTGCATCTCCATCCGGCGCGTCTTTCCTGAGCCGCTTGTCGAGGAAGTTGTCGGTCGGCAAATCGTCCCTCTCGAGACGCGCGAGCAGCAAGGGCAGTCGTCGCCAGGATGAACCGGAATCGCCTCGAATGGCTCGTGGCGTTTCCTTTGCGGAATCGACAAAGCCCGACTCTGCCGCTCCCTGCGAGTGCATAGGCTCGAGTGCAGTTCCGGCTGCTCCGCTCGGTCGGCGGGAATCCACGGGCCTCGGCTTGCGGCGGAGCCTCCGAGTCGGCAACGTGAGCGCATTGCGGCGGGCAAAGAGCGAAGGAAACAACACTCGACGCCCGCGTGCTGCCGAAGGACTGGTAGGGGAGGGCGCGCGACTGCAGCGACGGGCGACAGGGGACCAAATCTCGTCGCGTGGATCCGCAGAGCGGACTGCAGCGAGGGAGACAAGGCAACGGACCGCCGAGGTACACTCGAACCTGGGGTCGTACTTCTGGAGTGATTCGCTCGGTGTCTGCTGGGACGGACGAGAACGAGGTGCGTCGAGCCGTTCCCCATTGCCCTGTGAACCAACTGACCTTCCACCCCACACGCAGTCCATCCCGACCTTCTTTTTGCCGCTCAGCCTTACACATCCGACGCCGACTATATTCCCATCCCTCAAGCCCAGACTTCTCCCTCGGCTCGTGTCGTCTACGCCTCAACGCTTTCTTCCTTCCCTCCGCGTCCGCCACTGCGACCGCGCAGTCCGGAGCTCTCTCCCGCCGCGCAGATCATCGCCGAATACCGCGCCCAGCACGGCACTCTGACTCCGAGTATTCGCTCGCTCGACCTCGGCTCGGCGGAAGAGGAGGAGGAAGAAGAGAACGGCGCTTCGACCGTCACGGCACCGACGATCCGACCTCCGTCTCCTGTTCTCCGCACTCTTCGCATCGCCATCGACGACTTTGCGCCCGAAGGCGCTAGGACAGACTCGCCGGTGTCGACTCGTTCGTCTGCCTCGCAGGACGCTCGGAAGCTGTTTGCGTACGCGAGTCCCGGCGGACACGGCTCTCCGGGCGGTGGCGGCGACTGCGACGACAACGAAGGCGGTGACCGGCCATCGATCTCGCGCGCAGAGAGCGACACGAGCGTCGAAGACGATCAGATGTCGACGTCCGGTCCAGCGGCGCCGGTTGTCAAGACTGCCGCGCGCGCTGCGCCTCCTCAAGCAGCCTAGGGCGCCACTCGACCGGCCTCCTCACCACTTGTACCACTCCCATTCCAGCACACCTCTACAGACACTTTCAGCGTATCTCCCTCGCAGCCCTCCCTATCTTACGCACGCCTCGGTCTCTCTGGGTTTTTCAAGTCGACTCCTTTTTGGGTTTCAATTTTTGTTTGCCGTATCGTTCCTGCACCTCTTACGCAACTGTTTCGCCTCGTACCTCGTCGTTCTTGCTCTCCGTTGTAACCACAGTCTCCCGTTCACGGACCTAGGCGGAGTTTGTCGTGCTGACCGAGATTCGTCCCCACAACTCCGATCTTTGCGTCGAGCGCGCTCTCGTCATCTTCTCGGCCGATCCTGGTTGCAACAGTCCAACAAGTCTCCCGCACAGCTCTGCTACAGCACCTTGCTTCCCGACTCCCTACACGCACCAGGGGAATCGTCGCATGCTCCGCGCCGCTGCCCGCCTGAAATCCATCACTTCGCATCTCAGCGCACCCGAATCCCGTCACTTTGCAGCCATGTCCACCGCTCTCTTCCCGACCGAGGTTCTCGACAAGGGTCCCAAGGAGCTCAAGAATAAGGGACTCGTCTTCCTCACCGCTCAGACTCCCAACGGTGCGCGCCGGTCCCTCGCTGTCGGGTCTCCCCACCGCCCGCGGACTCTCCCCCCTGACGCAGAGCCTTTTCCTCATTTCTGCTGACAGGAAACAAGCCGGCGTACCTCCTTGAAGAACTGAAGGCGATCGGAGCTATCAGCGACTACACCGTGATCCCGATCTCGTTCAAGGAAAATGAACAGGTGCGCAATTGGCGCATTACGCCGGCTTCTGCCTTGTCGTCGAATCAAGCGAGCGCTCCTTCCGTTGCTCCTGAGAGCTTACCAAGACTCTTAATGTCTTTAGAAGTCCGAATGGTTCGAAGCCGTGAACCCGAACGGCCGCATTCCCGCTGTAAGCACCCTCTTCCTCGCGACTTCCGTTGCAAGTCAATCACGCACGCATCGCAGAGCAGCTGATTCGGAATGTACGGACGCACAGCTTCTCGACAACCGCGAATCCAAGCCTCCTTTGCGCGTGTTTGAGAGCGCCGCCATCTTGATGTATCTCGCGAAAGAGTACGACACCGGTTTCAAGTTCCACTTTGAGGACAACGACCTCGAGACCGAGATGATCTCGTGGATCTTTTTCATGTGCGTTGCAACATCCCACGGATTCGTTCTCCGTGTCAAACGAGATTGGATTGGATTTGGTGCGACGCTAACAAGGTCATTCTCGGCGCTTGCCTCCGCAGCCAAGGTGGCGTCGGTCCGATGCAGGGCCAGGCCAACCACTTCTTCCGCTACGCGCCGGAGAAGATCGAGTACGGCATCACTCGTTACCAGAACGAGACCAAGCGTCTGTATGGTGTTTACGAGGACCACCTGACGGGCAAGAAGGACGGCCAGAAGAAGGACTGGCTCGTCGGTGGCAAGTACTCGCTCGCCGACATGGCGACCCAGCCCTGGTACGCCCGTCTTTCTCCGGTTTCAAGGAGCTTGAAGAACAATCTGACACTTCATTCGATTCTAGGGTCCGCTCGGCTAGGTGGGCCGGCGTCGACATTAACGAATTCCCGGCGCTCAAGGCGTGGGTCGCGCGCGTCGAGGAACGTCCGGCGACGAAGGAAGCCCTCAAGGTTCCGGAGCAGGACATGCTCACGCGCATGAAGCAGGACCCCGAGCTCGAGAAAAAGATCATGGAAGAGTCGTCCAAGTGGATCATGAAGGGCAACGAAAAGAAGTGAAGGCCAACGGCGATCGATTCCATCTGTAGATAGAGCACGGTCCAGGATGAAAAGGATGAATCTGTTCCACAGGCCTCGGGTGCCGCGGGACGAGACTGTACATGTCAGCGCTCAAGGTTCCACGTCCGCGGGCCTTGTCAGCAGGTGCAGCCAATTTGAGCCGCCGGCCTTGGCACTTTTTGGGAAATTGACCGGTCGATATTCCACTCGTTTGCACGACTTCGCCTCTCTTTCTGCTTTACGCACGACAGACATGGACAGCGACGGTAGCAACGGCCTCGCGCAGCCTGCGCCCGTCAAGCACGCCCGCGGGAGGGACGCCTCGTCTCTCCCTTCGCCCCCACTCACCCCGCCGCCGACGCTGCGACCGGCGATGAACGACCTGCTCGAGCGTTCTGCCTCGCAGAGCAGTGCGGCGAATCGCGACGAGGCTCGAGTCGCGCATGCAGTCAAGTCGGCCAAGTGGGACATGCGGATCAAGGAACTCAGCTGTGAGCAGTCCTGAATGGAGCTCTCCTGCGATCGACGACACTGACACGGAATTTCCGTCTCTCTGGCAGGTCATATCTCGCTCGTCATAGCAGGCTGGGGAGATGCCTCCGCCGGACCGTTGATCCCGTACATGCAAGGTGCGCCCGCCGACCATTGCATCGCCGCGCCCGCCTCATCACCTTAGGCGCTCGCATGTTGGCTGCAACAGGCTGACGGAATCATTCAAATTACAGCGCACTACAAGATCTCCTACACGGTCGTCTCGATGCTCTTTGTCGGACAAGCGGCGGGCTTCTTCGTCGCTGCGCTCGCAAATTCGTGGCTCACTCACCGCTTCGGTCTCGTACGTCCCCGCCCAGACGGCTCACCCGTTTCCCGCATGACCATACTCATTCCGCATATATGTGCAGGGCAAAGTGATCGTGATCGGCGCGGCGCTCCAGGCGTTTGCCTATGCTCTTTTGATCCCAGCTTTCCCCTTCCCTGCGTTCCCCGTCATCTACGCCATCGGCGGCTTCGGCATGGCCTTACAAGACGCTCAAGCCAACGTGTACATTGCTGGTCAGCCTAATGCCGAGGTCAAGCTGGGCTATCTGCACGCTTCGTGAGTCGTGAAAGAAAGACAGGCAAGAGATGCAGTCCGCTGATGACCTTCTCCTCTCGCGCAGGTATGGCCTCGGCGCTGCCGTGGTACCGCTCGCCGCGACCGCCTTTGCCTCTTCGGGCATCCTATTTGCTCGTTTCTACAGTATCTCGTGCGGTCTCGCTCTCGTCAACACCTCCCTCCTCCTCTACGGCTTCAAGTTCTCGTATGTCGTCGACGTCAGCGAGCCAGTCTCGGAAACCATCGAGGCTCCCGGTGTACCTCCCATCACCGTCATTGAAGGCGAGCGAACTGGCGAATCGATCGAGATGGACGAGCGTACCCAGCCGACAACGCCGACCGAAAAGTGGGACCGCAGCGAGCTCGAGGCTGGCCGGATCGATAGCGAGGTGCTCGACACTCGTTTCAGCCCCGCTGCGCCGCGTCCAGTCAAGAAGAACAACATCATGATCGACGCCCTCAAGACTCGCGCGACCGTCTTTGCGTCGCTGTTTGTCCTGCTCTAGTACGTACTCGTCCAGTGCTTCGACTTCGTCAGGAGGTATTGCTGACGGCCCTTGCACTCGCCTACAGCGTCGGATCCGAGGTCTCTATGGGTGAGTACCAAGCAGCTATGTGTCTTTCACCGTCTGAATCGCTGACAGCCTTCCGAACAGGCGGATGGATCGTCACTTTCCTGCTCGACAACCGCAACGGAGGAGCCGAGTGAGTGCGGTACACCCGATGTCACGACGCCAAACTGCTGACGAGCTCTCCCTCTCTGTATTTCGTCAGCGCTGGCTACGTCGCGACTGGGTAGGTTCTTCGGCCTAGCAGGGGGGGTCTTTACCCGCAGCGCTGACGACTGATCACACAGATTCTGGTTCGGCTTGATGGTCGGTCGCATTATCGCCAACCCGCTGACGATCCGCATCGGCGAGAAACGAGCGCTATACTGCTATCTGACAATCGCTTTGGCGTTGGAGGTGAGCGCTGCGCCCCTTATCAACAGCTGGTCGAACAAGCTCACTCCCCCTCTCCTGTACACAGTTCGCGATCTGGTTCGCCGACTCGCTCGTCGGGAACGCCGTCGTGGTCGCTCTCATCGGTGTCTTGATCGGACCGTGCTACCCCGTCGCCATCAGCGTCTTGACCAAAGTTATCCCGCGCCGTCTGCACGCCACTTCGATCGGGTTCTGCGCCAGCTTTGGACAGATCGGAGCGGCCGTTTTCCCGTTCGCTGTAGGGGCTCTTGCCCAGCAGTTCTCGCCGGCTGCGCTCCAGCCGGTCATGATCGTCCTGTTTGCGATCCAGATGGCGCTTTGGTTCCTCGTCCCGGCGCCGCCACAAAAGAAGGATTAGACGTTTTTGTGGTGATTATAGACACTTCTTCCTGTAACCGCAATCCGAAGCGGCTTTCCCAGCTCTCCTGGCCATTCAACGCGAGACGAGCCAACCTGACGATGGGAAGCGGGTGATACACCGCGACGAAAGAAGCCTACGAATCCTCGGTCTCGTCTTCCTCCTCGATGCCGACTTCTTCGCGTCCCGTCTTTTCGAGGTGCGACTCGTCGGCGAAGAGTTGCGTCAGCACAAAGGTGCTGAATCGAGGGTCCGCCTATCGGGAGATCAAACGGGTTTTTGTCAGCACAATCTATCCGCGAGCAAACGCGATCTGAAGGAGGAAGGAAGAACCGACCCAGTAGTCCTGGTGGGCTGTCAAGGCGTCGAGGTACTGGTTGATGCCGTCCGAGGGCAAGAAATAGTCGATGCACCCGCTCGGGTTGAGGGCCTTCATTCGTTTCTCGGCTCGCTCGACCCACTCGTTATCCGAAGTGCCTTTACCAAAGCGAGGCCGTTCCGACGGCATCCGCTTCATGGCTCCGACGGGCCGAGTTTTCGGTCGGGCCGACTTGGCTTCCGCCTGCTCGTCGGCCTGCTTGTCGGCTTGCTCCTTGGCCTCTTCTCCCGTCTGTTTGGCCTCCCCTGCGGTACCTCCGCCGCCGCCCCAGAGACTCGACATGTCAAAGATTCGCGAGACGCGGTGGTACGCATCAGACAGGTTCTGCAACAAGGTTTGGTTCGTGGACGGGATCGGGACCGGTTTGATGAGCTTGGAGTAGCGCGCGTCGACCGCGGCGTTGAGGGCGAAAGCGACCGGATCTGCCGCAGCGTAGACTGCAGTCTCGCATTGTCAGGGTCTGGGAGCAGGAGAGCTTGTTTGAAGACGGGGAACTCACCATTGTAGACCGTGTCGCAAGCGAGGCAACCATAACGACCGGCTCGATCGAGCGCAATGTCCCGGCCAACGTTCTTGGTCCGCTCCCGGCCCTTGCGCGCAATGAGCTGACCCTTGCCGAGGTGCAGGAAGAAGGCAAGCGGGCTCCCGACGAGGATGAGCACGCGCGTGTCGAAAGCAAACGTGAGCCCTTCTTGCATCTGCGAATTCGCCCGCTCTGGTGTTGCGCGAGGACCGGGCGTCCGAGCCGAGAGTTCTGGCTGCTTGACAAAGGTGGGCTGGCTCGAGAGGATGTCGGCGGCCATGACGGAACCGAGCGAGTGGGCGATGATCGAGACTTTGCCTCCCTTGGCCTCAAAGTCGGGGTTACGGCGGGAGAAGAGCGTATAGATCCGGTTGCACTCGCGCTGGCGGGGAGAGCGCAAGTCAGCCTTTGCAATTCGAATAATTGTGCGAACGGACTCACAACGACCGATTTCAGCATCTTGGTCTTGTGGCTCGGCGAGAGGTAGAACGGCACGTCGAGGACGAGTCCCGAGACGACTTGGCGCAAGAACGGGATACTGTTCGGCACCTCGATGTCGGCCAGACTGAACCTATTGGCGAGGTGCTCGTCGGCGGCGTCGGCCGACTCGTCGACTTCATCAAAGTCGAGTTCGGCGCGCCACAAGACGGGAATGAACTGGGCGCGCTTGCCGTTCAAGAGTGGGGAGAGGGTCGGCGAGGTCGAGAGGGTCGTGCAGGCGGAACGGAAAGCATTGCACGCGTAGACGAACGAGAACGAGTCGTACGTGCCGGCGAGCCCTTGCCCGATCCCGTGGATGACGAGGACGAGCTCGTCCGGCGTGCCGATCTCCTCTCGCCGGAGCTGAACCGCCTCCTGCGTCTCGTTGGGAAGGGCACCCGTCGTCGGCGGCAGGGCGCCTTTACCATCCGGCGCAGGGCCGGGCTGCTCAGACGGTACCGGTGCGCCGACGATCCGGTTCCTGATGCTGGCAAACAAGCCGGGACCGGGCGACTCGGATCGGGTCTTGCTCGAGCTCCGCTCACCGGTGGAGCCGTCCGATACGTTACGCCGATGAGACTTCTCTGGGCTCGTCGCGCCCGTTGTCGCATCTTTCTCGGGGACTGGTGGCGAAGTCTTTGCCGGCAATGCTGGTTCAGCCGGCTCGGACTGACTTGGCTTGGCCGCCGCCGCTGCCGCCGTCTTTTTGGGCGTTTTCTCTGCGAGGTACTCTCGGAGGGCGTCCCACCCTGCAATTGAGATCGCAAGTCGTCAGTGCCAGGAGTTGGGAGTCCGAAGAGCGACAGCGAGGCGCACCTCGAAGGACGACTTGTCCGCCTCCCAAGCTCTTCCCGCTGCTCAAGAACGCCTTGGAGACGCTCGCCATCATCCCCTTCGAGTAGACCCTCCCCTTGCCCTCGTTCTCAAAGATGACTTCGATGCCGAGGTTGTCTTCGGTTCCAGCTTCGTTCAGGACTCCGAGCGCGACCGAGAGGCGTTGCTGAGCCTCTTTGCCGCCCCGGAGTGCTGAACCGAGTTCCGCCGCATACGATTCGTCCCAGGGTCGGATCGAGTTGTAAGCTTTATCGAGCGCAGCGGACAGGGACGGATCGACGGGGTACGGCTTGATGAGGTGCGAGGGGAGAGAAGCGGCGTTGGGTGGAGGGGAAGGCGGCGCGTAGAACCAGTGACAGAGGAGGACGCGGACGGGAGTTCCCGTCCAGAAGGCAGGGTAGAGGACGTGATGCAGGAGCGAGACGGTGAACAAGTTGTCGAGTCCGACGGGGACGAGGTACGGCGAGTCGCCCGGATCTGCCTCGTCCTCGTTCACGCGCCGGATCCCACCTTCACCCTTGACCGTCTCTTTTCCCCTTTTCTGATCCCGTCTCTGCTGCGCCTCAGTATCGGTCTGGAGAGCCCGCCACGCCGCCTGAAGACGCTGTTCTTCTTCGTCGGAAAAGGCGCGCCATTCCGAGTTGGCGATCGGTTTGTTGCGCTTTTCGGAATTTGGCAACGCAGCGGAAGGGGCTTCAAGGTCGCTGAGAGGAGGGCCACCATGGAGGAAGCGGGCTTGCGGCTCGGGAGCCGGAGACGGATCCTGCGAGAGGACGGCGGCGAGTTGCGACGGCGACAACTGTCTCCCGCGAGTCCTAGCCTCGTTCGCCTGGGCCCTCTCGGCAAGACGAGCCTGCAGTTGTTCGGAAGAGATCGGTTCGGAGGCTGCTTCGCTGATCTCCTTGGAGAGGGCTGCGAGGCCATGACCGCTCGAGGAGGAGGAGGAAGAGCCGGCGGCGGCGGCGAGGCGGGGCGAGTTGAGCGGACTGAGGTAGCCGAGCGCTTCCGAAGGGGTCAGGAGGTGATCGCTCCCGACGCCTCGCAGGCTGTGGTCATCGCTGCCGGGGATGCCGAACGAGAAGTAGTCGCGAGCGGGCGGCATGGCGGGCGAGTCGGTCCGGACGGTGTGTGTACGCGGTCGCAGGAGGTTGCAGATTGGGAGTGAGGCCTCAAGAGCTTCTCGCGTGTCTTGCTCGTCGCCTCTGCAAGGCGTCTCGAGACGTGTAGCTGCGTCGCAAGCGAGCCAGGCGTTGATCGAGATGACGGAGGCGGCGATCACTTGCAGTTGCGGGCGCGACGCTGACGGAGCAGGGCAGCGGGGCGAGTGTAGCGTACGCACACGTGCTGAGCTCCTGCAGGTGGCGCAAGACTCGGCGCGACAGGACGAGAGAACGAGGAACCGAAGCTGGCAGAGACACTTTCACGCGCGACCTCTCGACGACTGCGGGAAAAGTCTATCGACTCTGTTACAGGCAGATCTGATACAAGGAAGGCGGGCTACAATTGATGGATGAACCCCTCTTTGCTGCATCATCCAACTCCGAGCCGACGTTTCTCGTCGCAAGAGGTGACGCGCGAGACGGTGGCTGGCCAACCATGTCGATAGGGCCAGTCCGTCTTCGAGCGCGGGCGAGTCCGGCTCACACGCAGTCGTGGTGTAGGTGAAGATCTGGAAGTGACTTGTCGAGGGTGGACCGTGGCAGCGTGATCTTGCTCCCTGAGATGGCGTTCCCTGAGATGGCGGTGGCGCGGCGCGCAAACGTAGGGCGCTTCTCGGACAGCGCAGGCGTGTCTTATTTCTCAGACTGCCACGGTCGCACTCGCATGGTCGGGGACTTCGAACGCCGCTTTGAGCGCTTTTGATACCTGCGCATGTAGGGTATCAGTTCCGATCCAAGGCGGACGATGATGGGACAACGTGGGGAGATTGCACGCACCCTCTCGTGTTCTGCTTCAGCTTGCGCGAGTGGTTTCTCCAACGCCTCGAGACGTTCTGTGCGCTGACGAAGTCAGTCGGCGACCTCGAACCGGAGTTGAACTGCCCGCTCACTTTGCAGGATTCGTCGTTTCTTTTCGACAAAGTCGCGAGCTTCCTCGATCGGCAGATCGAGAAAGAGGTCGTGCAAGCCTGCCGAGACCACAATCCGGCTCGTGTCGTGTCTTTTTGCCAGGTTGCAAAGCGAGTCAGTTGAGTGTCTCGACGAAAAAGGGAGAGGGGTTGTGGCCGACTCACACGACTCCCTCGACGGTGAAGCCCATGCCGATATTGACGGGCAAGTCCATCCTGCCATTCCCTTGAGCGCGAGCAGCTAGACAGGCGTCGAGTCGCGCGAGCAGGTCATCATGGAGGGCGAGGTCCGAGTCGAGCGAGGATTTCCGCCGTCGCAACGCCTCGAGGGAAGCGGGTAATTGAGAGAGCGCGTCCATAACGTCGTCCGAGATGGTTAGTTCTTATTGAAGCTCTCGTCTTGGCTGGACTGGCGAATTTCGGAGGACAAGTGGTCGGTTCAAAGTCAAAAGAGCTGTGCCTTCATCTCCTCCTGCTCACTCGCAGTCGCTGTGCAGGCACGTTAGCAGCTACAGGAACCTAGTTGAAGCAGTTCCGCCTGCTCCGAAGACCGTCGCTCAGTCCGACCGCTTCCCTCTTTCTCCTCTCCCGGCACAATCGACTCTCCGCTCGACGTCGAGTCGAGGTCATCTCGGCGAGCAGGCTCAAAGGCAGCGCGCTCGAGATCTAACGGGCGAGTACTGTAACTCGTATTCAAGAGCATCCAGTGAGTCCAAGTCTCCGTCGCCGCTGCTGTGGCTGCCGATGATGCGTGTGATCGAACAAGGGCAGCACACACCCGCGCGCCCGTCTAGTGTGCAGGGCGCATACGCCTGTAAAACTGACTCCTCCATATCCACCAGAGCCTCCCTCAAAAAGCCTGCTGGAGCGGCTAGTCGAGTGTGGACGACGACCACAATGCCTCCTGCAGCGAGGCTCACATTCCCGTCGGTCTTGCGAACGCCGAGCATATCTATAACGACCAGCGCACCACCGCAGAGGTTCCGCGTACAAGGGTGGGATCCCGTCTTGATCATCTCGCAGGTGCGCCCCTCTCCCCACCCCCTTTCTCTCGCGGAGGAGGGAACAAGTTCCTCAATTCTGACAAAGTCTCCTTACTGGCAGATCGTCGCCCTCCAAGCGCTGCACTACCTCTTTCTCTCGCTCGTACTCCCTCCAATCTTGAGCGTCTTCTGCACCACCCCCTCCTTGGACTATGAAGGCGGCTCGACCTCGATCGCGCTCGCGATGGACTGGCGAGCCTTCACCGGCCGGACCGTCTCGGGCCTGCCAGCGCGGAACTACCTCGATGCCGGGTTGGCGTCCCTACACGCTGCGAATGCGACGTTGCCGGATGGGCTTGATCAGCAGGGGTTGTCGAGAGGGGTCGTGAGACTCGTGCAGAAGGATGCGATGCGAGGGTGGGCTGTCGCGTTCGGCTGGATCGTCGCGTCCATGGCCGAGTGAGTATACCCGTCGTGCTCACTGCCCGCTGATGTCCGAGAACTAATTGTTTCTTCGACGTTCCCGCAGCGTGTTTTCGTTGTATCACATCGTCCGCCGCCCGACTCACATCCTCGACTTTTCGCTCACCCTCGTCTTTATCCACCTGATCCTCACCATCTACTACTCTTCCTCGTTCCCGACCTCGATCTTTTTCTGGCTCGTCGTCGCCGGCTCGTCGGTCGCGCAGATCGTCATCGCCGAACAGCTCTGCGTCCGGAGAGAGATGCGCGACGGTTTCACCCTGAACGACATGACGCCGTACCTCGGGGGTCCGACTAGCCACGGCGCGAACGGGTCGACCCACTCGCCTCCGGGAGGAGAAGAGGGACACGAGATGAGCCCGGTGCAGGACCGCGAGGGCGGCAAGAACGGCGGCGGCGAGGGTTACTCGAGAATACCGGCCTCGGAGAGTCTGGCGTGAGAAGTGCTCGCTCCTGCAATTTACGTGTTGTACTAGCTTGTCGGTGTATGTGCGTGTATTAAACACGCGGTAAAGAGGCCCGTTTGTTGTCCAGTCAGCGCCGATGTCAACGGCGTCGCTCGCCTGCTCGCGATGTCAACCTCCTCCGTCACGCTCTTCTCCTCTCGTAACGTCCACAGCCGTAGGCAGCGCTCGGCGTATTCGAGCACTCACAGCTGTGCTCAGTGTACACACTCGCAGCACGCGTTATCGCTTTCGACGCGGAGCGTGAGCAGAAGGAGCGGTGCGGTGCTCAGTCAACAACGGAGCGCCCGCGATGAGCGCCGCGGACGCCAGTCGCGCGCGCACGAGGTCGCCCCGAGTCAAGTCGAGGTCTCCTAGCGCGACGGCATGGACGCTCGGCGGTGCGAGAGCGACGACGACGACGACGGCGCATCACCACGAGTCGGTCCCGATCAAGGAGAGCAAGCGGTTCGAGGTCCCGAGCGAGACGTTGATGAAGCGCATGGGGGGTCCTAGCGACGGCAAGGCCGGCTTGGCCGGTGGCTTCCGCACCGAGGAGGAGATCAACCAAATCCTGTATGAGGGATCGAAAGGTATGTCGTTGCTCGCTGTCGGATCCGCACCCATCTCATGCTGATTCCGTACATTGCTGTTACCGCCAGGCTCAAAGTTCCTTGGTAGGCTGCTCCGGCTCGGTGCGAAGGGATGGCGACCTCCTCAGACCTTGTAACTGATCAAGGCCTTCCTCTCCGACGTTTCGCAGAGGATCAGAAGCGCAGGGACAAAGATACGCAGGTCAAAGTTGACAAACTACGCGACATCCTGGCGAAGAAGCTCCTCGAGGCGCGCGGCGACGAGGAAGCCTGTGCCGATGCGATCCTGGCCCAGCTCGAAGAGACGCGCGACCTCAGCCGCGTAATCACGCTCGTCGACGCCGACGCGTTCTACGCCGCCTGCCATCAGCTCGAAGACCCGTCTCTCGCGGGCACAGCGTTCGGCGTCGGAGGCGGCATGCTCACGACGGCCAGTTACGAAGGTGAGGAGGGCGCTCTCGTCCTCTTTGGTGACCATTGGCGGCTGACACGCCCGGAAACAGCGCGCAAGTATGGTTGCAGGAGCGCAATGCCCCTTTTCCTTGCCAAGTTACTCTGCCCCCACATCAAGAGCTTGTCCCTCAAGCCCGAGCTGTACACTCGGGCATCGAAGGCAATCTTTGGCATCCTCGAAAAGTACGGTCAGATCGCGCCGGCCAGTCTGGACGAGGCTTGTAAGCAGGTTTCGTTGCGTCTCGTGCGTCCATTCGTGGCTCACAAGAGCTAACGCGTGCTTGTGCGCGCCGGCCAGACGTGGACATGACCGACTACTGCGCCAACGAAGGCGTTACTCCGGCCGAGGCTGTCTCTCGCATGCGCGCCGAGGTCTTTGAGACGACGGGGTTGACCGTCTCTGCCGGCGTCTCGCCAAACAAGACGCTCTCGAAAATCGCGGCCGACATCAACAAGCCGAACGGGCAATTCGTCATCGACCCGACGGCGGAAGCGTGCCAGGCCTTCATCCGCGACCAGCCGCTGCGCAAGTGCTACGGCATCGGTCGCGTCACCGAGATGCTCTTGAACGGGCTCGGACTCAAGACGGTCGGCGACATCTACAAGCACCGTCGTCGGTTGTACCTGATGCGGGACCACCTCCCGTTCCGTTGGCTCCTCAGCTTGTACCTCGGACTCGGCTCGAACAGCGTCAAGCGCGCCAAGCGCGGAGACCGCAAGTCGTACGGAGCCGAGAAGACTTTCCACCCGACGAGCGACCGCACCGAGCTCGACAACATGATCAAGCGGATTGCCAAGTCGCTCGCGAAAGATGTCGCCCGCTCCGAATTCTCCGGACGGACCATCACCCTTTCGATCAAGCACGGTCAGTCCCGCTGGCGTCAAGAGAGTGCTGTCTGAGCTCAAGAGAGCTAATGGCGCCCTCGCAAACAAACAGACAATTTCCAGCGGGTCACTCGCGCCCACACGCCCGGCCGCAACATCTGGATCCATTCGTACCAAGACATGGTCAAGTACGGCTTGGAGCTGCTTCACAAAGAGATCGAAGAGCGCGCCGCCGCGATCAAGCGTGGCGAAAAGGTTCGGGGAGGGCAGAATCCCGTCCTGAAGGTCCGCTTGCTCGGCCTCCGTTTGACCAACTTGAGGGACGATCGCGAGGTTGCGAAAGGCAACAAGCTCGATGGCGTGAGTGCACCTCGATGGCGTATGTGCACTCCTTCGTTCCGAAGCTGGCCTGACGCACCCCTGACTCCGCCTACAGTACGTCGTCAAACGCCCGGCGAAGCAGTCGAACGTCATCGACCTCTTGAGCGAGTCGGACGAAGATCCCGACATCCTGCACGATTCGGACGCGAGCGACGCCGAATCTGAAGAAGGGGGCGACTTTGAGAAGCGCGCTGTCGACCGCCTCGTCGAGGAAGCGCAACTGCACGCCGAAGACGGCCACGACGTGCCCGACTTGCCGAACGCGATCCCGTACCAGTACATCGGTGGCGGGATGTCGTACCGAGGCGGGTGGATCACCACTGGCGATGGCGAGGGCGAAGACGATCAGGACAACATGCTCGAGAGCAAGACTCGCTCGCTTACGACGCAGAGCGCGCGCAACGCCGAGCTCGAAACCGGCTACGCTTCTTCGGACAGCAGCGAGACTCTCGCGGCGGCGGCGGAGGACGCCATTGGCGGAGGACGCAAGCGCAAGTCGCCTTCGTCGGTCGCACCAGCCGGACCGAGTCGCAAGAAAGTAAAAAAGACGGAACTTTCGGCGCCGCCGAAACAGCCGACCGGTCTCCGCGAGCTCACTTGCCGTGAGTTGGCGCGTCTTGCTCGCACGTATACGTACGGTCATAGAAGAACTTGGCTCACGCTGACTGACTGATGTGTCCTCCCGATTCGCAGCGATCTGTAACCGGACGTGGCAGGGCAGCGAAGCGGCCATGAACGGTCACGTCGACAAGTGCTTGGCCGAGTCGGAGAAGCCCAAGAAGAGCAAGAAGAAGAAGCAGCTGAAGGCGCCGTTCCCGAAGAAGGCTGCTGCGCCGGGCAAGTCGCAGTCGTTCTTTGGGACGACGAGCAAGAGCAAGGCGTCGGCTGCTCGTCGGTGAGGTGGAGTGGTCGCTTCGCTTGGGACGGATCGCTTTCCGGTACATATAGCTTTTGCCATGCATGCATTCTACTGTTCATCCTGAGCTCGTGTTATATGAGAGACTCGAGACTCGGGGTGCGATCCCCGAGGCGATGAAAAGGCGCGCCGCACCACCTCGTGCCGGGTTCGCCGGTCAGCTCTCTCGCTCTCTCGCTCTGACCACACGTCGACCTGTCGCGAGTAGAAACCACCATGTCGATCGCCAACAAGGACATTCCGTCGACCAAGGTATGCCTCGACTTGCGCTTGCGAGGCCGCGTGAGAGCGAGGAGCTGATCATGATGAATGACGGGTCGTCGACTCGGCTCGCGTGTACAGCTCTTTGACCTCATCAAGCAGGGGATCGAGGGGGTGAGTTGAATTTTCATGGCCGGATTGCAGGACTCTGTGCCCGCGATGGGCGTCCAGAGTCGCCGTACCTGACTTTGCGCTCTTTCACGCCGAACTTGGCAGATGTCGGACGCCGAGAAGAAGGACCAGATGAAAAAGGTCAACGGGATCTTTGAGATGCACGTCACCAAGGACGGCAAAGAGTCGGTCTACACGATCGATCTCAAGAAGGTGCGCGAAAAACCGGTTCGCCGCCTAGTACCAGCCTGTCATTCGGACTCACATTCTTCCTCGACTTGCCACACAGGCCGGCGAGGTCAAGCAGGGTCCGGCGAAGCCCAAGGCAGATGGTGCGTAAACTATGGCTCAGACTCGCTCGGCTCTTGACTGACGAAACATTCCCCCTTCCAGTCACCATCACCCTCAAGGACGAGACTTTCCAGAACCTCGCAGACGGCAAGGTCAACGGACAAAAGGTGTGTTAAGCCTCGCGCCTCTTTACTACAATGTCATTCACTGAGACTGATCCGGTTTCTCCCCAGGCTTTCATGTCCGGCCAGCTCAAGGTAAGCGAAAACACTCATCCGGAAGCTTTCCTCGCTTCGCCGCGGTGCACTGACGCGGGGGTTCATGGCAGGTCAAGGGCAACATTATGCTTGCAACCAAGCTCGACACTGTCCTCAAATCGGCACAAGCCCAGTCCAAGGCCTAACTATCCATTCTCCGAACAAGTCTGCGCTTTGTAATGCCATCTTGTGCTGTATCACTCGTCCGTTCACCCATAGCCTTCGCTCCATGCGAGCGATTGTTCTCTCGAGACGAATCGAATCAAGAGCTAGAGAAGAGAGAGTAGTGCACAAGTTGGGTCTTCCACTCGAAACAGATCCGCCGACTAGAGTGGGAGAGGATAATGGAGCAGAAAGGAAAAAAAGAGTGGACGGTATAATGGAACGAGTCTGATGATGCGCGGATAAGTCGAAAGTGCGAATAGAGAGGAATGTACGTAAAGAGAGAGAGAAGATCTAGAGTGAACAGATGACAGGAGGGGAAGGAGGACAGAAGAAGCGACGAATGCAGGGACTACTTCACTTGCGCGCGCGGAGGCCTTCTCGTCGAACGGGGCGCGTAGGCGTGACCGACGTGTCCAGTTCGGGCGCAACGACGGCAGCTGCCATCGACGCCCGTGTTGATCTCCTTCGTTGCTGGGCACCTTCCTTCCCCGCCGCTTCTTCGACTGATTGTTCCCGATCGCTCGAGTTGGCGGACGAGTGACCACTTGCCGTCGACGACGACGACGACGAGGGCGATTCCGGCTCGACTTCGCTCCCCAAGCCCGAATCGATCCGCTTCATCTCGGGCGGGACCACCGCCACCGTCGCCTGTTCCTTTTCCTGCTCGCGCTTCTTCTGATCGAGGCCGGCGAGGACGGCCACGAGCGGGTCGTCGCCCTTGGCGGGGACGCGGAAGGACGAAAAGGCCTTGTCGGCCCAGGTGAAGTACTGGCCGTAGTTGCACGTGAAGTAGAGGTGGTGGAGGGTATGGTGCGCCGGTCCGTTGATGTAGTGCTCGAGCGGGTGGTCGCACAGCATGTCCGAGTCGTGAATCTGCGAGCGACATCGTGAGCTCTTTGTGCAGACGGAAAGAAAAGAAAGCCGGGCCCGGGCGAGTAAAAGACTCACAAAGATCGACCAGAGGTTGACGAACGAAAAGAGGCCGATAAACATGTACTTGTGGATCGGGAACATGTAGCACGCCATGTGGTACGGCACCGACTGCAGGTAGCCGTCGACCGGGTGGAACGCGTGCGAGGCGAACGGCGTCGGGACTGCCGGGCCCGAGTGATGAATCGTCAGTCCTGCGAAACACAAAAATTAGAGGACAAGCGATGACTCACTGATCCACTTGTGGTGAGGCTTGTGGAGGCGCTTGTACAGGAACGGGATGTGGAGCCACCGGTGGACCCAGTAGATGCAAAAGTCGGTGAACCAGAGGAAGAAGGCGGCGCTGAACGCCATGTAGAGCCACGGCAAGGCGCCTCCCTGCTTTCCGAACGGCCCTTCCTCGATCGTGTCGTACAGCATGCTCCAGCCGCGGACGTCGCCGACGAACCACGGCAGGGTCAACAAGTCGAGCATCGGGAACGCTTCGAGCGAGAAGGCGATCTCTTTCCGGACTTGGTTCTTGAGGAACCGCGGGTGTTGCTCCATCCGGTGGTCAAAGATGGTGTAGTAGGAAAAGGTCGCGACCGAGAAGTAGAGGAGGAAGATGCCGACGTAGGTGATCCCGTACAGCGACAAGGCTTGTCGCACGATGCTATCCCGCCCGAGCGACGACAACCCGGGTACTGATCCGACGAGGCGAGTGACCGAGTTGGCGGCGGCCGAGGTCGAAGAGAGGTCGGTCGCGGCGGCAAGCGACGAGACGTTTTTGAACGCTGTCGTCGTCGAGCCCGAGTCGGCGGCGTAGTGTGCGAACGGGTTGTCGAGGGCGGCATAGAGTCGGTCGCCAATGTACTCGTCAAAGTAATGCAGGGGAATGTCCATCCTGTCTCGATACGGTGTGAATCCGTGTGCGACGAGACGTTGTTTGGGAAGGCTGGTGTGGCGCGAGTTTGAAAGGACTTCTGGTGGAGAGGCGAATCGCGGGTCAGCGTCCGCTCTTGATCCAGAACCTGATGCGATGATGGTACGCTCTAGATTCCGTCTGCTCCGGTACACTGGGCGCCGTCTAGAGGGAAGGACTGCGGCGAGTTCGGAAGGACGAGCAGCTTGCCGAACTGCAGGATCGAACCACCTCTTTGTGTCCGCCACATCCAGAGCCGGATCCGGTTCGGGCGCGTGCGTGTCCTCGCCCAGCTTGGAAGGAAAGACGACTCACCGAGTCCTGGCAGCGCAGGTGAGAGTCGGCGACAAGGAGCGACGAGAGGTTGGGTTCGATTGGGCGCGTGCTGGACAACAACAAAGTCCGAGTCGGCGAGGCGGGCGAGGGACCTGCTTCCGGCTGGACGATCGGCTGGGTCGAAGCTGTACGAGGCTGTAGCTTCCGTCCACGTAGTCCTACTCAGCAGCGTGTGTCAGAGACTGAATGGAGCGAGACGAGCTGTCCGTCGTTCGACTTTTTCGGCGCGAGCAGCCGAGTCGGATTTCGGACACTGTGCTCGCGCCTCGTATCCAGGCCTGCAGAAAATACACGGAGCATTGCAGTAACTGTATCATACCTTTGTATGCCTCCTCAGCCGGTCGCCACTCGCTCTGGGTAAAAAGTGGGCGAGCACAGGCGAACGTCTGCCCTCCGTCTGTTGGACCTCGGCGAGAGACGAATGAAGCTTGGGATAGCCTAGTACACTCTTTCAAACTAAAAGAATCCGACCAGAGGGCTGTAGCGCAAAGTTGGCAGGACTTGGCCGCGATCCGCTGCATCTGAGAGGTGCGCCATCTGCCAACTCGACACTCGCTCTCCAGCGATTCAGTGAGAGCGCAGCCATGGCCGAGTCACTGCCGCCCATCGACCACCTCGTGCGCACGTCGGCCAAGCGGGCGCACGCCCTCTTCGCGGGCGACCAGGCCTTCACCCTCGACGACTCTGTCGACGCGAGGAGGTGAGTCTGCCTCTAGCACGCCCACTCGGATTGTACGTACTCATGCCGGGCTGCGTGTCTACAGTACAAAAGTCCGCCTCGCGACCAAGATCGAATCAGAGTACCGGAATGCGCGGGTCCTGCCAGCTGCACTCGTCGCGCAACAAAAGGGCGGAGTCGGTCCCGCGCGACCAGCTGGACCGGCAGCCGCAAGCGAACCCCAAAGGAAACTCATCGAGGGTGCGCCACTGTTTCTCGCAAGTGGCGCTGGGCGAGGCGGTCGCTGACTCCGGTATCCTCCCCTTTCCCTGCAGGTCCGATGGCGCAGACTGTCGAACAGCTGAGGTACGTAGCTGCCCTCGATTGGCATGGGTGCAACAGTGTACTGATAGCGGCCTCCCTCCAGCTCGCAAGCCTTGACGACCGTCAACAAGGGCGACGCCTCGGTCCCCATCTCGCATGCCCAACCGACTCTCCTCTCGCAGTCCCTCATCCGGAGACGGGAAGCTCGCCAAGTCAAGCCCGACTATCACGCGCCGTGGAAACTCACGCGCGTCATCTCGGGCCACCTCGGCTGGGTTCGGGCGTGCGCGGTCGAGCCGGGCAACCAGTGGTTCGCGACCGGCGCAGGAGACCGGGTCATCAAGGTGAGCCCCGCCCCCCTAGTTTTGAGACTATCACGTCGCTGATACATGTTGCGTCTCGCGTCCGCAGATCTGGGACTTGGCATCAGGAGAGCTCAAGGTCTCGCTCACGGGTCACATCTCGACCGTCCGCGGCCTCGCCGTCTCTTCCCGTTCGCCGTATCTCTTCTCGTGCGCAGAGGACAAGGTCAGGCGAAATCACTTTCTCCGCGTCTTGCGATCGCACGCTGATTCTCTTTCCGCCCGCACAGATGGTCAAGTGTTGGGATCTCGAGACGAACAAGGTGATCCGGCATTACCACGGCCACCTGTCTGGCGTCTACTCTCTCGCGTGCGTTTCTCTTACGTCGTGGACTCGACACTCTCCGAGTCTCGATGCTGACGGATCTCGTTCCACCCAGTCTCCACCCGACGCTCGATGTCCTCGTCACCGCCGGTCGAGATGCCTCCGCTCGCGTGCGTACCCTGCTCAACGAGGCGACCTTTGCTGTCCTCAGGCACTGACTCTGACCAATTGACCTTCAAACAGGTGTGGGACATCCGAACAAAGTCGCAAGTGCACGTCCTGACCGGACACACCGGCACCATCTCGACCGTCCAGTGCCAGGAGAGTGATCCGCAGGTCATCACGGGCAGCATGGACTCGACCGTCCGACTGTGGGACCTCGCCGCCGGCAAGACCATGACGACCTTGACGCACCACCACAAGAGCGTTCGGTCGCTCGCGATCCACCCGACCGAGTACAGCTTTGCGACGGGTTCGGCGGGGGGAAATAACATCAAGAAGTGGGCGTGCCCGAACGGGACGTTTGTGCACAACTTTTCGGGACACGACGCCATCATCAACTCGCTCAGCGTCAACGCGGACGGCGTCCTCTTCTCGGGTGGTGCGTTGTTCTCGTCCCTCGTCGGCTGACCTTTCGAACGATCGACACCCTGCTGATACTTTATCCACACCGCACAATGCAGGCGACAACGGATCGATGACCTGGTGGGACTACAAGACGGGCTTGCCGTTCCAGACCTCGCAGGACATTGCCCAGCCCGGATCGCTCGACGCCGAGTCGGGCATCTTTGCCTCGACGTTCGACCAGACCGGCTCGAGGTTGATCTTGGGCTGCGCCGACAAGACGATCAAGATCTACTCGGAGCAGACTTGATCGGTAATTTAGAACGCGCGATGCAAGATATCTTTGTAAAATCAGTACCGAAGATGGCCCGCGCGCTTCGGGCGATTCTTTTCCGTCCGGGAGGGCAGCTAGACTTCTGGTCCTTTTCTCTTGTGCTGCTTGATTAAGCATGCGGCCTCGTGCAGACGCTCCCCTGCGCGGGCGAACCCAGAAGCGGAGCGGTACCCGTACTCCAAGTCCGGCAAAGTCCGTTCAGGTCACGTCGAGCTGACGTGGCACGCTTCCGCTGCTCCGCTTCGATTTCGCCTCAACCACTTTCGGAACTTCACGCTTCTCTCGCTCCTAGACACCTGCTCTTGAGAGCGACTGCCGCGACTAGACTCACTTAGATTGTCTCGGAGTGCCCTTACTTGCTTTGCCATACATCCCTGTGAGTGCCACGAAGCTCGCACCTCCGTCTTCCCCATCCACCTCCGAGAAATCCCCCAACCGGCCTCGTCTCGCTCCCTCACGCCTACCGGAGCATCGAGGACTCGGAGAAAAAATCCCAGTGACTCTTCCGAAGAGCTACTGGTGGCACAGGAACCGCTCTGACCGTTGCGCTGACCTTGGTCTCGAATCCGTTTCCGAAACAGACTCGACTCTCCCCACCAAGCACGACCCGTCCATCATGGTCGCCGCTCCGGAGCTCCCGCTCGCGCTGAGCATCAGCTTCGCGCCCGAGTCGTCGACCATCTCGATGACCATGTACGACCAGCCCGAGCAGGACAAGCCGGCCTTGCCGCTCGAGTTCAAGTACAAGTACGACCCTTCGACCCCGTACGCACCCATCCACGAGATCGTCGAGGACCGCAACACCAGGATCAAGCAGGTAAGGGTTGCGCCAGCAAATCCAAGGCCCTTCCGGTCGGCGCAGGCTCTTGACGGGAGTTGCGACTAACTCATGTGTATTCCGCCCGCTTACAGCATTACTGGGACCTCTGGAACCTCGGCGGCAAGAGCGGCGAACAGTTCAGCCAGCTCAAGGTCACCGACGAGTTTGTCGACGACGGCGCCACCATCTCGGCTGACGAGGTCGAGTCGTTCTGCCGCGTCGTCGGCATCGAGGGCGAGGCGTACAAAAAATCGTACAAGCACGGCATGCAGATCCCGCTCGACTTTGCTATCAAGATGGGATGGAGGGTGAGTGGTCCTGATGGTTAGAACGAATTCCGAAGCGCACCACACTGACCGGCTTTTTTTCCTGCTCGCAGTCGATCATGAAGCCCATTTTCCCGCCCGCCATCGACGGCGACTTGCTCAAGCTTGTCCACCTCTCGAACGGATTCCGTGTCTTTGACGACGCGCCCGCGCTCAAGGTCGGCGACGTCGTCAAGACCGTCTCGCGCATCGAGTCGATCACGAACAGCGACACCGGCAAGACCGTCACGGTCCGCGGCGTCCTCTACCTCACTTCGTCCGCCGACGCCAAGGGCAAGGAGGCTTCGTCGGACGACCAGATCCCGATCATCGAGGTCACGTCGTCGTTCTTCTACCGCGGAAAGTTCACCGACTTTTCCCAGACCTTCTCCCGCGTCACCCAGCCGACCTACTCGGTCCCGATCAACACGCCGCAGGCGCTCGCCGTCCTCCAGGCCAAGGAATGGTTCCAGTGGGACGACGACTCGAAGCCGCTCGAGGTCGGCACGACCCTCCAGTTCAAGCTCGAGTCGCACTACAGCTTCCACGACAAGTCGTCGTACACCATGATGAACACGACCGGCGGCGCCTACATCATCACGCCGGAACTCAAGCTCGCCGTCAAGGTCGCGACCGTCGACTACACCTCCGAGGGCGAAGGCGTCGTCATCGGCGATGCCTGCATCGAGTACCTCAAGCGCCACGGAACGGCGTTGAACCAGCCGAACATGCTCGAGAACGGCGGCTACACTCTCACCAAGTCGGGCCAGTGCACGTTCACAACCCCCGCGTCGAACCTCGACTACTCGCTCACGTCGGGCGACACGAACCCGATCCACACGAACCCGTACTTTGCGTCGCTCGCTTCCCTTCCGGGCACGATCACGCACGGTATGCACACGTCGGCTCGCACCCGCAAGTACGTCGAGCAGGTCGTCGCCGACAATGTCGGACCGCGCGTCCGCAAGTACGAGGTCTCGTTCACGGCCATGTGCCTCCCGTCGCGCAAGATGGAAGTCCGCCTCAAGCACGTCGGCATGACCTCGAACGGCGACCGCCTGATCAAGGTCGAGACGGTCGATGTCGAGGCCGGCAACGTCGTCCTCAGCGGTACCGCCGAAGTCGCGCAGGCCCCGACCGCCTACGTCTTCACCGGACAGGGTTCGCAGGAACCCGGCATGGGCATGGAGCTCTACAACAGCTCGCCTGTCGCTCGCGCTGTCTGGGACGAGGCCGACCGCCACCTCGGCGAGGTCTACGGTTTCTCGATTCTCGAGATCGTCCGCAACAACCCGAAGGAGAAGACTGTTCACTTCGGTGGTCTCAAGGGCCAGGCGACCCGTCAGAAGTACATGGACATGACCTACACTTCGGCCGACGCCGAGGGTCACGTCCGCACCCTTCCACTCTTCGGCGACATCGACCTGCGCACTTCGCGCTACACGTTCCAGTCGCCGACCGGTCTCCTGTACGCGACCCAGTTCGCGCAGATCGCGCTCGTCGTGACCGAGAAGGCCGCCTTCGAAGACATGCGCGCCAAGGGCCTCTTCCAGAAGAACTGCATGTTTGCGGGTCACTCGCTCGGAGAGTACTCTGCGCTCGCCTCGATCGCCGACATCCTCCCGATCTCGGCTCTCGTCGACGTCGTCTTCTACCGCGGTATCACGATGCAGCGCGCTGTCGAGCGTGACCACCTGAACCGTTCGAGCTACGGCATGGTCGCCGCCAACCCGAGCCGCATCGGCAAGACGTTCGGCGACGCCGCTCTCCGCGAGGTGGTCGAGACCATCTCGCGCCGCGGCAACATCCTCATCGAGGTCGTCAACTACAACGTCGAGGGCCAGCAATACGTCGTCGCCGGTCACCTTGTCGCTCTCCAGTCGCTCACGTACGTGCTGTTCACGCTCATCCCGACTCCGGTACGGCGAAGCTGACGATTTCCGGTTCCTTTCACCTCTCTTAGCAACGTCCTCAACTTCCTCAAGGTCCAGAAGATCGACCTCGTCAAGCTCACCGAGACCATGTCGATCGAGCAGGTCAAGGAGCACCTCTGCGAGATTGTCGACGAGTGCGTTCAAAAGGCGCGCGACTTGCAGGCCAAGACCGGCTTCATCACTCTCGAGCGCGGCTTCGCGACGATCCCGCTCCCCGGTATCGACGTGCCGTTCCACTCGCGCTACCTGTGGGCCGGTGTCATGCCGTTCCGCACCTACCTCTCGAAGAAGGTCAACCCGGCGCACTTCAACGCCGACCTCCTCGTCGGTCGCTACATCCCCAACTTGACCGCTGTCCCGTACGAGGTCAACAAGGAGTACGCCGAGCGCATCCACACTCAGACCTCGTCGCCGCGCTTGAACAAGATCCTCTCTGCCTGGGACGAGGAGCAGTGGGGCGCCCCCGAGAACCGCAACAAGCTCGGCTACGCGATCCTCATCGAGCTCCTCGCGTACCAGTTCGCCTCGCCCGTGCGCTGGATCGAGACTCAGGACATCCTCTTCAAGGACTTCAAGTTTGAGCGCCTCGTCGAGCTCGGCCCGTCGCCGACCCTGACCGGCATGGCTTCCCGCACTCAGAAGTAAGTCTTTTCCCTTCCTCATTCGCGCACGGCGCAGTCCCGCCGAACTGACCTGTCGACGCATCCCGCAGGCTCAAGTACGACGCTCACGACTCGGCTCTCGGCATCAAGCGCGCCATCTACTGCATCGCCAAGAACCAGAAGGAGATCTACTACCAGAACGACGACGTCACGGACGACGCTCCGGCGCCCGCTGCCGCTGCTCCGTCTGCCCCGGCCCCGAAGGCGGCTGCTGCCCCCGTCGCCGCTGCGCCGCCCCCTCCCGCGCCCGTCGCTGCCGCTCCGGCCGCCGCCGTTGCCGATGAGCCGCTCAAGGCCGTCGACACTTTGCGCATCATCATCGCGCAGAAGCTCAAGAAGCCGGTCGCCGAGGTTCCCCTCACCAAGACGATCAAGGAGCTCGTCGGTGGCAAGTCGACTCTCCAGAACGAGATCCTCGGCGATCTCCAGGGCGAGTTCGCTTCCGCCCCGGAGAAGGGCGAGGAGATGCCTCTCGCCGAGCTCGGTGCCGCTCTGCAGCAGGGCTACTCGGGCAAGCTCGGCAAGTACACGACCGGCCTCGTCTCGCGCGTCGTCGGTTCGAAGATGCCGGGTGGATTCGGTCTCTCCGCCATCCAAGGCCACCTCAGCAAGACTTACGGTCTCGGCGCCGGTCGCATCGACGGCGTCCTCCTCTTCTCCGTCACGCAAGAGCCGCCCAAGCGTCTCGCGAACGAAGCAGAGGCGCGGGCATGGGTCGACCAAGTCGCGTCTGCCTACGCGTCGATGGCCGGCATCTCGCTCGCTGCCGGCGGCGGTGCGGCGGCCGCGGCTCCGGCCATGGCTTTCGCTGCTCCCGCTGCTGCTGGCGGTGGCGCCCCCGCTGCCGTTCCGGATGCGCCGCTCCAGGCCGTCGACACACTCCGCGCCATCATTGCGCAGAAGCTCAAGAAGCCGATCGCGGAAGTGCCCCTCAACAAGTCGATCAAGGATCTCGTCGGCGGCAAATCGACCCTCCAGAACGAGATCCTCGGTGACCTCCAGGGCGAATTCGCCTCCGCTCCGGAGAAGGGCGAGGAGATGCCGCTCTCGGAGCTCGGCGCCGCGCTCAACCAGGGCTACCCGGGATCGCTCGGCAAGTACACCACCGGCCTCGTCGCCCGCATGATGGGTGGCAAGATGCCCGGCGGTTTCGGCCTCTCGGCTGCGAAAGCCCACCTCGCCAAGGCCCACGGTCTCGGACCCGGCCGTACCGACGGCGCCCTCCTCGTCGCGCTCACGATGGAACCGGAGAAGCGTCTCGGCAGCGAGGCTGACGCCAAGGCGTGGCTCGACAGCGTCGCCTCGGCGTACGCTGCTCAGGCCGGCATCTCGCTCGGCGCCGCCGGCGGTGGTGGCGGTGGCGGAGCCGTCGGAGGCGGCATGATGATCAACACCGAGCAGCTCGACAAGCTCCAGGAGAAGCAGGACAACTTCGTCTCGCAGCAGGTCGACTTGTTCCTCCGCTACCTCGGCAAGGACTCGCGCGAGGGTCACCGCCTCGCCGATCTCCAGAAGGCCGAAGTCGCGAGCCTCCAGGACAAGCTCGATGCCATCTCGCGCGAGCACGGCGACGCGTACGTGCAGGGTATCCAGCCCGTCTTCAACCCGCTCAAGGCTCGCCACTTCAACTCGTCGTGGAACTGGGTCCGTCAGGACGCCCTCATGATGTGGATGGACATCCTCTTCGGCCGCCTCACCACCGTCGACCGCGACATCACCGCTCGCTGCCTCGTCATCATGAACCGCGCCGACCCGGCTCTGCTGGATTACATGCAGTACGTCATCGACAATACGCCGACGGAGCGCGGCGAAACCTACGTTCTCGCCAAGGCGTTCGGTCAAACCCTGCTCGACAACTGCCGCGAGATGGTTGGCCAGGCTCCGCTCTACAAGGACGGTTAGTCTACTCTTTCTTCCTACTTTCGCCGTCGCAAACCACGCTGACAGATTTTTGTCTCCCCGCAGTCACCTTCCCCACCGCGCCCAAGACGACCGTCACTGTCAAGGGCGAGATCCTCTCGGAGGAAGTCAACCGTCCGGGCGTATCGCGCCTCGAGAAGTACGTCGCCGAGATGGCAGCCGGCTCCAAGGTCACCGTTCAGAGCGTCAACGTGAGTCCTGCATCGCCCCGCCCTGGTTTGAACGACAAGCTCACATTTTGTTTTTCGCCGCACAGCTCGACAAGGTCCAGGACCAGGTGGAGAAGCTCTACAAGCTCGTCAAGTCGCAGCCGCAAATCTCGAAGACGCACATGCAGTCCATCAAGTCGCTCTACACCGAGGTCGTCCGCGGTCTCGGAAAAGACGCGCCGCCTCCGACCACGCACAAGACCGGGACTCGCGCTCGTCGCCCGTCGAGCCAGTTCCTTCGCCCCGCCGCTGTCCAGGAGGCTACTTACCTTCCGGAGGACAAGGTCCCCCTCTTGCACCTCAAGCGCAAGATCGGCAACGAGTGGCAGTACTCGAGCAAGCTCACCTCGCTCTACCTCGATATCCTCAAGGAGATTGCGACGTCAGGCGTTACCTTCGAGCACAAGAACGCACTCATGACCGGTGTCGGCAAGGGTTCGATCGGTGTCGAGATCGTCAAGGGTCTCCTCGCTGGTGGTGCTCGCGTCGTCGTGACCACTTCGCGCTACTCGCGCTCGACGTGCGTCCTACCCTGACTTGGCTTTGTCGCGATCGCTCTGCTGACGAACACTACTTCAACCTGCAGCGTCGAGTACTACCAGGCCATCTACCAGGAGGTCGGAGCCAAGGGATCGTCGCTCACCGTCGTCCCCTTCAACCAGGGCTCGAAGCAGGACGTCGAGGCCCTCGTAGACTACATCTACAACAAGGAGAAGGGTCTCGGCATGGACCTCGACTACATCCTGCCGTTCGCTGCGCTTCCGGAGAACGGCCGCGAGATCGACGGGATCGACGACCGCTCGGAGCTCGCTCACCGCATCATGTTGACCAACGTCCTCCGCCTCCTCGGTGCCGTCAAGTCGAAGAAGGCTGCGCTCAAGCTCACGACCCGCCCGACCGAGGTCGTCCTCCCGCTCTCGCCGAACCACGGTCTGTTCGGAAATGACGGCCTCTACTCCGAGTCCAAGATCTCGCTCGAGACGCTCTTCAACCGGTGGAGCTCCGAGTCGTGGGGCGAGTACCTCTGCATCGCCGGTGCCATCATCGGCTGGACTCGCGGTACCGGTCTCATGTCGGCGACCAACAGCGTCGCCGAAGGCATCGAGGCTCACGGATGCCGCACCTTCTCCGCCAAGGAGATGGCCTTCAACATCCTCGGTCTCATGCACCCGCTCGTCTTCGACGTCGCGCAGATCGAGCCCGTCTGGGCCGACCTCAACGGTGGCATGGACAAACTCCCGGACCTCGCGACTCTCACGACCGACATCCGCACGAAGCTCAACCTCACTGCCAACAACCGTCGCGCCGTCGCCAAGGACCACTCGCTCGACTACAAGGTTCAGCACGGTCCCGCCATGGAGCAGATCCACCAGCAGGTCAAGGTCGCTCCGCGCGCCAACTTCTCGCTCCCATTCCCCGAGCTCAAGCCGATCGACGCGACCTCGGAGCTCGCCAAGCTGCGCGGTCTCATCGACCTCGAGCAGGTCGTCGTCCTCACTGGTTACGCCGAAGTCGGACCGTTCGGTTCGTCGCGTACCCGTTGGGAGATGGAGGCGAACGGCACCTTCTCGATCCAGGGTACTCTCGAGCTCGCATACGTCATGGGCTTGATCAAGCACTTCGAGGGGCGTCTCAAGGACGGCACCCTCTACGTCGGCTGGGTCGACGCCAAGACGAACGAGCCGCTCGACGACAAGGACGTCAAGGCCGCGTACGAGAAGCACATCCTCGCCCACACCGGCATCCGTCTCATCGAGCCCGAGATCTTCAACGGCTACGACCCGAAGCGCAAGGGCTTCACGCAAGAGATCGAGATCCAGCACGACCTCGAGCCGATCGAGGCTTCCGAGGAGGATGCCGCTCGGTTCAAGCGCGAGCACGGCGTTCTCGTCGACGTCTACACCGAGGACGGCTCCAAGTTCTTCGTCAAGTTCAAGAAGGGCGCGAAGCTCAACATCCCCAAGGCCGTTGCGTTCGACCGCCTCGTTGCTGGCCAGATCCCGACCGGCTGGTCGCACAAGGCCTTCGGTATCCCCGACGACATCGCTTCGCAGGTCGACCGCACCTCGCTCTGGGCTCTCGTCTCGGTCGCCGAGGCGCTCATGATGGCCGGTATCACCGACCCGTATGAGCTCTACAAGTTTGTGCACCCGAGCGAGGTCGGCTCGTCGCTGGGCTCCGGTATGGGCGGGATCACGAGTATCTCGAAGATGTTCCGCGACCGCCGCGAGGAGAAGGACGTCCAGAAGGACATCCTGCAGGAGACCTTCATCAACACCGTCGCCGGTTGGGTCAACCTGCTCCTCCTCTCGTCGTCCGGACCGATCAAGGTTCCGGTCGGCGCTTGCGCTACGGCGCTGCAGTCCGTCGAGATCGCCTGCGACACCATTCTCAGCGGCAAGGCCAAGATCATGGTCGCCGGTGGCTACGACGACTTCTCCGAGGAGGGCTCGTACGAGTTCGCCAACATGAAGGCGACTTCGAACAGCGAGACCGAGTTCGCGGCCGGCCGTGAGCCGAACGAGATGTCGCGCCCGACCACCAGCACCCGTGCCGGATTCATGGAGTCGATGGGCTGCGGTGCGCAGGTGCTCATGTCGGCCAAGACCGCCATCGAGATGGGCGCCACCATCTACGGCGTCGTCGCCTACACCGCCACCGCCACCGACAAGGCTGGTCGTTCCATCCCTGCCCCGGGTCGCGGTGTCGTCGGTACCGCTCGCGAGCTGTCCTCGAAGTACCCGTCGCCGATCCTCGACGTCACGTACCGCCGCCGTCAGCTCGAGTTCCGTCGTCGCCAGATCTCGCAGTGGCTCGAGAACGAGACCGAGCTTCTCCAGATGGAAATCGAATCGCGCTCCGACGCCGACAAGCTTCCGGAGGACTACGTCGCCGAGCGCTTCGCTTCCATCGAGCGCGAGGCCAAGCGACAGGAGTCCGAGGCTCTGGCGACGTACGGCATGCTCGCCGGCCAGGACCCGTCGATCGCGCCGCTTCGTCGCGCTCTCGCCGTCTGGGGTCTCACGATCGACGACGTCGGTGTCGCCTCGTTCCACGGCACTTCGACCGTCGCCAACGACAAGAACGAGTCGAACGCCTACAACGAGCAGTTCCGTCACCTTGGCCGTGCCAAGGGCAACGCGTGCCCCGTCATTGCGCAGAAGTGGCTCACCGGACAGTGCGTTCGCGTTCCTCTACTTTTCGCGCATCACGACTTGCTGCTGACCTCTCAACTTTTCCGACAGCCCGAAGGGTGGTGCTGCCGCCTGGATGCTCAACGGTATGGCTCAGGTCATCCTCAGCGGTCTCGTTCCGGGCAACCGCAACGCCGACAACATCGGAGAAGAGTGAGTGTCCCTTTCGTCTCCCAGATATCTAGTCCGCGCGAATACTGACTCGTGCGTTTGAAGGCTTCGCGCGTTCGAGTACCTCTTGTACCCGTCCAAATCGATCCAGACCGACGGCATCAAGGCCGGTCTCCTCACCTCGTTCGGTTTCGGCCAGGTCGGAGGACAGGCGCTCATCGTTCACCCGAGCTACCTCATCGGCTCGCTCGAGCCCAAGCAGTTCGAGGCGTACAAGCAGAAGAACGATGTCCGCAAGAAGTGGTCGTACCGTCGCTTCAACGACGTGAGTCGTTTTTCAGCACCGCTCACTGAGGCTCTTTACTGATGTTTGCGCCGCCTTCCATTCGCAGTTCTTCGTCAACGGCAAGCTCGTCATCATCAAGGAGGGAGCTCCGTTCACGCCGGAGCTGGAGACGCCTGTTCTCCTCAACCCGCTTGCTCGTACCGTCGAGGACAAGAAGGGCTCTTACAGCATGCCGAAGGAGCTCCCGCAGTCGCCGTACCCGAGTGGCAACAGCAACGCCGCCATCGCCGCCAAGTTGGTCTCGTCCGCGACTTCGGGCGTCCACGGCGTCGGCGTCGACACCGAGATGATCTCGGCGATCCCGACCTCGGACTCGTTCCTCGAGCGCAACTTTACCGACGCCGAGATCGCCTACGTCCGCAAGGCTTCCGACTTCAAGGCGTCGCTCGCGGCCCGCTGGTCGGCCAAGGAAGCCGTCTTCAAGGCGCTCAAGACCGTCTCGAAGGGCGCCGCCGCCTCGCTCAAGGACATCGAGATCGTCAGCACCTCGAGCGCCCCGCAGGTCGAGCTGCACGGCGAAGCCAAGTCGGTCGCGGACGCGGCCGGCATCAAGTCGTTCGAGCTGTCGATGTCGCACTCGGACGACGTCGCCTGCGCCGTTGCCATCGCGCAGAAGTAGAATGTTTTTCCCTTTCTCGCTGGATTCTCGGACTGGATAACGCTTTCAGGATACACTTTCTTAGATTCTTGTGGAACTGCAATTGTGTTTGATGCCAACATGCGACGTTCAGAGATCACAAAGAGAGAGAGAGGATCGAATGGGCTCGAAATGGTCAGCAGCTACAAGTGAACCGCCGATTCCCGCCGAGTGCGTCGTTCCTGCCGCTGCACTCGGGCTTCCTCCTCCCTCATAAGTTTCCGAAGCTTGGCTGCGAGATCGGCCCTGCCACGCTTTTCGAGCGCTTTCGCGAGAGTGCGGAATGCCGGACGGCGGACCTGCTCAAAGCGCCTCCAAGTGGGAACTGCCGCCGGGACATTCCGCGCCTCGTGGAGGTTGACGTTGTCGTTGTCGGTAGTAGGCGCGGCGCCTGCTTGCAAGTCGACACCGAGTTGCGCCTTGGCGAGCAAGACGAGCTTCTTGACGCCGTACTCCTTCGGCCACCGCGCCGCATTCTTGAGTAGCAAGTTGGGCAAGATGTCTTCCGCCTGCTCGTTCGGCCGCCTCGAGAGTACAGATGATGGCTTCCTGGCGGCGGCAACCTGGTCCCACTCTCGAGCCGCGAGGCGCACTCGACGGATCTGCGCCGTGCCCGAGACGCGCCGCAGTTGCTCGACGGCGCGCCTCGTCGCGCGGAGCGAATCGGAATCGGACGCGAGCGCGTGCTGGTCGAGCACAGTACGTTTCTGCTTGTCCGTCTTGGTCATGTCGCGACTGACCAGAGCCGCTGCCGCGTACCGATCCGCTCCGACCCCGGAAGCGGCCATCTCGCGCCGTACACGATTGAGGAGCCGGTCCGACCCATGCCGCGAGGCGACGCTGAGGAGCAGGTTCCAATCTATCGAAGTGGGCTTTTCGAGGCGGCGGAAGAGCCTGAACGCGCGGGAAAGGGCGGTCCGGTCTGGAGATTGGGCGACGGGGACCAACGCCGCTTGGACCGTGGCCGCGTCGGGTTGCAAAGTCGGATGGTAGATGAGAGAAGTCCAGGCGCGCTTGGATAGAGGTGCATAGTCGGACGAGAGGAGGATCCGGTAATGCCGGAGCGAGACGAAATCTTGCGGGATCGCCGCAAAGACCTCTTCCGCGAGTCGAGGATGGCGCGACCCCACGAGATACCGCATCGCACACTCGACAAGGTTCTTCTTGTCGGTGACAACTTGTGCCGCAAGAATCGGGTTGTGCAAGAGGGCGAGGCAAGTCTCGGCGACGAAGGGGGCGAGGGGACGGTTGATGGCGAACGCGCGGTCGCGAGTCAGGCAACTCAGACCCGCTCGCACCGATTCGAGATCCGCAGGCCGTAATCGCTGATCGCGCGCGTCCTTGTTGTGGTCGGTGGTGACAGCCGCTGCGAGCGCCTTGACCGAATCCACAAATGCAGCCGCCCAGGGGAGGACCATCTCGGCCTTCCGACGCCGCTGCGCGTCCATCGCAAGGACTTCAAGCGCCCGACTCGTCGCCAACAATCGCACACTCGCGTCGACCTCGCCCTGCGTGGCGGCGATGGCGATCCGCCCCAAGATGTCGACCCTCCTGGCGCGCCACGCCGTCTCTGCCAACTCGCGAACCAAGACCGGGTTCGGGTCCGGTCGAGACGTCCCAGGCGCGGGCGCGGGCGCGAGCGCGAGGAGGATTCGCTCCGAGAGAGAATTGAGGATGTGTCGGTCCGTGAGAGGGGAAGACGTCGAGCGGGGGAAAAAGTGCCGTCGAGAGGCTTCGAAGGAAGGGTACAGGAGCGAGAGGAACGCGCGAGTGATGGCCGCTTTGCCGGCGTCGTCGGCCGAAGAGAGATCGGGACGGGGTTTCGAGGCGGCATCTTCGGTGGGCTGTGCGGCCCTCCAAGCCCAGAGCCCGATTGCCCGTCGGTGCTCCACGCTTTCGTCTCGCAGTCCGGCAGTGGCCACGACGCGCAGAGCGGCGAGAACGGTAAAGTGGTCGAAGGGCAACCGGTCCCGCTCGACGCGGTGCAAGAGCCCGGCGAGGTTCTTGGCCGCTGCGAGCTCGTCGTTCCATCGCTCGCCGGGCGCCGGCGTCGGCGCATGTTCCTTCCCGGCTGTCGATGAGAGGGAAACTGTCCAGGGGTCTGGTTGACCGAGCGCGACGACGAGCAAGTTGAGCGCCTGGACTTGGTCGATCCGGTCCTCTGCCTCCTGCCTCGCCCTCTGTGCCTTGCGCATCCCACCTCCTCCTCTTCGTTCGGTCGCGAGTCCTCCACCATCTCCACTACCCCCACCGACGTGCTGATTCACCTTGCGGCGAGCGAGGAGACCGAGTGCGCTCGCGCCGAGGAAGAGAGCTTGCAGGAGGAACGGGGTCCACAAGCGCGAGTTGGGGCCGGCGTGCGGTTGTGGATCGAGCCTGATCAGCGGGGGAGGGATCGGGGGAGTCTTCTGGTGGTGGTGGTGGTGGTGGTGGTGGTCGTGGGTCGCGGTGGCGACGTGCTCGAGTGCGGCGGCGGCGGAGAGGGTCGAGCGGACGAGTTGGAGCGGAGACGACGTCGACGACGAGGGCGAGGCGAGATACGCTGCCCGCAAGCGTTCGATGGCCGGTTCGAGCTCGGCGACGAGGGCATCTATGGCTTGCTGGTTCGATACGGAGTCGTCTGAAAGGCACAGAGGCGGTGGTGGTGAAGCAGACGCCGACGGGGCGGGACTTGGGGTCGCGTCGAGGCGTACGGCTGGGGAAAGGTACGAGGAGCATGATCAGTCTGGGTACACGCTCGTCCCTACGGACAAGACGACTGACCGCTCGTAGAAGCGACTGGCTCATGCTGCAGCGGTCCGAATCGTTCCCGCCTCGACGAGTCGTGCGTCCAATCGACGCCGGCAGCGCGAGGAGGAAGCTGCTTGACTTGGGCCTGAGTCGAAGCTGTTCTGCGTGCTGCTCTCGTCCGCGGGACAGCTGCTGCGGGCGAACTGCAAGTCGAGGAGGCGACGAGCGACGACGAAACACGGCGCTGCTGCCAGAAGAGTCTCGGGGCGAGAAAGGGCAGCACGAGAGGCTCGAGACCTCCTCTGACTGCACTCATGGGCCCCCCTTAGATAGTGATTAGAGCTAGAGGAGCTGGCGGTGATGCGAGTTTACGCGGTTGTAATGCGAGTTTGTAATTCGAATACAAATGCTCGAGTTGAGTGACGAGTCGACGCCCAGCAGAGCGCGTCGAGCCAGAGCCCGCCTTTGCTACACTCAGCTACACTCGCCCAGTCAATAACGAGACTCTGTACAGCAAGCGAGAAGAATGCCCTCTCTGTCCACCGCCTGGACGGTCGCCGTCGCAGCGCTCGCAGTCGGCGTCGCTCCCTCGGTCCTCGCTCAGGACGCCTCGTCGTCCTCGTCCGCCCACTCGTCTGCCCAGTCCACCGCACTGCGGTCGAGCTCATCCCTAGCAGCATCCTCATCATCCGGTCAGTCCCTTTCACCCCCCCGCGCGCCACTTACCGTGACCCCTCTCGAACCCCCGATCGACCACACGCGTCCGTTTGTTTGGGCTCCAGCAGGCTGACGGACGAGCTTCCTCCTTCCAACACAGCCTCGAGTGCACCAGCTGCGACCGGCTCGCCTGCTACTGCTAGCAACCCTCTGATCCCCGCCTCGGTCTCGCAAAAGTGCCAGTCGTTCCTCACGGCGCTCAACTCGAACGACCAGGTCGCACAGTGCACCGCTCCCCTCCTCACCACCGTCGCCGCCTTCCACGCCTCGTCCTCGTCGGCCAACTCGTACTCGGCTTCGTCCAGTCAGGTCCGGTCGGCGCTGACCGACTTATGCAGCGCACCGGGGTGCGACGACGCCCTCCTCCGTTCCCTCCTCGGCCAGTTCAACGGAAACTGCTCGCAAGAGTTGCAGGCCGCCAACCAGGTCGTCCTCGGCTCCTACGACGCACTCTATGTCCTCTCGCCCCTCAGGAACGCAGTCTGCACCCGCGACGAGTCGGGCGGGTTCTGCCTCGACGACATTGCCCAGCGATTCATGCCCGCCTCCTCGTCGTCGTCGTCGACCGGCACCAACGCGACCAGCAGCATCGTCTCGTCGTCGTCCGTCGCAGCTGTCGCTTCGGCATCCTCCTCCTCCTCGACGACCAAGAACTCGACGACCACCAACGCGAACGCGACCGCTCCGGCGACGCCCAAGCAGAACTTTGCCGTCCTCGCCGCCGCCGACACCGGGTCGGACTACTCGATCCCCGTACCGGCCCCGCCTAGCCTCTACATCCAGATCTCGTCGGCAGCGCGCCGTCTCCTCCGCCGTCAGTGGTCGAGCGGAGGCGCCGCTTCTTCCTCCTCGTCGTCGTCTTCGTCGGCGGCTGCTGCTGCAGCTTCCTCGTCGGCTGCTGCTACTGCCCCGGTCGTCTCGCTCAACGAGGCCGGCGTCCACGCGTTCGACGTCCCTTCCATCCTCCCCGACGCGCAAACCTGGTCCACCTCGAACTTGCCGTTCCTGTTCCTCTCGCCCAACATGACCAGTTCGGTCCTCTGCTCGTCCTGCACGAAACAGATCCTCGCCGCCTACGTCGCGTGGGAATCGCGCATGCCCTACGCCCTCGGGTTGACCAACTCGCCCCTCTTGAGTGGCCAGGGCGACCTCTGGACCGGGTTGGGTCAGGTGTGCGGCACCGGCTTCTTGCAAGCCGTGACGCAGCAGGCGGGCGAGGCCAACCTCGCGGGCGGCGCGCTCGCGAGCGTCTCGCGCGTCGGTGGCGCCGCCGTCGTCGGACTCGCGTCGCTCGTCGCATTCGCGCTTTACCTCTAAACCCAAACGCGCGCCACCACCCTCTCTGGGCGCAGAAGAGGCCTTTTTTTCTTGCGGTCGCCCGCACGATCCGAAACACCTATACCCTCCTTTCTTTTTTCCGTTCTTTCTTTCCGTTTCTCTTTCCCCTCGTGCACGCCCGACAGCCTCCCTCGGGTGCCCGACACCCCGTCCTTGTTTCCACCCTTGACCGAATTTCCTTTTCGACGATACCCCGGCCCCCGTTTTCGACAGTGTGCTCTCCTCGCCATTTTCCATCACGGGCTCTATCTCTCCTCCTCAGTCTGTGACTGGCTCACTCCCCCCTTGTTCATTCCGCGCGCCCAAACATTAAGTCGCAGCTCATCAGCGCGCAACTTTTTCCCTTTTCTTCTCAACCTCTTTCCCCGTCTCCTCTCTCTCTCGCATTTTGTTTCGTAAACTATCGTCCTGTTTGCATATGTTCTGCACCAGAAGAGTGGTCGGGCTTGGAGAGAGTACTTGAAAGTTTGCAAGCAGGGGGAGACAGGGGGCGAAGCGACTGTTTGGCTCGAGGTGCCTGAGGGGAGGCTCTCAGAGTGGACACTCTCGCCCTACGAGGAGAGCCGCGTCCGCCTCGCCCTTTCATCCCCCCAAGCTTTCCGCGCCGGTCCAGCGGCAAAGACTGCGATTCGTCGCTGCGCACACACACAGGAGCACGTCTCTTTAGGGAGCAACGTGTCTCTCTCTCCTCGCGACGGGGTCAAGGTCCGAGTCTTCTACCAACCGCCTTCCAGCTGGTCCCAGCCGGACGAGTCGTTCACAGCGACGGCGCGCACCACCAGCAACACAGAGTGCCTTCTTGTTTATCTTGAAGGACACAACTTTACTCGGTCGGTCCCCGCCCCCTCCTCTTTTCTCTCCTTGTGGCTCTCGAGTTTTCCCTGCGCGAGGATCGCTGCCCAGTGTTTTGGGGACGGGAGGGAGTTTGGCTCGCTTCACCACATCCGCTCGCTCTGTCGAGGTGGGCTCGTCGTCACGAGATGGCTTGTCTTTTCCGCCCAAAGAGGCCTCGACTCGTTGTCTATCGTCCCTTTGCCGGGACGGTCTCGCTGTCGGCGGTTGGACAGTCGAGTAGGCTCTTTGCGGAGCCGGACCGAGCAGGAAGAGGGGGGGAGGGGAACCATCGAGTCAAGAGCTAGAGCTCTTCATTTCCCTTCTTCGATAACACGGGCAGCGTATGCGAGGGATCATCATCTCGAGGGTTTCAAGCGGGAGGAGGGGGAAGGGGGTGGTCCGATCGGGTGAAGATGGGATATGCGCGAGGTTGGCGCGGCCTCTCTCTCCCCCCCCAGTTCTCGCCTCCCGACTCTCTGTCATGCTCGAGCTCTCGTCGTGCTCGCAGGACCGGGAGTCGAGCGGATTTCGGGCACCGAGGGGGGGAAGGGAGGACGCTTGAGTGCAATTCGCGGTAGGCGCGAGAAGCAGTTCTCGCTCCCAACTCGATTCGGACTACTCTTGCGACTGGACCTCTACGCGCGCGGATGCGCAACGCCTAACATGATGAATACTCTGGGACCACTTTGCCTCGATGCAGGGTTCCGGAGCGGGAGTTTTCCGCGAGCCCGTTTTATGCGGCTCGCCCCGATTTCTGATTGGCGTTCCCGTGTAGCCTTTCTTCTTCCCTTTTCTGCAATTTCCTGTCCCCGTTCATTCCGATTTGGCTTGGTGACGTGAAATCATGACGAGGACTTGAACGCGTCGAACTCGGCCGGCAGCTTTCTCGCCCTGCGCGCCTCCATTCAAACCTGCAGCTGACAGCCCGCTCACGGTAGCATACGACGAGGACGCCGCTTTTGACTGGCTTGCTCGGTCCGCTGTGACCTGCCAGGATGCCGATGCGGTTACGCACGACGCCGCTGCTCGACTCGTTCTGCGGAATGGATCTCAAACTCGGCAAGTCCCTCCCTCGCACGAGCCCTGCCAGCCCCACCGGTCCAACAGGAGATGAGACTCCTGCTGACTGCGGTCCTCTCCGCTCACAGGCGCGACTCTCGTGTCGTTGTTTGCGCTGCTCAACAAGGTCGCCGGCGCGTACGGCATGCTCGCCGTCGTCTTGAGTGGCGGAGCCGCCCTCAGTCAACCGCTCGGGCAGATCACCATGTACATATACTCGATCGTCAGCCTCGTCGGATTCATCTGGGGCTTGCAAAAGATCAGCGAGGTCGGTTCAGGGCGGTTCGGCTTCTTTCTTTGTTTCCTCCCCGCTCACCATCTTGGCCGCCTCTGCTGCACAGGAGAACGGAGACAAGACCCTCCGTTATGCCCACCTCTTTGCGATCGACCACCTCGTCGGAACCGTCTACACCACCTTTTTCGCCGTCGTCTGGTACATCTACGTTCCGCACGACGGCAAGCGGATCGCCAACTCGGCGGCGCAAAAGGCCATGATGGGCGGGTCGCAGACGGGCATCATCATGGACGACGCGGCGAGGACGGCAGCGGCCATGGGGGTCTGGCAGAGCGAGAGGGTCTTTAGCGCTGCGGTCCTCGTCATCGGTTGGTTGCTCAAGGTGCGCCCTCTCCCCCACCGTTCTGAGCCTCACTAGAGGTTGTACCCCGTTCTCAAAGACTGACGCGCAAAGAGTCGACTTGAATGAATGGGGCAGGCCTACTTTGTCGCCATCTTGTACTCGTTCGCGCAGCACCTGCGCCACGGAACCTACGCCTCGCTCCCTTCCTCGAGCCACAACACGGTCCCGTCTTCGAAATTCACTTCAGCGTCGGACCCGACACGCGGTCGGAGGTATACCGTCAGTCGGGGGGCGACACGGGATTCGCCGAGCGGAGGACCGCAGTACAGTCACTTGCGGGGCAACTCGCTCGCTTCGACGGCGGGGGTCGGCAGTAGAGGGAGCATGGACGGCCTCGACGGGACAGAGACGACCCTCGCCGAGACGTTATGGGAAGACTCGTCCGATCGACCCGTCGAAGCCGGTCCTTCTTCCTCTTCCTCTTCCTCTGCCCCCGCCGCTGGTGGTGTCGGTTCTCACGCCAGATCCGAAAGCACCAACCTGGCACCGGGGAGCCCGTCCAACCCGCGTCGTGCCCTCCCTCGGCGCAACTCACGCGTCAAGGGAGCGCCACCGCCTCTCATGCCGACTCTCTCGAGCCGTAATTCGTCCACCAACGCGATCCCCAAGACCGGCAACGAGCCTCAAGTTCCCGTCTCGCCGGCGTACGCGATCGGGACGGGAATGACCCGCCCGCAGAGTGGTTCACAGTATACGACTGGTGGTGGTGGTGGTGGTGGTGGTGGTGGCGTGGGTGGGCAAGGCGCGACGACCCAAGCTGAGCACACGAGGGAGCAGGAGCGGACAGACGGCGTCAACCCGTTTGCGCAGATTCTTGGCCGGATAAGCCTCGACGAGTCGAGACGATAGAACCACACACAGATCGAACAAGGGTCCTGCCTGCGGTAGCCTTCCGCCGCCTTTATAGCTTCTCCCAATCTCTCCTCTCGCAACGCAATATCTATGCACTCAACAACCCGATGCGGATAGACCGTGTCCTGCAGCATATCTGGGCTATGAGAGGAAGCCAAACTACGATCTGGGATGTCCTGGCATCCGACCGCTCAATCGCGCATCCGGCCGGCGAGGAATCGTCGCACGACGACTTCGCGCATCTCGAGTTTCGCGAGGGCTTGGGCGGGATGACGGGCGACCCAGTCGGGCTCGGGTGGGAGGGAAGACAGTGGCGGGATGACAACGTAGAGGAGGACAAGAGTCTGCAAGCCGGGAACCGCATGAGGATCTGATTTTCGCACGGGCGTGGAGAGCAAGGGAGAGAGGGAGTGCGGAAAGAAAGAGGGAAGACGAACCTTTTTCACACCGCTGCAGACTCGGTTCACGGTATGGAACCACCGCCAGCTGTTCTTGCGCTCTCCTTCCCCTTGCAAGTGCTCCCCGTCGTCGTCGCCGCGCAGTTCCGGGTCGGAATCGATGGCCAGAGTCGACGTCGATCGGAACGGGTTCGATTGGGCGTCTCGCGGGTCGACGTAGGTCGGGATAATCAGGACGGCGAACCTGTAAAGCATGCAGCCACTCCGTCAGTTGTTGTACTGAAAACTCCCGGTGGAGTCCCCGAGTGACGTACTCTGCGTGTCCTCCGACAGGTCCACCTTGTCCGTACAAGACCCAATCGACGCAGAACTTGGTCCCACTCCGGGCGACCCAACCCATACTCCGGAAGTGGTGGTAAGCCGCATACGAGAGCAAGAAGGGCGAGTCGAGTCGGTTCAATCGGGGATCGAGCAGAGCGGTGGGAGGAGAGCGCGGGACGGCGGCGGGGGTGGCGGCGGCTGCTGACTCGAGGAAGAGGCGGAAAGTTTCGAGGATGGAGAGTCGTCGCGCTGCATCGCTGGAAGGTGACGGATCGGAAGGTGACGCATCGGAGGAGGAGAAGGGAGAGGGAGAGGGCCGGACGAGGGCTAGCATGCCGAGAGCGAACGAGAGGAAGAAGGCCTCCTCGGGTTGGAGCTGCGAATGCTCGGCGTCGAGTTGCCACTCTTCCGGCGGCGCTTCTTGTGTCTCTTCTGTAGCTTCGTCTGCTTCCACTGACGCTCCTCGGTCCGCGTACTCGTCCGCTTTCGCCTTGCCCTTCGGGTCCGCCGCAGTCGCCGGTCCCGTCCTCTCTCCTCCGGTTCCATCCTCCTCCCGTTCGTTGATTGATTTGCCACCTTCCAGGGACACTGTTGTTGTCGCTGTAGGAGTTGCTGGTGCGGAACCGGAGGGGGCAGACGCAGCGGAGGAGGAGGCGGCGGTGGCGGCAGCGGACGCGGCGACGAGTTTCTCTGCGTCGCGTTCGAGTTTCTTTGCGAGTTTGGCGCCCTTGCGTTCGACTCGTCGCAGTGCCGTGATCTCTTCTGCCGTCAATTCTGCGGAGGGGCAGGCTGCGGGTCAACGACAGGCCTCTGGTAAGTCGTTCTCATTCGAGGACGTACTCTTTTCCCTGCCTTCGAGTTCTGCCCTTCTGTTCTCGACGCGGCGCTTCCAACTGGGTTCGGATCGACTGAGGAAGCCCTTGCCGAAGAAGCCCTGCCTCCACAAGCGCATCATGTCGTTCTCGTCCTTGACCCAGACGGACTGGGTGATGTCGTCCCACTCGGCCACGACCTCACGGGCTGCGAGGGGTGCATGGCCCGCGAGGCCGAAGCGAGAGAGAAGAGTCTGCGTGTAGGATTGCCTGGTCGCTGGCTTGAGGGGCAAGAGCTGCGCGTACTGCTCGAGGAGTGCAGCTCGACTGGTCCGCTTCGCTGACGAGTTGAGGTTCTCGGGGCGGGTCGCGTTGATCCGCGGTTTCGTCGCCTCGGACGTGCTCGCCATCGCTGTTGCTTCCCTCGTTCTCACGCTGGCTCAGCTGCAGGAGCGCAAGTGGAGAGTCGAGACAGGAAACGCCGAGTTTCACGCGGAAGCACCTCGAATCCGCACTCTCGCCTGCTTTCCAACGACGCTATACAAGGCTAGGGAAAGGCTTCCAGACACGCAGGCTATACTCGCAATCGATCCGGACACGCCTGCTCAGTCGGCTGAGCGATTTGAACCAGTGCGTCCGTCCACCTTGACGCGTCGTCAACCAACACGCTCATGTTCGTTTGCCCGCACAGTGTCGGAGCGGAGACGCGCAGAGATCGCAGAGAAGCGCGCGCGACTCGCTGCGCTCAGGGCGGCGCGCGAACAGCGGGAAGCCGCCGCAGCCCGCACCGCCGCTTCGTCCCCTTCCGCCGACTCGTACGCCTCAGGACATGCCACGACCCCGACCGACACAGCGCTCGATCGATCGACCGCCGCGACGACGACGAGAGCCAGTCTCGGCGCCGCTTCTTCCCGAGGGGACGAAATCGAAAACTTGCTCAGAGGCGTCGGCGTCGTCGGCCGCGAGCGAGAGCGTACAGCACCGTCCACGCCGTCTTCGCCGAGCAGGACGGCAGAAAGGAGTAGCACGCCCTCGAGGCAGGCTGCAGAAGGGCAAGATGGCTCTGCTTCTCAGCGGGCGAAAGAATCAGAAGCGACAGAAGCGGCTGGGAGCAGAAGCGCCGGTACTTCTAGCGAGAGGTCGGAGAATGCCCCGGAGGAGGAAGTGACACCACCAGGAGAGTCAAAGTGAGTGGTCCCAGTGACCCGGGTGAGACTGGATCGCGGTGGTTGATCACAAGAGCGATTTTGCGCAGTGCGTCCGTGCCGCCACCGGCCGCATCCACCTCGACCCCAATGCAAACTCTGCCAGTACCGCCTGCTTCTCCACCGCCTCCGAAACCGCGTATCGTCTACGACAAGGCGATCCAGACTTCGGCAGAGCTCGATCCCGCATCGTCATCCACCACTGCCGCAGTCGGGGGAACAACCTCTTCTTCCTCAAGAACGGCAGATTCTTCGGGAACGTCGACATCGGGTCTCGGTGTCGGAGTCGAGGCTGCTGCATCTTCGACCGGCGGGGCCGGTCGAGAAACGGCCGAAGAACTGCGCGCCCGGATCGTTGCCGAACTCGAAGCAGAACGCCAACGCCTCGACGCCGAAATCGCACTCGAGAAGCGCCTCGCCGAGGAACAACTCGAAGCGGAACGGGCTCGCGGCCTCTCGGGCGAGCAGCTGTCGTCCGTGTTGGCCAGTCCGGGCTTTGTCGAGTTCCTCGAGCAGTCGACCAAAGTGGTCCAGCGGGCGTTGAGCGACCCGTACGATTACCTGAGAGACTACTCGATCAACGCGGACGAGGATGCGGCGGCGGCAGAGGGGAAGAAGGCACGAGTCAGGTTGCTGGGTGCGTGGCAGGACCAGCAATGGGGACGGGGCAGGAGCGTGACGAGCGTGGATTGGAGTCCAAAGGCGAGTCTCCATTTTTCTGGGAGGGTCAACCAGCTTAGCCGACTTACTTCTTTCGCCCTCGCATACAGTTCCCCGAGCTCTTTGTCGCCGCTTACAACAAGAAACCGCTGTCCATAAACGAGCCGGACGGGATTGCAGCCGTGTGGAACTTGCATCTGCAAGACCGGCCAGAATACGTCTTTCACGCTCAGGTGAGTCCGCCTTTCTGTACAAGGCTGGCCGTAAGAACATCCTGACCCAAGCTCCTGTCGCCAGTCCGATATCCTGTCTATAGCTTTTTCGCCTTTCAATTCGAACCTAGTCGTCGGCGGGACCTACTCCGGCCAGATCCTCCTGTGGGACACACGATCTCGACATTCGAACGCGGTGCTGAAAACGCCGCTCTCGACCTCGGGCCATACGCATCCCGTGTACTCTCTCGCCCTGCTCGGCACCCAGAACGCCAACTCGCTCGTCTCGGCCTCGACAGACGGGGTCGTCTGCGCTTGGTCGCTCGACATGCTCGCGCGGCCGCAAGAGACGCTCGAGCTCGTCCATCCTGCGCACAGCAAGACGGACGAAGTCTCGATCACGTCGCTTGGGTTCCCGCTTGGCGAGACGGCAACGTTCTGGTGCGGCACCGAGGAAGGGAACGTCTATGCCGCGCATCGGTACGACCGCGCGGGGGCGAAGGCGGGGTTGATCCACAACGAAGTGTATCGGGGACATTCGGGACCCGTGACGGGACTCGATTTCCACCCGGCGGAAGGGTCCGTCGACTTGAGCGACTTGTTCTTGACTTCCGGAGTCGACTGGACCGTCAGGCTCTGGCGAGCGGGAGGTGCCAACCCCGCGCGGACCGCAGCAGGAGGTGCGACATCGTCGCAGAACGGAGGGGCCAGTCGGCTCACCTCTTCCTCCGCCGGGGGTCGGTCGAGCTTGTCCTCGTCGCGGTTGGGCAGCTCGACGAGCGGACCGCCTCCTCCGGGTACGATATCGCCTCTATTCACGTTCGAGGAAGCGGGTGATTACGTCTATGATGTGCGGTGGCATCCTCTCCATCCGGCCGTGTTTGGAACCGTCGACGCCGCGGGAAAGTTCAACTTGTGGAACTTGAACGTCGACACCGAGGTGCGTGTCGCAACACTCGAGAGTCAGGAGTGCAATGGCACTTACTCACCTCGTTGGCACTATGCAGGTCCCGCTTGTTTCCACCGCCGTTGGCGACATTGCCCGGCCTCGAGGGCTGAACAAGCTTGCGTGGGAACGGACAGAGGGTCGGAGAGCCGCGGTCGGTTCTTCGGACGGCAAAGTCTACGTCTACGAGATCAGTGCCGGTGCGCTCCATTGCCTTTGAGCAACCCTCACTGGCTTGAACGGCTGAGACTGACCTTGCCTCGTTTTTCGGAACAGATCTCGTCACGCCCCAAGAAGGCGATTGGGACCAGATGCGGAGGACGTGCAATGCCGCGCTGGCCGAGCAGCTCAGTCCGGACGGGTACCGATGAGCGTGCCGATTACATGGTGCATGTTGACTCGGCATCGTGCTGCCTCACCTTCTCGCCGTCGTTCTCTTTTTGTCGTTCAACTTCGCATTTCACACAGCAATATCTTCCTTCAGTTCGGCGCTTCTAGGTTCATTAGACTTTATATCCCGCCTCTGCCGGGGCCTTCGGCTAGCCATGGAAGAGTAGAGTGGCAAAATCCGGCGAGGCGAGAACTTCGCTAAACCTGCACCGCTATCTCACACACACTTCGCACTGAGCTGCCGAGCTACCATTTGCGAGCTCTACACGGAGTCTGCACTCGCCTCTGCCCGCCTGTGCCTCGACCAGCGCGCTTGAGGACATTCGTTCGCGTGCGGTCTCCCCACTCGGCGTCGTCACCCGCCAGACCACGCTCACGATGGCTACAGCGCGGGCAGTCTCGCCAGGAAGCGATACCGACGCGCGTTCAAGCACTCCGAATTCCCTCTCGCGCCCGTCAAGCCGCAGGACGCTCAGGACCGTGCCGTCGTCGTCGTCCGACCCGGCCTCGGCCCATCCGCTCCTCACAGACTCGACAAATAGCGGCTCGAACGCTCCTGGAACGTACGCGGTGTACGACAAGAGTAGTCGCAAACGAGCAGGCAGCAGCTCGCAGAGTTTAGCCGTGCTGTCACCGCCGTCTTCCACCCTCTCGCCGAACGAGGGTCCGCTCGCCCCGTCGCCGTCTTCGAGCACAGCGACAACCTCGCCTTTCGCTCCGAGCTCGACTCATTCCTTGCCGCCGTTGATCTCGCGACCTTCAAGCACTCAGCTCCCGTCGCCGGCCCAGGGCCGACAGTACGCGCGTTCAGTCTCGGAAGCCAAGGAGCAACTTCAGCGACAAGCGCTCAAGGCCGAGTTGCAGGACCTCGGACTGTCTGCCGAGTCGGCGGGTGCGGCTCTGGTGGCACGGCTCGGTACCCTGGACGACGACGCCGACTTGAAGAGCCTTTCGGTTGTGGTTCGAAGTGGCAAAGTAAGCGACAGTTTCTCGTCAACGAGACCCGCGACTGCATTCCCTTCGCCTCACGCTGACTCGTTTGGTATGCACAGCTCACTCTGCTGCTGCCGGCTGAGCGACTCGATCCCGACGGACCGCTCGGACTGCCTTTCCTGCTCGATCACCTCGTCCTTCTCGATCCGCCTTCTTCCGCCTCGGAGACGTCCTCCCTCGCCATTGAACGACCTTTTGTCACGCTGAGTGGTCTCCGTGGAGTACTAAGTGGCGGCGAACTGGTCTTCACGTCCTGTGTGGCTGCACCGAGGGTCGAGGATTCTCCAGCCTTTCACGATGAGGGAGTCCAAAGGTGTGTGTGGAGGGCGAAGAAACTCCGGACAAAGACGTGTGTATTTGCCATGTTGACTGACACAGCTTTGTCGCAACAGATCCTTACGCGGGGTCACGCCGCTATCAGCACCCCCTACTTCGGTCCATTATCCATCCTCGACGCTCATCTCGGCCATCACCACCTTGTCGATCCCGCAAACTCGCTCTCCGACGGTCGCATCGCCGCCTCCGACCAGTCGGACAACCAGTCGCCTAGCGGCGCTCTTTGCCAAACCGGCTGGGCAGACGCCAGAACCGACGAATGGTCCAGCCGCGCCCGACTCCCATGCTTCGCCTTCGGCTGCAGATGCCGCCGAAGCCCGCTCGACCTCGCACAGCCGTCCCTTGCACAGCGTCGAGATTCCCGTACTCGCTGTCGGCAAGATCATTCGGCATGACGACGTCGCCAGCACGATAAGCTCTGCGCTCCTGGCTCACCTCCGACAGCAATGCCGCAGTATCGAGGGCACCGCTGGCGAGACCGATGTCGCCGTTGTCATCGACGACTTTGCTCGCCAATTTGAGCCATCGAAGACAGTCAATGGCGGTATCGCGCTCAACAGCACCGATCTCGCGCCAAGTACGAGTCTGCTTTACGCGGATGTCGAGACACTTACGGAAGCGTACCAGGAAATGCTGCACGATGTCCGCCTCGACTTTGCACGCAATCTCGGATCTGCCGGTGCGAAAGACTCGAGCGTGGACGCTCCCTCGCTCGAGGACTTTGCGCAGCTTGAAGAGCGGATCGACGCCTCGCTCGAGAAACTCGAGGCCGCCGTCACGTCGACGATCTACGACCGCCTGTTCGCGCCTTCGACCTCTCACGATTTGCAGGAAGACGAGAACCTCGCCTCGAGAATAGCGGCTCTGAATGTCCTCGGTCTGGATCTCGAGCATCTCGGGATCGACCTCGACCCCGATCAAGAGCTCGAGGAGGATTGGCACCTACAAAATACCGGTCCACGCGATAGCCTCGAGGCCATCGCTAGCCGTGTTGGCAGAGGTGTGTGAACATCCGACCTTCTTCTGATGCCTGGATGCAACGATTCTGACTCTGCCTTGGACCGCCGCCGGTTAGAACTCAATCGCCTCGAAGACCCGTCGGAGCTGACGCCCGTGGCCAAGCTCGCCATCCTGGTCGAATGTCACAAGATCATCGTCGACGGGTTGAGCAACCTGCCTGCAATCCGCTTGAAGAAGGAAGTCACCGCCGACGACAAGAGTTCGATTGCCGACCGTCCAGCGGTTGTCGAGATGGACGACGCATCCTCCCGATCGAGCTCTCTCCCGCCCTCGAGACCGCGATCACCGACTCCTAACGGTTTGGCTGGCGAAGCGACTCTGGAAGACGACCTACTGAGGACGCCGCGACCGCCGAGCCTGGAGGAGCGTCCCGTTCCTGAGATCCGACTGCCCGAAGCGGCGCGGGGCCTGTCGGCGTCGGTCCTCGAGGCAACTTCATCCTCGATGCTCCCAGCCAATCCGTCACCTCCGACTACAATCTTTGAAACCTCGCGTTCGCGCGGCCGCGCGTCTCCATCCGCCTCGAACTCGTCGAGCGCGGATCTCATCCTGCCTCTCCTGATCTATTCGGTCGTCCGCGCCAATCCGCCGCACCTCTTCTCTCACCTACGCTACATCCATCGCTTCCGCGCAGAGTCACTCTTGCGCGGGCAAGCGTCCTACGCAGCCACCAACTTTGACGCCGTGATCGAATGGTCTCAGCACGTCGACCTCTCCACCCTCGGTCTCTCGTCGGACAATGTCATCACCGGCGCCTCGTCGAGCCCGAGCCAGCAGCTTGGTACGCCGTCCTTGACCCGTCCTCGCGCTTACACCACCCCTTCGACGTTCCTGCGCGAGCGCGTTTCGCTCACGGCGGATCAGCTCGTCGACTCGGCCAACTCGGCACTCACCGGCGTCGTTGATTCATCGTACCGTCTATTATTTGGCGCAGGAGGACTAGCGAGCTCTGCCCCTCGGACTCTGGACGACGTCAAGAACGTTCTCGATGGGGCTCGTGGCCGCGCACGCGAGAAGCTCCCCTTCCGACGGAGCAACTCGGCCCGCGACTTCCCGACCTTGATCGCAGGGCGTCGACGTGCTACGAGCGTCGCGAGTAATAAGGCGACAACAAATGCAGCACCCGGCGCTACTTCAGAAGAGTCCCCGTCCGACGCGGCGAGCGCCGTTACCGCTCCTCCGCCGTTGCCGCCGCGACCCCAGAGCCCCGTCAAGGAAGGCGAAGATTCGGACGCTCGCTCGGTGCGCAGCGTCTCGTCGTTCCTCGGCTTCCGCGACTCGACTATCGGTCGGGCGATCGCCTCGCATACGGGCGGGCATGCGAGCGATCGCCAGGAAGCCGCCTCGCCGGAGAACTCGCCCTCGTCGACTTCCCTAGGCGGGAGGCTGCTCGGCCGTATCGCAGACGGTGCTTCCTCGTCAGCACGTCGGGCGACGTTGCTCAACCCACTCACGGGCTGGGCCGGTACTACGCCAAGTCTCGCGCCCGTACCGGCATCGCCAGCAGGCGACGAGCTCGGGGAAGAGTACCGTCCTCAGCAGCGCTTCCTCGACGTCGACAGCGCGCAAGACCTCAAGCTGAGCGAGGTGCAGGATCTCCTAGTTGAGTATCGTAAAGCGGTCGCAGCTTTGCGAGCTCGGCCTGCCACGGTGCAGGTGCATACGCATGAGGACGATGCGGTTGACGCGCCGCTGGCGGAGGAGACCCTGTCGCCGGATCAGAAGTCTGTGCAGACACCGGAATGACGGCGCAGTGAAGACGAGATGAAATGATAGTGGTGAATGCAGAGTCTACGATGGAGTGATGCGGGTTAATGAACAAACAACAACGTGAAGGGGTATGTTCTAGCATGAGGAGCGACATAGATCTATCGGGTTCTGGAAGCTCGTCCTTCTAAGCTTGTGATTTGCCCTCGCGAGCGCGTTCTAGCTCGCGACCTTTCTCTACGGCCTTGAGCGCCTTCCGGTCCTGCTCCAGTCGAAGCCGTTCCGCCCGCTCTGCCCGCCATCGCATGCCGTTCTCCCACTCGAGAAGCATGAGTGGCGAGAAACAGCAGCACAGCAGGGAGAGGAAGGTGAAACTCCAGCCGGCGCCGAGTCGATTGAGCAGAGGTTCGACGAATCCGACACCAGCGGCGCCCGCGCAGCATCTGTAGAGGTTGTTCTGTTCAAGGTTTGAACGACCGGAACGTCAGTACGGCCCGAACGATTGCGCGTGAAAGCTCATTTCCTTACGGCGGCGGTGGCGGAAGCGGATTGACCTGGATACAGGTCTACGAGCAGAGTCGAAGTGCAGTTGAAGATGGTCGTGACGGAAACGCCGACTGTCGCAAGGGGCAGACGAACGTCAATCTCCGCTCATGCTGACCTTAGGGCGCTCATGTGAGGCCTGACCCGAGGGAAAGAAGGGCTTACTGAAGAACTGCATGATCAGGGGAACCGACAGATGGACGCCTTTGTCGAGCACCCATCCATAGGTGATCGTCGAAGCGATGAGCACAAAGAAAAAGTAGGGCTCCGAACGGAGCCTTGCGTGTTCAATCGGGAAGGTCGAAAGGTCGTTCAGGTCCTTTCTGCGCTCGAGCGCCTCCTCCTCCTTCGAGAACCCGGCATCGGCCCGTCGCCGCTCGACTTGACGTTTGACCACTTTGTAGTCGTGGGTCATACGCGGTCCATTCTGTGTCGGATATGTCTTCGTCAGCGAGGCGCGGATCTACTCGGCGGGCAAAATAGTGGCACGCACGATAAAGGTCGCAAGCAGGCAGCCTGCGCCGTTCGCAATAAAGCACAATCCCAGCTCGGTCTCGCTAAGATGGTAGGTATCTTTGAAGGTCGTTCCGGTCGAAGTCGTCACCGTATAGAAGAGGCTGCGCCGTAGGAAGGTCAGTGTGCAAGTTGGATGTCTGCAAATGCCGCGAAGGGAAACAGCTTACGTATAGCAAGCCGAATTGAAGGTCAGGACGAAAAATACGTCTTTCTCGCGGAACATCTTGAGCGGCGCAAAGGGTTTCACATCCTTCCACCCCTTCTTGGGCGGCTTGGCGATCAGACTCGCCGCGTCCGCTTCCGCCAACGCCTCCTTCCCCATCCTTCTCCTGCGCTGCCGCTGCTGCCAAATCGACACGAGCGACCGGTTGATTCCGCGAGCCGGGATGGAGCCGTCGCCGACCATGGACCGGAGCGTTTCGGGCAAGAACAGGGAAAGCGAGAGGAGGACCAGAGCGCCGAGGACGAAGAGGAACCAGAAGAGAGCCTGCCAGCCGTAGCGCTCGGCGAGGACTCCGCCGACGATCGGACCGATGCAAGGTCTGCAGAGAGAGGTGATCAAGTCAGTACGGCGAAACGGCTGCAGAGAGTTAGGCAACTGGGTTCCTTACCCAACCATCGGTCTGCGCGGTGCACACATGCGCATAACCAGTCCTATCAGCTTTGAGCACTGTAGCTAAGTTAGAGGAGGGAAGGGGAACGTACCCGAGACCAAAAATAGACATGAAGAGACCGCGTTCTGAGGGCGGCGCGATGTCGCCGATAGACCCGGCGCCGATCGCAATGACGGAGGACGAGCCAGCTGCTTGAACGACGCGGAGGACGACGAGGAGCCAGTACTTGTGCGTATTGGCGAGGCCGGCGCAGGCGCCGATGTAGCTAAACGAGAAGCAGGGTTGGAGCGGTGTCAGCGGAGAAACGCGCATCACCGACACTCTGCGGCTGATCAAGCTGAGAGCTTCTTACATTATGAAGCTGACGATGTAAGTTGGTCGTCGTCCGAGGACGTCACAGATCGCACCGAAGAAGGAAGGCGACACGCCCTACCGGTTCGTGTGGCAAATGTCAGCGGTGCATCTCGAAGGCTTCGGAGAAAGGAGAACACCAACCTGAGCGATCATATACGCTAGGACTGAAATATTAATCAGTTCTACGGTCACTCCGAGGTCGGTGGCGATTGACGGGATCACGGGGAAAAAGATCTGTCGAGACGGGCAATCAGGAAAGACCTAGTCAGCTTTTTTTAAAACCTTGAAGGCGTATAAGTCCCGGCATGCATACGTTTGCCGTCAGGGGTCTGCGGGGTAGCGGAGCAAAGCGTCGAGAATCAGCGCCCGCAATCAGGAGATCGCGTTGCGAAAGAAAGCAACTGCTGAACTCACGACATCAAGCCGGCCAACGAGACCAGTCCGACGATGAACCAGCGCATCCGTTGCGAGTGGATTGTGTACCGCGGCGTGACTGTCGTGGCCGCGGTCGTCGAGCGCTTGACTGCAGGCATGCCGCCGTCCTGCGACGAAGAGTCGCGTGCGTCGGGTCCCTTGGCCTTTTGTCCGTCCTCGAGCTCTGCTCCGCGGCTGCCCATTCGTGGTCCGTCTGTAGCGCATTCTGCAATGTCCCGCGAGCCCTGGCTGCCCGCCAGAGTGGCTGCATCGGAGTCGTCAAGCCCTGTCGTCGTTTCGGCCGAGAAACGAGCAGAGGTGGTCCTGCAGCTGTGAAGCGTGGCGGCTTGCGGCACGTCCGTTGCTTCGCTAGAGACGATCGGCGGGTCGTTGTCTGCATCTGCCGATGCGCGCATGCTCGAATGCGTGTGGTCTGAGGCTGAGAGCTCTAGAGAGAAAGGTTACTGATTTAGCTCATCCCTCATCGCGCGCCGAAAGCGGATCCGTCGGCAGTCATCTCCGAGAATCTCCGGATAAATCCGTACTTCCGAGCACATTCTCACACAATGTCACTCAGTAGATTGTGGCTGCATTAATTGCAAGAAAGCGCTCGGGAAGCTATCAAGAGCGTGAGTGCGGTCGAGCGGAAAATGCACGTGCGCAAAAACTTTCCGCGCAGCGCTCGGAGCAGAGGAGCGGTTCGGGCGTGTACAGTAGCGTCTATACACCTCCAAGCCGCGCTAGATTACCCGTACCAAGCATCTTACCCGTCTCTCGCTGCCGCTCGCAATCCGCTCTCGTGCCCGCATAGACGCCCGACACCGCACTCGCTTCTCGCCGTTCCTCAAAAAGTCGATACCTCTCTCTCTGCTCGCATACAGCAGCAGCAGCAGCCCGATACCCTTCACCGGCTTGTCCATCTGCACCAGCATATCCCTTGCCCGCCATGTCTGTCCGCCCTTCGCCGTTCTCAGGCTCGTCGTCGTCGTCGTCGACTCCTTCCTCGCGCCGCAATTTCCCATCTCGCGCCAACGGCGTCCCTTCGCCGAGCTTGCAGTCTCGATCAGTCGGCGGCGGCGGCTCTGCGACGGGTGCAGGGACCGGAGAGAGCTATGTCGCCCCGCCACAGCGCAAGAAGAGCGGCGGTCCCGTCCTCTCGCTCGCCAACGGAACCGGCACCACCGTCAACGGCCACCAGGACGGGTCCGCGTCCGCAGGGCTGCACCCGCTCAAGTATACGTGGGACGTCTGGTTCTCGCAGCGACAGGGGGCCGTCAAAGGGGCCAAGAAGGACGGCGAAGGCAAGACCGCGGCCGGACAGAAGGAGAAAGAGTCGCGCGAGGACTGGGAAGGCGGCGTCGTCAAGCTCGGCGGGTTCTCCACGGTGAGTGCCTCTACGTGTGCAGTAGTATGTACGAGCAGAGCTGACCATGCGCGCTTCGGACAGATCGAATCGTTGCACCCGATGCTGGCGCACCTCGTTCCGCCATCCGAGTTGCCCGGCTCGCTCCACTCGTCCCACACTCTGTTCACTTCCGATTCCCCGGATCTGGCTCCTTCCCCCTCCAACACGGTCTGTGACTACAATGTCTTCCGTTCCAGCATCGCTCCGGCATGGGAAGACGCCGCCAACGCCGGCGGCGGACGGTGGGTCCTCCGCCTTCGCAAGGGCGTCGCGGACCGGATCTGGGAGGAGGTCGTCTTTGCGCTCGTCAGTGAGCGAATCGGAGGAGAGGACGAGCGCGTTGGCGAAAAGGTCAACGGGGCAGTTCTCAGCGTGCGGCGAGAGGAAGACATCCTGTCCCTCTGGGTGGCGCCGAGCTCGCGAGCAGACCGCGACACGATTCGGTGCGTCTTCGTCACCTTGAACTAGCGGAATCGGCTCCGTCAGAGCTGACCTTTGTTGTACTGCGCCCCACCAGGGACTCGCTGCGAACGGCCCTCACTCCGCTCTTGACGGCGACTTCGCTCGCGGCTCTCCAGCTCGACTACAAGCCGCACCCGGTCACGAGCGGCACTCCCTCTTCCCACGGTCGATTGCAAGATCTCTCGAACGGCAGTGAATCGCCCCTCACTCCCTCGAGCGGCGGCGGGCGCGGCCATTCGCTCCGACGGGGCGACCACGAACGGCGCTCGCACTCTGGCGCGATGCGGCACTCCTCTTCCGCCTTCGGAGGTGCAGGCGGTGACTCTTCGTTCGGCGGTGGTAGCGGCGAAGCGTTCGGTACGCCGTTGAGCGAGCGGAGGAGCCACGGAGGGACGCCGCGCGGGCCCGGCTTCTCGGGCTACGTCGCGCGGGTACGGACTCCCGGCGCGGACGGTTCCTCGTCGCCCGTCGCGGCTTCCCCTCTGGCTCCGCTCGACGGGCTCAGCTCGATCGAGCGTATCGAGAGGAGGGTGCGCGAGTCGAGCCCGGGCGTGCTGGGCGCCACCACGAGACCTGGAATGAGGAGTCGCGAGACTTCGTTCCGTGCTGGAGGAGACGAGGACCGATGGGGACGACTCTAGACTTTATGTGTCTCGACACACTCTCTCTCTATATCGGCACTTATAGATCGTCCCACCATTCCGGGGCGGCACTACGATAGATCTTGGATAGATTCATCAAACTGCATTCTTGGCTGCCCAGTTTTGCATTCCCAAGCTCATTCGCACGTCGTAGCGCACAACCGTGAATATGAGGGGAAAGATGCGAGTTTGGATTTGCGCTTGATCGTACAACAAAGAACAAGACCTCTAGAGAAGAGTTGCGAAATGGTTTGCGCGGGACAAGGGGTCTGGCCCTCGTAAGGCTCTCCAACTCAGGCGAGAGCCTTGTGACTTTTTTGGGAGTCTTTTTCCTCCTTGCTGCTCAAGAAGGGGAGACCCTCGCGAATCAGGACGAGCGAGATCTCAAAGGCGATGAGCTGTTCAGACCGGCGAGGAAAGCATCAGTCAGCATTGCTGCGATCGCAGTTCCCGGGAGCCCGGACCACGGTGACGGAGCTGAGACCCACAATGATGATGATCCACTCTAGCCGGTGACTTGTCTTGGTGTTGAGCAATTCCATCAGCGTCGTCTGGAGCGAAAAGGCGTAATCGACACGGTCGTTCAGAGTCCTAGCAGTACCGAAGTGTGAGTGCGCGGGGTCTCTTGTATTGTGTGCAAATTGTATAGGACTCACGTGAGACGGTTCTCAAACTCGAGGGCTTTGCAAACCGCCGTGTAGTGTCCTGCATAGCGAGGCGGAAGAATTCGGGTCAGGTTGCGCGCTCCGCAAGTTCAGACGTTTGCCCGGGAGGGACCCTTTCTCGGAACATACCATGCAAGTCTGCGTCCTCCCAGAGGAATTCTGGCTCGTCGAGCAAGTTCTCGTCCTCGAGGTTGAGCTTTTGCCGGAACGAATGGAGCGTCCCGACGCGCTTGATGATGTCCGTCTTCTTGACGGGCGATTCGGACCCCGACTCGAGGAGTTTCGGGATCCCGGCGACGCCCTCGGCAAAGGCGTCGAACTGTTCCTCGTAGACGCCGAGTTTGGTGACGCGGGCCATGCCGGCGGAAAAGGCGAGGCGTTCGAGGAGCGCTTTACTCGGCGCGGGAGCGGGGGCGGAGGCGCCCTCGGCGGCGGCGGCGGATGGGACGGAGACTTGTGACGGGGGCGAAGAGAGGTGGATCGAGTCGCCCGACATGTGTGTGGGGCTGGTCGGGTAGTTGAGGCATCAGGAAGGCAAAGTCAGCGCAATGTGCAGCGAGATATTCCACGGGAAAGCGGGGGACTCACCCATCAGCAACCCAGTACTCGAGTACCTCGGTCTCTGGTTCTGCATACCTCCCGACTTCGACGAACCCGTTCGCCGTGTTGCTGCTTCCGCGGATGACCTTGCGGAGGAACACTTCGGCGGCGTCCATCGAGAGGCCCCAAAGGACGACGGTCCCGCTCTCAAAGACGTACACTTCCCCGTGCTCCTGCAGGGTGGCGGCACTCGTGACTCCTCCCGCTGCCATGTCGGGGTCGAAAAAGGTCGCGGCGGCGGGGGTCCAGTGGGGCAAGAGGACCGCCTCGCCGACGAGGTTGACGGCGTCTTCGAGCAGTCCCATGGCCTGCAAGCGCTGGAGGAGCTCGGCCGTGTCGTACGACTCTGCCGTCGTCAAGGCGATGACCTTGCCGTCTGCGGGACGCCGCCTCGGCGTCGGAGCGCGCAGTCCGACGGGCAAGAGGGACGCATCCGAGTTGAGGTTGAGCGAGTGCGCACTGCTCGTCGGCGACGGTTGCTTGTGGTGGCCCTTTGCCTTTTTCGCCTTGTGCTTCTGCGGCCTCTGGAGCGCTGGTGGCGGAGTCCGTTCGGTCAACTGGTGCTGCTGGCTGTGTGCGGGCGAGAGAGTCGAGTTGGGGCGGACGGCGGCGGGGACGAGGCAGGGCGCGAGGAAGCGCGGGGGCAGCACGCTAGGCGGGTTGGCGCAAGTCAGCCAGCGCGCCCATTGCCTCGCTGGTGCAGCTCGGAGCATGTTTGCGTGCAGTTGAGAGTTGCGCGTGAAGAAGAGCTTCGTCGACTCTCGTTCTCCGCCATCACGCGCTCCAGCTAGAGACTCCGAGCTTCTGTGCGTGATGCCGAAGCTGTCGCACTCGGGCCAGAAACCCGCCCAAGGCAAACCGTACGCTCGACGCCGAGACGAGCAGCAGCCGCCAGCTGCAGGCTCATTCGCAGACCGCAAGCCGTACCCGCCTCGACCGCGCAAGCCAGGCCAGTCCGACCAGCCAAACAGACACGCCAAGGTCGACGGTGGTGCGCAGGGAACCAAGCCCCAAAGAGCGTCGCAGCAGCTCGACTTGTCGGGTCAGCAGCTCACGCAGCTGCCTCGTCTCGCCGACTATGCCGCGCTCTCCAAGCTAAACTTGAGCAACTGCGGCTTGACCGACATCACGTTCGTCAAGGATGCCGCCCCGTCCCTCACCTGGCTCAATGTCACCGGCAACGACCTCAGCCGAGACGGAGCCTGGAACGGCGTCGAGTCGCTCTCGACCTTGTTCGGTGCGTGCCCGCCTGTTTACCGAGTCCTTTTTGCAAAGCTAACTCGTCCTTCTCGCGCGCAGTCTTGAATGCGAGCCATTGCAATTTGACCGAGACGCCGCGCTGCGTCGGATCGCTCAAGACACTCAAAGCGCTCGTCCTCTCGCACAACTCGCTCACCAAACTCGAGCATGTTGCCAACCTGTCAGACCTCAACACCATCGGTAGGCCCAACCTGTACTAGCCGCAAGTACGGGCCGCGTTCTGGCGACTGACTCAAACCGCGATACGTCTTCCGCAGTCGTCTCGAACAACTCGCTCACGGCCCTCCCTCGCTCCCTCGCCACCTTGCCCGCGCTGAAAAAGATCTCGGCCGCCCACAACCAGCTCACCTCTCCAGGATTGCCGGATCTCTCGGCCCTCTCGCACCTGCACGAACTCCGCCTGAACGATAATCGGTCGCTGTCGTCGCTCCCGTCGCATTTCGGTTCCTGGGGCAAGGCGCCGGCGCCGCCTTCCGCTGGTCCGACCCCCGACTCTGGCTACCAGCAGAAGAACAAGCCGCGCAGCAGAGGCGGACTCGAGATCCTCGACCTCGGCAACTGCGGGTTCGAAAGCTGGTTCGGCCTGCGGGAACTCGCCAAGCAGGATGGGATCGTCAACCTCGGCTTGAAAGGCAACAAGGTCGCCGAGGAGGCGGTCGCAGCGAACGGATTTGACAGTTTCCGAGAGAAGGTGCGTGTGGGACGACCCCCCTTCTTGCTCAGCATTCAGACGCGCTAAAACTCGCTGATCGCCTTGCAAACAGCTCACGATCCTGTTGCCGTCGCTTCGCATTCTCGACACGCACCGCTTCGACGCCAAGCACGCCGAACTCAAAGCGGCGCGGTCGTCTCGCACCGCGGAGCAGAAGATCCTCGACGCGGGTCCGATGGCGCTCGCTCTGAATGAGCAGAGCGCAGCCCCTGTCAAGGTGGACGAGTTGCTCAAGGAACGGGAACGGGTGCGTGAGAACCGGAGGAGGGCGAAGAAGGGGATCAAGGAGCAAGTTGGGGAGGGCAAGAAGCGGCCGAGGGAGCTGGAGGAGCGAGAGCTCGAAGGCGCGACGTCTGGCGTCGACAAGGGCAAGAAGCGTGCTCGCGGTGGGGACGACGACGACGCGAACGAGGATTCGACGACGTCGGCGGCGGCGGCGGCGGCGGCGGCAGAGTCCGCCGGAGAGGACAAGCCGAAGAAGCCAAAGAAGCGGACAAAGGCGGAACGCAAAGCGCTCGCCAAGGCGCGGTCTTCTGCGGACGAACCATCCGTCTCTGCCACCGCCGACGTGTCTTCGTCGTTGTCGTCGACAGCTGCAAGTGCCTCGCGGAAAGGGGGTGCGCTCGACGCGCTCCGAGGAGGGGAGGACACGCCGCGAGCAGCCGCCGCGCCGCTACCGGAGACGGAGAAGGAGGAGGAACCCCTGCGACCCGAAGAGGTCAAGCAAAAGACTTCGGTCGCCAAGATCATCGACGTGCGGAAATCGGACGCGGCGGGCGGCAAGAAGAAGGGCAAGAAGAGCAAGGCGGCGGCGGCGGCGGCCGAAGAAGCCGCCAAGGTCGACGTTGGCGCTTTGCTTGGGCTTGCACCTTCTACTGTCGGTGGTGAGTCTGCTACGGGAGACGCACCTGCCGCTTCGACGACAGAGGTGCCGTCCAGTACGTCGGAGAAGGCGTCGGATCCGTTCGCTGCGCTCAACGCCAAAGGAAGCGGTTTGTTCGGCAGTGGCGGATGGGACTAGCACTAGAGACGAAAGGTGATTCTGTATGTTGTACGTACTATAGTGCTTATGCATGACGCTCCTGTTTCCATTCATCCATATCCGCAGCTTCAGGCGAATTCCGATTGGGTCTTGGCACTGCGGGTTGCGCTCGCCCAAATTTGGGAACCGTCTTCGCAACTTCGTTACGTCGTGTTTTCTCGATCGCCCCCTTCCGGCCAGCAGTGCGACTGCAGCTGTCACTCCTTGTACAGCCATCTTGCATAGGCCACGTCGCACTGACTTGTCTTGAGCGCACCTCTTGAAGTACTGCCGTACCGACACGCTTTGCGAACGTCCGCAGCTCCACCCCGCAGCAAGCACCGCCTTGGTTGAACGCCAACCGCAAGCATCCATCGAGGGAGTTTACCGCTCGCGATGTCTACGCCGGTTAGCCAAGACACCATGACGGCGCAGCGCTCTACCTCCGGCGATCACGCGTGGATCCCCACGGTCGACTCGCCCGGACTCATCAGCGACGTCGCGAAAGACGAGGCGGTGTCGACCTCCGTCTCGCGCTCGACCGCGGCCGAGAAGCGCACGATGAGCGACCGTGATGCGACCGTCTCTTCCGAGGGTGCAGCAGACGCCGACATCGTGAGCGCTCAAGGTCGGGAAGAAAGGCGAGCGAGCAGGAGAGGGTCGAGGCAAGCTTCGAGGCAGAGCTTTCAAAGGCCGCCGCTCAAAAAGCGCATCGTGGGCTTATCTCCCCGTTCTTACGAATGTGTTGACTTACTGACGCGTATGCTCTCGTCAGACCGAGCTGTTTGTTGCAGAGCGACCGATCAAGAAGGAACCGACCATCGCCGCCTCTTTGAAAGCCATCGTCTTTGCGAGCTGGCTAAATCTCTTGCTCGTCTTTATTCCGGTGAGTCTGAACACCGAAAGCGTGGGACCCGAGCGCTCGGGACCGGAAGGCTCAGGTGAAGAGGCCTCGGAACCTGAGTGCTCGAGACCGGAACACTCTCCCATTTCCAGAATCGCCGCTGATGCTGCGGGTGTAGGTCGGCTGGGCGCTACACTTCGTCCACGTGAACGACACGATCATCTTCATCTTTACCTTCCTCGCCATCATCCCCCTCGCCAAGCTCCTTGGTTTCGGAACAGAAGAGCTCGCTCTGCGTGTCGGTCAGACTCTCGGCGGCTGTGAGCGTGTCCCTCTGTCGACCTACCTGTACTTGATTACTGACCATTCAACCGGTCGGTCGCAGTGCTGAACGCTACACTCGGAAACGCTGTCGAGCTCATCGTCGCCATCATCGCTCTCGCCAAGTGCGAGATCCAGGTGCGTCGACAGGGTTCGGCTCCGACTGTTCTCTAGAGCCTGACATCAGAGTGTCCTCGCAGGTCGTACAATCTTCTCTCCTGGGGTCCATCTTGAGTAACCTGCTGCTCGTCCTCGGCATGTGCTTCTTCGCTGGCGGCATCAAGTACTCCGAGCAGGGTTTCAAGATCGGAGTACGTATACGACTCTAGAGACTTTGCGGACATGTAGTGACCGACCTGCTCGCTCTGGCTTCGTGCAGGCGGCCCAACTCAACTCGTCTTTGCTCGTCATCTCGGTCATTGCGGTCCTCCTTCCCGCCGCTTTCAACGCCGCCTTTTCGGACAACTTGAGCGCGCAAGCGGAGCAGGACCGCATCCTCAAGATGAGCAGGGGAACAGCCGTCATCCTTCTCGTCATCTATTTGGCTTATCGTTAGTCTAAAGCTCTCCGTCCCCGGGTCAACCTTCCGCTCACCGTGTCTCTCGAATCATCAGTCGCGTTCCAACTGTTCACGCACCCTCATCTTTACGCGGACGGTGACGCCGACCCGGACGACGTCAACGTGCGGGAGGGTCGTGCTATCCCGCTCATGAAGCGGCATCGCGCGTTCAAACCCGCCAAGAGTGTCGCCAAAGAGCGCCGGGCGGAAGAAGGACTCGACGAAGAGGAAGAGGAGGAAGAGCTACCGCAACTCAATGTTTGGGTCGCCCTCGGTCTGCTCGTTGTCGTGACTGTTCTAGTTGCGCGTGAGTTGGCAAAGTTGAGCTCCGAGGCCGCCTGTCCAGGAAGCTGACCACACCTCTGTCCCTGCAGTCACTGCCGAGTTCCTGGTCGACTCGATCAACGGTCTCACTGAGCAACATCCGGAGATTTCGACCGAATGGGTCGGGTTAATCTTGCTCCCCATCGTCGGCAATGCCGCTGAGCATGTTACGGCTGGTGCGTGACCTCGCTTCCGGCTAGAGAAGTAGAAGAGCTCGGTGGCTAATTCGCGTTTCCTCGCCACCCCAAAAGTTTCGGTTTCTGTGCACGACAAGATCGATCTCTCGGTAAGTCATCTCTAAACACAGGCTGTGCGAAGGATTGGCGCAGCTGACTGTGCGACGACTCCGAAGATGGGCGTCGCCGTAGGCTCGAGTATCCAGATCGCTCTTTTCGTCATCCCCTTCATGACCATCCTCGGCTGGATCATGGACAAGCCCCTCTCGCTCTTGTTTGATCCGTTCGAGTCTGTGGTGAGTGCTTTTGACTTACGGTCTCGTCGGATCCCGCTGACTAACTCTCTGTTTGTCCCAGACTCTCTTCCTGTCCGTCCTTATCGTCAATTACACCATTCAGGATGGCCGATCAAACTGGCGTACGTCTACTTCCCCGTCCTCTGTGCATCCTCCGATGAGCGCATCTGACCCGTTTCGCCTTTCGCCCGGCAGTCGAGGGCTTCCTCCTCATGATGGTGAGTCTGACCACGCCGCTTTCCGCTTCCTCTTTCGGAATCACCTCGACTGACGGGAGCCGTGTCTTGCCAGGTCTACGTCATCATTGCCGTCTCGTTCTGGTACTACCCGACCGGGGGTTCCGACGCCTTTGTCTGCAGCTAAAGGCCGCAGTCGCCTCCCCTCTCTTTTTCATATCATGATGTCTCCCCCCCTTCTGCAGCCCTTTGTATCACTCTTTGTCTGCCTAATCCCACTGCTCCTGTAATCAGCATCATAATTTAGCAGCTCCGCCTCCATCGGTTGAGCGGCTAGATCAATGGGCAGTTCTGCACTTCTCGCGGGCTTTCGCGCAAGCCGGCCATCACATGCCACTCTCCTCCCGTTAGGAGATCTGTGAGACGCCCTTGTACAGAGTGTTAACCCGCGTCCTTGAGGCCAATCTCGCCGTGGCTTCTCAGTCAAGACTCGAAAGATAAAGGGAAGCAGTCGCCACTGCGGAAGACTCCCGGAGGATCTCGGAGAGGGAGTGTAGAACATTTCTGTCATTTCTCACATATGAGCACAGGAGAGGAAGCCGTATGCCGGCAAACATTGGAAAGGAGCCAAAAAAAAAAGACAAGAAAGAAAGCTGCGAATGGCTACCGATGCAAAAGGTAGCGCCCAATGTGGGGCTCGAACCCACGACCACCAGATTAAGAGTCTGGTGCTCTACCGACTGAGCTAACCGGGCTTGTTGATGTCTAGGCCAAAATTGTAATACATGACCAGCTGATCTTGGGGGCCCGGCCCGTGGCGCATCTGCACGCCTGCAATCAGCTGACTTTTGCCAGCTGACTTTTGCGCAGCTGAGGAGACACCGACCTGGACGAGGCGCCTGCCCAGCTGCCTTGTGGCCAATACTCAACTTTGCCGTCCGGCGACCTCGCACATCAGACCCTGACCCGTAGCCTCCAAGTTGGGAAGATCCCGCGACAGCGGACTGCGACCGTGCGGCGTCGAATGATTACCGCTACTGCTAATTGACTACCTTCCAAGCCAGGATAAATGACGGCGTCTAGTACTAGAGACGAGAGTGACTGGCGTTTGGGCAGAACGAGCTCGATCCAGAGTGACGAGATGTCCCTCCCCAGCCTGCGACACGCCGCAAGTGCTCATTCCTGTCCCTGTGCTGTCGCTAGCTGATTTGGCATACGACGGAGAGCTTGAGCGTTGTACCCCAGGGATAGCAAGGTCAAGCGCACTGAGGCGAATGTACTGCAATGTGTCTAAATGCGGGCCCAAGCATTATCACGCCTTGCTAACGGTTGTGCAGCGGGACGTGTGGACACCCAAGCTACTGCAATCTAGCCTAGGTACGCACGCAGTTTGCTGTCCGACGGAGCGCGATCACCTCGACGGCAGCACGGGCGGGCTGATGGAGCATGGTGGCAATCTATTGCCAAGCTGGCTGCGCAGGGCTCAGCAAACGCGCTCGAACGAGTGGTCGGAGGTCATAGCTTGAGCCACGGAGCGCATACCATTGAGCTGCAGGTCTTATGGTCCGGCGGAGGGTGCGGAAGAAGGTGCGTGTTGTTAATGCGCCACCAGAGAGCGTCACGGGGGTGGTGTCGTACTCACCCGAAGATGCAGCAGACGGTCTCCTTTGAGGCAACCGCCTACAGGGTCGCGACAAGGGCCCGATGCAAGAGGGGCTCGCAAGCCCAGCTTGAATGCGAGGTGCTAGAGTTTCCAGGCACGACCGCCGTCGCTTGCTTGCGTTGACCAGCAGGTTGGCCCCGCTGGCTCTCGAGCAATCTGGGTCACACTCACGCTCGACTCCGACTTTGTTTCCCGAAGCTGTGCAGCAAGTGCTACATGCATTTTACAGGCGTGACATCGTGCTCCTCGGTGGCGAGAAAGGCCTACTTTCCTTCCCTGCACCTTTTCGGAGTGCACTCCAAGGGAACACTTAAGCTCCCTGAGTCAGTTGCAGAGAATAAAAATTGACTCGTGCCCATTATAGTGCTTAGAAAGGCTCAGGATTGCTCAGGACAGAGAATCGGAGCTGGGAGCGCCCTCAGAATTTGTATAATCAGATGTGTAGATTATATAGTTTAAAGTGGCAGGCTCTTATATGAACCATTCTTTGGTAGTATAGTGGTTAGTATCCAGCCTTGTCACGGCTGAGACCCGGGTTCAATTCCCGGCCAGAGAGTTCATTCTTTTTTTCGTGCGTCTTGCAAGGCGGATCTTTTTACCGCTCCACAGACTTCCGACCAGCTTAACTTAGCCGGAAGCTGCAGCCCACAGCACGATGCTTTTCAAAGCGTTGCCGACCTACGGCAGCAGCAGACTGGTGCTTAGTCCGATCCGAGTCCTTGTGTTCAGGCGGTGCAAGCTGCGACCGCCCCCGGCTTCAGCACCCGCACTTGTCAGCGCCCAGAACGTGCACAATGTAGTTACAAAAGGTCAAGCATTGCAAAGTCGTAGATACAACAAGCAGAAGGACTTCCAGAGAACAAGACGCGCTCACACAAGACGCGCTCACACTCGCCAGTAGCGCCTCAGCTCGCCCAAGCGTACTTCCCCTTGCGCCTCCCTCAATTGTCAGTCGACCGGTACAAGAGCTTCGGGCGCGCCGAGGCTGCCTGCATAAACTTGCGCCGCTCCCAGGGCGGCCAGTCGCCGCCACACGCGCTCAGTTCGAGTCTGCTCACATGAACGTCAGCCATGGAGAGGAAGAGCTGCAGAAGAGGATGTGCCGGCTCACCGGTTCAGATCCGGCCACAGGCCCGCTTCGATCGATGACAGCAACTTTTCGACGACCGCCTCGCGGACGTCGTCGTTCGGGACAGAGAGCGCCAGGCGCCGCAGCGGCCGATCCTTGAGTAGCTCAACGAGAGACGCGTCGTAACGGCGGCCAAAGAGCTCGAGGCGCTCAAGCCTGGGGCAGTGCATGACCATCTCGGCGAAGAACGGTGCCGGCGCCGGTGTCGGCGGTCCGCCAGGAGGAGGCCCCGTCCGCCGAGCCGGGTGACGAGGTCCCGCCGCGGCGTTGGCGTTGGCGTTACCATTGGCGTTGGCGTTACCATTGGCGTTGGTGTTGGCGTTGGCGTTGGCATTCGCGCTCGCATTCTGCGGAGGAGCGCCCCCAGCATTGGCGTTCTGCCGGGCTCGCCGTGGGTCGGCGTTCAGCTGAGCCTGTCCAGCAATGGTGTTGGGCCGAGCCTGTTGACCGGCGTTCGCACCACCACCACCACCAGCACCACCGCCTCCGCCTCCACCACCGCCTCCACCACCGCCGCCGCCACCGCCAAGTCCGAAAAGGTGACGCAAACCGGCTCCGAGCACGGGAAGAACAGCGTTCTGCTGTTGCGGTTGTTGCTGCTGCTGCTGCCCAGGGGCAGGCTGAGCGGCGGCGGCGGGAGGCTGAGCCGGAGCAGCGGGCTGAGCCGGGGCGGGAGGCTGAGCTGCTGCTGCGGGCTGAGCTGCTCCGGCGGCAGGCGGGGGTCCGCCAAACGCAAACGCAAAAGTCACGCCAGGTGGAACGCCGCCTCCCCTTGCTCCACCCACCCCGCCGGGCATCCTACCCTGGACGCGACGACGCCGAACACCTTGTATACCCGCCGCCTGCAACCAGAGCAGTCCGCTGAGGGTTTGTGGCTCGTCCGCCCCGGGAGTCGAGAGTTGGAGCTCGACAAGATCTCGACCGATCAGGGTGAAGAGGTTCTCGAGACGCGCACACTGCTGCACGGTGACTTGAGTGGGCGGGGGCGGATCGGCAAAGACTCGGTCGGCGTCGAAGCAGAACGCGAGCGCGTCGAGGGTCGGACGGGGCGAATCGGGCCAGTCATCGCCGCCGCCCGCGTCCGTGGCTTCCACGTCGACGCCGAGAAGCTTGCCGAGCTCCGCCGGTGTCAAGAGGGTAGTCGGCAACCAGAGTCGGCGGAGAGACGAAGGAGCTCGGCTGAAAACGACGGCCTCGTCAAGGCGCTCGACTTCGTCGACGACCGACAACTCGCGCAGAGACGGGATCGCGGTCGCAAACTTGATGACGGAATCGAACGTGGTCGGAACGCCGTACACGAGCTCGCGGAGGTTAGGCAGCGAGGCGACGATCGTGTCCGGAACGCTGACGCCGCCGGTGATCGAGTCAAAGTCGAGGCTGCGGCCTCCCCGGATGACGGACTCGACGAGCGATCCCGAGCGGCGTTCAGTCCCGATGTTGAGGTAGGTCAAGTTTGACATGGAGCGGATCAGGTCCGGGATGACGAAACCGATGTCGCGGTCGCTGCCGTGCAGGGAGTAGCTCATGGGGAGCAGTGTCCAGCGCGTAACACGCTCTGCCGCCGCGGGATCGGCGGCATAGCGCTTCGCTTCGCGCTTGAGCACGTCGAGCCGGGTGATGACCACTTCGGACGCCATGAGCGACGTGCACACCTCGCGGAGACTGCTCGAGCAGAACTGCAAGCGCCGTATGAACTGGAACCAGGCTGCGATCCCGGTCCGGTCGAGAATGCTCTCGGTCGCGATGTCGTCGAGGTAGAGGTCGCGGAGTTGGATGAGGATCAGGCGGAGAATGTCGAAGGGGAGCTTCTGAAACGGCGATGGCTTTTCGGGCTCGGATTCGGCGTCGAGCAAGAGGAGCTGGTGCTGCTGCCCGGGTCCGACGCCTGCAGAGTGCCCGGGCCCGAGTTGCTCTATCGCGTGGAGGAGGGCGAGGATGTCGCCTTTGGTGGCCGGAGTCTCGTAGACTGTCAAGGTAGTGGACCGACCGTGTCAGTACCCACAGAGAGACGTTTCCGCCGAAGGATCAGTCCGCACACTTGGACACGGTCGATGCGAGCGTCTCGCGGAGGTCACGGGCCTCTTGCAACGAGAACGTCACCTCGCTCATATCTTGTTCCTCGGCTTCGGTGATGCGGGTCGAGAGCTGAGCGAGCGCAGAGTTCCCTTTCGCTGCTTGGACTTGCAGATCCGACGGTCCGGCGACGGCGTTGGCGGGGTTCCCGTCATCGCCAGCGAGACGGCGGCGACGGGGAGCGGGCGGCGACGAGACACCGCCGGCACGCTCGGGGGATGGGTCGGTCGGCGCAGCACGTTTACGACCTGGTGCCATGACGGCGTTCCTCTGCGTGCGCTCTGAGAACGCAGCCTTCGGAACTCCTGGTGATGACGGAAGGCAAGCCAGGCTGGGGAGGCGGTGCACTCGCCGGATCGCGTGCACCGAGACAACAAGATGCAGGGATTTCACAAAGAGGTCCTTCTCTACAGCTTCACATCGCGAACAATGCGAACGGAACAATACGCAAGGATGGCGGACAATAACGGGGTAAAATCGAGGACAAAGGCCCCTCACCCAAGAGCGGATCCCACCTCTGCCATGTCAGTCTAGGGGTCACTCTGAAGGATCTCGAGTCTCCTCCTCCTCCGTGATCTTTTCTGTGCGGAGGTCCGGACAAGACTGCAGGAGACGTGGAGCGCGGACAAACGCCTGGCCCGCGTGAGAGAGTGCTCGCTCCCCCTTGTTTGGAGGCGGTAGACCGACAGGCAGCATAGCGCTCGCCCGTGGTCAACTTGACATGCTTGCAAGACATCACGCTCTGGCCGTGTCGGATGCGAGGTAGAAGCGACTCGATCGCAGACGGCGAAAGCACGGGGATGCGTGATTCCCTCGCAAGTAGGAAAACGTCGCCGGAGTGTAGAAAAGTGACGCGGCAAGGTACCTTTGAGCAGCCGCTGAAAGAGGTGGTCAGGTCAGGTGTAGGGTCCAGGTACGGGCATGGGAAGAAGCGGGTCATGTTTGGGGGCAGAGAGATGGCCAGTTGTCGCCAGCCGTCCCTAGCCACCACGGTCAGACGTAATAGAGCGCTTCGGGGTCGAGGGATCGACTTCAAATAGCGTCAAGGTCGGGCAGCATGCACGCCGTATGCTGCATCGAGGGAGCAGACTGGCGGTTGTCGGAAGAGCCCGAGGCGAAGCGCCGTACGCTGGCAGTCGTTGCCGAGGGCGAGTAAGCGTGCCAGCCAGGTGAACGTGCGGAGCTGAGCAACTGTCCTGTATCGGCGTGGAACTTCAGCCAGCGTGCGTGTATGGTAGCTGCTCAAGCTGTGAGAGAAGATGACAACTCGCGCAGGTCCAGCTCTTGGTCGCCCACTCGACTCGCTCTGAGCGCTGCCGGACTGAGCGGATCATCGACGCCCTCCTGCGCCCTTGCTCGACCCGAGTCCAAACAGGCGAGCGCGCACCGTGCGGGCCAACTGACCTTGCCCCTCCTCAGAGTTCCATCTTCATCTCATTCCCGAACGACTTCACACCGCGAACCGAACCAGCATGTCGAACAAGTCAAACTGGCCACCAGCGCTCAAGTATGTCTCCCTTTCTGTCGTGCAATTCAACCGCCCGACCAGGTCACGTCCTGGAGCTGACGATAGCGCGCGCGGGCAGGCAATTCGTGAACGAGACGTTTGCAAAGTGTACCGATGCGAACCGTCAGGCCGTCGAGACTGAACTCAAACAGGCAATCTACCACGCCTTCCAGGCCGGGGACCTCTGGTCGACAGACTGGGCAAAGTACAAACTCGACAGGCAAGTCGGCCTACCCTCGAGGAGCCGGGAGATGCAGCTGATCCTCTCCTACGTGCTCCTCGTTTCAGCCTGAACCCAGCCAAGAAGCGAAAGTGAGTCGAGTGGATGCGCGGTAACAGGCAATAGGACCCCTTTGCTGACCGACCCGCCGCTCTCGATTCAGAGGATTTGTCCCGACCACGCCCGCCGCCAACGGAGTCACACCCGGCCTCTCGGAAGAGCAAGATCGAAGAGCGAAACGAGCGCGGAGGTTTGACCAGCCGCAGGGTAGTACCGGTTCAGGCGCAAACCCGAATGCGGCGGCGCAGACCATGGGCAGGCTCGTGCAAGGCGGCGTGCACTCGTACGGAGATTTCAGCGGAGGGTCGACGCCGGACCTGGATGCGACGTATGATCCGGTAAGCGCTTTCTTCTGCTGCCACCAAGGACCAGAACTGCGTAGCTGATCATGCCGCTTCCTTTCCCGACAGAACGTGATCGACTGGGACCAGTACACCATCGTCGGCCGGAGCACCAAGCTCGAGAAGCCGTATCTGCGTCTGACAAGTGTAAGCTCGGAGATTGAGTGATGATTTGAAAGCAGCAGAACGGGGTTCCCCCAGCTTCGCTGTCCATAGAACCACTCGAGCTCGCGGCTCACGATCAATCACTTTCCGCAGCTTCCGGACCCGAACACGATCCGACCTCTCGAGGTGTTGAAGCAGACCCTCGAGCTCCTGAAGCGAAAATGGCGAGAGGAGAGCAACTACAACTGGGTGTGCGACCAATTCAAGAGCATGCGACAGGACCTCATCGTGCGATTCTTTTTTCCGTTCTTGCTTCGCGTGAGTCCTGCGCTAACGGAGCTCATACCCTCTGCGATGACAGGTCCAGCGGATACAGAACGATTTCACGGTGCAAGTCTACGAGATCCACGCCCGGATAGCGTTGGAAAAGGTACGGATGGCTGCACGCTGTCTTTTCGCGCCGCACCGCATCGGATAGCTCATATCGCCCCTTGATTCTGCAGGGAGATCTCGGCGAGTTCAATCAGTGCCAGAGTCGATTACGGCACCTCTACCGCCTGGGCCTGAACGGTCATCCTATGGAGTTCCTCGGCTACCGCATCCTCTACCTCCTCTTCTCTCGCAACCGCGCAGGTAAATCCTCACCGTTCCACGAACGCAAGAGGCGCAAGCACTGACCTAGTTGGCGGCCGCTCTCTCCCTCTCTCAGAACTGAACAACACGCTCGCGGAACTCACGCCGGACCAGTACCGGGATCGGTCCGTCTCTCACGCGCTCGCGGTCCGGCTCGCCGTCTCGCAGGGCAACTATACGAAACTGTTCCGGCTCTTCAATGCTGCACCAAAGATGGGCGCTTACGTCATGGATCACTTTGTGCCGCGAGAACGCGTCTCGGCACTCGTTACCATGTGCAAGGCGTGAGTCGGCGGCCTGAGTTCGGACGCATTTCAGGGCTTCTCAGACTTGAGATCGGAGCTGATATGCTGTGTCCCTCTTGTATGGCTCACAGCTATCTGCAGATCCCGATCAGCCTCATCACTTCGCAGCTCGCGTTCGAATCGGACGAGCAGACGCACGAGTTCCTCGTCGCCAACGACGCCGCGCTGTACAAGGCGTCGCCGTCCGACCCGAAGGGCGCCCCCGCACCACCGCTCGGTCAACGGCAACTCGACTGCAAGGCGGCATTCACGCCGCTGAATGAAGTTATGGGCAAGATGTCGAAGGCGGACCTCAAGGGCCAGATCTGATCGCGCGCGCACTCGAGGACGTCAAGGAAACCTTCAAGGTAATGATGGGTCCCGTTTCTCTCTCTCATCTTCCTTCCTCCCAATTGGCCATTTCTCCTTTACCTCGCCTCGTCACTACCTACCACCGCTTTGAACTCCCTCCCTCTCCCTGTTGTAGTACACTTTCCACGACGCGCATGAATCCAATTTGTCGTTCCTTCCCCGGGCACAGACTCTGGCGCTTCGAGGCTCCGCAATCGGACATATCTTTGCACGCGCGAGGAGGTGCAAAGTGTCAACACGGTACAATATCATATGCATCAGCTCCCAAGTCGATCCGTCATGATGCATGATGAACTAAAAGTGGCGATCGGGAAGAAGGTGGTGCTGCGAGAGCGCAGCGAACGTTCCTCCTTCCCTCCGCCCAGTCCACGGAAGACCATGGGCGTCTTTGGCGTGATTGCAAAGGAGCTAGGGCTTACGCACATCCGAGATGCGCACTCTCGCCGAGACGTGGCGCTCCTGCTCGTCTCGCGGTTCATTCGCATGGCCGGGTCGGTTCTTCTTGCTCCTCCATGTAGCCACCAGCTCTGACCCGAGACAGCTTGTGACGCAGATTCGGCGCTTTCGCACCAGTCTTGATCCTCTACCTGCGCCACATCGGCTTCAGCGACCGCGCTGTCGGGCTCTTCCTCTCCGCGACCCTCCTCGGAGATGTCGCCCTCTCGCTCTTCGTCACCTGGACCGCAGATGCGCTCGGACGTCGCAGGATGCTCGCGCTCGGCTCGACGCTCATGGCCATGTCCGGTCTCGTGTTCTACTCGTCCCGGAACTATGTTCTCTTGCTCCTCGCCGCGATCGTGGGAATCATTTCGCCGAGTGGGAACGAGACGGGACCGTTCGCAGCCCTTGAGCAGGCCATGATGAGTCAACTCACAGTGCCAGAAGGGCGGGTCAGCCTTCTAATGTGGTACCAAGTGCGTGTCCACGGCCGAAAGTCCCGCTGCGAGGACTTCTCTGACTGCGACGGCTCGGACAGGTTCTCGGTTTCGTCGGCATCAGCGCCGGCAATACGATGACTGGCATCATCGTCCGCTTGACCGAGAAGCAGGGCAAATCGATCCTCTCGGCCTATCGAGGAGTCTTTCTCGCGTACGCCATCATTGCCGGTTGTAAGATTGCGCTGTCCTTCGCCATGACTCGCCACTCCGAAATCGATCATCCGCCAGTACCTGCGCGCTCAGCCGAGGCAAGCTCTGCGCCGCAGAGGAGCGGCGACGGAGAACGACAGCCCCTCCTGCGCGAGAACCCGGTTCTCGACCCGCCCGCGGACCTGCCAGTTCCTGCTCCGCTTCCGGTCGGTCGCCTCGTCGCGCTCTGCCTCGTCTTCTCCCTCGACTCGTTCGCCGGTGCTCTTGGCCCTCTGTCTTTCATCTCCTACTACCTCAAGACCGTGCACAACGCGCCGGTCCAACTCATTGCGCACTTCTTTTCGATTACTGCCGTGATCGCCTGCCTCAGCCAGCTTGCAGCCGGTTCGATCTCGAAGCGCCTTGGCATCATCGGCACCATGGTCGGCACGCACGGTGAGGCTTTGACCATTTCGTCGCAGCCTCCTACTCCACCGCTGACCCCCAGTCTGTCTGCAGCCCCGGCTCAGCTTCTCACGATCAGCTTTGGTCTCGCTCCGAACCTTCCGGTCGCCTTGACTCTCTTTGTCGCTCGCTCCTTCCTTGCGACTATGGACGCGAGCGTGCGCGGTAAGTGCCATTGCCCTTTAGCCCAAACTTCATCTCCCAGCTGACTTTTCGATTTCCTCTCGAAGGCGCGTTCCTCGCTGCTGTCATCCCGAAAGAGTCGCGCACACGCTTCTTGGGCAGTAAGTCGAGTTGTTATCTCTGCAGGCGAAACTCATGCTCACAGCGCGGTACCCGCTGCAGTCATCAACGTCTGCAAGACGCTGGCCGCGACGCCCGGCCCGACCGTTTCGCTCACGCTGGTCAGCATGGGCTACATTCGCTACTCGTTTGTGATTATGGGTACCATTAAAATTTTATGTAAGTCACGTGGCTTCTCCCGCCAGCACAAAGCCTTGCTGACGGTGCAAACGCAGATGATATCGCTCTCTTCATCGGTTTCAAAACGGCGCGACTCGAGCACTAGAGGCTGCAGAGCATGTATTGGCAATCGGTATGCACCGCGGCGTAAAGCGGACAAATCAGGTCTGAGCCGCGCTCGTGGAACTTCACGATCGCAAAAGGACGGACGCAAGGCGCGCTTCGAAGCTCCTGTCCGGCTTCTCCTCGGCGACCAGCCCCCTCGTCGCCCACGGTCTGTACGGCCGCCCGGACCGTCGTTCGCTAGCGCAAAAGATAACACCTCCGAACCACGCGGCATCGCTCGCCGCCTTCGGTCATCGAAGCTTGGCGCACGTTTTTCATACCTCACGAAGCTTAAAGAAACGCTTCCGCGGAGGACGGCTTCTTTTCTGCTCGAGCGGACGCTCGTCGACTTGCTCGCAACACTGAGCTCTCTGGCATTGCGTGATGATGCTGATGAGACGGTTCGCCGACGAGTTGGGCGTCAATCACTTGCGCAGCGCGCGTTCCCCTCGGGACGCTGCGCTTCTTCTCGCCAGCCGCTTTGTGCGCATGGTCGGGTAAGTTGTCAGAACCTGGCGGAACGAGCCAGGCATTCAGACGCTCAGCTGACCTGTGCCCTGTTCCCCTATGTCAGCTTTGGCGCGATTGGTGAGTTCTAGCGCCGGACGAATCAGATGCGCACGACCCTGACCCCCGCGACGACGAACGCAGCGCCCATTCTCGTTCTTTACCTCGAGCAGCTACACTTTTCGGCGCGCAAGATTGGACTCTTCCTATCACTCACGCTGCTGGGAGATGTCGTCGTATCTCTGTGCGTTGCTTGGACGGCGGATCGATTGGGTCGCCGGAGGATGTTGGCCGTCGGTTCTGCTGCGATGGCTGGGAGCGGTGTGAGCTCCAGGCCCCCCTCACAGATCAGTCCCGAGATCACTGTACTGACCATGCCTCGCACAGCTCGCCTTTGCCGTTTCCCGTAATTACGCCGCGCTCCTTGTCGCCGCTACGCTAGGAGTCATTTCTCCGTGAGTCGAGCGCCCAGTCAGGTCACTCGCATTTTCCCATAGCTGACGAGCTCAAGAGACGAGCAGTTCCGGGAACGAGGTCGGGCCTTTCAATGCGCTCGAGACGGCGATGCTCGGGCAGCTCGCTCCCGCTCAAGATCGAGTCTTTGTTCGTCCTCTTCAGCGCTGCCTGACGGTTCAGAGATACTCAGTTCTGTCTTGCCCAGATCCTCATGTATTACCAGCTGCTCGGTTTCGTTGGTCTGGCGCTGGGCTCGGTGGGATCCGGTTTCCTCGTGGCTCACCTTCAAGCTCACAGCTCGGTTGGCACCGCCTATCGCACCGTCTTTGCATTTTATGCTTCTGTTGGCTTTATCAAGACTCTCATGTCGGCTTGCCTGACCGATGTTACCGAGCTCGAGAAGCAAGACCAGGGCGCGAGGCATGCAGACGAGCGGCGACCGCTTTTGCCAACGACACCGACGATCCGTCCGTCGCGGTCATCGCCGCACATCGATATCCTCGTCTCGCCAAGCAGCCGGCCTTCAAAGTCACCACCGCGGATCCGACTCGGTCTGGTCATCGCGCTCTTCGGCATTGACGCGTTCGCCTCCTCCTTGACGCCAGCTTCCTATGTCGCGTTGTTCTTGCAGCGGATTTATGGGGCTTCTATCGAGACCATCACCACAGTCTTGGCCGGCGCGGCATTGAGTGCCGTGGTTTTCAGCCTCGGCACTGGCGCTCTCGTCAAGCGGATTGGGCTCGTGCCCGCCATGGTCACTACTCACAGTGAGTCTGTCTCCTGATATCCCTTCAGGGGTCGATAAAATAATAGATGCGAACCGTACTGACCCCCGAAATGATCAGTTCCTGCGCAGCTGATTACTTGCGGATTGGCATTCGCTCCCACTCTTCCTGCGGCGATCAGCTTGTACATCGCACGCACCTCGCTCTCTTCCATGGACGCTAGTATCCGCGTGAGCTCGGGCGCTTCCGACGATGCTTGGTGACGTACGGCGGCTGACAGGCAAACCTTCCTCAGGGAACGCTCTTGTCCGCGATGGTGCCACCGGAATCTCGTACGCGGTTGCTCGGCGGTATGCAGTTGATTCGGTCTCGTCATCGCGTATTCAAGCTTACACCCTCCGTTTCGCACGCAGTCGTTGACGTGACTCGCACACTCGTCGCCACCCCGGGACCGTTTGTGACTGGCCGTTTGGTCGACCTTCGCGCGCTCGAGTGGTCGTTCCCCATCAGTGGCGGAATCAAGTTCTTGTGTGAGTCTCCCTTTGTAGTATTTGACCGGGATGCGAAGAGCATCCATCACACATGAGACAACTGACAATGTCAATCACACGCAGGCGATATCGCTTTGCTGCTCGGCTTGCGCGGGGCCAAGCTGGAGTTCTGATTCGGGTGCCACAAGCTGTGGCGCTCAAGATCCTTACTGTAAGTAGCGGATGGACCTCCGCATGCTCACAACTCTACCGCTCACTTGGCAGCGGACTAAGTGGCGGATCGTTGGTTCGATCTGCCTTTCCTCTTCGGAGTGAGAGTCGTCTCTCCCTCTCGCTCGTTCTTGCTGTAGACACCTTACTCCTCTGCCGGAAGGACCCGCCGATGGGCCGAAGCCGATTGTGGACTTTGACTCCTGCTGAAACTCCAAAATTTCGCCAAGAATGAGTCGAGTCTCGCCGGACTTGATTTCTATGGTTCCTGGTGCTCCTCCAGTGTCCGCATCTTGCGATCATGATGTAGCAGAAAGCAGTCTCCAAGCTCTAGTCACAATATGTACGATTTCCTTAATTCTCGAGTCCTCTTTGCGTCGCACGTGAGAGACCTCTTCCTCGACCCTCAACGACTACTCGGCGGATCATGTCTCGCGTGACTGACCGGAATAAGCCCGACGACGAGGACGCCGCTCTGCTCAAGCTGGGCCCCTGTACGTCGCACTGTCCAACTCGTTGAACCGAACTTCATCTCGAAACCCTCGCGCACCGCCTCCTCCGTCGCCCGGGTGGCCACCAGGCTGACCTCACACCGTCCGCGATGCAGACTTCAGCGATGCGGATACAGCGCAGAACATGCTCACGCTCGCCGAGGTCAAGTTGCTGTTGAGTCGGATCGAGGACAACGGTCGGTATCCGGACAACCCGTGAGTTCTCCATTCTCTTTGTGCGCTTCGATTGGGGCCGGCACGACGTGTAGCGAAATGACTCTAGCACAAGGCGCGCAAGTACGCGAGCCCAGCGACTTGGAGTGTTGCAACCCCGACCCCGCCCGCCGAGTCTCGGTCGCGGGCGGTCTCAGTTCCAGCTCTGTGTCGACTGACCACTCTTTTGACGATACTCGCCGCAGGGTATACAACAAGACAAAAGAATACGTCAACACCTTTTCGCGGTTCGAAGGAGCCGAGATGGCAGCCGCAGCACGAACGTGAGGGCAGGACTTTTTCTCTCTCTCCCTTCAGCCAGGAGGAGGCACAAAATCTGCGAAAAGCTGACCGGCGCATGTACCTATGTCGACAGGACGGTCCCTCAAGGCGAAGGTGAATTCGAGTACTTTGAACAGGTGCAGTTGATCAACCTGTGCCCGATGGAGGCCGAGGAAGCCAAGGCGCTCATTCCCAGGTCCGTCCCTCCCCATTCCCTCTTTGCCGGCATCGATTCCCCCGTGCCCAGCTGACGTTCATCTGCACCTCCCCATTAGCATCAAGATGGACGACGACAGGCTGCAAGAGTACCTCAACACCCTGACGTTGCAGCGAAAGTCCCAAGTCGCCTAGAACCTCGACAGCGTCCCTCTCATTCTCTTGCCGCGATTCCTCTGTCTCGTTCTCAAGACTGTTGTGATAATATACCGTGTTTTTGACATCCCTATGATACCAACAACATATGCAGTGACGGTGTCCAGTCCTGCTCTCTAGCCCGTCTTCGGAACCGCTATCCCCTTCCGAGCGCGCATACCGGTCTTGCTCTCTTTGAGCGCCCCCAAAGAAAGCTCGCCTTGAAGCTTCGGGATCGAGAGCATCGGAGGATACGCTGCTTCGCGAGCCTTTTTGGCAGATAGGGCTGAGAAGAAGCGGTAGTAGAGGAAACCTTCGATCGCGGCGATCGCGACGGCACCGGCGAGGGCGAGGCAGAGACGCTGCATGATCGTTGAGGCGGTAGTGATGATCAGTAGATGCTTTTAGTGCGTACGCCCCATGAGAGAAGGAAACAGGGCAGGAGAACTCACCGCGGCGTAGCTCCGTCCTCCGCCGACCCACCAGACGGCGGTCCCGACCGCCAGCATACTCGCGCCGACATTGACGATCGCGCCCAATTCTCGCCTGATCTCGGCCCACTCTTCCGCGACCGATTTGGTCCGTCCGCCGCCGTTGTGAGCGGGGTCGTCGTAGGGGTCGTGCAGGGGGATGAGAGACGGGTGAGGTGCGGGCGCGAGCGAGGTCATGGATGAGTAGGCGATGCGGTCTTGGCGGAGTTGGATATCGGCGAGGATGGCGAGCAGTTCCGGGGACTGGCGGGTGACCGGTACTTGAGTGTCCAGGCCTTGTAGATGCGAGATTCTGGGGAGGACAGCCGCTCACCTTGACCCGCTCTGGTAACGGCGGTGCATAGACATCGGTCAACCGGAGGAGATTGGCGAGTCGGTAGTGATCTGTACGGCGTGGTAGATCAGGAATGTTGCAACTTTGATATTGAGAGCGAGGTGAATCACCTCTCTGCTCGGGGGTTCCGTGCGACTTTGTCCAGGCGCTGACGTCGACTAGCAAGGGATGCGGGACGGTCCCTCCTGACTGTGAGCGCGCAGTCTCGGCCTGCCGAGTCGTCGATTGATGGTGGTCGAGGTGAGTTGGGCCGAGAAGAGTTGCGACGTGTTGGCGCAATTCGAGCGGGAGGTGCGGCGAGAGTGCGTCTAGGCGATCTCGCAGTTCGTCTGTCAGCTCGAGCAGGACCATCGTCGAAGCCTGCGTCACCTCGCGTGAGCGGCGAGACGAGACGAGCGACTCCGCCTCCGCTCTTCTTCTACCTGCACTCGACAGCGTCCTCGTCTACTTGGCTAGCTACACTAGTACAGAAACTACTCCAATCGAACACCCTGCTGCCCAACAATGGAATCCCTCAACAAGGTGCGTGTCAACCGTCCCTTCCGACGTCATCATCAACCGGGCCAGGAAACGCTTCCCTGCCGCGGGCGCTGAGTAGTTGCATTCGCAGGTAGTCGACCAGGCAAAGGACCTCATCGGCCAGTACACTGGTGCGCCATGTCCCTCTTCCGAGCCGCCCCCGAGCTCCTGGATCCCTCCTGGCTCCCGCGCCCCACTTGCTCATCATGTCCAGCCGTCATCACGCCCACAGGCTCAGGCGCCCAGCAAGACTCGCACCCTGCCACCCACCCAGCAATTAGTTCTCAGACGTCTCAGCTGAGCGACACGCCCGATGCCGTCGACGGACTCGGCCCGACTGGGGGCGCTGCCTCGATCGAACACGACGCCGGAGCTCAAGGTGGCTTCGACTCTCAAGGGTGAGTTCACTACAGGGCTTGTCTCTATCAGAGGTATAAGCGGATTGAGAGACACAAGAGGCACAGCACGCCAACCTCAGCTCCAGACTGACTCCCCTCGATCTCCCCGTCGTCGAAACAGCGCACCGTACAGCGCCACCGGACGAGACGCAACCGGGACCTTTGACGGCGGCGCCAACGACCCTCCCAACCTCGGAGCCGGATTGATGCCCGGTCGGGCGACGTAAACGAGTGACCGGCCGGAAGATGTACAGTATCTGTAAATAGCATGATCCTTGTCCCTCGAGCTTGCTCAATTTTGCTACGCCGGCTCCCCGACGATCTCCCAAGCCGACCCACTGGTCTTCTACTTGCGGAGTATGGCCATGGCCCGTCTGTGTTGTTCCCGTTACGCAGCTGTACGGCGCCATAACTACGGGACGGCTTTGAATTGAGAAGCTCGTTCATCCGTTGAGTCGACGTACGCAGCAGCCACTTTTCGTGCGCATGCGTCAGGGAGGAAAAAGATCTAGACCTCGTGATATGCAGGAGCTCCCAGTACTACTGTGTCTGGATCTATTGTTGGCCCAGCTCAGAAGGAACGTGACCCCTTTGCGCAGCGCAAATCCGAACGCAGCGGGACCCGCAGTCGGAAACGGTGGCGCGCCACATTTGCGCCGACGCAGCTTGCGGGGCCAGCTCGTGCGTCATGCTCACCCGCACCGCCTCAACGTCGTTGGGAAAAGCTCCAGCTGGTCCCCGCTTCTCTCACTCTCTCTCGCTCGCACTCTTCAGACGACTAATCTGAGGTGAGCGACCGGGCCTCACAGTTTTGGAAGGGCGGGTCTGACGCTTTCACGTGACGGCACGTATAGAAGCCTTTCATCATGTCGGGACTCATCAACAAGGTACCACTGTTCTCCCTGCTTAAACCTTAGGCGCAGACGACTGACCGTCATCTTGCTGTGCTTTGTAGGCCAAGGAGATGCTTCACTCGCACAGTGAATCGAGCATTCGATCGGGTGCCTTCTTTCCGCAGCCCGACGTGAGCTGACCGCAGGAGTTGTGCTTGCTAGAAGACGACAGTAGCAACAACAACACCGCCTCGGACAACTACAACGCCGACTCGTCCAACTACGGCTCGAACCAGAACCAGTTCTCGGGCGGCAACGACTCGACCTCGTTCGGCGGCGCGACCGGAGGCTTTGGCGGTTCGAACAAGGACCGTTACGGGTCCGGGGCCGGAGACAACTACGGTTCCGGAGGAGGAACTGGATTCGACTCGGCCGGCCGCCGCGACGACTTTGGCTCGTCCGGAACCGGGATGGACGACAATTCGGGCTCGGGCTCCTTTGGCGGCTCGTCGGGCAATCGCCGCGACGACACCTTCGGCTCGACCGACCCGTCGTCGTCGGACAACTTTGGTGGCTCGTCGGACAACCGCCGCGACGACACGTTCGGTTCTTCGGCCGGAACGACCGGTCTCGGCTCCGGTGGCCAGTCTGCCTCGTACGGCGGCGGGCGTGGTGGCGGCGGCAACGACCTCAACACTGGATTCCCCTCGGGAGGAGACGGCGCTGGTGGTTACAACTCGAACAACCCCGGAACCGACTTCCAGGCTTCCGGTGGCGGCAGCGCTTGTACGTTCACTCCTTCTCCGACTCGCGACTGCCCCTCCTCGTCGCATCCCTTCGTCCGATCGAGAGCTGAACGGATCCCCCATCTGTTTTGCGCAGACGGCGATGGCCAGAACGACTTTTCCGGCTCGGGCAACCAGGGCGGACTCGGCGGCAACACGAGCGGGTGAGCTTTCTCCTGTAGCTAATCCTGAGCCCTCCTGCTGACACTCCCGCTCTGCTCGTAGCTACAGCGGCGACTCTGGCGTACTGAGTGGCGGCGACCAGCAAGGTCAGTTCGGCGGCGTTGGATCGGCGGGTGGCGGCCAATACGGCGGCGGTTCGGACTCGTATGGCTCCGGAAACCAGCAGTACGGCTCCGGAAACCAGCAGAACTACTAGGCATTGCCTTTCTCCTCTTCTCCTGTGTATAGGTTCTCAAACACCGGTCCACGTTTGTTCTTAAAGTAGTGCGAGATTGCGCAGTCACAAGCAAAAAAAGATTCTTTTGACCCCTTCCTGCGCGCGGACTCTACGCCAACCTGCGTCGTCGGTCGAGAAGCTTGCCTCGGATCCACAGCCCGGCTGCGACGATCCCGCCGAGGGCCGCGCAAGACCGCAAGAAGACGGCGACGACGAGGGCCCTCCGGACCGCGGCGTAGTACGCGTTCAGGCTCATTCCCGCCCAGTTGACCTTGGCGCGTGCGGGAGCCGGCGTGTCGGGCGGGCGCGGTCGAGTTGCGGCGTTCGAAGGATGCCGGAGCAAGCGGCGGTAGCGGAAGGCAAAGACCCAGATGAGGAAGTTGATGTCGGGATACGACTGAACCCAAAACACGCAAAGGTCAGGTCAGATCTCACTGATCGATTGAGAACAACACGGAAAAGTCGACTCACGAAGCGGGGAAAGATTGACGCTTCTGAAGGCGCAAAAGGGGCCAGTTTTGCGACCTTTGAGGCGCCGGTGCGACCACCGAGCGGTGTGTCGAGCGCCGCAACTGCATACGGATAGGTTGACAGATCCTCCAGCGAGCTTGCGAGAGTCATGTGCGAGAGGAGGTCGAGCGTCATGCTGGTGCGTAGCGGGACAGCGTCAGTCTTTTTTCGAGGGTCCGATGGCGAGCTGCAATAGAGAAACTCTCACCCGAGACTCAGACCCCAGAGCTTCAACTCGGGAGCGTCCGCGCCCGTAAGCGGCTTGGCTGCGTAGCTTGAAGCAACAGGATCGTTCGGCAAGAGGATGCACCTGGTTCATTGAAGGACCTTGGTCAGGGGACTCGAGTACGACGATGGAACGAATGAACGAGCTCACTTGAAGTCCATCTTGCCCACGAGCAAGCGTAGCGCAGTCCGGGCGAAGCGATTGCGCGGCGCGAGACGAGTTGCGATATCGATGGGGACATGGCCGTACTTGGCCGCCGGTGCATGCAAGAGCTCGAGCGGGATCCAGTGCGCCGACGCGACTTCGGTCTCTTGCAGTTCCGGAATCGGCGCGTATGGCGAGGTATGCAAGAAGACTGCCCGCACTAGTGTCAGTAAGCTCCGTGAGGACGGTCAACGCCTGGAGACGTACCGAACGGAGACAGGATCATCAGCAACCGCTTCCCAAGGCTGGTTGTAATCTCGCGATCGTCGAGCTGGCCGATTCTGCGTGTATCGGCAAGTCAGTGTCGATTTCGTTGCCCACAGTTTCGGAAAAACCACGTACGAGATCCAATCCTTCTCTGCCAGGTCCAGGCCGACCTCTGTGAGGGACGTACAGAATCAGTAAGAGCGTGGCCCACGCGAATTCAGAGCCCCACGCGTACCTTCCCACGTCTCTCGAAGCGCGGTGAATTCTGCGGATTCGTCATCCGGTTCTGTGCGGCCTCCGGGGAACGCAACGTGACCGCTCCAAGCGCTGTGGCGTTCACGGGGAACGAATCAGCATCCAATCCGTTTACCTCCCGAGCATGAAAACTCTGCATACTCTGTAGTTCTAGTTGCTCGCTTGATGTACAGGATCTCGATGGTGGTGCTCGGGTTGTTGACCCAGGGCTGCGCGAAGAAGTCGTCCAGTTGCTCCAAGACGGAGGGCTGCAACGACCCTGACGGCGTCGAGACGGCCGCCGGATCTGCGCCGACGGGATCCTCCGAGCTTGCAGTCGTATCTGCGAGTGTGCTGCCGCGACTTGGGGATGCAGGCGGCGAGGGATTGAGCGGGATCGAGTAGCCGACGGGTGAGCCTGTGTGGGGTGAAGCCACCGAAGAGCCGGCGGTCGACGTCGGAGGCGGGTGCTCTGGCCTTAGACGGATGACTGCGCGTGAGATTGGTCAGCCGCATCGTCCGGCCCTGATTCGATGCGCGCATGCAGTCGATGGCGCGGTGGAAGACGGGAGGGAATCGCGGATCCACGCTGGCACGGCAGCGATCCTCCAGCCCCGACATACACAGGCTAGGCCTTGCGCACTCCCGGAAGACCTGGACTCACTGATGGCTACACTCGCTCGCTTCTGTGGTCCAGCGCCTGGAAGAGGCGGCGGGGAAGCGATCCGACGCGGTGGGGAGGAGTGAATCGCCCGCAGAGCAGCATAGAGTCGGGCCGCGACGCCAGACTGGGACGCTGACATGGCGCGGTCAGAGAGCTTCAAGCACCTTCGCTGCCAGCTGCCACCTGCAGCTCTCGGTTCGTTCGACTGAACGTCGGAAGAGGGCAGAGACCGGCTAAGTTTGACTTTACCGGAGGCAGCCTATCGCGAGAATGGCACAAGTTCGAATTTGAGAGACTGCTCGTATTGGCATCCCTGTACTATCGGAGATCCAGCTCGATAGCATCTTCCACCGAAAGAGGCGTCCGCGACTCGCCCGCACCCTTTTCCGCTCCGAAGCCCCGTTCGCCCGCTTTGAGGTCAAGCTGGACAATCCGTTTCTCCGCCTGTCCGACTGGCGTCCCATGCCCTTGATCGCCGGGTCGTTGAACCGTCGGAGGTAGCTTGGCAGCGACCCGGAACGCTCGGTCCTGCACGACCAGGTTCTGGCCGACGGCGAGCGACTTCAAGATCGACGACTCTTGCTGGACGTGGGCCGACCGACGGAGGAAGCGGGCGATCGGGTCCGACAGGAGTGAGAGCGAAAACTCTTCATCCAGAAGAGATAGAGTCTGTGGAGGAATGTCTGGGTGAGTGGCGTTCCGCCGGTACAGGTGAGATCAGGAAAAGGTCGCGCACCTCGAGCGCATCCAGATGCAGCGTCTGGACTGCCAGGACCTTGGCCACCATTTCGTCGGTCGGGAAGTCGCGCCCTTGCGCAGGTTGTGATCGCAGCGAGAGGCACATCTCGACGAGAAGTTTCGCGAGGTCGCGCCGCCTCCGCTCGTCGTCCTCTCGCTTGGCCGCGCTCGTTGGTCGTCTTCGCGAACGCATCTTCATAGGAAGACCGAGTTTAGTCGTGCAAGCGCTGATGTCGGCGTCAGAGAGCGGGTCGCCTGCTTGCAGACAGTACGTGTCTGCGGAACCGAGGTCGCGGAGCGAGTGCAGCAGAAGCGAAAGTGCTTGCCGATCCAGGTGCAACTGATCCCATGCGACACGCGGTGTCAGTGAATATACGCGATCGCGAGGTGGAAACGTGTTCTTGTTACCTTGCCGTATACGACCGCTCGTTCGAGTGTCAAGCCTTTGAGACCCTTCATCTCCATCGCCTCGAGTTGCTTTTTCGCATCCTCGAGATCGTACTTGGTAGAGCTGTCGAGGAAGAGAAGCGCCTTGAGTCGAATGCGATTTAGTAACGCGAGCGGCGCGTCGGGGGAATATCTCGACGCGAGGAACTGGAGAAAGCTCGGTGGTGACGATGTCGAGGCCGTGAGTTCCGCGTACTCGCTTTCTGTAAGTTCACGAGGCACAAGTCAGGACGAGCCGATAGCTCGGAAGTATAACACGAGTGTGCGAAATAGTCCAAACCTTGTGCGCGGAGGTGCGCCTTCGAATCGGGGTCCTCCAGAAGCTCCGCGAGGCGCTTGATATACCGCTTGACGAGGTCGGCATGCAGCGTCGAGTCCTGAGTACCCTTTCCAGGTCAGCTAGACATGCTCGACTTCATGCATCGACTGGGGAACTGACGGTATCTCGCTCTTGAATGACAGCGCTCTCGAGGAAGCGATCCGCCACGTCGTTATTGATCTGACTGAGCTTGTTGAAGATGTTGCGAGTGTCGAACACGAGCGTCTGCTTCGGGTCGGTGAAGAGCTGCGGGTATGATGGTGAGCACACGCACTCTGAAGGCAAGACAACACTTGCGGGGCGCACCTTGAGAGCAAGCGCCGGATCGTGCTTGACCAGCCAGATGCCGTACTTCTCCGTCAGAGCAGGATCTTTCGACTTCCATGTCAACTCGTAGATTCTCCGCACCCCGTCGGCAAAGTCGGTTTTGTCGAACTCGCCATCGACGATGCTGCGACGGGTGCTCTCGACTCATCAGCCCGGCATTGCAGCAATCTTTCGGGAGAACCCGGACTCACCGCGACCAGAGGTCGAGAACTTTGGCGTGTTCTCGCTTCTCGAGCCAGATTTCGGCGAGTAGTTGGTGCATGCCCGTGTCAAGGAGAGACTGCTCGATCTCGGGGAGCACAACGTCGTGCTGCCCGGCGAGCAAGACGCGAATGTCGTCTGGTCGCGAATGCTCGGCGAGTAGCTTGACGAGCGTAGTGTCCACGACCTGTAGCAAGCGAGAAGAATTAGCAAAACTTTCTCGAGTGGGGTTGTCGATGATGCTGCACTCACGATATCGACTTTGCGCGAATCGCCGGCGAGGTCGTGGTCGCCTTCACCGCTCCGCCTCGCCGCACGCCACGTGAGCAGATACGACAGGAGGCAGTCGCGAGCTGCCGCGGTCAAAGAGGCACGGAGACCGGCGGTGCTTGCGGCCGACTTGACGTCTGGCTTGATGTGGGGCGAGTAGTTGTGGTTGAGGCTCTCGAGCACTGCACGTCCTCTGAAACGTCAACGTCCCACGTTCGTCTCTACATTCGGGACCAGGATGACGCACCGTATTGATCCACGGAGCGCAGAACGAGTACTTCGTCGCGCACGCCGCGACAGATGCTGACCTCGTCCGCAGGCGACATGAACGGTTTCCGCAGATCCGGAAAGAGTCGCACCACAAGCCGGGGATCGCACCGCGCCTTGCGGAACAGGTCAAAGGCATCTTGCCAAGCCGTCTTGGCGAGGGCGCGGAACGCCAACCTCATGTAGACGTAGCTGAGCTCGTTGTCGCCGAAATCATCTTCCGCTGCGTCGTCCTGGTCGTCGTCGCCGTCGCCGCCTGACCGACGGATGGTTTTGGCATAATTCTCGGCGAGAGCGAGTGCATCCGTATCTCGATCTCTGTCGAGCAGCGCATCGGCCTGCACGACGAGCGTCATCGGCGAGAGTGTGTAGACTCCGTTCCGACTGGTGACGAGGATGTGCGACAGGGATCGCTTCTCGACGACCCCTTCCGCTCCACGAGACGTCGTACTCCGTACCGAAGCCGACGAGATCGAGGCTCGGCTGCTGCGTTTTGTCGGCGTGCGAGGTGGATCGGATCGTTGACTGGCCGCCGCCGAGGAGGTGGCGGGTAAAAGTGGGACCTCGACGAGATCGACTTTGTGAGCCCCGGTGGCTGCTCCGAACTGCAGACCGACCGCCGATCGGTACAGGTGTCGCGGCTGGAACGATGCGTCTGGTCCGTTCGAAGGGGAGGAAAGGGTGACGACCTGCGTAATCTCCTGAGTATGAATCGAGTGCACCTCGATCGTGTTGTTGTACAGCAGCGCGACAGTGTACTGCCCATCCACGACTGTCCGCAAAGTGTCGGTCAGCGAAGACCTTGACGCTCTCGTGCCGAAATGGCAGACTGACCGAGGCTCCGGACGTTACTGGCCCACTCGAGCGTACCGCGACACGGATCGCCGCTTTCAGTGACAAAGACTCCCAGCGTCGTATTGCCCGTATGACTCGCGATGAGGAACTCGTTCGCACCGACACAGGCGATCGCAGGTCGTTGTCGCGGATCTGGCACGCTCCCAGGTACGGGCGGGGTGACGGCGCCGCTTGCCACGGCAGATGAGCTCGTGACGAGCGGAGGATCCGGATGCGGAGACTGCGCAGGTAACGTGTGTGTGTGCGTGTCAGTGCCTGCCAAATTGTTAGGCAACAAAGTGACTGACCTGCGAAATCGGCAAGAGGGGCAGACCTTCCGCCGCTTCCAGGTCGACGATCGAGTAATTTTCGGCGTCGGCCATGCAGATGCGGCTCCGACGCAGTACGGCTATCAGTGCACCAGTAGGTAGTGGGAGGTCCTGCGAGAGGGGGGACCGTCAGCTCCGGTACGGCTCGGTTCTGCAGGTTCTCCGCAGCGCACCTTGATGCTCGTCACCCCGCCTTCGGCGACGCGAATCCAATGCATGCGCTTGCGTTTGATGGCACACATGTGTATGACCTCGGGACTCCCGCCTCCGGCCAAGTCTTCCTCGTCGACGGCAAAAGTCACGATGCCTCGGATCGCCGGGAAGCGGTTCACGTCGAGCGGGGCGAGGTTCGGAAGGGCGTGAAAGGTCAGGACGCCCTCTGGAGTAGCGCAAATGGTCAGTTCTTGCCGTCCCTTGCCCTTCTATCGGAAACCATGCGCACCTGAGAGGATGGCGGCCTTGTTCAAGCGAGGCAGCAGGGCGATGCGGTCCGCAGCCTTCTTGTTGGTGGTCACAAAGACCTGTTCCAGCAGCTCGAGCCTCGGAGCCTGCGATGGTTCTCCCTTTCAGTATCCGAAGTCTCGTAAAGCTGGAGGGGAAATGCATGCGGACCTGTCGAGTTGACCCGGCCGGCGACCTGGAGGAAGGCGTCGTCGGTGCTCCTGCGTGCGCCTGGTCTTCTGCAGCCTCGTTGACCTCGTACAGCCTGAGAGCTCCATCACTCCCACCGATGTACAGTCTCTGCCCTCCTGCCTCGACGCATTTGACGGTGACGGGTTTCGGATCGGTCGCAGATCCGCCTCCTCCTCCTCCTCCGGCGGCTGCTGCGCCCGCGGCACTCGCTGCGGCTGCGGCTCCTGCGTGAGCTACACTCGATACGAGCTGTCCTAACCTCGATACGGGTGTCTGTCCTGCTGCTGTGGTCGTCGGCGAGGCGGGAGGTTGGCTGGTCGGCGAGGTGGGGCGCGGTGGAGAGAAGACGGGCTCGACGAGCGCGACGAGCTGCGACGAGTACGGCGGCAGCTCGAGTGGGAGCGTAGGAGTAGTCGACGCCAGCTTGGCAGCTCCTCTGTCGCTGTGTCGCTATAGTCTGATAGCAACTTAGAAGTCGACGACGGATGTCGGGGTCTCGCTTCTCGACCTCACATCCGGTTCTCGCTATACTGCTCCAGGCTGTGTAGCTGTGAGCCGCATGGCCAGCGTGTCACAGCTACGGCCGCCGAGCTCATCCTCGCTCCGATCGACGCCGCTCCTCGCTCGCTCTCACGGCAATCAGTCAACTTCCACTTCCAACGCCGCAATCTCACGCCAGACGGACAGCGCTCATGGCGCATTGAAGTCGAACATAGACGTCGCTGCGCCATCGCGCTCCGCCAACCCCGCGGGTGGGAATGCCGCCGATCGACCGCAGGCTTCTCTCCGCCGTTCCAATCTTCCAACTGGCACGGCTTCGTCGAAACTTGCTCCAGCGCAGGGAACCCTGAGAAGACCGCAACGCCTGGCAACGCCTAAAGCCGGCCTGACCATCCCGCAAGAGGCATCTTCACTCCACAGTCAGTCCACCGTCCTCTCGCCCCCTCTCGATTACCCGCATGCTGGTGGGAAAAACCAGCCGCCTCTGACGCCTTTCACCACAGAGCCGCGAGATCCTACCACCCCAGGACGAGTACGAAGGCTGGAAGCGAGCTCGGCGGGAGACTCCAATGCCGACGAGACTTTCAAGAAGCCGGCAGTTCCCAGCTCGGCGACGCGCAAAGCGGCCGAGAGGAGTACACCCTCCCGCAGTCGACGCCTCTCCCAAAGCACCTCGGGAAAGAATACACAAGATGCCGAGGGGCTCGATACCGTCAAACCTGCGACGCGCACACTCTCGTCTTCTCCGCTCGCCGCAAGTTCGAGACGAACGACCCCTCGCAAAAAGGCCATGGTCAGCGGCGGCGGTCCAGCGCTGATTCCGCCTTCTCGCGATCTGAGCTCATCCCGCGGAGCTCGAGAACCCGCGCAGCCGTCTCTGAACCGCTCAAGCGACGGCCTTTCGACGAGCACAAAGACGCCGCTCCGGTCCTCCGTCTCAGCCTCGCGGGGCGTCTCGAGCACGTTGTCGACCTCTCAGGCTCGCCGAACACTCGCGGTTCCGGAAACGGGAGTTCGCGCCAGGGAAGCGACTGGTTCAGCAGCCACCATTCGACGCAAGGCTGGACCGCTGCTCTCGGCGATTCCAGTACCGTCCACTTCGAGTCAAGGCTCCCGCGCCCTACACCGACCGCCATCTGTCGTCAGCACTGCCAGCTCACACACCGAGCAGGCGGACGCAAGTCGACGCGGGAATGTACCAAGACGGTCCAGTGCCCAACTGGGGGTCGCCGCTCAGCAGACCAGTCGCAAGTCGTCTTGGGAGACGGTCCGATCGACACGCGATTCGCTCGCGTCGTCCTCGCGGCGGCGATCTAGCATCGCGTTGCTGGTCGGTGGCGACGCCGATCGGAGTTGGGAAACCGTGGAGAGTCGCCGTGCTTCGAGGACTGCCGTTGGAGTTGCCGACGCGACGATGGAGACGCCTCGTCGACCCTCTCAACCGATTTCCGCACACATCGTCTCACCACCTTCCCCTGATTCGGCCGGAGCAGCCTCGGGTGTGCCTCGTGTTTCCGCGACCGACGGCGCTGCGTCGCTCGAGACTCTGAGCACCACGTCGCACTTCTCGCACGCCGCCTTCTTGTCACCCATGCCACCTCCGCCTATCGACGTCCTTTCCAATCCGCCACCCCATCCCCGCCCCGGCCCTGCCACCTACGCGAACCGATCCAAGCCGCGCGAGTCAACTTCGCTCGACGAGATCCTCCGACTCGGGATGCTCAACCAATCGCAGCTGGCGGGGACGGCGGCGGGGGGTTCTGGTGGTGGGGGACTCGAGCTCGAGTTGCTCTTGGACGAAGGGAGCAGTCGCATGATGACGGAGGAGTTGCGCGATTCGCTCGGACCCACAACGGGAGATGCAGCTTCGCCCGCGCCGACGACGCCTTGGCGTGGTCGCATCGTATCCGTCGGTGCTTCCGCCAAGAGGCGCTCGCTGGCTGCGTCGGGGCAGGCTCTCGGTTCGCTTTCCGAAGATGCGGCCACTCTTTCTCCTCCGCCGCCTCGGACCGCGCAAGCCGGACCAGTCCTCCTCCTCCGACAAAGTACGACCGAAGCTTCCGACTTGCGACGACAGGTGGCAGCTCTCTCGGCCGAGCTCGAACTCGTCAAGCGCGAACGAGACGAAACCGCCTCGACCGTCGAACGCGGTCAGCAGGCTGTTGAAGATGAGCGGGTCGAAGCCTTGCAGCGGGAGCTCGAGGCGGCGCAGGCTCGCGAGAGTGAGCTGCGGAGCGATTGGGAGGCTGAGAGGCGGGCGATGGAGGAGGACATGGCCGAACTCGCAGCGGCCTCCGCAGCTGCCACCGCTTCTTCCTCGACGCTCGCCTCTTCGCCGCCACTCCCCGAGGAAGCAGCGGCCGCCGCCGTCCACTCGCAACAAGCGCGAGAAATCGAGCGGGCGCGGTGGACCCTGCTCCTGACTGCGAGCGAGAGCGCGGGCGCCTCGCTCCGAGCTGGAACGACTTTCGGACAAGTGGAACAACTGGCGGTGCGGGAACGCGAAGACACGCGGCTCGCTCTCGCTTCGTTGCAGACCCTTGCGCGCGGTCTCGAAGGATGGCGTGCTTTGCTGTAGCTGGTCTTCAGGCAGCTTGCCCTCTCCGATGATCGGTTTCACGTGAAATGGTGGTCTTGGATTTCTGTCTTTTTCCTGCGGCGCGCACGACCATAGACTCCACTGCACTATGCCTCAGGCTAGCTTTCGCGACGGTAGGAGCTTCGACAACTTTGACGCGTGAGAGGCGCTGGGCAAAGCTTGTGAGAAAAAGGCGGAGCGCCGATGACGCAGCGAGTTTGTCACAGGCTCGCTCGCTCGCTTCGCCTCGTCTCTCAGTTAAACGACGTCGCGCCCTTCTGTTCCTCTTCCTTACTTCACTTCCAGTCGAGATCCTCCCAGCGAACCACCGAAGAAGAACTCCAAAATGCAAGCTGCCGCAGACACCCTCAAGGCTGCCGTCACCGGCGAGAAGACCTCTGCCACCGGTCTCAAGGAGTACCAGCGCGGTTACAAGCCGGACCCCAAGGGCGAGAAGGAGGCTCAGGGCGGCGAGGGCTCGCGCCCGCCCGGCAAGCAGTCGGTCATGCTCGGTGCGTCGACATATTGAGTCGCAAAGAGTTTCGAAGTTCTGTTGGGGGGTCAATGCCCTCCTCGAGATCGGAGTTCTCATGCGAAACCTTTCTTCACTCACAGACCAGCCGCTTGACGACATCCTTGCCGATGGAAGCCTCTACAAGGGCACCGGCAAGTTTGAAGGAAAAGTCTGGCTCATCACCGGAGGCGACTCGGGAATCGGTCGTTCGGCCGCCATCCTCGCTGCGTACGAGGGCGCCAACGTGTGAGCACACAAACCTTAACCCCACCTACTTCCAGCCGCGAATGTGCGACTGAGTCCCACTCTGTATTCGCAGCGCGATCGTCTACTTGCCGCAGGAGCAGAAGGACGCCGAGAACGTCCGCGACTACATCAACGAGAAGACGAGTGGACTCCGCAAGACCCTCCTCCTTCCTCTCGACCTGAAGAGTGAGGCGAACTGCATCAAGGCCGTCCAGGAGACGGTCGCCAACTTTGGTCGCCTCGATGTCCTCTTCAACAAGTACGTTCGGGACGCGTGTTTTCCGACGAGGTTTCTTTTTCGTGCCACCTTGCTGACATTCAGATCGTAACGCTCGCAGCGCCGCCCAACAGCTCGAGAACCAGGACCTCCTCACCCTCGACTCGAAGCAGTGGGAGGACACGTTCCAGCTCAACATGGTGCGTCACTCGCCTTCCCCGGATCCGCAGGCGTTCGGGCGAATACTGATCGCGGCGAATTGTCTGTTGCAGCACTCGTTCTTCTACATGACCAAGGCGGCTGTCCCGCATCTCCAGAAGGTCAAGGGCAGCATCGTCAACAACGCTTCGGTACGCCTTCACAACTTCCGCTTCGCAGCCTCCTTCTCTTCACTGATCTTTCACTGTCCTCTTCTTAGGTCAACGCCTTCGTGCGTAGCTGTCCCTACCGAGCGAGTCCCTCCTACTCCATGCTGACCGTTTCTCTTGACATGTGCGCAGATCGGACGCCCGGACCTGCTCGACTACACCTGTACGTGATCCCCCTCCCGCTTTGGACGTTTGGCCTGTCCTGACAATGAGCAACTGTACCCCCGCTCGCAGCCACGAAGGGCGCCATCGTTTCCTTCACCCGCGGCTGCGCGAACCAGCTCGCCTCGAAGGACATTCGCGTCAACGCTGTCGCCCCGGGTCCGATCGTCACTCCGCTCGTGCACTCGACCTTCTCCGCCGACGTAAGTGGGCGCCTCGGGATGATGACGAGTCTCAAGGACAGCTGGACTGACGCTCATGCGTTCCGAACTGCAGAACATTGCCGGCGTCAACAGCGGACCTTTGGAGCGTCCCGGCCAGCCGGTCGAAGTCGCGACCGGAGTCATCTTCCTGTAAGCTTTACACGCACGGCTCCTCGCTCTTTGAACGGCCCAGCGCCGCCTCCGATGAGGGTTGGAGTGGATGGTGCAGGTTCACGGCGAACGAGCTGACTTTTCTCCAACCTTGCAGTGCGTCCAACCTCGCCAGCTACATCACCGGTAACACCCTACACATCAACGGTGGCATGTTTGTTCACTGAGCGGGCGGATCCGATACGCCCGTCAAGACTTTGTGCCATTGTCCGAGGCTTGGAAGGCCGAAAATGCACCTCCGTTCGGACGCGCTCCGGAGATTCGGGTTGATCCGGACGAGATGGATGGATTACCATGTACATAGAGTCGCAAATAGCTTGTTCTTGCACGCCGTACCGGACCGTGAGGCATGGATGGAAGAGCTGAGAGCTCGAATCAAAGTGTTTGCAAGTGTTTGCACCCCCACACAGTCCGCTTCGCTGGAAGCCGAGCAGCCGCCGCAATGAGCGAGCGAGCGGGCGGGCGGCCTCCGGATGCGACTCTCACGACCTCTCTCGCTCGAACCTTGCTACAGTAATCAGAGATCGTGCTCTAGATCTCTCTCTCGCCTCCTGCACCCATCCACCTCGTCACTCGCTACAAGCCCAAGCCGGTCACTCCTTGCTCAATGACGGTCCAGCCTCAATACCTCCCGACGCCCGTCCCGACGCCGCCGCCGGGTGGGCTCGTCGCCTCGTCCGCCAGCCTGATCAACAAGAAGAAGCAGCCGACGCCTCCGTACCTCCCGAACCGCCACGACTACAAGCCGACGCACCCGGACCTCTTCAAGATCGAATTCGGACCCGAGGGAGAAGAGTTTGGCAGCTGCCTGCGCGCTCAAAAGGTGTGGAAGCAACAGTCTCTTGAGTGTCTCTTCTCAACGTATACGGGCGCTGACCTTGAGACCGTTCCGTCCGCCTTTGTGTTGCCGTCCGTCCTTCCTTGTCCGACCGGCCCCCACCCTCACCCCGCTGTCTGATCAATCTCGACCTTGGGCTGTGCGAACACTTGCAGGCGTTCAAGCGTGGCGAGACCCTGTGCCCGATTCGCAACACCCTGCCGGGCGTCAAGGCGTACTCCTCCGTCCAGGTCCTGCCCGACCCCCCCATCGCGTCGGCCCCCAACTCGCCCGACGAGCGCCGACACATTGAACTCAACTCGGACTTGCTCTACGTGAACCACTCGTGCGACCCGAATGTTGTGTTTGACGTCAATGGCGAGGAGGCGCAGCCGACTGAGGAGGACGCGACCGGCAAGTGGGAAGGGCGGTGGAGGGTGCGCGCCGAGAAGGACATTGCGGCGGGCGAGGTGAGTTCCTTGGCTGCCCTGTTCTCCGAACTCTGTCCAGGGCTGTTGCAAGCCCTTGACATTATGCGGCGTGCTTCAGTCGGGCGGAACTGACTTATAATCATGCTTGGCGCAGATCTTGACTTTCGCCTACTTCTCGACCGAGTGGGACATGGACCAGCCGTTCTCGTGCCTGTGCGGTACCGAGCGCTGCATCAAGACCATCAAGGGCGCCAAAGACATTGACCAATCCGTTCTTGAGACGTGAGTCGGTCCCCCCTTCCCTCCGGTGAGGAAAACCGCGTACTGACAACGGGTACCCTCTAGCTACTTCATCAACGACCACATCAAGGTCATGAAGGAGGAGCAGAACAAGTCAGCTCAGTGAGCAGTGCTCACGGAGTAGCCGACGTCTGTCCCGGAGAAGCACTCCACCCAAAACAACTCGCCGTCTGATCAGCGACCTGGACGTCGCTGCAAAGTGCGCAGACCCCCCATTTCCAAGGCAAAAATCGAGCAGTCCTTATTCGTATCGCATTGCAAAGTTGTATCTGTACATCGTCCGAGTCGTCCCCCCTGCCTTGCAAGCTGAATCGAATCCGCAGGCGCCAGACCTTGGCGGTTTCGTCTCGTTCTCGTGGTGGCCGGCGCCTGAAGCGCGCGACCTATCCAGACAGAGAGCGAAATTTTCTGGTGCACGGTCCGCTTGAGCGGCATGATGCTGCGGAATGCGAGAATACAGCCGACCGACTCGTCGCGAGGCGAAATGGCGACCGACGACTGCGCGCACCGTGTCGTCACTCGGCAACCAAGTCTCTCGTGTCGCTGTGCAGTTCATCGAGTACGCAGTACCAGCGTCCGCTCAAGCGCTGCTCGTCTCGCGTCAGCGCCAACTCGTCCGCCCGTGTCATTCGGTTCAGACAGCTCGATCGACTCGCTCAACTTTCCCCTTTGAGCGGCCAATATCGACTCGCAGCGTCCGCCCACGCGCAGCAAGGCGGCCAGTCTGACCATGCCGCCAAAGTCGGGCGATCAAGCCTCGTACCTGCCGACGTCCAACAGCGGGAGTGCGCCGCCGAGAGCAGCGACGGCTTCATCATCTTCGTCGTCGAGCGGCGGCGCAGGAACGGCAGTCGCGGCTCAGCAGAACCAGTACCGGCCAGGGTCCCCGATAAGGTTCTATGTAGGTACACTCTCTCTCGAGTTGGACGCCGGCCGTCGAGACTGAACCCCTTCGGCGACGCTGACCCACCCCCCGCCTCTTTTGCTGCCCGCCAAACAGGACGACGAGGTGCGTCCAAGGGGATCGCTCGGACTACCTACAGAATGGGAGCTGACAGTCTCGGCTGCAGGTGGAACGCATGCGCCGCGAAGTGGACAAGCACGCGCCGAAAGACCGGCGTGACGCCCGGCGAGAACTGCGGTCACGACCACGCCGTGCCAAGTCAGGAATCACCGTGACGGGCTTCTTCCTCCGCGCAGTCGCCGTCTACGTCCTCATCGCCTACTTCTTCGTCTGCCCCGAGGACCCGTCCGGCGAGCGAGCTGTATGCCGCGCTCTGAGCAGGACCGGCGCTCGCCTCCAGCAGTACGAACCGCTCGTTCGTCCCTACGTCGTGCAGGCTCAGCACCAGCTCGAGCCGTATTGGCTCGAGACGCAGAAGCACCTGCGGCCATACTATGCCGTGGTTGAGCCGTATTACCACCGCTTGGATCGGCTCGCGCGTCCTCGCTTGGCAGCGACTCGCCAGGTCTACCGCGAGAGGGTCGTTCCCTTCGTCGCGTCGACCTTCAAGACGATGCAGAACGCCGTCAAGCCGGTCACGGCGCGTCTTGCGAATCAATACGAAAAGTCGATCGCTCCCTCCGTCGAGTGGTACAGCGAATCGCTCCATCGCCAGTATTCACCGCACCTGAAGCGCGCGAACGAGCTCGTGCACCAGCATGTCACTCCGATGGTGAAGAACGGAGTCCGACTGGCCGAGGAAACGGCGGCCCGCGGTCAACACCACTGGAAGACCCACGTTGTCCCGTTCTCGCAGCAAGTCTACTCGAGCACCCGCAAGACGTACGCGACGCAGGTGCACCCGCGCGCTACGACGCTGAGTCGTCACGTCGGTCGTTTCTGGCGCACCAGGGTCGTGTCTACGCTGTCGAGGTTCTGGAGTCGGTTCATCGCCCCGCAGCTCGACAAGATCCGCGAACGCATCTTCGAGTACAAGTCGAAGAAGGCCAAGCTTGAGGCCATCGAGCGCGTGGAGAAGGCTAGCGTCGTACTGGCTGAAGAGCAAAAGACGGACGAGGTCGAAGGTGCGCATCGTGCTGTCAAACGGACGCTCTGACTTGGCTGTTGACGCAAAATCGGAACCTACAGACTTCATCAAGGATCTGCGGGACGAGAAGGCTCCGAGTCATGCGGAAGCAGTCCAGGAGGCGCCGCCTGCCTATTCCGCCACGCATGCGCCGCCGCCACCTTCGCCCGAAGACGCCGCCAAACTCCGCGCCGAGAAGCGTGCCGCCCTCGAAGCTCGACACGCCACCTATGAGCAAGAGATCGCCAAGCTTGGTCAGGCCGAGTACTCGCTCCTTGTCGATCGCTTGGTCCAACTGCGCGAAGAGGCACAAAAGGACATCACGGCCCGCTTCGAAGCCTCGCTCGAGGCCCTGGACGACGAGGGCGACTTGATGGTCGGACGCCTCGGCAAGTACTTTGCCCGTGTCGGCGCGAACCTGGACGCGAACGAAGTCGAGAGCAAGGCCCGCGAGGCGGACGACCTCGCCGCCAAGGCCTCGGCTCGCGTGCAGAGGAAGGCGCAGGCGATCAAGGACGAGGTGGCCGAGTACCGGTCGACGCTTGAGGCGAAGGAAGTGGCAGCTGTCGAGCAGGCCAAGGTCGCCGTCACGGATCTCGTCGAAAAGGCGCAGAGCGAGCTCGGTCAGGGGTGGACTTGGCTCGACGGCGTGACCGCCAAGGACTGGCAGCGTGAGCCTGCATCGACCGGTGTCGCTGCCCACGGCTCTTGTATAGTGCTGACATTCACCTTCTGACAGGCTATCACGGACTGCGCGACGCCGAGAAGAACCTGCATTCCCGCTTCGCCGACCTCTACTCGGGCGCCATCACGGAGACGAGGCTGTCGACCCCGGAGCCGTACGCGCTCCTCGACTACTTCAACGCGGAGCCGGACAAAGTCGTCGCGGCGTTCGACAAGATCCTCGAAAAGATCAAGATCGGCGGTCAGCGCGAGCTCAGGGGCGAGTGGCAAGGCGTCGTCCCCGAAGCTCAGAAGGCGGTGGACGCCGCTGGCGCGATCGTCGCCGGTGTCAAGAACTCTGCTTCCTCGCTCGCGGGGTACGAGGCCGAGCCGACGAACGTGATCGAGAGTGCTTCCTCGGTGGCGAAGGTCGCGCAAGCCTCGGCGTCCTCGTTGGCTCAAGCCGCGGCGAGCGCAATGCCGAGTGTCGCCGTGCCGGAGGAACTGGTCTCGACCGTCAAGTCTGCCGCCGCCGAGGCGTCGCAGCAAGTCTTGCGCGCGGCCAACATCGAGCCTTCGCCGACCGACCTGAAGCAGACGGCGACCTACGTCGCGCGCGCTGCCTCTTCTTCGGCGTCAAACGCGGCCGCGGCGGCTTCTCAGTCCATCGTGCGAGCCGTCGGTGGGGACCCGTCGCCGACTGACTTGCCGCAGTCTGCGAGCTCGATCGCCAAGGTGGTTTCCTCGTCGGCTTCTTCGATCGCCTCCCGCGTCGCCTCGGAGCACCACCCGTCTTCTTCGCTCTCGTCCGCGATCGCCGCTGCCGGTCAGACCGTCAACCAAGTCGCGTCCGATGCCAGCCGGTCGGCTTCTTCACTCGCTTCTTCCGCCTCGAGCGTTGTCTCGTCGGTCGCGGTTCCCGCTTCCAGCGTGCTCGACGCTGCATCGCTCCGCAGGGTGGCGAGCAGCGCGAGTGAGCGCGCGGGTGAGATCCTTGGTGAGGCGAGTCAAGGAGCGCTCCGCGCGGTCGGCATCGAGCCGTCTCCGACGGACGTCAAGCAGTCGGTGTCCAGCGTCGGCAAGGCGGCCTCGTCCGCAATTTCGAGTGCCGCCAGCGCGGTCAGCTCGCTCGCCGCGCCGCACTCGAGCTTCCGCGCCGCGACCCAGCCGCCGAACGTGGTCGTCGCGTCGGCGGCGTCGTCACTCGCCTCGAGCGCGAGCAGCGTCGCTTCTTCGCTCGTGCAGCCGCATTCGAGTTACAGCAAGAGTCGGGCTGCCGCGAGCGCCTCGAGCGCGACTCGTGCCGTCAAGCAGGAGATCCGGCACGTCGAGCTCTGAGCTCCGTGCCCTTCCAAACCACTTGACTTTCCCGCGCCCGACAAAGTCTCGAGCCGAGCTTTTCTCCCCTGCCCGGAATTGAACAGCATCACCCTTTTACACGCATACCTATACCCTATACCCTGTCGGCCCGCCAGAACGCCTGTACTTCCTCCCCCTCCTTGTGCTAATCAAATCGTGCGCACGGTTGCGCACTTCTGCTATCGGAGGAGGCCGGAAAGAGTTCCTCGCCGGTTCCCCAGCTTGACCGCCCGCTGTCCTGAGCTGCAGGACAGCTTAAGTGCCGTCGCAACTCGCAAGCGGTCCGGAGAACAATGTGGCGAAGTGACGCCTGTCCCCCGCGGTTGCTGCGGACTCGATCGGGAAGGTTGAATGGGGTGGCGGCGGACCGCTTATCGAAATCTCCTCATGAAAATTGCAAACAAGGGGAACTTGGCGTTATCTGATGGTGCGGCCCGCGCATCGGCTCGGGGAGCGAGGTCGCTATGCATGCAGTATACCCAGCCTTCGTCGGGAGTCGGGACGCTCTCCGTACGGCCGAGGTCGCGGAGGTGCGTGTACGCAAGGTGTACGAGTACCGCGCAGATCTCGTACGTGTCACAGCGGTGGGCAATTGTGGAGATCGACTTGGGAGAATTAAGAGCAACGCCCGCGGCGGCGGATGGAAAGGCGCTAAAAAAGAGCGGCCTCGCCTCTGCGAAACTTGTCCGAACCGCGCCGACGCTGCCGTTCTGCGTGCTCGCGAGTCCTGCGTGCACACCTTGCTGCCACCTGCACCGTCAAGAGAGCGGACCCGGTGCGGCGCTGCAGCTCAAGCAGAGCGCAATCGTCACAAAGGCGACTCTTTCCCCCGCTCGCGATCCGAAAGTCGTCAGCTCCACCGCACGACACTCCGACACCGCCGTCCGGAGCGATACGAGACCCCGGAGCGGTGTCCTGGAGCTACGCCGACCAGCTGCAGCACCCTCGTCCGCGCCACCAAAAGGCGAGACGAGAGAGAGAGCCGGCCGAGATGGAATTTGGTTATCACCCACCCGGCCTGTCTCCGAACCCGTACTCGCACGCGTCGCCGATAGAGAGCAGTCCAGGCAGGCTGGGCGCGGATGGGTCGCCTGCGTTCGGTCGTCCGGGCTCGGGCTCGGGCTCGGGTGCAGGCACGCCCGCGTCGGGAGGGTTCACGGCGACGTTGCCGCCGTTGCATGAGCAACCGTCGAACGAGACGGTGTCGACCGCGAGCGGGTCTCGCGCCCTCCACGACGTCGGCTACGAACAGTTCGCAGGGGGGGATCACGCGGTCGGACTCGCGCCGGGCGACGAGGCCGACTTGTACGCGAGCGCTTCCTCGTCGAGGAGGCAGACTCGGCAGCTTGCCCACGGTCAATACTCGGCCAACGCGTCCGGGTTGAACGGGAACGCCATGTCCATGAGCGGGAGTGCCGGCGGCGATATGGAGTTCCGGGATCCCTTCTCAAGGACCCCGTCCGCTGGCACGCCCAACGGCACCGACCTCGGTCCTCCTCCGTCGGGTTACGGCGGCGTCTTTGGCTTCCAACCTCCTCCTCTCGAAAATCCGGCGACCATGGCGTCGACATCACAGCACTCCTTCTTCAACCCGCAGACAGTGCACCCGAGCGTCAACACCCGCAACACGCGACCGATGACGGCTCCGTCTGCCTCGGGTTACTTGGCCGGCCACAATTATTCCTCGGTCCCGTCTGCCTTTTACGTCCCGCCCACTCAATATCACCTTCACCGCCAGCAGCAGCAACCGCCGACTTCGACGAGCTTCAACGCGATGCCGACCGCGGCGGCTTTCGAACCGGCGCCGCCCGTCGGCTCGCAGGGCCTCTTTGCCTTCCAGCCCGACGGGCCCGCGCCGCTCTCGGACTACAACCCTTCGAGTCGCGAACGTGGACTGAGCGTGCCGGCCGCTCTCGCGGGATCGGTGCTCGGCGATCGTCCCGTCACAGCAGATCCAGACATGTTGTCTGCTTCCACCCCGTTCATGTACCAGCCGCCGCTGCTGCCGGCGAGCATGTCGAGCGCTCGACCGTACACCGCCGTGACTCCCGGGTACTATACCGCCCTGATGGATCCCTTCACGGGCGGCGTGATCCCCGCGCCGCTCCAGGCGATTCCGCCCGGGAGCGCCGACGGCTTTGTGCCGCTAGGCGAACCGCAGATCGAACGGAGAAGGAGCTCGACCTCGTCGGGCAAGTACAACTTTGTGACGCAGCCGCCTCAGCATACGAAGCGACCGCGGCGACGGTACGACGAGATTGAGCGCATGTACAACTGCGACTATCCGGGCTGCACCAAGTCGTACGGCACGCTCAACCACCTCAACTCGCACAAGACGATGCAAAAGCATGGACCAAAGGCAACGCCCGCTCGTGAGTCCTGCGGTCCGCTGACGTTGACGAGAGGGTGTGACTGACCTGACCGCTTTTTCCCCCGGCTGCGCAGAATTTAAAGAGATGCGGAAGGCCTGGCGCGAGCGAAAGAAGGCAGAGGCGGCTGAAGCGGCGCGCAAGAAAGCCAAGGAACCGTTTCAGGCGCCGCCGGTACCGTATCCGCCATCGTCCAGTCTGCCGGCAGCCTCGATCGCTCCGTACCCGTCCGCTTCCGTCGATCGACCGCGACCGTCGACTTCGGCGGGCGAATACACCATAGGACTCCCCGCACACTTCGTCGCGCCCAGTCTGTACTCGACTCATGCACCGCCGCCGCACTTGCAGGGGTCGGGAGGCCTCGCTCAGCCGAATCTCCTCCTCCCTCCTCAAGCGATCTCGGACCCGCGCACTCAGCCCGGCCTCTATTTCGATATGCAGTTCTCGGCCGCCGGAAACGGGTACACCGACACCTCTTCTCGGCCCGTCACTGCGCCAGCCTTCCAGTACGCGCCACCGCCTCCGTTCGGCAATCTCGCACCGGATCCGTCGCAGCAGCAGCAGCCGCAGCAGCAACACGCCCTGAGCCAGTCCCTCTCGAGCGCGAGTGGTCTCTCGCGTTCACGCCCGCTCGCGAGCGATCCGGTACACGATCATCGCCGGCTCAGCTTGCCGGGAGGTTACGCGCTGTCGCCCGCGAACAACGGTGGCTTCCAGCTGCAGCAGAACAACGAGTCGATGCCGCCTCCGGCTCGCGCGACGGCCCACGCCCCGCCTCGACAGACCGCCACGCCCGAGATGAAGATGCCGCAGCCGGTGCATGCTCCTTCGAGCTACGCAAACCTGATTGGCGGCGGCCCATCGTCCGAGTCGTCGGGCGAAAACGCTTCGAACCGCAGCCCGCGCGTGAACGAGGTCGCAGCTCGATAAAGCGGTCACTCTTCCCTCATACTCATTCTCCATTTGCCGCATATAAAATCTACCTCAAGTTATATCTGCGCACATCAATATAAACGGGCATGTACTCAGCGAGCGAAGCCAGAATCCGCTCCCTCGCCCAACCTCATACGCTCTCTCGTTCGTTGTACTCAATAGTGAAGGAAAGCAAAAAGGAGTCTGCCCACTCTGCACTGCATCATGTACTACTACTGTTACTGTGGGAGACGCTCTTTGGAGCCTCGCTAGCTGGCCCGCTGGGAGAGCAGAAATTTTCGGAAGTAACGGACGCGACGCGGCTGGGATATCAGGCGTTCGAAATCGGGGGGTTCAGAAATACAGTCTCAACGATACGGCTTCGCCTGCAGCTCGTCTGCGGCCTCGCCTCCGTGCGCTTCTCGTTCGAACATGGCCTCGAACTCTTTCCGCTTCCTCTCGCGTTCGCTCGCCGAGTCCCGGTTTGCCATGAGTTCGCGCTCGGCGCGGTCATAACCGTCGTCGGAGGACTGGTCAGGCCCCGAGGCCGAACCGCCGCTGGGCGGGATCCGGCTCCGAGCGTTCGACTCGCGGAGGGTGTCCCACTTTGAAGGTGGCGCGGCTCGCGAGCGGCGGAGCTCGTCCCATCTCGAGTTGTGGGCCGAGTCGGCGGCCGACGACGTCGTCGCTGATGTCGTCGCAGAGTCGGCGAGCGAACCCGGGAAGGTGTCTTGGGGCGGAGCTGGGGTTTTGGAGTACTTATTAATCAGCAGCTGCGCTGCTCATCCGGCTAAGAAAGGAAGCATGAGGCTCACCTCGATCCGAATAGCCGACGGCTCCGCCGTACGCGTCCTTGTTCAGTTCCCGACCGGGAGCAGTAGGGTCGACACCGGCGCTGCCATCATCCGGTTGACCCACCCCTTCGAACGCCGAGTCGTGAGAGCGGGTTTCTCCCGCGCCGGGGATGGCCCGACCGGCCCTCGAGGTGTCGATACGCCTTCCAGTCCGCTTGGCAATCTCGTCCGCCGCGCGAGCGATCCCGCGCTGGGTCCCGCGCTCGATGGCGTCCTTGCGGCCCGAGTCTTCCAAAATCTTGTTGGCAGCCGACTTGCCCGTCCAGACGCCAACCTGGGTTCTGCAGTTCCCCTCGCGACGTCAATATAACGCTGTCTCGCGCTCTTGGGGGAGACGCTCGTAGCTTACCCGATGACGCTTCCGAGAATGCCGTACGCGATGGCCTTGCCGAAAAAGACGGCTCGACCCTGCCGCATCGCCTGCGCCGCCGCTTCCTCCGCTTGCTGCTCTCCTCCATTCTTGGCCCCTTTTGCCGTCGCCTCCGCCGCTGCCTTCTTGGCTGCTTCCTGTCGGGCTTGGAAGCTGCCCGGTCCTGCCTGCGCCGAAGGGAAGAACAACCTCGGAAGTTGGCCCGCGCGGACTGCGTCCCGTCCGGCAGAGAAGCGCGACCGGAAGGCGAACATGCCGCCTGCAAAGGTACCGAGCCAGAACCCATACCGCGCGTGCTGCAGGATCGAGAGTGCAGGTCAGAGAGCCCATTCGCCGATCTGCGAAGACAGGGAAGAGAGCGCGCGCGCGCACCTGCATGAGTTTCGACTCTGCGCTCATGGCGATCAAGCGATCTGAAGGGTCCAGCTCTTCCGAGATGGACTTGGCAATCGTTGCCTGTGCATAGCGTGCGAGATCGACTGGGTTCGGCGGTGGGGCCGCACCGTTCGAGGGCGAGGCAGGATAGGCGGAGCGAGGGTCGACAGCCGCCATGGCTCGGTCTACCTGGTATTCTTCTATTCGGCTGTACGGGTGCTCGTCCGGGAAGTGCGAGCGCGTGAGAGGTGGAGACAAGGTAAACTTGTGCCGACTCGATGACGGAGGCGAGAGTCGCTGCACATCGACAAAGTTTCCATCTCTCTGTCATTAGCATGTACACTTCTGTCGCAAGTCTACATTGTACATCTAAGCGTAGAGCAAGTCCGAGAGTTGTCGAATCGATAAACACGGTTTCGAATTTCTACGTTTTTCTACTCCGGACAACTTCTACTGATCTCGATGGCCTTACGAGGCAACCCGCATACTGATTCTATCCGCTCGAGTGCGATCTCGAGCTCTTTGCGGCGGATGCAGAACGTGACGCGGAAGAATCCAGGGTCCGCGCATGCGTATGAGAATCCTGCGGGTTTGTGGAACGTCGTCAAAAGAGGATTCTTTGGTCCCCCGTTGCACGCAAGAGTCGCCGCGGAGTGAGCTTTTCGCGACGTACCAGGTCCGAGGTAGACGCCACCGTCCACGAGGCGGTTGAGCAAGACAATCTCGTGCTTGAAGCGCCCACTCTCCTCCGCGTCTGTCTCTCTCCGACCCGGTTCCTCTCCCTTCTCGAGCACCCTTTCGTCCGCAATCGCTTCGACATGTTTCCGGAAGTCGACGAGGACAAAGTGACCGGCGTTGGCGGGCGTGTAGGGGAGGTGGTGAGCTTGGAGCCACGTGGTGAGATAGGTGTAGGCGCGGGAGAGGACGCGCTGATTCCGGGCGAGGTAGGAAGGCAATTCGTCCGAGTTTAGAAGTGCGGACCAGAGGATATCCTGAAAAGCGGCGTAGACGGAGGGAGGAGAAGGTGGTTAGCTGGGGCACTTGACCTTTTGGAGCAGCGAGGGGCGGGACTCACCGTCGGGGACCCCATCCTCATCGTCATCGCGTTCGCAGAGATGGCCTGCAAGAGCTTGTCGTTGTGCTGGCAGACCATGGCACCTGCGCGGAAGCCGTTGGCGCCGAAATCCTTGCTCATGCCGTATAGGACCAAGATCCGCGCCGGGTCGCACTCTGCGTCTTTCTTGACATTGAGAGAGAGGACGCTCGTAAAGGGTAGGGCGTTCGGTACGTCGGCTGGCCAAGTGCAAGGAATCGATGAGTACTGCGCTGTAATGTCCAGACAAGAGGCATGCCTTCGTAAACAAACTCACGAGCATCGTACACCGAGTTGGCGTAAACTTCGTCCGAGACGAGGAAGAGGTTCCACCGCTCGGCGAAGCGACAGTACGCGAGCAAGACCTCGCGGGAATAACAGAACCCGAGCGGGTTGTGCGGGTTCGTCAAGAGCAAGGCGGTAATCTTTTGCTTCTCCGAGTCGCGTTCCCTCCGCTCCATCTCGGCGTGCATGAGCTCCACTTCGGCGAGAGTGTTGCATTTCTCGTGCGGCACGTGAACGCTCGCGATCCGGACTTGACTCGTCGCGTTCAGGTCGGGCACGAACCCGTTGTAGTACGGCGCGGGGATGAGCCACGCGTCTTCCGGGTCGGCGATGACGGCCGCGACGTGCTCGATCATGGGACTGAGACCGTTCGAGGTCGCGATGTGCTTGGGCAGGACGGGCTCGAGCGGGTTGAAGTAAGTCTGGAAGTAGGTCGAGAGGGCTTTGAAGAGGCGGTCGCTGCCCAGGATGCTGGTGCCGTAGGTCAGGTCGGTGTGGTCGATCCGGAGAGAGCCTTGTCGTTCCCAAAAGCGGGTGAGCCAGTCGTGCATGAGACTCTGGGTGGCATGTGCGAGCGCGTCAGGTGGATAGGTGTCTAGCAGACGAAGGTAGGAGCCTGGCGTACGTTCTCGGCGAGTCCAGCGTTGACGATCCCTTCGGGGTTCTCTTCGCTCCACTGTTCGAATGGCTCGGTCGTATCAGCGTCCGAGGCTTAGACCCGAATAGAATGGGACGGGACTACTACTGCTGCTGACCTGATTGCCGAAAGTTCTGAAGATGGCCGAGAAGAGGGGCGATTTGGCCGTCGCCTCCATCTGGGCAGTCGTCCTCTTTGAGAGCGCAAGCTTCGACGAGCTCATCTCTGCCGTTGTGCTCTCGAGAGCTAGACGGCCTCCCGGGCTGTGGTATCGCGGTAGATGACGAGTTGGAGCGATGACGGAGCAGCTGAGAAGGCTCCGTCACTTGCGAGCCCTCCCCTCCGCTGCTCCAGCTCCGACTGCACGGAGAATTGAAACGCCATAGCAGAAGCAGTGCGGGTAATGTGTAGCATGATGGTGAAGGCATACGGCGTATGGCGCATTGTATTACCGCTTCATCTCTATTCTGGGCAACTTCTACTGATCTCGGCCGTCTTGTGCGGCAATCCGCAGACTGTCTCGATCCGTTCGAGGGCGATGTCGAGCTCCCTACCGGGGATGCAGAACGTGATGCGGAAGAACCCAGGATCCGCGCACGCGTAAGATGCACCCGGTCCGAGGTAGACGCCTCCGTCGACGAAGCGGTTGAGCAAGGCGACCTCGTCGTTTGCCTCTTTCCGAGCGGGTTCGCGGCCTCCCTTCTCGAGCTCGCGATCGTTCGTAACGGCTTCGAGGTGTTTTCGGAAGTCGACGAGGACGAAGTGCCCGGCGTTCGCGGGCGTGTAGGGGAGGTGGTGCGCTCGGAGCCACGAAGTTACGTATGTGTAGGCGCGGGAGAGCGCGCGCCGATTCTGGGCGAGGTAAGAAGGCAAGTCGTCCGAGGTCAAGAGGGCGGACCAGAGGATATCCTGTCAGCAACAGAGGAGAATTTCGTTTAGCTGGGTACTTTGAACGAACAACAACAGCCTGGGAAAAGCCCTGTACGACTCACCGACGGTGATCCCATCCTCATAGGCCTCGCTTTGGAAGCGATGGCCGACAAGAGCTTGTCGTTGTGTTGACAGACCATGGCGCCGGCGCGGAATCCGTTCGCGCCAAAGTCCTTGCTCATACCGTACAGGCACAAGATCCGCGCCGGGCTGCATCCCGCGTCCTTCTTGACGTCGAGCGATAGGATGCTCGTGAACGGGGGCGCGTCCGGAATGTCGGCTGACAACGAAAGGATTGAGACTGAGCGCTTCGAGGGGATGTACAGAAGATCTGGAAGAGACTCACGGGCGTCGTACACCGAGTTGGCGTAAATTTCGTCCGAGACGAGGAACAGGTTCCACCGCTGGGCGAGTCTGCAGTAAGCGAGCAGGACCTCGCGAGAGTAGCAGAAGCCGAGCGGGTTGTGCGGATTGGTGATGAGCACAGCGGTGATCTTTGGCTTGACGACGTCGCGCTCCCTCCGCTCCATCTCGGCGTCGAGGAGCTCGACTTCGGCGAGCGTGTTGCATTGTTCGCGCGGGACATGGACGCTCACGATTTGAACTTGGCTGTTGGCGTCGAGGTCGGGTCCGAACCCGTAGTAGTAAGGTGCCGAGACGAGCCATGCCTCGCCCGGGTCCGAAATGGCGGCCGCGATGTGCTCGATCATGGCACCGAGGCCGTTCGACGTGGCGATGTGCTTTGGGAGGACGGGCTCGAGCGGGTTGAAGTAAGTCTGGAAGTAGGTCGAGAGGGCCTTGAAGAGGCGGTCGCTGCCCAACACGCTGGTGCTGTAGGTCAAGTCGGTGTGCGTGATCCGAAGCGAGCCTGGCCGTTCCCAGAACCGGGCGAGATAGTCGTGCATGAGACTCTGTGCTCCGGTGCAGGCAGCGCGTTAGCCCGCCCAGGCGAGCAACAGAAGCTGCGTGCGTACACATACATTTTCGGCGAGTCCGGCATTGACGATCCCTTCCGGGTTCTCCTCGCTCCACTGGCGCCCAGGTCCCAATTCATGTGAGCGTCTCGAGGGGTCTTGGCTCGAGTAGGATAGACGGTGCTGCTGACCTGGTCCTTGACGGTTCTGGCCGTCGCCGCGGAGAGGGGCGATCTCGCGGCTGCGTCGAGGTAGGCGGTGGCCCTTTGGGAGAGCACAGGCTCAGTGCAGCTCATCCTCGGCTGTGGTGCAGAGCAGAGCAGAGCAAAGCAGGAGACCGCGTTGATTCATGATGGATGATCCAAGTGAGAACCGCACAGGTCATGCTCGTCAGTCGTCGTCGTGCGTCGAGTGCGAAGCCTCCCCTCATTCGCTCGAGCCAAAGTGCACAGGCAGCTGAAAAAGGCAGAGACCGGATCTAGCCCGTGTGCATACAGGGTGAGCACCGCCAGTGCCAGAGGTCTCTTCAGCTGTCACGCGCGCTCACCGGACAGTGCAGCCGAGCCAGCAGCAGCTCTCGCTCGCGACTTGTTCGTCCTCGAGTACTTCCGACAGCCGTAGTCTGCTCTGCCGTTCAACCCGGCGAGCTCACACACTGCCTTGTCCGTGAGTCAACGCCTACGTGGACGACGCCGACAGTCTGCTGGAGAAGAGGGAACGTCCAGGGAAACGCCCGAGTGGTTTTTGACTCTATCGCCGAATATCTCGTCCGGAGGGAACCACGCTCCCGTAGCGGGCGAGGAGGCATACGCCACGAGCTCATAGAAGCCAGAAGAGCTGACTTCCTTCGCCCTTGAACGCAGCCCGCTTCCCCTCCCTTTTCTTCGGGTGAGTCCGCGCCCTCTTGCTCGAAAAAACAACCCGCTCACTTTCCGCCCACGCAGACAGCCCTTGATCTGCGATCCAACTCGCATCTTCGAGCCATGTTTCACGCCGCACCAACTGCAGGCCAGCGCCGCGTGAGTCGCTGCTCCCACCCACCGCGGTAACTCGCCTTCTTCTCCCGTGTTTTGACACAGATGCGAACCCACACAGTGGACCATCCGCGTGCCCGCTTCCTCCGCCAATATCGGCCCGGGTTTCGACGTCCTCGGCCTCGCCCTCTCGCGACACCTGACCCTCCGCGTCTCGCTCTCGCCGTGCCCCGAATCGGACAGCAAGGTCACCCTCTCTTACCACGGCGAAGGCGCCACCGACGCCCCGACCGACCCGTACAAGAACCTGATCACCCGCGTCGCGCTCTACGTCCTCCTCTCGCACCGGTTGACCTTCCCCGCCGCGCACGTCACGGTCGAGATCGACAACCAGGTCCCGTTCGGACGCGGGATGGGCTCGTCCGCAGCGGCCGTCGTCGCTGGCGTCTTGCTCGGAGACGCCCTCGGAGACCTCAACCTGTCCCAAGAGCGGGTCAAGGACTATGCCCTCATGGTCGAACGGCACCCGGACAACATCACCGCCGCCCTCTGCGGCGGCTTCACCGGGTCGTTCCTCCGCATGCTCGAACCTTCAGAGCTCTCGCCCGCCGCCATCCCGCTCGCAGAAGTCTTGCCCGCTTACCCTGCAAACGCCGGTCCGCCTCAACCGGGCGACGAGCTGCCGCCTCAGCCGCCGCGCAACGTCGGACGCCACGTCCGCTACGGCTTCTCGAAAGACATTGGTGTCGTCGTCGCCGTACCCAAGTTCGAGGTCGAGACGGCAAAGGCTCGTGGTGCCTTGCCGGACAGCTATCCGCGTCAGGACGTGGTGAGTGGCGACCGCGACGTGTTGTCGTCAAGGGCACTTGGCTGATTCTCAGCGCTTGATCTCCTCAGGTCTTCAACTTGCAACGGCTGGCGGTCCTGACGGCGTCTCTCGGAGCTTCGCCGCTGGACCCGAACGTCATCTGGGAAGCGATGCGAGACAAGGTTCACCAGCCGCAGCGAGAAGGACTAGTGAGTTGTGTTTTCGTCTCTCGATCGCGAGGCTTGTCCGCTTAACTCAACACCCCTTTCTCCCTGGACTCAGATCCCGGGACTGAGCAAGATCGTCAACACCATGACGCCGTCCACCCACCCTGGCCTGCTCGGGATCTGCCTCTCCGGCGCAGGTCCGACCATCCTCGCCCTTGTTTCAAACGAAGGCGCCGGCAAGGTCGCTCCCGGTCAGGCGACCCCGCAGATGGAAGCCGTCGGGGAAGCGATCAAGGAGCTGTGGAAGCAGGAAGGGATCGAGGTCGAGTGGCTCGCGCTCGAGGTGGACGACAAGGGCGCGACACTCGAGGAGCACAAGTAACGTTACACGTTCGCCGGCCCGCGCGCGTGTATGCCCGCTCAGCTTCCTTGATAGAAGTGACTCGCAACTCAAGATCTTATGCAGAAGGCTCCTCCCGAGTCCCAGCAGCTGGACCGACGGAAAGCTCCTTTCACATCGAGGGAGGTACGCCTTGCGGCCTGGCAGAATGGCTTCTGTATGCTTTCCCAGCTCTCCATCGTGAACCAGACATGGTCAAACGTCGACTACATATACGAGTCTGTCGCGGGATCGTATAGCCCGCTCGCGCCGCGTGTTTACGCACCAGCCACTCAGAAGCACCACGCGCTCGTACGACTGCTGCGGGTGTGCGGACGCTCCGTGAAAATCTTTATGGACGATCTCGGGCAGTGTCACCGTCTTGGCCACGCTTGCCACGCATGTATGCACGCGGGAGCAACGAGAGCGTCCGCGGACAACCCGACGAGAGAAGGACCTTCTCAACGTCCCGACGACAAGGGTTAAACTCTTGCATACGGTCGCACTGTGGTTCTTGGACGACCTGGACCAAGGGACACATGTCCCTCCATCCAGCTACGATCAACTCCGGACTCCTCCGGAAGGTCCCGCTGCCTCAACAAGCTGTCCTCCCTCTGCCCAAACATCAGCCTCCGGACGAGGTTCGAGCGACGCGACGAATGGGGACGTCGCGACTGTATGCGTCGGAGGGACGCTCTCGCCGCGGGGGAGGCAAAAGGCGCGCAAACACGGACACGGAGCGTCGAGCGAACGAAGAGGAAGGAAAAAGAAGTCAGCGTTCGTCGTTCGCTCGCTGAGCTTCTTCTTCGCTCTGTCACCTCACCTTACGCTCTTCGCGACCCCCTTCACGCCCTTGCACCCGCGCACTATAGCTTTACGAATCTGTTCACGAGCCGTTGTCCCTCTCGATTCAACGACCTGTGACCTTCCAACTCTTCACGACCCGACTCGCGAACGGTACGCCAAGTCCGACGTCGCTCTCACGCCTTCACGACCACTTCGGCTCTTCGAACCAACCGCCAATCCCGCGGCTTTCGCCCGCCTGACCCTATACTTGTCGCTACGCCGCCCGAACCAGTCGTTTCGGCGCACCGACTCAGGAAAAGGTGAGACAGGGTTGCTGCCTTTCGTTCAGCCTATACCCATACTACGCGACGTCAGGCCGCTCGCATACAGTCCACACAAGAGGAGCTAACTACCCGTCGAGAAGCTCGAAGACTAGGCGCACGAGAGACCGAGTACTGACAAAATTTCGCCTTCGGACAGCAATCCTCCAGTTTCGCCGACTCGTGCCAGATCAACCTCCAGCTCCTCGCGAAGAGCTCGCAGGTATAAAGTTCCCGCGTACGTCAGAGATACGTTACGAGCACTCCGAAAGGACAAAAGACTTGCTGGATGAACTGGCTCTAGTCCGAGCGCCTGCGACTGGATCGGATTCCGATTCATCGTCTTTGTCGCCGCACGCGCGCTCCGCGGCGGGCAGAGTGAGTGTCTGCAGCTCGCAGTTGGCCGGGGGCGCACGCGCACATACATTCGTCTCGGTGTTCCCGCTCTCCTCAATATTTGACAGCGAGTACGGGCAATGTCGACTCCTGCACACCACTCGCGCTAGGAGCAGCTGTGCTCTGCAGCTGGCGGAGGTGCTGAGGGAGGCCGTGCAGATCAAGTCGGTCGCGGTGCGAAATGTCGCTTTACCACGCGTCTGGAGTAATCGAGGGGTCTCCGCTATCGCTTCGACCCTTCGCGGGGCAACCTCGCACATATCTCCGGACCGATCGAAAACACCTGCGCTGACACGAAAGGGCGCTGGCGTGTGTGCTTGATGCAGGAATTCGAGTTGATCCGAACTTGACGAGAAGAAAGAACAAGCTCGAGTGCGTGTACAGTTTAGCTCGGATTCCGCATGCAGTGTAGCCCGAGTTTCGAGCGCTTGGAGCTCGAGTTCCGCACGCATTCAACACGACATTTCTGACCTTTCTTCCCCTTTGCCTCGAAGGTCCGATCACAAGCTTGCTGCAGGTGAGTTTATCTGCGACGCGCAAAGGAAGAATAAAGAGCTGGAATGATCGCCAGCTTCGAGCGCTGACCCTTCGCGAGGACGCGTCTGTGGCCGTGACCCAGCTGCAGAGAGCTTGCAGCCCAGTTCCAGCGATCACCTGTAAGTTACCCCAGCTGCGTGCCGACACGGGAAAGAAGGGACTCCAGAGTACAAAGAGAACCCCGCGTTCGAAAATCGAAATCGAAAAAAAGCGCGCGGCGCGTCAAAGGTGCGTCTCGAGCCGGCGTTGGCACCGGAGCATTTTCGCACGCGGCGCGCGACACTCACACTCTATGCTCACGGGCTCGCCCTCGCCGTCACCCTTCCCTCCCATTGTCGTCTCATTTCTCTTTGGTCCTTCCGCTGGTTCTCGCATCCGGGGTTCTCGTCTCTCTTCTCTCGGCCACGCCTACACTCTCGCCTTGCATACCCGCCGTCGTCCTCCTCGTCTCTCGGCTTTCGTCAACAAACTTTTTTCCCAACTACCCGACACTCCTTCCTCGAGCTCGCCTCGATCTTCCAATCACGACCTCGACTACGCCTAGCACTGCCAGGCCTATATACCTTGTCCGCCCTGCCGCCATCACTGTCCGCCGTACACCTGGCCGCCGCAAGCTCGCCGCGACTACCCCGCACGCCGATTCCTGCAGCCGATCTCGTCGCCGCTCTCTCACACGACTATGAAGGTCCCGTCCGCCGCGGCTTTGCCAGCGACGCGTGTATCTGCGTACCCGCGGAGACGATCGCCGGGCAACACGAGTGTGCGCTCTGCGTCGGCATCACCATCCGGCTCGAAACGGACTTCCCCCACTTCGGTCGAGATGAAACGGCACGCGCAAATGTCGGACGCGCAGAGGCAGCTGTTCCCGCTCCTCGAGCACGAGTACCGCGAGGATGTACGCGTCTACATGTACGAGATGCAGGTCAGTCGCGCGCTCTCGCCTTCGCCGGACTGGTCCGGGGCGGTGGACCCTCGGACCCCATCACGCGAGGGGGAAAAAGACAAGGGGAACGCGACGAGCTGACTTTGGCCGTCATTCTACGCGTCTATGCAGACCAAAACGATGGCGAACGCTGAGCTCATCGACCAGCAACCCGAGCTGCGCTGGCACATGCGGTCGTACCTCGTCGACTTTCTCGTCGAGATTCACCTCCAGCACCGGCTCCGGCCCGAAACGCTCTACCTCGCGCTCAACATTGTCGACCGCTACATCTCGAAACGAATCGTCTTCAAGAAGCACTACCAGCTGGTCGGCTGCGCCGCGCTCTGGATCGCCGCCAAGTTCGAGGACGCAAAGGACCGCGTTCCGACGCTGCCGGAGCTCGTCGAAATGTGCTGCAACGCGTACGACGAGAAGGCGTTCGTCCAGATGGAGCGACACGTCTTGCAGACGATCCAGTGGGCCGTCGGGCACCCCAGTGCCGAAGCGTGGCTCCGTCTCGCCTGCGTGACCGGCTCGCTCGAAGACGCGCGGACCCAGCACCTCGCCCGCTTCCTCATGGAGTTGACGCTCTTCCACCGCGAGTTCATCCAATTCTACGCGTCAGATCTCTCGCTCGCGTCTCTCCTGCTCGCACGGCATATGCTCGGCAAATCGCGACGCGTAGGTCTCCCCCTTCCTCTTTTTTTTCTGCAGCCCCACTTGCGACAAAAAGCGCGTCCTCCCGATCGAAACTCTCCGAGACTAACTCGCACTGTTCTTGCAGCCGCACGATGAATCCGAACCGGTCTTGCGTGTCATGCTCATGCTCGACGAGTTGCTCGGCGAGCACCTCGAGGAAGTGTCGCCGGTCGTGCTGAAAAAGGTAAATTGGCCGGATCCGGATCTTCCGCTCGCGTGCGCCGCCTTCTTCGATTCCATCGGAAGCTGACCCGTCTTATCACTATTTTTTCAGTACTCGTGGGCTTGCTACTCTCGCGCCTCGACCTTTGCGCGCGAGTGGTACCTCTGCGGTCGTCGTCTCGCGTTGCCCGAATATCTTTCGCCATCGGTTCCGGTCACGCCGTCGCGCCCTCTCGCGCGGTCCGCTTCGTCCGCTTCTACCTCGTCTTCTTCTGTGCGCGACTACGGCTCGACGCCGTCGTCTCAGCGCTCCGACGCGACGTGCGACACGGCGTTCACCTCGGACGAGGAGAGCGAAGGCGACGACGACGATTGCCGCGACGACGACGAGGATGACGACGACGACGAGCCGCTGACGCCGCATACGCCGTTGACCCCCTTTGTCACGGCGCCGACGACGTCTGATGCCATGGCGGCGGCGGCGGTTGCGGCGGCACAGGCCATGCACATCGGCAAGGAGAACCACTTGCCGGTGCAAGCCAAGGCGATTCCGATCCGCGGCCTCGCCGTCTCTGCATCGAGGCAGCCCCTCGAGCAAGCGCGCTGGGAGCAACAACAACCATCGGTCGCCTACGCCGCGCCGTACCCTCAACCGATGTCGTCTTCGCCTCCCGCCTCGTCGCCAAGTCACCGCGCCCACTGTTCATAAATCTGCGCGACAACGGCTTTCGCCCCGCCTTTCTTCAGCTTCTCGTCATCACAGCATGTGGCTCTCAGTTCATCCTCTCGGTTCACCGACCCGCCCAGCGCGGCGTCGGCGTGTGTCGCATCTCGGCCTCCAGCATACCTCAAAGAGCCTCCCCGTTGCCCGTCTGTTTCTCCTCCTCTCATCTACCCTGTTGACAGTTCATACCTTCCTCGCCTCTCTTCCTCGAGAGAGAGAGAGGCACATTCATCGAGATACCCGGCCTCTCTGGCTGCATATACCTTTTTCCTGCTCCCATTCAACCCAACTCGCATACAAATTCCCCTTTCAACCCCCATCGCCGCTGGTGCTCACCACCTCGAGCCTCCAACTCTGCAAACCTTGTCTATCCCGCTTAAACCCCGCCACCCTCGTCGCTCGAGGTTCTCTAGCTTACCCCATGACCTTGACGTAGAAAAGAGTCGTCCAGACCGTCTGCACAAAGCCAGTCACGAAACATTGTCTGTGCCTGCGGATTGAAGCAAGAGCGAGAAACCGAGGGTGTAGGTATGTATGGAAAGCGGATGTTTCGACAATGTGCAAAAGGAAAGCTCGCTACCGCCTCGGCGCTGCCGTCCCCTCGCGCTTCTTGGCAATCGCCGCCGCCCGGTTGGCCTTTTCGAGCTTGGCCCTGCGCTCCGCCTCCTTCTCGGCGCGCTCCTCCTGGCCGACCTTGTCGAGTAGGTCCTGCATGTCGGGCACGACGATGAATTTCTTCGACGTCTGCCCGAGTAGGACGAGCGAGTCGGCCGGGATCTCTTGCGCCGGTTTCTTCTTCTTCTTCATCTTCGCCTCCTTCTCGTCTTTGCGAGCCTGCTTCTTCTCCCGACGCGTCCTCTTCTCTTCGTCGGCCGAGTCTTTGCCGTCGAGGTCGGACAGGGACGAGATCGAAGACCTGCTGACGTCCGAATCCGAATCCGAAGCCTCCGAGGCCGAGTCTGAAGACTCGTGACGAGATTTGGACCCGTTCGTCCCCGACGCTGTGGCGGGTCGCTTGGAAGGGTGGTCGAGGACGGCAATCTCTTGCAGGAAGGAAGGTTGCGCGGCGGGGAGGACCTGCATGAAAAACAAGGATCAGAGGGTGGACGGCGACGGGGAGAGTCCACAGGGCTGGGCGAGACTGACCTCGTAGCGCAAGTCGCCAGCGAGTCGGAGAGTGACTTTGCCACTCTGGTGCACGCACAGCTCTCCGATCCTGCCCGCATGCTCGCTCCACCGCGCCGCCTTTTCCTGCATCGTACCGAACCGGCCCCATGGTGGCGGTGCCGCCTTCCTGCGCGGCGGAGGCGCATCCGGGTCGCCTTTAACGCCGGCGCCGTCGGCGAGGGAAAGGTCGGCGAGAGAAGAGGTGGTGCCTGGCTCCTTCTTAGATTTGGACGACGGGACAAAGTTAGGGAATCGACGCGGGAACTGGAACATGTACAGCTCGCCGCGCGCTTCCGGCTGTTGACAGGACAACGTCAAGAAACGCACTGTCAGCTTGTTTGCTAAGAGGAAGAAACTGGAGCCAGGATCTCGAGCGGGACTTGCCGCCAGGTCAAACGCCTCGCTCAGGATAATCTCCTTCTTCTCCTCCTGTTCCAGGTCTCGCAAGTCCTTGGCTTCCTTCTCCTCGTCGACGCTGAACAAGGCAAGAGACCCTTCTTTCGAGTCGATCGGCGCCGGAGTCGCGGTCGCAGAGGTCGGCATGGACTCGTCGCCCGGTTCCGGTTTCACGCCCGCGAGCGCGCCTTCCGATTTCGCCTTCTCGCGGGCTGCAGTCAAAGAAGCCGAGCGTTAGATTTGAGCTGCTGTCATGAGAGGAAGAGCAATGGTTTCGCGCCCCCGCAGGGTGAAAGAGGGTAGATCTCGATCAAGAGACTCGCCTTCCTTCTTCAAGCGTTCCGTCTTTCGCGCCTGCAACCTCCGAATCTTGGTCCTGACCACTTTCGGATCCCTCGGCAACGTCAACGGCGGCAAAGTGGTATCGTCCGGGCTCGTGACGGTCCCGATATCGTTCAAATCGACCGCCTTGAACCGGAGCGCGCCCGACCCTTCGTCGAGCAACGGGTCATCGTCGACTTCGAGGTCGGACGCGTCGGAGTCGGCGTCGAGCATTTGATTGAGGGTGCCGGCGCGCGAGGCGGCCATGACGGCCGCGCCGGACGAACCGCCGGCGGCGGGACGGGCACCCCAGGCTCGTGCTGCGTGGTTGTTCGCATCCAGGGAGGTTGAACAGGGCAACAAAAAGGAGGTCGAATCAGTAAGTAGGCATTTGAGGCCGGAAGGCGAGAGTTTGAACCGACTCACGCGGACCTCCGGGACCTTGAGCCATTGGACCACTGGCCGTCATTTCGAGTTCCTGACGCGGTCGGGGCGCACGCGGCGGACGCTTTCCTCGGAAGTTGTTGCCGTCCTCCTGCAACAGTCACACACGTATCAGGAATTGGGGGTTTTTTGCTGACCGAACCGCGACTAGGATCAGGGCGGAGGGGAGGGCTCACCATTTTGACGTCTCTGTGAGGGATGACACGGGCAAATGTCAGCAGGCTGTTTCACAGGAACTTTCCAAGCAGGCTGGCTCGGCGAGACTGGAAAAGAGGCAAAGAACGCACTCATCGTCAGAGACTTCGAGGGCCTTGTCCCTGCGCTTCATGTTGGGCTTGAATTTCGCCTTGCCGGAGCTCGTTCCCGCGTTGGCGGACGGCCTGAACTCGCTCGTGCTGCCGAGCAAACCTCCAACAGGTCGTTCGCGCATCGTTCCGACCCCGGGCGGGCCGATCGAGGGCGTCCTGGCCAAGAGGCCGACACTCGGTGCGCGAGTCGAACCGACCCCGACGGAGGGGACCCTGCGAACGCCGGCTGCTGCGCGGGCTGGTTTGTCGCCGCTGCCCCTGCTTGCTGCGTCGTTCGGTGCATCATCTGTCGCGCCCGGAGGCGGGGCTGGGGTCGATTCGGCGGTGCTGGAAGCGCGCGACGAAGCGGCGGAGCGTTCAGGCGCCGGAGAAGGCGACGGTCCTGCTCCTCCTGCGGCGGTGACGGCTGCTGCGCCTGACAGAGTCTGGGCGGCTACGCGGCGCCCCCTGCCTCTGCCTCTGCCCGACATGGTCACTCAAGCGCTTCGGAGATGGGGAAAAGCTCGCAAGCACGGAAGCGAGGCGAGGCGAGGCGGGTGGTCGTCAGGACAAGAGCCGAGGGAGTTGGAAGCCTGATCTAGAAGCTGCGTCGATCTGCGCTCTTTTTCGCCCCGACCTGCGCGTGCGAGAGAGGTGCGGAGCAAGAGATCGAGTTTGAAGATGTCAACTTCACCTCTGACCGCATCCCACTCGCAGCTCGTTCTGTTCTGGCGAGTCTAGGCCCTAGTCACTTGGAAAGAGATCAGTCGACTCGCCTCGCCGCCGTGCGCCATGTTCCGCTTCGTGACGCCTCCGCACCGTCAACCTCTCGCTTCAACCTCGCAACAACACACAACACGCTCACGTGCAACGCGCGAGGACGATGAAGAAGATCAACCCATGCTCGATGATATCGACACCTCGGCCACTTTGCATGGGGCAGTCACCGGTCCGGGCGAGGTCATCGCAGACGCTCACCGCTGGATGCGGTCAGTCTCTCCCTTCTCCATCTTCCTAGACTAGACCACTCACTGACACGGTAAACGATTGTGAAAACAGCGGACATGGTACCTATGTCCAGGATGACAAGGTCTACGCGAGCGTCGCCGGAACTCTGGAACGCGTCAACAAGCTCGTCACCGTGAAACCCCTCCGGACAAGGTTAGATCAGTTTCAGGCTTCGCCACCCCCGCCTCTCGGAACTACAGGTCAAGCTGACGAGTGACGGGTCTCACCAGGTACCGAGGCGAAGTCGGAGACCTCGTCATCGGCCGGATAGTCGAGGCGAGTCCCTACTCCTCCTCCCACAGACAGACAGGCCTCTGACGAACGACATCTTTGAACAGGTCGGTCCGAAACGATGGAAAGTGGAAACGCACGCCTCGCAGAACGCAGTCCTCATGCTGTCCTCGATTAACTTGCCCGGCGGCGTCCAGGTGAGCGAGCCAGAGCAGCGAGCGCAGCCATTCGTGGTCCCCCCCCCCCCCCCCCGGTCTGCGCCGGTCCTTCTCTCTCGACTGACAGACTGACGAGAACCCTTCAACACAACTCTAGCGCCGGAAACTCGAGTCGGACGAGCTGCAGATGCGGACCTTTTTCCAGGAAGGGGACCTCCTCGTCGCCGAAGTGCAGGCCTTTTTCGGTGACGGCGCCATGAGTCTGCACACCCGCTCGTTGCGGTACGGCAAGGTGCGGTCCAACTCTCCAACCGTGTGCTTTTTCTGCGGCGGAAGAACTGAGCCCCGAAAATTCTCTTGCTCCCACGACGCGCAGCTCAAGAACGGCCTCCTCGTGACCGTGCCCCCCTCGTTGATCGTCCGCGCGAAATCTCACTTCCACACCCTCCCCACGATCGGAGTCGACCTCATCATCGGCCTGAACGGGTACATCTGGATCAGCAAGACGGTCAAGAAGGAGACGAGGCTCGACGGCGAAGAAGTCGGGTTTGGAGAGGAGAGCGGGGAGGGAGTTTATAGTGGCGAGAATGAGGTAAGGGTTCTTCTTACCAATCTTTCCATTCGCGGCTGTGAGGGAGCTAACTATCTCCTGGTTGCCGCCGCTTGAAAATACAAACAAACCAGGACATCCCCGCCTCGACACGGCGTTCCCTCACCCGCATCGCCCTGCTGATCTCGCTCCTCGCGCGGCACTGCATCCCCCTCACCTTGGAGGTCATCTCGGAAGCGCACGACGTCGCGGTCCGGTTGGTCGGCGAGGAGAGGGAAGGGTTGAGGCGGTTAGCGGCAGCGGCGGCGGGCGAGGAGGAGGGAGGAGAAGATCAGGCAGGGGTCGAGGTGCTCAAGGCTTTGGCGATGGGGAGGGCGGACTAGAAGAAGCGAGTTGCCGGTAATCCGTGACCCCTTTCTGTGGCGATGGTGATTCGTGAAGGCGGAATGAACCGTTGCGAGCCCACTTCTTTCTCTTCCGCCGCGCTCCTTTGACACGCGGCGCAACACGCGCCAAGCAGTTCTGCCTCGTGAGGGGGAAAAGCAATGCGTAATATGACAACAGGAGGAAATCACGGCTACGGCTGGATGGGGGGAAAGCTGAGGGACCGAGAGAAGAGAGAACATCCGAGGAGAGGGCGAAAGGAGGAGGCGAGGCGAGGCGAGGCGATTTATGCACAGGGGAAGTTGGTCGAGCAGCACCGCGTTCTTCTTCTTCTTCTTCTGAATTGCGCGGGCGGGTCGAAATCGTTTGTTCTGGGCGGGTCGGGCCTAGAGGTAATACGGTGCGCGGCTCGCGTCGACGCCGTACTCTTTCAAGGCGGCCGAGAGGTCCTCCATCGTGAGGACGGTCCGTTGACGACCCTGTTTTTATTGTACGTGATCCGCAAACGCATCAGAGAGAGAGGAAGAGAGAGAGAGAGGGTCAGTATTTTGGTCTCCAGGGCGGGAGGGCGGGGGCAGAAGAAGGCCCGGTCGCGTCCTGCGGCGGAGGGAGGATGCCTCGCGAGGACTGACCTTGGCTTTTCCTGTACCGGGAGCTGCTGAGGGTGCGCCTGTTGCTCCAGGTGCCCCTGGTGCCGCCGCCGCCGCCGAAGAGGAGGAAGGACCGGCCTGACCCGAAGCAGCGGAGGTGGTCGCAGTGCTGGGGGCGGCGGCGGCGGTGGCGGTCGTGCGCCCGCCACCCGGTCCGGCTGCGGTCCTCGCGCGGGCGTATTGGAACGCGTCGCTCGCGATGGACGAGATGAATCGCTGCGCGGCGAGGCCGACGAGGCGTTTCCTGTTTTGCGGTCGGGCGGGTAGTGTCAGTCTTGGGAGGGAGTATTTTTTCTGGATGGGCTGGGCGAGGAGGGGGGAGCGGGGACTGACACTCGGACGTCGTTGGTGTCGAATCCGGCTCTTTGGAGGTAATAGTCTGTCACCTCGTCTGGGATCTGCGGTGGGGTTGCGTGTCAACACTGAGGGGCGATGGCGGGCGAGGGAGGACACGTACGATGGGTTTGTAGTCGTCCATCTGGTCCAAGAGTTGAGCGAGCTGGGCATCCTGCTGGTCGTGGTCCCGCTGGGCGCGCTGCTGCCTGTTGTGTTGCTGGTCGAGTTTGAACAAGAGCGAGAGTTGCTCCGGGGTGGGGTCGCCGCCTCCGCCTCCTCCTGGTGCGTCGGTCGAGGTGGCTGCTGGATCTGACGACTTGTTGGCGTGAGCTCTCAGGAACAAGTCGTTCGGGTTCATGGTTCCTGCCGCGTCGAGTCGAGTCGAGTGAGGCGGTGAACGAGCCGAGAGTCGTCGCGGCGTCTCGTTTCGTTCCGCTTCTCCTTCTCCTTCACCCCCTCGGTCATCCTCTCTCTCCCCTCCTCCAGGTCGGTTCAAACTACAGTAGCAAGTGAGTATCACCCTCCTCTCTCTGCTCGGCCCTTTCTCGCTCGCACCCGCGCCTCGAATTCGTCCATTCCCTGGCAAACCCGACACCGCGCCTCGACCCAACCCATGCCAGCTCAACTCGCATGCACCAACGCCTGGGGCGTGCACGGCGTACACCATCGACACCTGCACTGCCAATCTGGACAGCCTGCACCGTCAGCACGCACCTCGGGAGACGCACGAATGGGAGCGACCGCCTCGCCCTGCATCGAGCTCGCCTACCCCTTCACCGCCCCGTTGGTCCACCATCCACCCGCGACCTCGCAACCAGTCTCCAGAGCCACCCAAAGCAACCAGCACGATGCTCTCCATACCTAGATCCTGACCACGACAACCCCCTCCCTCGCAGTGGCCCCCGCTGCTCAGAAGAAGGTCAAGAAGTCGGCCGACAACATCAACGCCCGTCTTGCCCTCGTCATCAAGTCGGGCAAGTACACCCTCGGCTACAAGTCGACCCTCAAGGCCATGCGCTCGGGCAAGTGTGAGTTGGCGCGCATCTCCTCAGCTCGACGAAATCGAAAGACCTGGGGAACTGAACCGACGGATCACTCCCCCTTGGCAGCCAAGCTCGTCCTGATCTCGGGCAACACCCCTCCCCTCCGCCGTTCGGAGCTCGAGTACTACGCCATGCTCTCCAAGACCCCGGTCCACCTCTACCAGGGCTCGAACGTCGCGCTCGGAACCGCGGCCGGTCGCCTCTTCCGCGTCGGTGTCCTCTCGATCGAGGACGCCGGTGACTCGGACCTCCTCTCGATCTCGTCCCAGTAAATTACTGGGTCGCGGATCTCCTATGGAACGAGGGAGAAGGCACACTTTATGACTCGAGTGCGGACCGGAAGGAGCGTTACTTCCAGGGTAGAACCACTCTTTTGTAACGCACCACCGTTAGGCTGAGACCCGGGCACCGTCCCGCGAGCCAAAAACCACCTCCCTTTACTTTCCCTGTCTCTCGTGCTACCTCGAGGTGGGCTTGTTCACGCGGTTCGGCGCTGAGTTGGGGTTTCCTTCGGTGCTTCTTATTTCCTGGTCGACACGAAAGCGGATCTGACTTCTTTAGCGACGCTAGCTTGCACTTGCAATGACCATTCCTTTCGTTTTAACTCGTTACGACCAGCAGCGCACGACCGGAAGAGCTTAGGAAAGAACTTCACAGCCGTGCGGCGTCACCAGTCTCCGTCTCGGCTCGCCGGGGACCCCTTCGTCTGTCGAAACCGATCGTAGTGGTCATCCTGACTTGTCTCACAACGGAATTTGCACTGCTTTAGGAAAAGATTCGTAGGAACAAGCTGGGCCGGATTCGAAAGGCGTCGGAACCTTGAGCGCAGGAAAATGCTGCTTGCCGGTTTTACTTGGTCGTCCAGCCGGAACCGCTCGACGAGATGTACGTCTCACCGCCGCTACCGTCGTTGTGGTCTGTACATCGTTTCGATTCGCTCCTGGCGATGTCAGCTCGAGTAGTCAAACGCGAGCGAAATTTGCCAAGGACGAGAGGAACCATGAAAACGTACAGATCGAACCGTCCGAGTTGGAGTAGTAGTAGGAGCCGTCCGTGTTCGAGTCTGTGCGCGGGTTCGGTTGAACTCTCCAGTCAGTAAACGCCCTCTCTCTCTCTCTCGGAAGCCTGAGCGGGAGCGACAACTCCGACATGGGTTGAGTGAACGCAAGGTGACGCACAGTGGTAAGAGTTCGAGTCGTTGCCGTAGTCGCGCGAGCAGTAGTGGTTGCCCTGGTCGTTCGTACCCGAACTCGAGACGTCGTAGCTCTGTCCGTGGTTGTCCTCTGCGTGCAACGAGCGTCGAGACCGAGTGAACATTTTCTCATCGGTTGGGTTCGCGAGCGGGGATGGTGAGGGACGGGAGTGCGTCGTAGTGTCGCGAATTGGGTGAGGGAGTCAGAGAATCCGTACTCGGCATGCTGGGCAAGTGTCTTTCGCGGAGTTATGCGTCGAGGTGTGAGAATTGCGAGGGGAAGGGAGGAAAAAGAACGTAGTTGAAAGGGACGAGGAGACCACGGCAGCACGCATGCACTTTGGCATAGAAAAGACGAGGCCAGCTTTTCATATTGTGAGTTTACACTATGTTGGATTCCGGCCGCGCTCCGAGGCCTTTGAGCTTTTTCTCTCCTCTCGGACTGCGGACGCTGTGATGGATTGTAGGAACAGAATGCACTGCATCGAGACAAGCGTAGGAAACAGACCTGAAGCGTTGGAAGCTAAACACACACAAGCAAGCTGGTTGGCCCCAGACCGGGAGTCTGAGGAGGCGGCCGAGTCGCGCGTCGAGCGAAGACTCGGGCGTCGTCCTTGTTTTTCGACTTTACTGCTTGGTCGTCCAGCTCTTCCCCTTCGACGAAATGTACGTCGCTCCGCCTTTACCGTCGTTGTGGTCTGCAGGGTCACGGCGTCCGATGGCGATGTGCGCGCAGCTCGAACGGAGTCTGGAAAAGGCGAGAAGAACTCACAAGTAGAGGTGTAGGTATCGCCCTTCATATGAGCATAGTAGTAACTGCCGTCCGAGTTCGAGTCTGTGCGGGAGGATACCGGCACAACTAGTCAGCTTACGCCCTCGTTTGAGGCAGGAGCAAGACCGCCAACGTAATCCGATTCGAGTTCAAACGCACAGTGGTACGAGGTGTGCCCGTTCCCGTAGTCGCGCTTGCAGTAGTGGTTACCGTGGCCGTTGACGCATGAGTGCACGCACTTGTAGTACTGTCCCCAGTTGTCCTCTGCAGAGGGGAGGCAAGAGAGAAGCGGTCCTCATCATCAGTCTCTCGGGCGGGGTTCGAGCGGGGAGAAAGGCCCTCCGGAGGGCAGGCAGGGCGCAGAGGGGTCATACGCGAGTAGTAGAGGTACTTACTCGGCATGCTGATCAGTTCTTGGACGTTTCGCAGCGTTGAGGAGGGGAGAAGGGTGAAGGGAAGGAAGGAAAAGAACGCAGGAGGGGAATGGGGAGAGGTGACACAACCAGTCGCCGCGCGCATACCTTATGCGGGACCAGAAAGGTGGGCTGGAGCTTCTAACGTTTACGGACTCGACACATGCCAATTTCAACTGCGCGTTATCAGAGCGTCGAGCTTTTCTTTCTCGCCTCTCGAACTTGACTTCGCCGAACGTCCTCGCTGAGGTTCAACAGAGTGTACTGCAGGGAAAAGCGTAAAGACAAGCGGAAAGGGATGGGCACAGAACAAAAGAAAGCTTCAAGCTGGTGGCCTCAATGCGAGGTGTGGAAGAGGGGATAGGAGAGAGTGGAGTGGACGCGAGACGGCGAGGGATGGATCCCCTTTTCCTCCTCCGCTCAACCTTTACTTTTTGGTCGTCCAGCCCGAGCCCTTCGACGACGTGTAAGTCGCACCCCCGCTGCCGTTGTTGTGGTCTGCAACGCGAGGGCGGTGAGCTCTGAACCTAGAGGGAGACTCCGAGCAGAACGAAAGGAGACTGCGCACAGGTCGAGCCGTTCGAGTTGGCATAGTAGTAGCTACCGTCCGAGTTCGAGTCTGTGCGCGGATTCACCGGAGACAGTGATCAGCTTGCGTCCTCCCATGCAGCGAGAACAGCTTGCTGCCGAATGAACTTGGCCGGCGCCGACGCACAATGGTACGAGTTCGAACCATTCCCGTAGTCACGCGAACAGTAGTGGTTGCCTTGACTGTTGGAGCCCGAGCCCGAGTAGCTGTAGCTCTGTCCGTGGTTGTCCTCTGCCGGGACGGGACGACGAACTCCTCATCAGTTCTTTGAGCTGATACCGGGCCCCTCGCGCGTCGTTGGGCCTCCAGGGCGCTGTGTCGACTCGGCAAGGGCCTTACTCGGCATGCTTGCAAGTTTTTCGAGGTCTTGCAGTGCTTGAGACGTGAGAGGGTGGAGTGAAGGAAGGAAAGAGTGCTGCGGGACGGGACAACGACTCAACCGCGTCTTTGTTACGACCCGCGCGCGGTCTGTGCGCGCGCGCCTCTCTCGACTCTCTGGCGTGGAGTGGCTTTTTGACGCAGAGAACCAGTTGAAAGCAATGCGCGATGCAGGTGACTCCTCCAGCCAGCTGCAGCACTCCATCATGTTCATTGACTTTCTCCGCTCGCCGCCTGCGCTCCTCCCTCCAAAGCCTGCATCGCCTCTTCCACCACCGTCGCCTGCCCTTCCGCAGTACCATTCGCTGCTGCCGACTCGCCCACATCTACTTCTTCTCCATCTCTTTTTGCCGCCGCTGTTTCTTGGACGGGTCGAGGTAAAGGCGCCGACACTTGCTCCTTGAACGCTCGCCACCTCGCGAGCTCCTCGGGCGGGAAGCTCTTCTCCGGCGCGACGAGCTGGATTTACCGAACGGGAGCGTCAGCGAGAGGAACGGAAGGAGCGATTTGTCGGGAGGTAGGGGAGGATTCATTCGCAACTTGCGTACCTTGAGGTTGATGCCGTCCCAGAACGCTTCTTCCGGCATTCCGGTTTCGGGGTCGATTGGAGCGGGAAGCACTCGCGGATCCTCGCCACGCTGTGAGCACCAGACGGAAAGAATTAGCCCCTGGCATCTCCCAAGAACGGGAGCTTGAACAAGAAGCGGCGCCTTCACTCGTTGACTCACCCGGAGTCGCCGCTTCCGCAGCTGCTTGGCCGTGTCGATCGGGGTGTAATATGCGCCCCTTTGCCTGCCCGCGGTCGTGATCGGCTTGACTTTGGCCTCGCCGGCGGTCGCTTCCTCGCCCGCGTCGAACGAAAAGACAAACTCTTGCGTGAGCTGTCGCATGCCGGCGATCTCGTAGTCTCGGACCCAGCGGAACTCAAAGGCCTGCGAGTATTGCATCCACGATTCATTAGCACTTCCTCCTGCAGCAACCGCAGGAGGAGGATAGCGCAAAAGCAGGCGAGGCGCGCAAACTCACCTCATCCTCGAGGGTCTCTTCGGCCGAGTACCGCTTCTCGGTATAAGACAGTGCCGTGTCGTCGTTGATGGGCAGGTAGTACGCGACACGACCTTGACCTTCTGGCAGCACCTCGGTGAGGTCGCGGAAGATGGCACGGGGCAAGCGAGGATCCGGACCCAGTCGAGGCGGTTCGTTCTGTCGGAAAGGGAAGCGCATCAAGTCAATACAGTACGGGGGGCACTCGATGTGCTAGTAAGGCGCTGCAGGGGGAAAAGAAGGGCGCACCGTAGCGATACTGGACGGGTCTTCACCGAACCGGACGAGGTCGTACTCGTTCGCCCACAAGTCGTCGTCCGGCAGCAAGTCGAACGACTCGACGGCCGTGACGCCGCGTTTTGTCGGATGCCGGAGCTCGGAGAGCGGAATGTGCGCCGCATCAAAGGTGGCGGCGATGGCGGCGGCGCGGCCGTCGCGGTCGAGAGGATCCAGTTCGGCCGGCGCGGGTTTCGCGTTGCTGCAGCACCGCGGGGGCGGAAGAGTCAGCTTGTAACTCGGAGAGAGCATCACGTGAAGAGCATAAATCTGAAGAGAGAACGCGCACCCGTTAAGGTTTTGGAGAGCGTGCCGCATGTTGCCCGCTTCGCTACTGAGGTACTCGGTCTTGCGCAGCCAACTGACGTCGACTTTCTTGCTGACATCGACGACGTTGGCTCGACCGGGCGTGCCGGGCCCACTGCCGGCTGCTGCCGAAGTTGCAGCAGCGGTCGGATCTTCGAGGAGGAAGGCGTCCTCGTCTGCGATGTTGGCGTCCTCGTTGCCTTTCGGAGGAGGAGGCGGGGCGATAGCTGCGCGTATTTCAAGGCGGTCAATGCCCGTATCCCCCTACCTGGGACGGGTAGCGAGAGAAGAGAACTTCGAGACGGACCTGACCGATTGCCCAACCAGTAGTCGCCTCCCATCGACGGTGCGCCGGGTGCCGTCTTGCCCAACTCGAGAGGCATGCCGAGCTCGGCGTCGAGGATCATGGGGAGCTCGCGCTCGCCCTGTATCGGGGCGAGAAAGTCATACGTCGCGTAGCGGAGCGGGGTGGTCGGGATGTGCAGCAGTTTCGGCGGGAAGGGGGGCGCCGGGAGGGGGTTCTGGTACCGCACTCGGACGAGCAGGTCCGCTTTCGAGCTCTTCTGGGACGACATGCCTGCGTCCGCGTGTTGGCGAATGGGACGGTCAACTGGGTCGTCGTCCTTCCTTCGCCTCCTTCTCTGACCCGACTTGGGCCTGCGACGGCATACAGTGGGTCACGTGTTACGCTAGTCTATGCTCAGGCTGCAGACTCAGTCACAGCTCAGCTCAGCTCGACTCGCCTCACTCGCTCGCTGCCCCTCCCGCACCTGCTTAACCCGTCACCTCCAACACGCGCGACTCTACCGCTCCGTCATGCCCTCTGGAGTCGTCAACGCTGCTTACAGCCGGCGAGGAGATGTCGAGCTTTATGTTCTTGGGCGCTGTGCACTACACTACTGTAACGGGCGACTCGATCGGTTGCTGTGTTCGCACTGTTATCAAATCGCCTGGCTCTCTCCCCCGCGCACAGCCGGCGCTTCGAGCATGCACTGCATCGTCTTCGAGACAGCGTCAAAACACACCCTGCGACAGCCTGACCCTCCCACACCCGGGACGCCACCGCTTCCCCCCGTGACCCCGATGGAGCCGTCGACTGGCGTTGCGAGCCAAATCGGCGCTCAAGGACAAGCTTCGATCGCTCATGACTGAGACTCTGCGCATGGCACGGTAGCTACGGTCTCCGAGGTTATCACAGCACTCCGAAGGATGCAGTGGATCGAACCGCCACTTGCTGCCGAACAGCGCTCTGCTTCGGCCCATACGATACTCGAGCCCTTTCCCGCTGATGGACGCACACCAGCATGGTCGCTTCCTGACCCTAGCTTCAGCCGAGACCGGATCGCGTCGGCCTCCGTCCCCCGTTCGCTGCGATGGACAGTCGCAAGAGCTTGCAGCCAGCAACGCGCACCTGCGCCGATCGCATCGATCTCTCCTCGCGATACTGTACATCCGCGATGAGCTTATCTGAATTGAGACGCTTGACAAGCGAAAGCTGAGCTGCAAGTCTTCGACGCTGTGCGAGCGAGCGTGCGAACAGCTCGAGAGCGATTTGCGCGACGCTGCAAGGCAAAGACACGACCGAAATGAAGCCGAAATGGAACACGTCACCGCCCCACTCGCCGGAAGGCCAATTGAGGCGAGCGGTGCGTTCTCCTCTTGTCGAGGTCACTGGGACTCAAGACTTGCAGCAGGACTAGCTATAGACTACTAAGAGCGCCCGAGTTTGTCGAATCAGCTCCGGACAGTGTTGTTGTGGCAAGAGATGGGGTTGGAGTCGTGGTTGGGGAGCCGCGTGCGGCGCGGAACGACGGCCAGTTTTTTTCGACGTTCGTCCGCTTCGCTCTCGCTCTCCTCTCCACCATCCCGCTCGCCTCTCTGCAGGCTGCGAAGGACGCTTCCGTACACCTTCAGCGAACTCTTACACTCGGCGCTATCCAAGAAGCGCTTTCCCCTTAGACTCGCGCTTCGGCTAGACCGCTCCGTTCAGCTCCGCAAGTGTTCAACCCCATCCCGGCTAATCTCCCGCTCAAAATGCCGTAAGTGCAGCAGACTCGGCGCACTTTATTTGCATCGACTGACCCGATCATTACTGCATGGCGCCCCAGGTACAGCGGCGAGGCGAACGGCGTCGCAAACGGTCGCACCGACGGCGACGAGGCGACCCACCAGTACGACCACTCGCGCGTCCAAAAATACTTTGGTGCGTGCCTGCTTCATTTCAGAGCTCTTGACTATGCCTCACGCGGTCGCTGATTCGCTTTCCTCTCGTCCTCCCCGATTTCGCCTCTTCTCTCCTGATTCCCCACCACCGCTTTGGTCCCGCCTGTCGTACGCTCAACAGGTGGCAACTCGCTCGAAAGTGCCCCGCCCAGCAAGGTCGCCGACTTCGTACGGGAACGCGGCGGTCACACCGTCATCACCAAGGTGCGTCCGCTGCCCGTTCCTTTAGCCGGCCCGTCTCGAGTTGGGGCCCTCGGTGCTGATCGGGGTTTTTCCCGGATCCTGACCTTTTACCGCACATCCCACAGATTCTGATTGCCAACAATGGTGAGGCGAGGTTTCTTCGACTTTGAATCTCGCCAGGGAAACTGCGTTGGGTGGCTCCGCCTCAGTCCGCCACCAGGTCGGAGCAGCCGTCGCCACCACTGAGACCCTGCTGACCAAGTCCCACTTCACCACGCCAGGTATCGCTGCCGTCAAAGAGATTCGCTCGGTGCGCAAGTGGGCGTACGAGACGTTCGGTTCGGAGCGCGCGATCGAGTTTGTCGTGATGGCCACTCCGGAAGATCTTAAGGTCAACGCCGACTACATCCGCATGGCCGACCAGTACGTCGAAGTGCCCGGTGGAACCAACAACAACAACTACGCCAACGTCGACGTCATTGTCGACGTTGCTGAGCGGGCCGGTGTGCATGCTGTCTGGGCTGGATGGTGCGCCTTTCCTTCCTCTCGAGTTCTCCGCACAGCCTGCGCACCAATTACTCACCCCAACTCGATGTGCACTCTACAGGGGTCACGCATCCGAAAACCCTCGCCTTCCCGAATCGCTCGCGGCGTCGAAGCACAAGATCGTCTTCATCGGTCCTCCAGGATCTGCCATGCGCTCCCTCGGAGACAAGATCTCGTCGACTATCGTCGCTCAACACGCTCAGGTGCCGTGCATGGATTGGTCTGGCCAGGGCGTCGACCAGGTCATCACCGCCGAAGACGGCTACGTCACGGTCGAGGACGACGTCTACCACAAGGCGTGCGTGCACGACGCCGAGGAGGGCCTCGTCTGCGCTCAGCGCATCGGCTTCCCCATCATGATCAAGGCTTCGGAGGGAGGCGGAGGAAAGGGTATCCGCAAGGTCGACCGCGAGGCCGACTTCAAGCAGTCCTACCAGGCTGTCCTGACCGAGGTTCCCGGTGCGTTCCTCGTTCTCTGCTGAGCGAATGCGAGACGACATCCTACTTACGCGGCTCATCGGCGAAACCGACAGGTTCCCCGGTCTTTATCATGAAGCTCGCCGGTGCTGCGCGTCACCTCGAGGTCCAAGTCATCGCCGACCAGTACGGCAACGCCATCTCGCTCTTCGGCCGTGACTGCTCGGTCCAGCGTCGCCACCAGAAGATCATCGAGGAGGCGCCCGTCACGATCGCCGGTCCGGAGCGCTTCGAGCAGATGGAAAAGTCGGCGGTCCGTCTCGCCAAGCTCGTCGGTTACGTCTCGGCGGGTACCGTCGAGTTTTTGTACTCGGCCGGCGACGACAGCTTCGCCTTCCTCGAGCTCAACCCGCGTCTTCAGGTCGAGCATCCGACTACTGAGATGGTCTCGGGCGTCAACTTGCCTGCGGCTCAGCTCCAGATCGCCATGGGTATCCCTCTCGACAGCATCCGCGACATCCGTACCCTCTACGGCAAGTCGCCGCACGGCAAGAGTCGGATCGACTTTGACTTTGAGAGCCCCGAGTCGTCCAAGACCCAGCGCAAGCCGTCGCCGAAGGGTCACGTCGTCGCCGTCCGTATCACGGCCGAGAACCCCGACGCCGGGTTCAAGCCGTCGATGGGTACCCTCCAGGAGCTCAACTTCCGTTCGAGCACCAACGTCTGGGGTTACTTCTCGGTCGGTTCGGCCGGTGGTCTCCACGAGTTTGCCGACTCGCAGTTCGGTCACATCTTTGCGTACGGATCGGACCGTTCCGAGTCGCGCAAGAACATGGTCGTCGCGCTCAAGGAACTCTCGATTCGCGGTGACTTCCGCACGACCGTCGAGTACCTCATCAAGCTCCTCGAGACGCAGGCGTTCGAAGAGAACACGATCACCACGGCTTGGCTCGACCAGCTCATCTCGGCGCGTCTGACGGCCGAACGCCCGGACACGACCCTCGCCATCATTTGCGGTGCCGCGACCAAGGCTCACCTCGCCACCGAGGCCAACATTGCCGAGTACAAGCGCATCCTCGACAAGGGTCAGAGCCCGCCCAAGGAGCTCCTCGCCACCGTCGTCCCGCTCGAATTCGTCCTCGAAGACGTCAAGTACCGCGCGACGGCTTCGCGCTCGTCGCCGACGAGCTGGTCCATCTACATCAACGGCTCGTCCGTTGCGGTCGGGCTTCGCCCTCTCGCTGACGGCGGTCTCCTCGTGCTCCTCGACGGACGCTCGTACACTTGCTACGCCAAGGAGGAGGTCGGCGCGCTCCGCCTCTCGATCGACTCGCGTACCGTCCTCATCGCGCAGGAGAACGATCCGACCCAGCTGCGCTCGCCGTCGCCGGGAAAGCTCGTCCGCTACTTCATCGAGAGTGGCGAGCACGTCTCTAAGGGCGAGGCGTACGCTGAGATCGAGGTCATGAAGGTACGTTCCATCCCTCGTCATATCACCTCTTGCATGCACGTCTGACCCGTCGTGCCCCAACTCCACAGATGATCATGCCTCTCATTGCTGCCGAAGACGGTATTGCACAGCTGATCAAGCAACCGGGAGCCACCCTGGCTGCCGGCGACATTCTCGGCATTCTCTCGCTCGACGACCCGAGTCGCGTCCACCACGCCAAGCCGTTCGACGGCCAGCTTCCGCAGCTCGGCCTGCCGAACATTGTCGGCAACAAGCCGTTCCAGCGCTTTGCGTACCTCAAGGAGGTCCTCGCCAACATCCTCGCCGGCTACGACAACCAGTCGATCATGCAGTCGAGCATCAAGGAGCTCATTGCGGTTCTCCGCAACCCGGAGCTCCCGTACGGCGAAGCAGGTGCGGTCCTCTCGACTCTGTCGGGACGTATTCCCGCCCGCCTCGAGGCGTCCCTCCGCCAGGCGATCGACGACGCTCACGCCGCCGGCGCCGAGTTCCCGTCGGCCAAGTGCCGCAAGCTGATCGACCAGGCTCTCGAGCCGCTCCGCGCCACCGAGGCTCAGACGATCCGCAATTTCCTCGTCTCGTTCGAGGACGTCGTTTTCCGCTACCGCGGCGGGCTCAAGCACCACGAGTGGTCGACCATTGCCGGCATCTTTGCTGCCTACGCCGCGACCGAGAAGCCGTTCAGCGGCCGTGACGACGACGTCGTCCTCGAGCTCCGCGACGCCCACCGCGACTCGCTCGACACGGTCGTCAGCATCGTCCTCTCGCACTACAAGGCGGCCTCGAAGAACACGCTCGTTCTCGCTCTCCTCGACCTTGTCAAAGAGTGCGACGGGCTCCCGATCGTCGAAACCATCGTCTCGCCTGTCCTCAAGAGTCTCGCCGAACTCGACTCGAAGGCGACGACCAAGGTCGCGCTCAAGGCGCGCGAGGTCTTGATCCACACCCAGCTGCCCTCGCTCGAGGAGCGCCTCGGCCAACTCGAGCAGATCCTGCGCGCTTCGGTCACGCCTACCGTCTACGGCGAGCACGCGCCCAACGACCGCGCTCCGCGCTCCGAGATCCTCAAGGACGTCATCGACAGCCGCTTCACCGTCTTTGATGTCCTTCCGGCCTTCTTCCAGCACCAGGACCAGTGGGTCGCTCTTGCCGCCCTCGAGGTCTACGTCCGTCGCGCGTACCGCTCGTACAGCCTTCTCAACCTCGAGCACGTCGAAGCCGACGCGAACGAGGACGAGCCCGCCACCGTCGCCTGGGCTTTCCGCATGCGCAAGGCCGCTTCCGAGTCGGAGCCTCCTACGCCGACGACCGGTCTCACCTCGCAGCGCGCCGCGTCCTACTCGGACTTGACCTACCTCCTGAACCAGGCGCAGTCGGAGCCGATCCGTTACGGCGCCATGTTCTCGATCTCGTCCTTCCGCCGCATTCGCCAAGAGTTGCAGAGCGTGCTCCGCCACTTCCCGGATGCCGGCAAGGGCAAGATCGACCAGCAACCGGCGTCCTCGAGCCAGGAGAAGTGGAACGTCCTCAACGTCGCGCTGACTGTCCCGAGTGGCGTTGACGTCGACGAGGATGCGCTCCGCGCCGAGTTTGCCGAGCACATCAACTCGATGTCGGCCGACTTTGAGCGTCGCGGCATGCGCCGCATCACTCTCCTGATCTGCCGCGAAGGCCAGTACCCGTCGTACTACACCATCCGCAAGCAGGATGGTGCTTGGAAGGAGCTCGAAACCATCCGCGACATCGAGCCGGCGCTTGCTTTCCAGCTCGAGCTCGGCCGTCTCTCCAACTTCAACCTCGAGCCGTGCCCCGTCGAGAACCGCCAGATCCACATCTACTACGCGACCGCCAAGGGCAACTCGTCCGACTGCCGCTTCTTCGTTCGCGCGCTGGTTCGCCCCGGCCGTCTGCGTGGTTCCATGCGCACGGCCGACTACCTCGTCTCGGAGTCTGACCGTCTTGTCACCGACGTCCTCGACACGCTCGAGGTCGTCAGCGCCCAGCGTCGCTCTGCCGATGGCAACCACATCTCGGTAGGTCCCCGTTGATTTTGCTACAGACGTCAGTCGACATGCTAACGTCTCTGTCTTGCCCTTCCGCCAGCTCAACTTCCTCTACAGTCTTCGTCTCGACTTTGAGGAGGTCCAGACGGCTCTTGCCGGCTTCATCGAGCGCCACGGCAAGCGCTTCTGGCGTCTCCGCGTCACCGGCGCCGAGATCCGCATCGTCCTCGAAGACGCGCAAGGCAACATCCAGCCGATCCGCGCCATCATCGAGAACGTCTCGGGCTTCGTCGTCAAGTACGAGGCGTACCGCGAGGTTTCCACCGACAAGGGTCAGGTCATCCTCAAGTCGATTGGACCTCAGGGCGCTTTCCACCTCCAGCCGGTCAACTTCCCCTACCCGACCAAGGAGTGGCTCCAGCCGAAGCGTTACAAGGCTCACGTCGTCGGCACGACCTACGTCTACGACTTCCCCGACCTGTTCCGCCAGGCGATCCGTCGTCAGTGGAAGCTCGTGGGCAAGACCGCGCCGGCAGAGCCGCTCGTCGCCAAGGAGCTCGTCCTCGACGAGTTTGGCACGCCGCAAGAGGTCTCGCGGCCGCCTGGCACCAACAACATCGGTATGGTCGGCTGGATCTACACGATCTACACCCCAGAGTGCCCGCAAGGTCGTCGCATCGTCGTCATCGCCAACGACATCACCTTCAAGATCGGTTCGTTCGGACCGGACGAGGACCGCTACTTCTTCGCCGTGACCGAAGTCGCTCGCAAGCTCGGCCTCCCGCGTGTCTACCTGTCCGCCAACTCTGGCGCTCGTCTCGGTATTGCCGAGGAGCTCGTCGACAAGTTTGACGTCGCGTGGGTCGACGCCTCTCGCCCGGAGAAGGGCTTCAAGTACCTCTACCTGACGGCGGAGAAGCTCGGCGAGCTCAAGAACCAGGGCGAGAAGAGCGTGATCACGCAAAAGATCGAAGACGAGGGCGAGGTCCGCTACCAGATCACCGACGTGATCGGTCTCCAAGACGGTCTCGGCGTCGAGTCGCTGAAGGGATCCGGTCTCATCGCCGGTGAGACGTCGCGTGCCTACGACGACATCTTCACCATCACTCTCGTTACGGCTCGTTCGGTCGGTATCGGTGCCTACCTCGTCCGTCTCGGCCAACGTGCCGTCCAGGTCGAGGGCCAGCCGATCATCCTCACAGGCGCGGGCGCCCTCAACAAGGTCCTCGGTCGCGAGGTGTACTCGTCCAACTTGCAGCTCGGTGGCACGCAGATCATGTACAAGAACGGTGTGTCTCATCTGACGGCACCGAACGACCTCGAGGGTGTCTTGTCGATCGTCCGCTGGCTCGGCTACGTTCCGGCATCGCGCGGCGCCATGCTCCCGATCATGCCGTCCGTCGACTCGTGGGACCGCCCGATCGACTACACGCCGATCAAGGGAGCTTACGACCCGCGTTGGTTCCTTGCCGGCAAGACCGACGAGTCCGACGGCCGCTGGCTCTCGGGCTTCTTCGACAAGGACTCGTTCCAGGAGACTCTCTCGGGCTGGGCCCAGACTGTCGTCGTCGGCCGTGCTCGTCTCGGCGGCATCCCCATGGGTGCCATCGCGGTCGAGACCCGCACGATCGAGCGCGTTGTCCCCGCCGACCCGGCGAACCCGCTCTCGAACGAGCAGAAGATCATGGAGGCTGGTCAGGTACGCAGTTCTTTTCCTTTTTGTTTCTTACAGCGAGTCGTGACTGACTTGACTCTTGGGATGCACGCAGGTCTGGTACCCGAACTCGGCCTTCAAGACTGGCCAGGCAATCTTCGACTTCAACCGCGAGGGTTTGCCGCTCATCATCTTCGCCAACTGGCGTGGATTCTCCGGTGGACAGCAGGACATGTTCGACGAGGTCCTCAAGCGCGGTTCGCTCATCGTCGACGGCCTGTCGGCGTACAAGCAGCCGGTCTTTGTGTACATCGTCCCGAACGGAGAACTTCGTGGTGGTGCCTGGGTCGTGCTCGACCCGTCCATCAACGCCGAGGGCATGATGGAGATGTACGTCGACGAGACTGCCCGCGCCGGTGTGCTTGAGCCGGAGGGTATCGTCGAGATCAAGCTCCGCAAGGACAAGCTCATCGCCCTCATGGACCGTCTCGACCCGACCTACCGCGAGCTCAAGGCCAAGAGCACCGACGCATCGCTCTCCTCTGCCGACGCGGCTCAGGCCAAGGCCGACTTGTCTGCTCGCGAGAAGCAGCTCATGCCGCTCTACCAGCAGATCGCCCTGCAATTCGCCGACTCGCACGACCGTGCCGGACGCAGTACGTTTCGATTCCCTCCTATGGTCCTCCTCGCCACGGGATACTGATTACCTTCCTTTCCACTGGCAGTTCTCGCCAAGGGTTGCGCCCGCGACAAGGTTAGCTGGACCGAGTCGAGGCGCTACTTCTACGCCCGCCTCCAGCGCCGTCTGCTCGAGGAGGACGCCGTCAGGCGCCTCGGCGTCGCGAACCCGACCCTCTCACGCGCGCAGCGTCTCGCGATCATCCACGAGACTCTCGGCGATGCCGAGCTCACCAACGACTTTGCTGCCGCCCGCGCGCTCGAGGCCAACGCCGCGTCGATTGCCGAGCGTGTCAAGTCGGCCCGCGCTGACACGATCGCCTCGAGCGTCGCTCAGCTCGCTGCCGAGGACAAGGAGGCGTTCGCGGCCGCCCTGCAGCAGGTCCTCGGTGACAAGCTGAACGCCGCCGACCTCGCTCGCATCCTCGCATAAGCCTCCTGACCCGGGTCTCTCTTTTCGTTCGTCGTTTCATCGTCCGTCCTCGGGGTGGATCTCCGCCGCCTTTGTTCCTTTCTCCGTGCCTTTGTGTGAATCGCGTTCGCTCTCGTCCATTAGAGGTTTCTAGTTTTCTGCTCTTCCCCCCCACTGTCATATATCCGGAATCGTCTCTCTTTCTAGGTGCAATAGGTTCTTCACTGGACTCTCGAAGCGTCATAAGTCCGGTCTCATCAAGCTAGAGAGTGTTTACCCAACTTGAAGTTGCTCGTTTGAATTTGCCACGAACCTCTGCGTCCCTTCCTCACTCGCTGACGAGCAGGATCGCGTCGAGGTGGGAGAATGGCGACAAAGGACGCAAATGTAAGCTCTCAGCAGCATAGCGTGCCTCGGCGAGTCGGATCCACGCTGACCCTTTGCTCATCTCGACCATCTTACCCCGCCGGACCCGACTGTGCTGGCAACCTCGCTGGGCATCCGATCTGCGCTGGTGGACTCTCGCATGGACTTTCTGGGCGTCAACAGACGACGGTCTACGTCGGCGGATTCTCGCCAGACACGACGGCGACGCTGCTGCACTCTGCGTTCATCCCGTTCGGCGACATCCTCGACATCTCGTTGCCGTCCGATCCGGCGCGCAAGGGCGCTCACAAGGGCTTTGCGTTCATCACGTTTGCGACACCAGAAGCAGCGCTCGACGCCTGCGACAACATGCATCGGAATTGCCTCCCAACGGTCACGAACCGGGGGAGGATCCTCAAGGTCAACAAGGCAAAGCCGCCAAAGGGAGCCGGCAAGCATGGCAGCAGTAAGCCGAGTAAGCTCGCTTTGTACCGGGCACTTCGCGCGCAGTCTTCAAGACGTATTCTTGCTGACGTTCCGCTACTCTCTTTGTCCTGCTGCTCCTACCTGCCCAAACCTCTGCTCGCGCACCGCCAGTCTGGGCCTCGGAGGAGTGGATCGCAGCACACGGCACTCATGGAGTCGGCGAACCCGGCGTTGGAGCGCCGGCAGAGGACGGCGACGCGTCCTTACAAGAAGAGGCGTGAACCCTCCACACGAGAGTCGCGCAGCTGTTCCCACCACCTTGTTGTAACATCAGACGCGCATACCCCAGGAACTATTAGAAGAACTTGGCGCCCGAAGAGAGAGAGAAAAAGAACGACGATGCAAATGCGAATGCGATGTGGGAGAATGAAAGCGACGGAGAGTGAGCCAGCACACGGGTCTAGTAATGATCGGATCGGAAGTAACGGTCTCCGAAAGATCCAAGACCGGGGAGGATAGTAAAGATCTGGAGGGATGGGCACGGTCAGTGGGGAATTCTCGGACGGGACGGTCGAGAGCGGGACTCGCGAACCTTTTTGTCCCCATCGGTCCCTTTCTCCCAACGCTCTTCGAGGCCGTTGTCGGCTGCACTGCAGGCAATTCGTACCCCGGCTAGGAAGGTGCACAGAACTGAAGGTCAGCAATGGAGCGCCGGGTAACAGATCCACCGCCCTGGACTCACGGAAAGCGCGCTTGAGTGCCCACACGCCTCCGACCTTGGAAACGAGGATGCAGCAGAAGACGATGTTCTCCTCTCTCACGCCGTGGTCGAGCAAGATCCGGACTGCCATGAGCGCCGCCGCGCCGGTCCCGATCTGCGAGTCGAGCAAGAGGACGGTGCTCTTCTCGGCGCTCTCGAACGAGGTGGTCAAGATCTCGGGCAGCGAGACTTGGTACAGGAGCGGTTCGCCCGTCTTGGTGTCACTCTGGATGAGGACGCTCCCGACGGGTACGTCGCGGACGACGCGCCTCAGGCCTTTCTCGAGCGAGGCACCGGAGCGGAGGATCGAGACGCCGCAGAGGTGACCCTCGGGGACGTCGAGTTCTGCGCCGGCATACACGAGGTCGAGAGGAGTTTCGATGCGCTTCTCGCGATAGGGGAGGAGGGACAGGGCATGTTCGATGACGAGGGTCGAGAGGCGGTTCGCGAGGAAGATGAAATCTTCCGGGTCGGTCTCGACGTCGCGAAGCAGAGTGTGAATACCCTGCATGCCAGAGTGGTCAGTCATCGCATCTCCCCTATCAAGAGGGTCGGCGCTCACCTTGATCTGCGCGGTCTGCTTGATGAGGTGCACTGTATCCGGCAGAAGCTCCTGCTCGGAGACCTCGCCCTGATCCCGCGCCTTGTAATACAGCCCACCCTCATGCTCGCACTTCTCCACGCCAGGTGTAGAAGGCACACTGCTCGGACCTCCGGGCGCAGTCTCCTTGTACAGCGTCCCTCGGAGTTCGCGCCGGCGCTCGCTCAGCTGTCTCCGCACATGCGAGACAATCATGTCGACCGACCGCTCGTTGTTGGCCCCGGGCACGATAATGTCGGCGAACCGGTTCGTAGGCTGGATAAAGTTGTCAAAGGCGGGTTTGACAAAGCGCAGGTACTGGTCGAGGACGCCGGCCGCGTCGCGGCCGCGTTCGACGAGGTCTCGTCGGAGACGTCGCGCGAGCATGAGGTCCGAGTCGCACTGAACAAAGATCTTAAGATCGAGAAGGTCGCGCAGATTCTTGTCGTACAGCACAAAGATTCCCTCGACTGCGGAATGCGGAATGGCGGCGGCGGGGATGATCAGCCTTGTATCGAGAAAGGCGCTCAAAGAACGCCAACGAGGGCAGAGGTGCTCACCGATGATGACGTTTGCGCCGTAGAGGTAGGTCGTCTCGTCCGTGCGCTGGTGCTCGACGAACGAGTAATTCGGGATGTGAACCGACCGGCACTCTTTCATGTCGCGCACGCACTCGACGAGCTTGTCGTAATCGAACGAGTCGGGCGAGTCAAAGTCTTTGCGGGGAAGCGCGTATCAGTCACTCATTCTGGGGAGTGCTGCCCAAGGGATCGGTCCGAGAAGAAAGGCTCGAGTGGAAGGGCTGAGGCTCACCGTGATTGTTGGCGCGAGCGGCGGCCGACTCTTCGGGCGAGAGGGTCTTGTAAAAGTTGTCTTGCGAGACGACGAGGACCCACGGTACCCCGAGCGATTTGAGCACTTCTTGCGCCACGCGGGTCTGCAGCAGCACAGTGTATTCCGTTCCCCGGTTGTCAGATGGTGATGGGAACGAGATGGAGTGGAGACGCATGCGGGACTACTGACCTTTCCGCTCGCGCTGCCGCCTCCGATTCCGATGATGTACGCTTTCGACGGTTTGCCATCTGCACAATGTAAAAGTTTCAGTATTGCGCCAAGTGGTGGTTGGGTTGTCGTTGAGGACGAGTGAGGGGGAGGAGCAAACTGACCGAGTCCATACCAAGGGCTCCGCCTGCGCACACAGTTCGGGAGGGTCAGCTCGTCAGAGAGCAGGCCGCAGTCGACTCGGGCTCACCCTGCTTCAGTCAGGACGAGGTTCTTTGGCAGGGAGCGCACGACCGGCTGAACCGGAGCAGCAGATGCAGCATCGGATCGAGTCGCCGAAGTCGCGGGCGGCATAGCAGAGCCCGGGCGTGTTCCTTGTCCTCGTCGCCGGTGTAGGCAGACTTGGACGCGAGCTTGAGGAGAGAGCAACCACAAATGGTCGTTTCTCATCAAACTTGAGAATTCTGGCGCGGAAACGGCGACACCAATCCGCAGTCGCTGCTTTGCAACATAAAGTCCTGCGCTCCAGCTCCCCACAGAGTAAACTCTCACTCGAGCTCGCCAACCTGCCAACACTGCACCTCGGGCGGCCACTTTGCCGCCACCTCGTCCACTCCAACCAAATCCCTCAACCCGCACGGCCTGTAGATCCACACCTCTCCCTTTGACATGGCCGCCAAGTCGTACGTCTTTTCGGACGGCGCGTAACCGCGCGATTGTTCGACGACGGTGAGACTGACGAGGGACGAGAGGGGGTAGGCCGTGTCGAGGAAGGGAGGCTGCCTTCCGCTGGGGTCGAAACGAGGAAGGGTGAGGGGCGCTCCGGCGGCGACGATGATGGCCGTGTGCTGAAAGGCGAGGGTTTACGAGGGTCAGAGGGAACTTGTCTGTGTCGGATCAAGAAAGACAAACGCACCTCTGGATCTCCCAGCGTGGAATAACTGCCGGGTGCCATCCCGACTTCGCGGATCGTGACCGACCGCCACTCGACAATATCGCCCGGTCGAACATACACGTCACCTCCCGTCCAAGTCCCCACCACCTCTCCCGTACCGGCCCGCGCATAATAGAGCAAGGCGCCGTGCGTGCGCGCAATGCTCGGGAACGGCGCGTCGCCGATCTTGTCCGCCTCACAAGCTGCGATCGCCTCATTCGCGAGGTCCCAGCATTCGCCTCTCGCGACGGGGACTCCTCTCGCGAGGGCGTCCTGCGCAAAGCGGACGATCCGAGGCCCGTAGGTCTCACTCGCGCGGTACAGTCGCTCGGCGTCCCAGTCGTGTTCGATCCTCGGTCGGGGGCGGTACCTCCCCTCTCGCTGGACTTGCCCTCCCCGAAGAAGGGCGGTGGGTCCTCGAGCCTCGGCAGTTGCGTTCCACGAGATCCGGATCCACGCGATCGAGGCGTCGCCGAAGAGGAAGCAGCCGACGTAGGATTTGGCATCACCGCGCTGGAGCCACGAGTAGGCGCTCCTCACGTCGGAGCGGTTCTCGAGTGGGGGAGGTTGCGGAGAGGGACTGGCGGGAGGGGGGAGGAAGAATGGGACGGCGGAAGTGGTGAGGATGGATGACAAGTTTGGTGGGTCGAGGAGCCAGTGCAGGAGGGACAAGGCGGCGGACGAATGCGTCTCTGCCGGTGGGTAAGAGCGGTCGGGTCGGGATGCAGGAGGGGCGAGAGCGGGCGATAATTGGGGTCGAGTGGCGCGCGAGATCGGAGGCGGACCGGACGAAAGTGTCGGCGCGGGAGCCACCGGAGCGGGTTGCTTCGCCGCCTCGGGGACGGCGACGGCGATGAATGCGCTTCGCCTAGCTGGTTTTGGTGCGACCTGAGGCCGCGCGGGTGCGGGTGCGGGTGCGGGTGCAGGAGGTTGTATCTGGATTCCGAGTCGGGAGGAAAAGAACTACGGGAGTAGTAGAATTGCTCGGTTAGCCGGCGCACTCTCTCCAAGCTGAGCTCTCTCTCTGGAGGGGCGCACCTCGTCTAGAGCGGAGAAGAGGGCATCCTTGTCCGCCTGAGTGGCTGCATTCGAGGGAGCTGTCCGTCTGGAAGGCGGAGGCGGTGCTGCTGCTGCTGCTGCCAAGGGAGGCCTGTGCGAGGGTGGCGCTGCACTCGTCGAGGATGTATAGCGGGAGGGCGGACTCGGTCTCTGTAGCTGTGTACGGGCTGCAGAGGCGGCTTGTTCCTGTTGGCGGCAGAAGTGGGGGTGGAAGGGGAGTCAGGCAGAGAGGGCGAGCTAGGGTGGACGTGAGACTGACTGCTTTGGCTCTGATGGCTGCAAAGTCCATACATCCAGTAGTGTGCGGAGGAGACTAGACTTGCACCGCCTCGTGTTCGATCGAAGAAGACGCGCTCGGCGAGCCTTGGCGCTCATCGCCTCGCCTCGTTAGCCTCACCGCATCGCCCCTCGCTCTCTCCCTCTCTCCCACTGGTCCTTGCAGCTAGATAGTAACCACAGTCAGCGTGTGTGTGTGCGCAGTGAGGTGCGCCCTAGCTGCAGATCCCTCCCAACGATGGACTCGCCACCACCACCCGCGCCTCCGCCTCCGCCTCGAGCTGGAGCACCGCGTGGCGACCTCGCGCCGCCCGTACCCACAGTCCAGATCTCGTACGCACCACCTGCGGACCAACACACCCCGCCCGCTTCCCCGACCAGGGCAGCACCCGAGGTCCAGTTGACCCCACCGAGAGCAGCCACTACTACTCAGGGCGCACCCACGGCGGCAAATGCCCCTCCGAGTCCGAGCCAGTCCCTCAACTCGGAAGTCAACTACTTGACCAGTCTGTCATTGCGTGACAACCACGACGTGAGTCCACCCTCCGCTCCGCTGCCTCCTCTCCCAGCCCACCAGACCAGGTCTTGGCGCAAACGGGATGACCGCGGCCAAGGTCGATCTCGCTCGCCATCCCGGAGAACGGGTCGCTCGCTCGTAAGCTCGCTCTACTCGGACACTGACATCATGCCTGTGAAACAGCCAGAGGGGACTCGCAGGGCAGTCGAAGCGGCAGACGGCGCGAGCGGTCACTCGAGGCGGCCCTCGTACGCCTCGACCGTGCCAGACTCGACCACCACCGCCACCTACGTCGACGACAACCACAGCAAGCACGGCGGCGATGGTGCCACCACCAAACTCTCAAAGTTCGGCACCTCGGATTCTTCCCACCCCGCTGCCGCATCAGGGGCGACCCCGCGTGACCTCGAAAAGGGACTCGACGAGTCCGGCCAGCCGCTCTCGCTCGACCCGGACGACTCGGGCCGCCTCCGCGACGCCTCGAACCCCGGCATCGAAGACACCCAAGTGACCGCAGCGGACGGCAAGCGACGGAAACTGTTTGGCATCTTCCCCCGCCGCGCCAAGAAACCCGACCAAGTGGTCGCGATCGTCGACCCCCCTGCGGACCAGATGGCCCCCTTTGATCCGACCATGCTCCCCTCGGCGTTGTACGAACTCGTCGACCCGAAATCGATCGACCACTTGCGCGCGCTCGGAGGCACCGAGGGGATCCTCCGCGGCTTGAAGACGGACCCAAAGACGGGCCTCGCCGAGGAAGCAGGGTCGGACGGCACGAGCGTCGCCCTCGCAGAGGACCGGAAGCGCGTCTATGGCGAGAACCGCATCCCGGGCAAGAAACCCAAGAGTTTCCTCGCCCTCTGCTGGGCCGCTTACACCGTACGTTTCGAAACGGCCCTTTGCTTCTTTGCTCACTCTTTTGACACTCGTCCCGCCGCCTGCAGGACAAGGTCCTTATCATTCTGTCGATCGCGGCCGTCGTCTCGCTCGCCCTCGGTCTCTACCAAGATCTCGGCACTCCCGCCTCGTACTACCCGTCGACCGCATGCCCTCCGACCAACCTCTGCAAGGAGCCTCAAGTCGACTGGGTCGAAGGTGTCGCCATCACGGTCGCCATCCTCATCGTCGTCATGGTCGGTTCGGTCAACGATTGGCAAAAAGAGCGGCAGTTCCAAAAGCTCAACGCGCAAAAGGAAGAACGCAACGTCAAGGTCCTCCGGAACGGTCAGGAACGCCTCATGTCGGTGTACGACGTCGTCGTCGGCGACATCCTCTTTATCGAACCGGGAGAGATCATCCCCGTCGACGGCGTCTTCTTGTCGGGTCACAACGTCCGCTGCGACGAGTCGGGCGCGACGGGCGAGTCGGACGCGCTCCGCAAGGCGCCGTTCGAGGAACTCGAGGCCGAAAAAGGTCAGCGCAGCAAGGCCGACTGCTTCATGATTTCCGGGTCCAAGGTCCTCGAAGGGGTCGGCTCGTACGTCGTCACGTCGGTCGGGCGCAACTCGTTCCACGGCAAGATCATGATGTCGCTCCAGGGCGACACGGAAGACACGCCGCTCCAACTGAAACTGAACGCGCTCGCCGAACTGATTGCGAAACTCGGTTCCGCGGCCGGTCTGCTCCTCTTTACGGCGTTGATGATCCGGTTCTTTGTCCAACTGAAGCAAGACCCGGACCGCACGCCGAACGAAAAAGCCCAGTCGTTTATCCAAGTCTTGATCATCTCGGTCACGATCGTCGTCGTCGCCGTCCCCGAGGGTTTACCGCTCGCCGTCACGCTCGCGCTCGCGTTCGCGACGCGCCGCATGACCAAGATGAACTTGCTCGTTCGCGTCCTCGGCGCGTGCGAGACCATGGCGAACGCGACTTGCGTCTGCACGGACAAGACTGGAACCCTCACGACCAACAAGATGTCGGTCGTCGCCGGTTCGATTGGCGTTCACCTCAAGTTTGCGCAGCGCCTCGCCGAGAACTCGAAACGCACCAACGCGAACGACGATCGCGATCCCGAAAAGGTCTCGGCAGACGGCCACGACGACTCGCCGTCGTCGTCCGAGCCTTCTTCGCCGACTTCTTCCTCGAGTGGCGGTGCTGCAGCTCCCCCGAAGCGTAAAGGTCGACTCGACTTTTCGGCCGACATGACGGACATCAACGAGCACATCTCGCCCGGACTCCGCAAACTCTTGAACGACTCGATCGTGATCAACTCGACCGCATTCGAAGGCACCGACGAGCACGGCGCCGAAGGCGGCTTTGTCGGGTCCAAGACCGAGACCGCCCTGATGTCGTTTGCGCAGTCCGAAGGGTGGCCGCACTACCGCGCCGTGCGCGAGGGTGCCCAGGTCGTCCAGATGGTGCCGTTCTCGTCCGAACGCAAGTGCATGGGCGTCGTGATCCGCTTGCCGAACGGCAAGTACCGCCTCTTCCTCAAGGGCGCGTCTGAGGTCCTCGCGCGTCTCGCCACGCGTCACGTCATCGTGCAGGAACACGGCGGCAAGTCCGCTGACGCCTCCGCCACCGCCACCGCTACCGACGACGTCGATGAGGTCCCGACGGCCGAGTTTGACGAAGAGACTCGCGGCAACATTACCCGGACGATCATCTTCTACGCTTGCCAGTCCCTCCGTACCATCGCCCTCTGCTCGCGCGATTTCGAGTCGTGGCCGCCTCGCGGGTGCGAGATGAACGCCGAAGGCGAAGTCGCGTTCGAGGACCTCGCGCGCGACTTGACCCTGATCGGCGTCACGGCGATCGAGGACCCCCTCCGCGAAGGGGTCGCCCAAGCCGTCGCGACGTGCCAAGGCGCAGGCGTCATGGTCAAGATGTGCACGGGTGACAACGTCCTCACGGCGCGGTCGATCGCGACCCAGTGCGGCATCTTTACCAAGGGCGGCATCATCATGGAAGGTCCCGTCTTCCGCAAGCTGTCGGACCAGCAGCGGCACGAGGTCGTCCCCAACTTGCAGGTCCTCGCGCGGTCGTCGCCCGAAGACAAAAAGATCCTCGTCGAGACGCTCAAGGACATGGGCGAGGTGGTCGGTGTCACCGGAGACGGTACGAATGACGGTCCGGCGCTCAAGACGGCCAACGTCGGTTTCTCGTGAGGCTTGATCCAGTTTTCGTATCTCGGCCGTACTGGTTCCCTGGACCGCAGCGTGCTGACTTTGGCTCTTTCTTTGTGGATCAGGATGGGCATCGCCGGTACCGAAGTCGCCAAGGAGGCTTCCGACATCATCCTCATGGACGACAACTTTGCTTCGATCGTCTCTGCCATCATGTGGGGACGTTGCGTCAACGACTCGGTTCGCAAGTTCTTGCAGGTGCGTTCATGGAGGTTTCCGCACACAGTTCCGTTGGCTGGCGCGGGTAAACTAAATCGTTTTCTTTTCGTTCCCGCTCACAGTTCCAGCTTTCGGTCAACATCACTGCCGTCATCATCACCTTTGTCACGTCCGTCGCTTCGGACGAGGAGTCGTCGGTCCTGACTGCCGTGCAGCTGCTCTGGATCAACTTGATCATGGACACCGTGAGTCGCGCTGCGATCGACCGGAATGACCGAGCAAGCGCGCAAGGCTGACCCTGCTCTCTCTACGCTAGTTCGCCGCTCTCGCTCTCGCTACGGACCCGGCCGACCCCGAGTCGCTCCGCCGCAAACCGGACCGCAAGACCGCTCCGCTCATCTCGGTCCAGATGTGGATCATGATCTTGGGCCAGTCGGTGTACCAACTCGTCGTCGCGCTCACTCTCAACTTTGCCGGACACGAGATCTTGAACTTGCACTCGACCGACCCGGCGTTGTCGATCGACCAGGAGAACGAGCTCAAGACTCTGATCTTTAACGCTTTCACCTTCTCGCAAATCTTCAACATGATCAACTGCCGTCGTGCGCACTATTCAGAATGGAGCGGTCTTGCAACTAGACATGTGGCTGACCCCCGTTTTGAATCACCTTTCCCAGGTCTTGACCGAGGCCTCAACATCTTCACCGGCATTTTCCGCAACATGTGGTTCCTCTTGATCTTCTGCATCAGTACGCTCCACTCTCTGCGCACTGCTCTTGTCCTGGGCCCGCGCTGACACCCCCCGGGCTTCCTGTTCCACAGTGGTCGGTGGCCAGGCGCTCATCGTCAATGTCGGAGGCGCCGCGTTCCAAGTCGTCCGGATCGGTGGTCGCGACTGGGCCATTTCGATCGTCATCGGTCTCATCACCCTTCCCCTCGGTGCCTTGCTCCGCTGCCTCCCGCCCGGTCCCTTCCACCGCCTCTTGGTCAAGCTGCACCTCTACCCGTCTGAGGCGCAGATCCGCGGCGACTTGCCGTTTGTCAGCAAGGCGGCCGAGGAGGTCAAATGGGCCGAAGGCATCCAGAAGGCGATCGACGGACTCCGCGTCTACTCGACCGTGCGCGGCGGTCGCGCTCGCGCATCGAGCATCCTCAAGTTCAAGCGCCCCGTCAGCCGCGACAAGCAGCTCAAGGCGATGGACATGCAGCCGACGTACCTCATGGCGATGGTCCCGAGTCTCGTCATCGGTTCGATCGGCGGCGGTTGGCGTCCCGAGAGCGGTTCGATGGAGAACCCGGCCGCGCACGACCCGAGCTTGTCGACCCAGCAGCTCGTCGAGCGCGGACTCGGCCAACTGCAGCCTGGCGGAGGACACTCGCGCTCGCCGTCGATGTCGACGACGCTCCCGCCGGTCAAAGAGGAGCCGCGCAAGGAGTGAGATCGCTCCATTGTCGCGGCGGAGGCCTCCATAACTCCCCCTTCGACCCTTTTCCCACCAAATCACCTTGCTCTCCTCATAGAGCTTCTGTACCACTATACACCTTGGCGTGACCTACATCCATAAATAGCTACACCGTCGTCCGCAGCCCCTGTCTCCACTACATACACCCGCAGTTCCCTTCTTCCCCTCCTGTCTCTACTTTGCACCCACCGACGCCGTCCACACTCTCGGTTTGTCTTGTAAAACTATGACTTGACACTTCTGCCGATTCCAAAGCTCGATCTGGATCATGCTCGTGTGCAGAGGCTAGCCCGACCCGACTTGACTGAAATCCGACAAGTCGTACTTCAGCTTGTGCCTGTCCCCATGTCACCCCGACTTCGGACGCCGTTCCGGCCATGGCTCGCGCGGTTCTCTTCGACAGCGCGAGTCGCTGAACTGCCGTCGCCACTGCAGCGCGAGCTGTTCCGGCGAGTCGCTCAGCCGGTCGCCGTTATTACGGCCCACATTCCCGACCCGTCAACCGCTCTTCCGGGCACAGCAGCTGCGCCAGAGGCTCGAGAGGATGGCCGAATGCAAGACAACCACGGCGCGACGCTCTCTTCCTTGACGAGCATCTCGCTGTCGCCGCCTCTCGTCTCGTTCTCGCTCCGGTTACCGTCTCGACTCGCATCCTTTCTCTCCAGGCGGGAGGGCGCAGCACCGCCCGAGTTCCGAGTGCATCTACTTTCGACAGAGCAGGAATCCATAGCGCGCGCATTTGCGCGTCAAGCACCGTTGCCCGCACCGGCTCAACCGTCCCCTCCGCCGCCAACCTCGGTCTCAGCAGGCAACGATTCGCACGGCGCGCCGCCTGTGTTGCCAGTATTCGACTCGTCGCTGTTCGAGCAACTCGAGGCGGCAAGTCTCGGCTCGATGCGATGTCGGGTCGTGCAGCAGATCCCTCTCGCAGGACTCGACGGCCATTCGACACAGGCGGTGACGCGGGACCAGCCGCGGTCAGAGCTGTTCATCGCGCGGGTCGACGACGTACAACTTGGCATGGATGGAGAGGGCGCAGCTTCGCTCCTGTATTGGGACCAGCGTTACGCAGGCGTGGCGCCGCTCCTCGAGTCTGCCGGACGGGAATAGGTGCGCATCCTTTCGCCTCGTTCGCATAAGTCTGCTCTGACGCGAAGCTTTACCGTGTGCAGATCTTGACAGGAGAGTCCGTCAATTCGCTCACGAGCAGAAGGAGCGCACCGTACGGAGGTTCAATCTCGCACCGTCCTTGCGCCGGAATCACCAAAACGCCGCGCGCCAAGCCGTCGTGAATATGGCTAGACCTAACGGAGATCAGCTTCGCACCCTTTAAGTTGCACCCACACCTCCGCAAGGATCGCCGAGCAAAATTTGTAGCAATTAGCAACAACATGTCAACATCTCTAGCTATTCGCATATTCTTATCTTCTGTGGTCTAGGGATCCGCATTTCGGAACTCTGGAGCTGCGCCAGTATCTGCTGCGTCAGTCTGAGATCGAGAGGAGACAGTCCGAGAGCGACTCACGTATGTACTTTAGCTTGAGAGCGCGGAAAACGTCTTGTTCGGTCATGGTGGGCACGACCTCATTCGTGCCTCGAACGCGGAGTCCGCCCGAGTCGAACTTGTAGCCGCTGCGATCGTGGACATCAGCTACATGCATACACGGGCGAGGCCGTGGCAGGATCGATTCCCGGGGAAAGCCTTCGTACGTACAGTTTCTCGGCGTGCTTGCGCAGATCTCGCTCAAACTGCGTCGAACCACTCCAACCAAGAACCGCCGCCCCGAAGCTAGGCCAGCGAGCAAAGATGAGGTCGACCCGCCGGTAGATGTCTCGTTTGCGGGTGGTGCCGTTCGCGGGATGGCGGAAGACGACCAACGCCTTGTCGAGCGAGTCGAATGAGCTCGCCTTCTTGTTCTCCGTGATTGTGCGGAGTGTCGCAGGTTCGCTGAAAGAGAGGATCCCGTCCGGCGGGATCAAGCCTGCGAGGGGGGAAATCGTGAGCCAGAGTGCGGCCACGCGCCTCTCGACCTCGCGGGCGAACGCACCTTTGGCTTGCAGGCGGTGACAAAGTCGACGCAACATCTTCCGTTCCTTGCCGTCCTGGTGCGGACTGTCGCGTCAGGAGGTCAGTCATCGCTCTGAACCGCATGAAGGAGCTGATTGCGCTCACTAGGTAATCAACAAGTCCACGTCGTTGGACTGCAACTTCCCCCGGCGGTACCTGACAGTTTGGGAGGGAGTCCTTAGCGCGCCAATCATCGCGGCTGAACCGTGGAAAGAGAGTCCTACCCGCCGGCGATACAAATGTGCGCACCGCGTTCGATACGGTCGATTTGCAGTTGGACGAAAGCAGCGATGCTCTCGACGTCTGCCCGAGGAATACTGTGGCGGCAGATGCTTAGTAGGCGCCGTCGCGATTCCGATATGACTGCCGACGTACGGAAGCTGTATGTCGTCGTGATACTTGAACTCGGTCTCCCATTTGCCACTTTTGCGCATGTCTTCCGCCGAGCGATAGCCGAGAGCGTACAGCTCCTTTGCGGTATGATGACCGATACCGTGCACAGTCATAAGCGATTTCAGGGCTTGGTATCGCTCGTTGTGCTGAAGGTCATCTGCGTGCGTGAGAGGATCAGCGCGAGATCTCACAAGCAGCTATCGCCCGCAGGGCGTACCTGCTTCCTTGATCCGACCGGTCTGCAGGAACTCGTCCACCTTAAGAGCGAGTTTCTCACCGACCTGTGGACCATTGCCAACGCCATGTGAGCAACGGCAGCTCGCCGCCAAGGGTGTGAAGGTTGCGGAAAAAGTACCTTGTGCAGAGCGCGCGCCTCTTCTCCGGATCGCAATTTGTAAGGACAAGCAATGATTGCGGATATTGCGGTAGAGTAGGAGATCCCTTCCGGACTACTCGCTGGGAGGGTCGTGCGCACGATCAGCAGTGACGGCTTCTGGCGGATCGCCGGCTGAGAGCCTGAAGCCGGAACGTACAGCCATATTCTGCAAATCGCCATTCGCGCAGCGGTCTAAGTGCGTCTACGAGGTCTTGATTCGCGCACGGTCGTCGTGAATAGCGCATGCAAGCCAGCGGGGGCACAGCAGGTCGGTTGGAGTGAAGCGAGTCGGAGTCGTCTTCCAGCGGAGAAGCGCCATGCGAAGATCTCGCTCTCGGTGCGAGCTGGTCAGCCATCGAGTACGAGCATGGATGTGCTTGTGAAGAGCGGGAGAAGGAGCGATGACAGAGCAGCGACTGTCAAAGTGGAGCGCTGACGTCGACGCTCGCAGCGCAGCGAGTCTTCGAGTCGCGAGAGGTGCGACTGCATGGACGTGCATTCTTCCCTTCCTGTTTGCAACCGTCTGCAGCATTGCGCGGGTGGAATGCTCGGTCAAGGTAGGACCGAGGGAACGGGGAAAAGAGCTGCTCGCCGTGGCCATGGCTCTCTCGAGAACAAGTGAGGGACTCGGGGAGAAAAAACGCTGATTTGCAAGCGACGGGAGTAAAAAATGACAACAAGGGACGCGCGAGGGTAGAGAGAGAAAGACGAAGAAGAGAAGCGAGGAGAGGCCACTTTTTTTTGTGACGAAAATTTCTAAGCTCCGAAGCCGTAGAGGGTCTTGCCGGCGCGCTTGAGGGCGTAGACAACGTCGAGCGAGGTGACAGTCTTGCGCTTGGCGTGCTCGGTGTAGGTGACCGAGTCGCGGATGATGTTCTCGAGGAAGATCTTGAGGACGCCGCGCGTCTCCTCGTAGATCAGGCCAGAGATACGCTTGACACCGCCACGACGGGCGAGACGACGGATCGCCGGCTTGGTGATGCCCTGGATGTTGTCGCGCAACTGCAGGTGGGGACGTCGGGTCAGCACGCGGGTCAAACAAGTCGGCCGCGACGAGAAGAAGGGAGGAACTGACAATCTTGCGGTGACGCTTGGCGCCGCCCTTTCCGAGACCCTTGCCACCCTTTCCACGGCCAGACACTGTTGCGAGGTGGTGGTGTCGAGAGTCAGTTAGAGTCGTGTGCGAGGGGCGATCGCGCCGCGGTGATGACTGGGATCGGTGCGATGACTGCGACCTCCCGTTCACGACCACGAGCGTAGGCTAGAGTGACTCACTGTTTGTTTAAAAGTAAGTTGGGGGTTGAGAGAGTGAGGTGAGCAGCTGGCTTGGTGAGAGCGAGCTGGAGAGGCGGGGCGTCTGAAAAGTGACTGGAGATGAGAAGAAGAGCGTCGAGTCGTACTGGCTCAGAGTGGTTCAGAGAGCGTGTTTGGCGCGCGCGGTAAGCCCGACCTAGGTTCGTGCAAGAGCTACGACACGTCAGCCTTTTTGTTTGTTGCGTGCGCTCCGTTTCGCCTAGGTCCGCGCGCACGAGCCTAGGTCAGCCCGCACGAACCTAGGTCGCGCGCGTTGATTTCACGCAACATCACGGCAAACACCGCTTGCTCTCTCCTTTCTTGTACTCCCAACAAGTCTCTCGTCTAGTCAAAGATGGCCCGCACCAAGCAAACCGCCCGCAAGTCGACCGGAGGAAAGGCTCCCCGCAAGCAGCTCGCCGCCAAGGCGGCCCGCAAGTCGGCGCCCGCCGCCGGTGGTGTCAAGAAGCCTCACCGTTACCGCCCGGGTACCGTCGCGCTCCGTGAGATCCGTCGCTACCAGAAGTCGACCGAGCTCCTGATCCGCAAGCTCCCGTGAGTCCGCCGCCCCGACGCCTTGTTTCGCTCCCTCGAGCGAACTAACCTCTCTCGCTCGCGCACCCGCAGCTTCCAGCGTCTCGTCCGTGAGATTGCCCAGGACTTCAAGACGGACCTCCGCTTCCAGTCGTCGGCCGTCATGGCGCTCCAGGAGGCCGCCGAGGCGTACCTCGTCTCGCTCTTCGAGGACACCAACTTGGCCGCCATCCACGCCAAGCGTGTCACCATCCAGCCCAAGGGTGAGTTCCGTTGGCTTCTTTCGATGGTGCTCGAGTGCTGACCCTGCTCTCGGCCCCCCCTCGCAGACATCCAGCTCGCTCGTCGTCTCCGCGGAGAGCGCCAGTGATTTTCTTTCGCCTTTCCCGCCTTCTCCTTTCGTCTTTCGTCTTTCTCCCCATTGTTGTCGCCTTTATATACAGCCGGCTCTCTCAAGGCACTTCTCCGCGCGCCCCCGCCCGCCGTCGCAGCACTTCCTTCTTTTGCAATGTTGCCGTGCGCTCTCCCGTGGTCTCGTCCGCGCTCTGGCAGTCTCTCGTCCGAAGTCGTCGACCACAGAAAGCATAAGAGAGAGAGGGAAGTCACGCATGGCACTCCGGCCCGCATGACCGGGAAGAGGAAGCCGCGCGACGAGATCGTCCGGGACAAGAGAGCACGCTCTTGCCGCGCTGGCTTCCATGAGAGCTCGCTGAGTCAGTGCGACGAGGTCACTGCGAGCGTCGTGCGCGGTCATCTCGACGCTCGTAAGGGGGGATGATCGTGAGAGTCGCAAGGCATCGAGCAGGATGTGCTTCATCGGGGGAGGAGCAAGTCTTTGCAGTGCAGGCGTGAGTACAACAAACACAACGAACCTCGGGGAAGGGAAACGACAAAGGGGCGACAAGCCATGCCGTGGTTCATGATAGACGGAACGTGTCCGCTAATGCGGCAGGTGTCGCGTGGCAAGACGGCCGGCGATCAGAAGCCTGTGACGAAAAGAGAGACGGTCAGCTTGCGAGGCACTGCCGGTCGAGTAGAGGCCGGCGCTCACAGCAGGTACAGTCAAATGGACAGAGAGGTGTATCTGTGGGAGAGAACCAGCAGCGTCAGTATGTGAGGGGTCGTACAAGAGAGTAAGGAGTCGGAAAACTGACCGCCGCCGAGACCAATCTTGAGCTCCGAGGTGCTATAGATGGGCAGCCCATCTTCCGTCTTTTGACCTGTGAGGCGCAATCGCTGCCGGCGTCAGCTTTGTCGACATTTGAGCGCAAGGTGAGAACTCACGCAGTCCTCGACTATCTCGGAACCGTTCTTCCTCCTCAAAGGCCTTCTTCTCCTCCTCGGTGGCGTCCTCCTTGAGCGTCTTTTGTTCTAACGGCGCCGGCTTGTATCCCTCGATGGCCTTGCTCGTGTCGACGACGGTTTCCGGAACACGCTTGGACGGGGCTGGCGCCTTCTCTTCAGCCGTTGCAGACGCCGCCGGTGACTTGTCGGCTTTCTTGACCTTCTTGGCTGGCGGTTTGGATGTGCTGGTCGTGCCGAGCGTAGCCGCGCCGCTCGCGAGGGTCGTCGAAGTCGCCTTTGGTTTTTTGGCAAAGATGTCGTCGATCTCTGATGCGGCGGCAGGGCGCTTCTTGGTGGTCGAGGCGGCGGACGCATCGGCTGACTGAGACTTGGCCTTGGCCATCTCTGGTGTTCTCTCGAAGCGGACGGGTGCAGTGAGGGCAAGAGGCAAGTCGAGAGTCTGGGCCGAGTGGGGAGAGAGCTGAGAGCTGAAAGCGAAAACCGTCTCCGCGTACACAGTTGCTAACACAGTCGAGAGAAAGCAAAGTATGGCTATATAGTACGCTACTTGTGGAAAGGAGCAGGATTTGCGAGGACGGCGTCGACTGAAATTGCCCGCACAGGGTCTCATTTCAAGCTATGGGCGAAAACAAGCGTACCCGCAAGGTCCTCTGAACTGCTGGAGAGCAAGTCAATGACGACCCCACTTCGGTGAAGCTACTGTACCTCAAGCGATTGTTCGGCGAATCCGAATCGCCTCTTTTCCTCTGCCTTTCCGCCTCTTCAAGCTCGTAACATCCTCCTCGGGCCTCGGCTGATCGCAAGCGGCTAGTGGGAGCGGGTCGGAGCCTCCGGAGCACCTATAGGAGTGACTGTGGCTATGAGCAGGGCGTTTTGCGCGGCTAGTCGGCTGGGCTGACGTACCGGCGAGACGCACGGCATCGAGGAGGGCGCCGTCCCAGTTGGTGGCGAGGAGCTTGGCGCGGTCGCGAACTTCCTCGTACCACCAATCGTTTTGCGGTGCCTGCTCGAGAATGCTTATGATCTTGTAAATCTCGGCCTTGGCTTCGTCGTGGCGGCCTAGCCTCCAAAGCGCGAGTGCACGGGCGCAGCGGTGTTGGCCTTCCACCCAGCCGAAGTTGTATACCGGATCGCGTTCGCCGCTTTTAGGTTCGAGCTTGTCGGCAATCTCGGCGGCCACGTTCACAACGACTTTCCGGTCCGTCGAGTTTGCTCTTGCGAGCTTCTGAGCGATGTGGCTGAGGACCACCGCGATGACGGGATCCTGCGTAGATCAATTTTGGGTTTGAGCAGTGCCCGCCACCTCGCTTGCAAATGTAAGTAGAACTCACCGCCTTGCTGTAGTCGGGCGCTGGGAGAGGCCCCGTCGCACAGCGCGGGACAAACGGGGCAAAGCTGCGTTCATATCGGACAACGATCAACAACGTGACAGGTAACGCGTGGGCCCGTCTAGCCTACCTGCGCTCAGACATCTGAAGGGGCTGGTACAGGCACACGACGCGCACGCGAGTCCTCGCTCTTGGGACGAGAGTGAGGAAGTGGGAGGAAAGGAGAACGCCGCGCTGCCTCGCCGAGGACTTCCCGCGCGGGTGAGGCCTGAGCGAGTCGCCCTCCCTCCCCTTTTTTCGGGCAATGGAGCCAGATCAGCCTCACAAGACAACTGAGTGTAATGCGGGTCACAAGCAGGGGTACCAGACGGGCTTGTGGAGGAACCGACTCGCTGAGATTCGGCTGGATTGTTTATTGGGATTCTACTCCCTCGTGCTGACCTTGTTATCCCGCGGCTGCAACGGCTCCCTCGCCTCGCTCCGTTGCATCCACTCGTCCTGTACCTCGACCATCACCTCTCCCAGGTGACGAACGCGAGTAAGATCCGCTGGAGGACCTTGAGCGCTTCGGTCGGGTCCTTGCTCGCGATCGGGTCGATCAGGTCGAGGAAGAGCACGTCTTGCGATTGCAAAAGCGAGAGCTGGGTCGTGTACGTCGGCGTAGTAGGTGTGTACGAACCCGAGACAGCTGCGAAAGCGTCGGCTCGGCGCGGCAGTGAGGACCGAGCGCGAGCATCGAGAACGCGAGCGATGGCAGACTCTCATGAGGGCGTGTTTGTTGAGAACGGTCTCGATTCCCGAGAAGAAGGCCGTGCGGAGATCGGACTGCAGGAGGTGGCGAGTCGCGATGATCAAGTCGCGGTTCATCGCAACGGCTTTGGAGGGGGCAGTCCTTCAATAATTAGGCGAACGGGGGTCACGGATCGGACGTTCAGGTTGGAGGCTCGGTGGATGTAGGCAAGTAAGGACATCGTCTGCTCACAAGGACAAAAGGAGTTAGTTGGTTGAAACCGGGATCCACAAGAAGAAGAACAGCCAAAGACGACAGAACTCACCCTCGTCTGAGCCACGACCATCATCTCCTGGAACGAGCCACGCTGCTCCTCTCGGATCTCGCGGCAGATGCCAAACCGCGACCTGCCCCGTTCCATCGACTCGCATCTCCCGCGTTGCGGTTCCGCCCGCATCTGGATACGGTCGGACACGAGCGGGACAACGATCGTGATCGCCTTGTCGACCGACGGGGGGTACGTCTGAGAGATAGAGACCATCGAGGCGGGACAATCTTGCAAGCACTTGAACGAGCGCATTGTCGGCGGACAAACGACGGGTTGGGCGGGTCCGCTACCGGCGTCGCTATCGTCGTAACCGATCAAGGGGGAGCCGACGAACTCGGACTCTGTACGTCTCCGCCGAATCCTCCGGGCGCGGCTCCCGAGCCTGAGACGGACGGCGCGGTCCCAAGTCTCTGGAAGGTTTCCTCGATGACGCGGCCCATGTTCTTGAACAGCTCGGCGACGATTCCGAGGAACTCGTCGAGGCTCTGCCCAATCCTGACGACGGTCGGGTCTGTCGTCGACGTCGCTCCGGCGGCGTCTGGGCCTGTGGCGGCTGGCACAGCTGGGGAAGGAGACGGTGGTCGGTAGCACGGGAGCAAGACGTCGTTCAGCTTGCCGAGGTGGAGGAGTAGCGTCGCGCAGCTTGGTCGCGACGTCTGTGGCGTGGCAGCATACGAGAGCGTAGTCGTTGCAACGAGAGGAATGTGGTGCCAACAGCTAGTGAACGGGGTCCGACCGAGTCTCTGCTTCTCCCTCAGACACGGCTCCAAGCGTCTGCAGGGTGGACTGGCGCACGGTCCAGCTCACTCTCGGCTGGTCGCAAGCGAGGCAGCGCTCTCACTCGCGGCTCTCGCTCCCGTCGAGGCGGTCGCATCCGTTCGCCAACTTAGCGCCGTCGAGTAAGCAGCCTCTCGTCCACGCACAGGTGTAGTCTGCAGGGTCACTGATGGACTGGCTGTATGCTCATCTTCAGCCCACCTCGGAACAGTCTCGCCCCGAACCGCATACCACGCTCGTTCCCCCGTCTCTCGCTCGCTGCGTCATCCTCGCCGTCTGGTCCTTCGTGCGATCGAGCAAGACGAGGCAAGATGCCTGCCGAGACTGCGGAATCCTATCCGCACACGAGGGCGCTCCTGCACTACCTCTTTACCGTCTACGGTCGAGGAAAGTCGGGCAGCAGTCCTCCTCAACCCCTCCCGCCCAACAGCTCGATGGCCCTCCTCGAGATCAGCGTCCGCAAACTCGCCCTCGCCCAGCACAGAGCGGCTTCGGCGGCGTCCTCGTCTGCGCCGAGCGACACGAGCGCGACGACCGACGATGAAGACGACGTCGAAAAGAGCACGTTGGGCAAATCCGCTCACGACGAGCTCCCGGACGAGGACAAGTCAGTGCACTCTCAGCTGCACCCCAAGGCCTTCGCTGTACTGATATCGCTCGCTCCACAGGATCAAGCTCGTCATCAACAAGCTCGAGGACCCGAGCATCGACGAGGACGACATGCCCGACGCCATCAAGGAGACTCTAACCGACCTCCTCATCATTCCGCCCGGGGTAAGGAGCCAGCGAGTTCTTACAAGGTTGAGTACGATCAGACAGCTGATGTCGGATGCTCGTGCCTACAGGAACCGGTCGACTTGGACCCGCTCATTCTGGCCCTGTTGCATCGCCACCGCGAGGACTTGCATCCTTCGGGTAACCCCGTTCCGCCCCTCCCGAACCACGGGTCAGTCACTCCCGGCTCTCGTCCATCCCTGTCGCGCTCGTCGTCTGTCCGCGGCTCGACCATGCTCGGACCGGGCGGGACTCGGACCGCGAGTTCTCGCTCGCCGTCGCGCTCGCCCTGGTCATCCCCAAAGCCGCTCGCCCGCACCCTCAACCCGAACAGCTCCGCCTTCAAGTTCTCTGTCAGCGCGAGCGAGTTCCAGCCTGGCGGCTCCAGCAGTGGTCGCGCATCACCCTCCGTCCCCGGCACGCCTGGGCGCACGCGCAGCCCGATGCCGATCTCGGCCCAGCAGGCGCAGCAGAACTGGGCTCTGAACCACTCGCCGCTGAGCACACCTCGCCATTCGGTCGCTGGATCTGTCGCCGGTACGGCTTCTGCCGCGTCCTCGCCCGGTTACTTCCCGCGCCAGCTCGATTCGGCCGCCGCCAGCCAGACCGCCAAAATACCGCGTATGCCCTGGGCGGACCTCGCAGACTCGAACGATCACACTCGGGACGAGGAGAACGGCTCGGCAGTCGCCCATGCCCGCCTCGACGATGCCGGCCTCCCTGCTGAAACTATCGCCGCCTTTGGTGGCGGGACCGCCAGCCCGCTCTACTCGCCTGCGATCCCGACCGACGCCACTTATGCCCACCCGCAAATGATGCCGGCGGTCGACATCGGTCAAGACGGTCAGCAGTGGGCCGAGTACCCCGGCGGTCCCGAAGCGGCGGGTTACTACTACCCGCAACCAGTCTACCAGCCGGCGCCGCCCGGATTCGCTCCCCCCGCCGAGTACGGCGCCTATCATGGCGGACCGATGTACGATCCGGCGATGTATGCCGGAGTTGAGGCTTACCCGTCCGATGGGTTCGATCCTCGCGCCGCCGGTCCCGGACCTGCGTTCATCACGCTGCCCGGACCAGCTCCCGGCGAGATGCCGTCGATCGACTTTGCCAACCAACTCGAAGGCTCGTCCGGTTTGGGCAGCATCGGCGCGTACGCGATGACTCCCTTCGACCACCTCCATTCGATCTTTGGCGACTCGAACATTTCCGCCGAGGTGCTCGAAGAGGCGCTGAGCCGATCCGGCTTCGACGTCGACCAGGCGATCGAGTATGTTATCGACACTCAACTCGGCAACGTCCCGCCTCAGGCAGCCCTCCCTCCCGATGTTCCGCCCGGCATGGTGCCGATGCCCCAGTCGCGCGGCTTTGGCGCATCCGGTTCGCGACCCCTCATCATCTCGCACGACTCTTTCGATGGCTTTGGCCGCGGCAACGGAGGGAGGGGTGCTCAGCAGTGGGGGGACGGTCGTTCGGGCACCCCGACAGGCGACTCGCGAGGCGTCGGCGGGCGGGTCTGCCGCTTTTACCTGGCAGGCAACTGCCTTCGCAGCGACTGCAAGTTCTCGCATGACGTTTCAAAGGCGGTCTGCAAGTAAGTCTCGTGCGCGTGCTGGTGGTCCGGGCGGAGAACTTCCGCTGACAAGGAATCGCCGCGCAGGTTCTGGCTTCGCGGACACTGCCTCAAGGGCGACGGCCGCTGCGACTTCTTGCATACCATCCCTCCTGTGGGTTCCTCTTTTCGCTCCGACGAGGCGGTAAGAACTAGCGTCCTGAGCAGCTTTGTTCACCAGGTCCTCCGAGCGGATTACGAGGCGCGAACGAGAATGCGCCAGGAAGCGATGTACAGCGCGCCCGCCGAGCCTATTCCGGACGAGGGTCCCGAGCTCGACTTCCCAACTCTCGGCGACGCACCGAGATCGCGGCGTCCTCTCGGTGGCCGCGGAACTGTGCAACTGGACCCGAACCGGACTCGCTTCGCCGGCGCTGTCAAGTACGGCCAGAAAGTGCAAACTCCGCTTCCTGTCCGGAGCGAAGCTGCGGAAGCCAAGTCGAAGGAGACGGCTGCGACGCCGCGCCGCTCGGCGAGGATCAACTTGCGGCCTCCTGCACTACTGCCGACGCTGCCGACCGGCCAATCCCTCGCCGCACTCTACATTCGCTACCGCCAAAACTTCCTCGAGCTTGGAGCCAACCGCAACAAGTGCCTCGCCAAGGCCGCGGAATGCTTCAAGCGCGGCGACGGCGCTGGCGCCCGCAAGTGGAGTCGCGAGGCGCAAGATTGGAGTCGTCAAGTCGCCATCGAAGGACGAGACTCGGCGCTCAAGATTGTCGAAGAGCGCAAGCGGATCTTGAAGGAGGCGATCGATGCGAACGAAGGCCGCGGCGGTTCAGTCGACGACGTACCTGACCGGAAAGTTCGCGGTCAGGAGCGAGGCGGTGGCATCTGCCTCGGCGTCGTCAGCAAAGCAGTCGTCTCGGACGGTCGACCGGTGACGGAGGAGGAGCGGACCGAAGTTGCCCTCGACCTGCACGCCCTCCATACCGATGAGGCGATCGGCTTCATGGGCGATTTCTTGCTCAAGCTCGAGGCGCAAAAGTTCCAGGGGCTCGCCTTTATCGTCATCGGACAGCAGAAGCACAGCGGGTCTTCAGCGCCGGACAAGGGCGAAGCAGCCGGTCGCCTCCGCCTCGAACGCGCCACGACGCAGTTCTTGAGCGACCAAGGCTGGGCGTGGCGGAACTTTGACGGCATTCTCGCGGTCGACTGTCTGCGATGAAAGATAGAGTAGTGCAAACAACAAAGTGGTAGTATCGCTGCAAAAGAACAGCGTTTCCGTGTCACGCTGGTCTGCACGCTTGGTTGTGGTGGCGAATCTTTCGGAAGCTCGATTGCTCAGCGCGCGGTCTGCAGTACACTCTCTTTCTCTGCTTCTGTAGGTGCCCACGAGTGCAAAGTGTGAAGCAGAAGCAGCCACGAGTGCAAAGTGTGAAGCAGAAGCAGCGGGGATGAGACCTGGAGAGAGCGCACTGAGAAGCCAGCACGACGAGAGCGCACCCTCCCGGACGATCTCGTCGCACGGCTTCCTCTTCCTGGTCATTCAGCCATGCGGGCCGGAGTGCTATGCGTGACTTCCCTATCTCTCTGATGCTTTCTGTGATAGACGAGTTCGGACGAGAGACTGCCAGAGCGCGGACGAGACCGAGGGAGAGCGCACGGCAACATTGCAAAAGAAAGAAGTGCTGCGACGGCGGGCGGGGGCGCGCGAAGAAGAGGCCTTGAGAGAGCCGGCTGTATATAAAGGCGACAACAATGGGGAGAAAGACGAAAGACGAAAACGAAGGCGGGAAAGGCGAAAGAAAATCACTGGCGCTCTCCGCGGAGACGACGAGCGAGCTGGATGTCTGCGAGGGGGGCGCGAGAGCAGGGTCAGCACTCGAGCATCATCAAAAGAAGCCAACGGAACTCACCCTTGGGCTGGATGGTGACACGCTTGGCGTGGATGGCGGCCAAGTTGGTGTCCTCGAAGAGCGAGACGAGGTACGCCTCGGCGGCCTCCTGGAGCGCCATGACGGCCGACGACTGGAAGCGGAGGTCCGTCTTGAAGTCCTGGGCAATCTCACGGACGAGACGCTGGAAGCTGCGGGTGCGCAGGCGGAGGGGTCAGTTCGCTGGAGGGAGCGAAACAAGGCGACGGGGCGGCGGACTCACGGGAGCTTGCGGATCAGGAGCTCGGTCGACTTCTGGTAGCGACGGATCTCACGGAGCGCGACGGTACCCGGGCGGTAACGGTGAGGCTTCTTGACACCACCGGCGGCGGGCGCCGACTTGCGGGCCGCCTTGGCGGCGAGCTGCTTGCGGGGAGCCTTTCCTCCGGTCGACTTGCGGGCGGTTTGCTTGGTGCGGGCCATCTTTGACTAGACGAGAGACTTGTTGGGAGTACAAGAAAGGAGAGAGCAAGCGGTGTTTGCCGTGATGTTGCGTGAAATCAACGCGCGCGACCTAGGTTCGTGCGGGCTGACCTAGGCTCGTGCGCGCGGACCTAGGCGAAACGGAGCGCACGCAACAAACAAAAAGGCTGACGTGTCGTAGCTCTTGCACGAACCTAGGTCGGGCTTACCGCGCGCGCCAAACACGCTCTCTGAACCACTCTGAGCCAGTACGACTCGACGCTCTTCTTCTCATCTCCAGTCACTTTTCAGGCGCCCCGCCTCTCCAGCTCGCTCTCACCAAGCCAGCTGCTCACCTCACTCTCTCAACCCCCAACTTACTTTTAAACAAACAGTGAGTCACTCTAGCCTACGCTCGTGGTCGTGAACGGGAGGTCGCAGTCATCGCACCGATCCCAGTCATCACCGCGGCGCGATCGCCCCTCGCACACGACTCTAACTGACTCTCGACACCACCACCTCGCAACAGTGTCTGGCCGTGGAAAGGGTGGCAAGGGTCTCGGAAAGGGCGGCGCCAAGCGTCACCGCAAGATTGTCAGTTCCTCCCTTCTTCTCGTCGTCGCGGCCGACTTGTTTGACCCGCGTGCTGACCCGACGTCCCCACCTGCAGTTGCGCGACAACATCCAGGGCATCACCAAGCCGGCGATCCGTCGTCTCGCCCGTCGTGGCGGTGTCAAGCGTATCTCTGGCCTGATCTACGAGGAGACGCGCGGCGTCCTCAAGATCTTCCTCGAGAACATCATCCGCGACTCGGTCACCTACACCGAGCACGCCAAGCGCAAGACTGTCACCTCGCTCGACGTTGTCTACGCCCTCAAGCGCGCCGGCAAGACCCTCTACGGCTTCGGAGCTTAGAAATTTTCGTCCACAAAAAAAAAGTGGCCTCTCCTCGCTTCTCTCTCCTCTTTTTCGTCTTTCTCTCTCTACCCTCGCGCGTCCCTTGTTGTCATTTTTCTACTCCCGTCGCTTGCAACTCAGCGTTTTTCTCCCGAGTTCCTCACTTGTTCTCGAGAGAGCCATGGCCACGGCGAGCAGCTCGTTTCCCCGTTTCCTCGGTCCTACCTTGACCGAGCACTCTGCCCGTGCAAAGCTGCGGACGGTTGCAAACAGGAAGGGAAGAATGTCCGTCCATGCAGTCGCACCTCTCGCGACCTGAGAGGAATAATTGCCTGCTTGCTCGGAGCGCCTTTCGCTCATTCTCTCGTCTACGGGAAGACGTTTGCTGCTCAGAGCTTGACTCGGACTCGATAACTTTCGTGCACAGCTTTGTTGGACCTCGAAGAAAAGAGACTGGAGCATCTTTGCAACGCGACATCGATGCAAGGGTCACCGATTGCATCCAAGAGACGCGGCGAACGGGAGCGCGAGACGCCTAGAGCAAGTCTACGCCACCCGCACTGGTCCCGGCCTTCCACTTCTTGCCGACGCGATCTGCTGGGCGGTACGCGAACGAGTCGCCGTACAGATCAAAGCTGAGTTCCCGGTCTTGATTCGAATTCGGCGCCGGCTCGAGCGGCAAGACCAGCGTGAAGACGGTTCCGAGCTTGGGCAGGACTGCCGGACAAGAAAGGTGATCAGTATGAGAGGCGCTTCACTGCCCGCAACAAGGCTGCTCACCTTTGATCTGCGATTTTGGGGTGACGAGCTTAAACGTCCCTTGCGTTTCTTGCAGCACGATGCCGTTCAAGCCGATCAACGAGGGATTCTTGGCTCGTTTCACTGAGGCATGGAGAGGATTTCAGCACGACATTGTAAAGGACTGTAGAGGGAAAGTAAGCGCACCGGAAAGCATGCAGCCGACGAATTCGGCTTTGATCAGCTTTGTCTGGAGGTTGATCACGTTGAATTGGGTCTCGCGATTCTTTCCTCCGGCGTCGACGCGCGCAGGATAGGTCGACAATAGCGACGAAGAGGCTGATGATCCTCCCGCACTCGAGGCAGGATGAACCGCAGGGGGCGAGACAGGGGTAGCGGACCGGAGTGGCAAGGCGAGTAGTTCGGCGGCGTAACCGAGCCAAAGCTGATACAGCGGTCGAACGGCTTCATAGCTATCAACCATGTAGAGCGTGGTCAGCTTCCGGGTAGCACGAGAATGGCACATTAACACCTGAAATGGACATACTGGATTGAATCGGGAGGTGCGCCGCCGAGAGACTTGCGCTTCCTGCGCCCGGCAAGACCACAGTCTCCTCCGCGATGGCGTTTCGCGCGTTTCTTCTCCTTCTCTGCTTCTCGGACGGCAAGTTCTGCTTTGCGACGGTCGCTAACCTTGCCCTCGGGGAGGTCGAGTTGCAACAACTTGCCGACGACACGCTCTTCCGCGACCTCGGTAGGTATGGCAAGCTCTTGGGTATGGCTCTTGGGCCGGATCGTTTCCTTTGGATCGAGCTGCGAGTGAGAGACGCCGACATTGTGCGAGAATGGTCAGCGCACCCTTTCCTCTTGTGCTCCTCACCACACGCCTCGCTGACGACAAGGCGCCCGGGGTGTCAAGCGGCGCTTCCAGTGCAACAGCAGCAGCCCGAGAGACGTACCCTGCGCTTGGTGCTCGGCGGCAAGACGGCGTACGGGTCCCACGGCGACTGTCGCTGTTTCGTCGGTGCTCGAGCAGATGAAGTACTCGCGCCGCCGTGCGCCGGCGCCTGCGTCGACATGCTCGGCTGGTCGATGACTCGCCGTTATGGAGCTGCGCTGGCGTCCCGGATCCAATCACCGACCGAGACTGTGTGCGCTCAAAAGCCAAGGATGACCTGCCGCCGCATCTTGCTTCTGCTCCTCAAACTCGACTCGCTTCTTTTGCTGCATTCTGCCGCGCATCTGCTTCCAGAATGCTCAAGACGAACGCTCGACCTCTCGCCGGAATCCGCGTGCTCGAGGTACGATTGGACTGCTTCCCACCCCGGCCGGCTTTTCCCCACCTGCACGACCGGCTTTGTTAACCTCGTCCTCGTCGCAGCTGGCAGGCCTCGCTCCGACACCATTCGCTGGGCGTAAGTCTTTCCTCTCGAAGCGGGCAAACGTACCGAGCAGCTAAACGGAGTGCATCTCGGCAGTTGTCTTGGCCGACTTCGGAGCAGACGTCGTTCGGGTGGACCGGTCGGATGCCTCTTTCTCGCCAGACACGCTCACCAGGCAGGTCTTTGCGCTTATGGAAAAGAATCCGCAACTACTTGCTGACTCGGGCGCATTCGTTCCGGCAGGGGCAAGCGTTCCTTGGCCGTCTCGCTCAAAGCTCCCGAGGGAATCGCTTTGCTGCGGAAGCTGCTCAGTCCCACGGACGCCTCTGGGGCTTGGCGCGCAGATGTTCTCATTGATCCTTTCCGTCCAGGCGTCCTCGAACGGCTCGGGTTGGACCCGAAGGAGCTGCTCGAGCAGAACCCGCGTTTAATCATCGCACGCCTCACCGGCTTCCGGAGGGAAGGTAAGCTGCTTTCGGCGCAGCCCGCCTCTTACTTCCCAGGTTGATCCCATGGAGTGTCGCAGGTCCATACAGCCACATGGCCGGCCACGATATCAACTACCTCGCCTTGTCCGGAGTTCTCTCCATGCTGGGGCGGAAGGGAGAGAAGCCTTACGCGCCGGCGAATACGCTGGGTGAGTCGTGCGCTGTGTGCGACCATGGGGCTTTTCTGCTCTAACCTTGAGCACCTGCAGCGGACTTTGCCGGGGGCGGTTTGATGGCGGTCGCTGGCATTCTCGTGGCCATCATTGAGCGCGCGCAAAGCGGGAAGGGACAGCTGGTCGAAGTCGACATGGTGAGCCCGATTCCGGTACTTTCTTCGTCCCTCTCCTCCCGCCGGACTAAAGCGGCGTGCACTCGCAGGTGACCGGAACTCGCTACGCCGCCATTTTCCCCTTGACGGTTTCGCACCCCGCTGCCAAGCTGCCGATGTGGGACAGACCTCGCGGCGAGAACGCTCTCGACGGGGGTGCGCCATGGTACGATGTGTACGAATGCAAGGACGGGCGGTACATGAGCGTGGGGGCCATCGAGAATCACTTCTATGCCGAATTCCTGTGAGTTCGCGTGGTCACGCTGTGGCGCCATTCGATTGTGAGGAAACCCGACAAGCTTGGCCACTACTGACGTTCCTGACCTGTCTCAGACGAATCTTCCTCGGCGCATTGCCTCAGAACACGATCGCCGGAGACACGCCGCGTGCGGAGCAACAGCTGGATCGAGCGACGTGGCCTCGACTCGCAGACGTCCTCGCAGTCGGTTTCCGCACGCGTACTAGGGACGAGTGGACGGCGACCTTCCTCGGGACGGACGCCTGCTGTGTCCCCGTGCTGGAACCGCTCGAGGTTGACGACGCTGGCCGAGGACCGAACGAATCTGGAGTCGGCGCCGGTAACGCCGATTCGAGCCTGATTGGTTACCCTTCCCCCGCGCCTCGACTCGGTCGCACACCCGCTACCGCACCCGCAAAAGGCAACATCTTCCTCCGGCCAGGTTGCGATTCTGCGGATGTGCTCTCGCAGGCCGGATTTGTGGCGGAGGAAGTGCAGGCACTGGTGAAGCAGGGAGCCGTCGGGGCGAGCGGTGACAAGTCCCGCCTTTGAGCTCGATGGTCCACCTTCTCCGCAAGCAGATGCCGGCGTACGCGGAGATGAGAGCTGCAATCACACGCTGCAATTAAACCATCCGACGCCACTCAAGCTGGCTGCAGTCCTTTTTGCCTCGCGATTTCTGCCTCGGATAGCTTCTCTTTTAATGCAACGCTCCGGACGGGCAGATTGCTCCTCGCTACAGGTGGTGGAGATTAATGCGCTCAGAGCGCGAATTTGGATGTTGGTGCTCCTGAGGCCTGAGGGGAGGGTCGCTTTTCACCGCCCGCCTTTCGCGCCTGCGTCCAATGTTGCGCTCGACCGCTTGGCTCGACCGCTCGTGACGCCCGACGTGCAAGCGCTATACATAGCTCCTTCGAGTCCTAGATTGCATACTCGCTCTGGATTGGTCGTTCAGACACGGGAACGGACAATCGTTGTCGCCGATCGACACTTTCGGCGCCTTCCGTCCTCCATCCGCTCTCCTTCCGAACCTGATCCTCCCGCTCCGGTTCCTTGCTTATAACCCCCAGCTGCCCAGGATGGACCCCGGACGAGCTTATCCGCGACTCGTGTGGAGGGTCTCCGCTTGATCGGCCCCGACCGCATGTTATCTGGCTCATCTCGCTAGACTACACTTCTTCCTTCGCTTCTGCTGCCTTTCGTGCATCTGCGAACATCGTCAGCTACCACACACCCCTACCGACTCCGCCACCAGCCGGTCCGAAGCATGCCTCTCATTGCCCACACTGACAGCGCCGACGCTGAAAAGGGCGACTATGGGAAAGACCTCGTCGTGACGGGCGTCCGTGATGTTCCCGACGCCGCCGCCGCTTTGACTGCTAACATCGCCAACGTTGAGATCTCTCCGGAAGAGAACAAGCGCCTGTTGCGCAAGATTGGTGAGTCTTTGCGGGTCTTTGCCGTGTTTTTCGTACTCACCTCGCTCCGAACGTTCCCGCAGACTTCAATATACTCCCGTTACTCTGCTGCGTTTACTTCATTCAATTTCTCGATAAGACGGTGCGAAAAACGCGAGCCTGGTTTCGTAGATTGCGAGTGAGCTGACTTTGCCATCCTCGGACAGGCTCTTTCCTACGCGAGCATTATGGGCCTCCGAGAGGACAACAACCTGTCACTGAGCCAGTACAGTTGGCTGTCCAGTATCTTCTAGTGAGTCGCGCCAGCTGAGGACTGCCGCTGCGAGTCGCGCGCACTGACGCTGCATGCTCGCGCAGTATCGCCTACCTCGTCGGCGAGTGGCCGACAAACTACTGCCTCCAGCGTCTTCCGCTTGCCAAGTACACCGGCGCAAACATCGTCGCCTGGGGGATCGTGCTCGCGTGCACCGCCGTTACCCACAACTACGCCGGTCTGGTGGCCGTCCGATTGTGCGTCCGCGATCACATCGGCCTGACTGCCAAGCAACCCGCTCACATGATCTCCAATACGATCACAGCCTCCTCGGCCTCTTTGAAGCCTGCATCACTCCCTCCTTCTCGCTCGTGACGGCGCAATGGTACCGGAAACGCGAGCAAGGTGCGTATCGAGCGCCGGTCTTATTCCGATTTCCAGTGGCGCGGATTGCTGACGAGCGCTTCGGAACCGCAGGTTTCCGAACCGGCATCTGGTTCTCGTTCAACGCCTTCGCCAACATTATCGGATCCATTATGGCTTGGGGATTCGCGAGGCACGACGCCGCTGGCGACTTCTCTATTCCGGGATGGAAGATCCTTTTCATCTTCCTCGGCGGTGTTACGATCGTTCTCGGCATCGCGGTGCTCCTGTTCCTACCCGACTCGCCTAAGGACGCCCGGTTCCTGAGCGAACAAGACCGTATCTTGGTCATCGAGCGCATCCGCGCGAACCAGACCGGCATCGGCACGAAGGTGCACAAGTGGTACCAGGTCCGGGAGGCTCTGCTGGACCCGTTGACCTGGTGCTACTGTGCCTTCGCTGTCGCTATGAACATCTTCAACGGTGGTATCACCGCGTAAGCTGCGATGGATCCCGCGCTGAATGCATCAGCTGATCGCTCCTCCCGCCAACAGTTTCTTCAGCATCTTAATCGCCAGTTTCGGCTTCAACAAACTCGACTCGCTCCTCTACAACGCGCCGGGCGGCGCACTTCTCTTTGTCGGAGTCTTGTTCTTCCTTTGGCTCGGCGACCGACTCAAGATCCGGATCTTGTGCGGCGTCATCCCCGTCGCGATCGGACTGCTCGGCGTCCTGCTCTGCTGGCAACTCCCGACTCAATACAAGGTCGGACGGCTGATCGGCTACTATTTGTGAGTCTTGCTGAAGAATATGAGTGCCATCGGGTCGCTCATTCATCACATATCTGCAGGTGGCTGTACGCGACTATCGGTGCGATTAGCTGCGTCTCGCTCCTGAGTTCCAACGTTTCGGGCAGCACCAAGAGTACGTACACACTCACTCACAGCGCTGCACTCCCGCGTCGATTTGCAACTGACACACTTTCTGACGTGCCACCAGAGACGACCGTCAGCGCCTTGTTCTTCGTTTCGTACGCCGTTGGCAACCTCATCGGTCCGCAGGCGTTCCGCTCTCAGGACGCTCCGCGCTACAATCCTGGTCTCGCGACCTCGACCGCAGTGATCGCCTTCGGACTCCTCGATCTGTTGGTCATCTGGTACCTGTACCGGCGCGAGAACAAGCGCAGGGACCAGATCACCTCGTCTCCCGACTGGGAACCGAAGCCGAACCAGGAGTTCCTCGACTTGACCGATCGGTACGTGGCTGTCCTCCCGTTTGCAAGATCAGCTTACTGTGCGCGTTGCTGACTCTTCTTTCTCTCTCTCTCTCTCTCTCTCTTACAGCGAAAACATGGCCTTCCGCTACACGTGCTGAGCAGTCTGAATCCACGCCCCGTTGTAACTGTCGTTTCATCAGTTTTTGCACTCGAGGGACTGTTCCGTCGGGATCCTGAACACTCAGCTTTGACTCGGCATAGACGCACAGGCTCCGGACCGTGCTCCGCGAGCTCGGTGGCGAAACTCGAGCGAAAGATCGAGCGCAGCACGACACGGCTGCACCGTCGTGCCGCGAGCGCTGACGGAGGGACAGCAATGTGTATGTAGTGAGAGTTCCGATTCGATTGGGCGGGCGCAAGAAGTATGAACCGCCGAGAGAAAGTGCGGAGTCCCTCGTCGAAAGAGTCACGTGCAGCGTGCTCTCATCTCGGCCCCCATCCTTTCGCGCTGCGCTCAAGTCGTCTTTGCTCGCGCACGCCAGTCCAGCTACAGGCTGGACATTCGACGATGCCGGCAGAGCGCAACTATGCGGGCAGCTCCTCCGGCAACGCACCGAAGCGCATCGCCAAGGCGTGTGAAGCATGCCGAGTGCGGCGGACCAAATGCGATGGGGGCAACCCTTGCAGCAAGTGTACAGAGGCGGGCGGGATCGAGTGCATGTACCGCGCGAGGGCGAGACCGTCTCGGCAGCTGCGCATCCATCGCCCACTCGCGCCCGCTGGACCAGCGTCGACACCGGGGTCGGTCGATAGTGATGAAGTCGAGGCGCCGCGGCCGCGAGGAATGCGAGCCGTCGAGATCGATCTGGAGCGCCAGTGCGAGGCCGTGACCGGGTGTGAGTACCAGTATGCTCAGGTCCGCGTTTGGCGCACTGCGGCTGACCCTTTTAGGCGAGCAGCTCCAATATCTCTCGTCCTGCCCGACCTCGGAACGCATCCCTTGCTCTCGCTCGAGACGCCTCTCCCTCCGCCGCCAGATCCGAATGGCGACCTGACCGACTCTCTTTGCACTACCTTTACCCGGGACATCCTCCCGTTCTTCGATTTTCTCTCGCCGGCTCGGCTGAATCAGCTCGTCCGACGGCACCGCGAACTCCCCGCATCGCTCACCGATGATCAGCTGGCCTTCCTCTACGCTATCTACGCCATGGGCTACCTCCGTCAGGTCACCTATGCGACTTCCGCCGACTCCGAACGAGTGCCCGTCGCGGGCGAGGCGTTGCTGCCGATGGACCCGTCCGTACAGCGACTCGACGTCACCTACTTCCGCCACGCTATCGAGCTCGTCAGACTTCCCAGCACCGTGACCGCCTTACAGGCGCTTATCATACTCCAACTCTACTGTATGGCCGCTGCCTCCCTGACGACAACTCGGCAGGTGGTCGGCAAACTCTGCTACTGCGTCCAAGAACTTGGTCTCCTGCATCCGGTCAGCGACAGCGCCCCCCTCTCTTTCGAGAACCCAAAGTTTGTCAGCGCTGATGTTCTTCATGCCGGATGCAGGCGACGGCGGCAGCGTACCCTGCGGAGAGTGGCACCGCCGCCCTCGGATTCTACGTCATCTTCACAGATGTCTCTTGGGCGGGCTTGACCGGCGAGTCGCCCTTCCTGCCCGAGTTCGACCCCGAGCTGTTCGTCAACGCGGCTGGAAACGGCGGCATCGTCGCCCCAGCCATGGGCGAGCTGATACTGCTCGAGGCGGAAGTTCTCGCCGCCGCGAGGAATACCCCGTCGCGTCTCTGCGATCCGACGTATGTGCTATCGCTCGAAGCACGCCTGCACTCGTTCCTTCAGCGGTTTGGATCACAGACGAACGATTGCAGCACAATGACGGCTTACTTTGCGACGAAACAGTGCGTGCCCGATCGGCGAAACGCATTTGTGTATGCCTCGGCCTGAAGCTGACCTGTGCGGACCTCGACAGCTACCACTTCTTACGTCTCCTGATCCGCGCTCCGAGCGCAGCGGATCCCGTACTCGGCATTTCTTCGCTTGCGATCCTCGCGCGTTCGGCCACCCTCCTCCTCCAGCACTACGAACGCATCTTTCTCACGACACACTACGTCAACTGCGCCTGGACGGTCTTCGCTCGGATCGTCGGCGCGGGTCATGTTGTACTCCAGGCGGTGTGGCGCGGCGAGATGATACGACTGGAGGCGGCGGATTTGATGGGCAAGGTCCTGTGGTTCCTCAGCAAGCTCGAGACGCGGTGGACCGAAACGGCGGCGGTGGCACGCAAGAACTTTCTCACGCTCATGGATGCCCTCAGTGCGTGTCGCTTCTATCTTGCGGACAGGTTTCGGCGGTGGAAGCTGATGATGCACTCGCGACTCTGCAGATCTTGAACCAGTCCCATTCGCCGCCCTGCCGCCGTCACTACTCGCCCAATCGACGTCTCCGACCTCTTCCATCGGTCCCGCAGACCGTCCGAGGGGCTTTGCGCCGTCGGTCTCGGCTGCATCGACGAATCCAGAACAAGCGCTTGAACAAGCGCCGCCGCCAGCCCCGGTCGAGCCCGTGAGCGATTGGCCGCTCGACAACGGGCTCTTTGACGATACATGGATGCTCGGACTCGGTGCGCCGCCCACTGATCGCGGACCAGCTGGAGATGGAGCAGACCTGGAATGGTGGCGAGCACTTCCCACCTTGTAGAGGCAGCTTGACCGTATGTATAACTAATCTTTTTCCACATGCCGGATATGAACACTACCGAGAGCAGCCGCACGAATGGCCGTTGCCGTTCGCCTCCTGTTCCTCCTTCTTCTCGCTCGGGATGGGCACGCCCTTCTCGGGCAACGTACTCTTGAGACGATCCATCGCATGCTCGGCGTCGATCGCCTTCATGTCCTTTTGCCAGGCCTCGTGCAGGTCGTTCCGGTACTTGTCCGACGTGAGGACTTGCAGTGCCGTGAGTGCAAGAGCGGTAGACGCGCGCATGGTGGCTTCGTGCGAGGAGGCCAGGGTGGCGGTCTTGGCGTACGATGCAGAGTCTGCGGAGCGATCGATTCGTGGGTCAGTTGCCGGACCACGAGCGG